>OX940891.1:5770904-6970904 GCA_954871355.1 Cabera pusaria
ATCTGGTCAGATGCTGGATCAGCCGAAGCCCTTGCCATTAATATAACACTTATTATGACCGACGACAACATCATCAATAAGAAGCTGTACAAATGTGAAAAAAAAATCTAACTTAACATTTATATATTGTGTAAGACACATGTGTTGATAAGTGCAATAATAGGATAGGTAATCTGCGGTTTATTATTGTCTTAACTCCATTTTACAAACTTATATGGTTCGACTATGATCTTTTAATATGTTTTTATTCCGGATTTCTAAGTCGTCATCGCTTACCATCAGGCGAGCGTCGTGCTTGTCCAGTTACCTTTTACCATAAAAAAACTTATACAATTCATACGGGTTACAACCGCTGCGCATCGTAGTTCAATAATGGAAACCAGCCCAGTTTGATATTAGACGATTTTATAGTCTTTCACTGCACCTCCCATTCCTTAGATCGAACTCTTGTGGTCGGTCATCTTAGACCTTGGCTGATCAAATTATGTAGGTTCATACAAATATAATGTGATAATTCATTTGTATTCATATTATTTATACCATTGTGACTATCATACTGTTATGTACACAATTACATTTATAGTCAAGCAGTTTTTCAAATGGCAATGCAATGTATTATTTAATTTACTTACCTATGTCATATTTCATATTATTATTTGCTCAGGTGTAGTTGTCGCCTCTTTAGAGTAGGATTCTTATCCCAGAGTTATCCATTGTTTTCCGTCTCTTGCCATTCTCAACCACTCTTGTCCATGTGTATGTGTAAATATGTCTTCCCATCGTCATTGCGACTTTCTATTGCTGCTTTGCTTATAGAAATTATCGTGAGGATACCACATATAATTATTTAAAATGGATTTATACTCACGGGTTAAGATATCGAAATTACTCCGACACGTTTCGGACATTTTTAATGTTATTTTTACAAGAGTCAGGCCTAATGCACGTCCCTCACACGACGGGTAACGGCACCCATCCTGCATAATACGAGTATGTCTCTTACTTTAGTCTTCTGCATTACTCCTAACATTTGAAGGCCCAGTGGTGTAGTGGGAAAATGATCGGCGTTGACGCCATAGGTACCGAGTTCAAACCCTACTATTATATTATTCTATCGAATAATGTTTTTTTTACAATAGCCCCGCAGTAAAGGAAAAAACATCGTTAAAAAACTCCCAACCCCCGCATAGTGGTAGGACATCTAGTCCAGCAAGCCAGCTTCCACCCTCACGGTAAAAAAATCTGTCACCAAACATCTAATGTGTTCCGGCAGCTATCCTTGAGAGCCAGTTTCCATTTCAGGCCCAATATATAAAAAAAAAACATACTCCATTCCATCTTTCTCTACAAATAGCTCTAGTATGGTCTCATCCTCTTTTGCGATAAATAGTCCTTATTTATTCCATTTTTCTTTTTTTTCCTTAACCAACCAAGTATTATAGCGAACTTAACAAAAACAATCATATCGGTTAAACCATTTTCGAGTTTTTAGCAAATATACAAATACAAATAATTTTATTGACATAATTTAGTGTACATTCAAATTTTTGAATCCATAGGCTCCCGAACTAGTATAACTGTGTTTCAGGAGCCAGTGGCTTCTCCCATTATACTTATTTAAATGATGTCAATAAATGACTGAAAAACCTTCAAGCAATAGTAATTAGTAGATATTACTGTAAGTATAAACTAAGTACTAAGTATAAATGTGTGTTTTTGTATGGGTGTGTGAAATGTTTGTTTGTGTGGGAGATGATAAATGAATGTAGGGGGTGTGTTACTGTGTGTTTGTGTTAGTTGTATGTATGTTATGTGTAAAAATGTTGAGTGTTGTCTGTGTATGTAATCCAAAAATGAAATTAGAAATAAAAACTTGTAATAAGTGTTTCAATTCCATCGTAGTCTAATGTTTTTAGGTACTTAAGAATAATATTTTTTATGTTATAGTTATTAATTTTACTAATATTGTGTTTTTTGTCTAGCTTATTGTAAAGATACAAAAAGATGGAACAAGAACGTCAAATTTCTTTTGAACAAATCTTGTACTGGTACTGGGAACTGGACATTGCTTTCTCCTACTTTTTTGCTCGGGTAAATTTGGCACAGTTGTTCTGTGGTATCTGCGTAGACTTTCATAGATGAATACCTTCCTAAATGTTAAAACATTGTTTTTTTCATAAACAGCAGATGTGGGATGTCTATAGGGTAGATAAGAAAGAACTTTTAAGACAGCACGTTGTGCCCGCTCTGCTGTTATTATGTGAGTTTTTGCTGCACTTACCCATGCACATATACAAAACCTTATGAGGCACTCACATAACGCTTTGTAGGTATGTATGACTAGATCCATATCAGCTACTGTCCTTATAGTTTTAAATATGTAGATTAGTTTTCTGATTCTTGAAGAAAGCAATTTAATGTGTTCATTCCAGTTAATATTTTCGTCGATTAAAATCCCAAGGTATTTAATTTTATTGACACGGGATAATTGTTCGCAACTGCACGTGGTAGGAATGATGCTATTTTTATTGCACGGGAAGGTATGAATTCTTAATCTTGGATCTGATTTAGTGCTGCCTGATGACGTCATACTGTAGCACATGTAGTTTGTTTTACTCGTATTTAATGTCAAAAGACTGTTTTCAAGCCATTGTGATACAAGAGCAAGACATCTTTCAGTCAATTCCGTCACCTTCTCCCAGGTCTTGTCATGCAGTAGTAACACAGTATCATCAGCAAACATTAATAAGTCTAAGCCGGGCTGGGAAGTCAAGACTTACGTACGGCTCGACCAACCTTTACATATAGTTGTATAATATACTATCAGCACCTCGTGGTTTCATTCGCGTAGTTCCCGTTCCCGTGAGAATACGGCAATAAAATATAGCTTTTGTTACTCGCTGATAATGTAGCTTGCCATTAGTGAAATAATTTTAGAAATTGGTCTTGTAGTTATTGAGTTAAATCGTAACAAACAAACAAAGAATCAAATCTTTCATCTAAATAATATTACTTTAGACTTAATATTATAGTTTGCATTTTAAATTAAAATTTCTTCTCAAAACTATCAAATTGAAAGTCAAATGTAATTTAAAAAATAATTAAAATTAATGTTAATTAATCCAAATAATTAAAAATGTAAATGTAATTTATTTTTGTCATAAAAAAGGTAGCTGGACAAGCAAGAAACTCGCATGATGGTAAGCGATGACGTCTACTTATCACAGATACAGCAGCATGTGAAATTCTGGATATTCAAAACGTAGCATTTCACTGCACTGCGCCTGTTACCTGGAGATATACAAATCTTAACAGGAAACGCGGGGTGCAGTTTTCCATACAAATGTATTATTATTCCCCCGTTTCCTCCCTGGAAAATGCTTCTAAACCAAAAATCAAGGTCTGATGTAGCGACGTCCCTATAATTTTAATTTTTTGACCAACCAATTGCAAATAGATATATGACCCTTCAAAACTCTTAAAGAGGAGATTAGAAGGCACATATTTCTTTTTGCAATTGTTTGGTCAAAAACTTAAAATTATAGGCATTAATAAAAAAACAAATGATAGGGGCTTAGCTACAGCAGACTTTGTTTTTTTATAGAAACATATTTTGCTCTAAAAGCATTTTCCGTGGAGGAAACGAGAGAATACATTTGAATGGAAAAGTGTACACCGCGTTCCCTCTAAAGTCTCACACGCGCTGTAATTTCACTAAACACATTGCCATTCAAACCGAAACACATTCCTATTTCACGGCTGCATTAATTGGCAATGTGGTGGTACCGCCCCAAGCGGACTAGCAGAAGTCCTACCACTAAAAATAAGATATAATTGCTGTACACAATGTTAGTAAACTTAAAATGACTTGGATCATTTCTTTTTTGAATTTCAATGTTGAAAGTTTCAAGGATTACATCATCTGTATGAACATATAATTTTATTTTGAAACACCAAGAATATTATTTGGTCCTTTAACTTTAAAGAAAATATACTTTTAACCTTTGTTATGATACAATTTATAGAATAAATCAAAGTCTGATAGTGTAATTTATTGATTTAATAATATTCAGTAATTTTATTCAGTAAGTAAAATCTGTGAGTCAAATACCTATCAATACATAATAATAGTTTCAATAATAACATACATTATATTCTGTGTTAGTATTGTTACTTTGTGCCAAGCCGGCAGCTACTCTGGAGCCCAATTCAGAATGTACTTTGTAAAATAACGTAATTGCTCGTTGTTTTAAAATCTTGTCTACCGGTCCCAATGATATTACAATATTAGCTATCAATCTACCGCGTGCATCTTCAGACATATCAGAGTATAGCTCAGCAGCTTGCTCGTAAGGTACAGAATCATCGTGTGTCGCTTCATATAGCGTAGGTCTATTTTTCTCTACGTAAGGCTCTGGACCGTTATAGCTGTTAGGATAATAATTGGGAGCACCTCCTCCGTTCCATAATACTGGAGGTACGCCGTCTCGGTCATAAGATAAAACACTATTTACAGGATGATTCACGCCAATATTGTTAAAGTTTGCTCCTAAACGATACAGCTGCGCGTCTCTGTACGCGAATCGACGAGCTTCAAACAACTTGTCCGGTGCTCCCAAAATGCCTGGCACTAAATTACCCGGACAAAATGCTGCTTGCTCTGTATCAGCGAAGAAGTTCTTAGGATTTCTATTCAAAACCAGTTTCCCCACGGGTCTCAAACCGTATTTCTTCAAAGGAAGAATTTTCGTCATATCGAACACATCAAACTTCGCGTTTCTTACATCGTCCAAGGTTAAGAATTGCATGTAAACGGTCCAACTAGGAAATTTTCCCTTTGCTATTGCATTATAAAGATCTCTTATTGCGTAATCCGGGTCTGTAGCAGCAAGTTGGATGGCTTTTTCTGCATATATATTTTTGATTCCACAATCGGGCATGAAATGAAATCTTACAAAATATGATTTTCCGTGCTTATTGTAAACTTGATATGTATGAATACTAAAACCTGGCATGTGTCTAAAACCATCAGGAATACCGTTATCTCCAAATAAATACACAAAAAATGATATACTTTCTGGACGTAAGGTTACAAAGTCCCAAAACCTGCCATCATTAAGATTGGTGACAGGATTTCGCTTTATCGCTCTGATGGCCGACGGAAACAAACTGGGATCTTTGAAAATGAACATCGGCGTATTGAAACCGACAATATCAAAATTTCCATCTACCGTATAAAATTTTACAGCAAATCCTCTGGAGTCTATATTGGTATCTGCTTGTCCTTTATCTAATCTGCTTGGTGAGAACCTCACAGCCACTGGAGTTTTCTTCCCAATCTTGCTCAAGAATGCGGCTTTGCAGATGTCAGTCACGTCATGAGTGACTTGGAAGTAACCAAATGCTCCTGCGCCTTTAGCATGAACAATCCTTTCAGGAATTCTCTCCCTTACTAGGTGAGTCATAGTCTCAGTGAAGTAGACATTACTTAAGAGTCGAGCATTTAACCCATCTATGTCTCTGTAGTCTACCGGAGCACCGTTGCTCACCGTTAGGATCCCGATGGGCCACTATAAAATGTAAAACAATAAACTGTATCGTCATCTTAATTTTAATTCACAATACCAAATAGTTTTTTTTTAATGAACATTAAAAATTATCGATTCGGAAACGTGACAATATACCTTTGTTTTATAACGGCCTAATTTGACCAATTTATGTTGTTGTTTATACGGATCAAATTCTAAAAAGTTTTGTTATAATAGTAAAGAAAAGTAGGTAATTACTTATTATTCATAAACAAGTTACTTATTCGTTATTATAAAACTGATCTTATTTAGGATTTGGCTTCACCCATTCAGTTTTGACTGAATCACCTGTACGACAGCATTGTACTTGAAGAATAGTTTTTATTTTTTATTTTTTTATTCAACTTTTATTTAAATAAAAGTTTATAATAAAAAAGTTAATAATTAACAGCAATATTATAAATGCGAAGTCAGTTTGTATATTTGTTTGTGTGGTACGACTTCACGGTCAAACGGCTGAACCGATTTTGCTGAAATTTGAAATTTTGCACAGGGATAAAGCCAGTATTGTGGTGATTAGGCCGTAGAATACTTTTTGATGCAAATTAAGCCGCAGGGCACATCTAGTAATAGATAAATGTAATTGTGCATTACTCAAATGTAATGTATAGATAAGTGACTAATTTGCATGTCGCGATGCGGCAATATGTTCTTGACACTTACAGCTTTTGTACCAACATTTAGTAGTAAATAAATGATGTATTGTATTGAGGGAAAACGGGAGAGTGGTTTACTTACTTTTGTTTTATTCCTGAAGCATAGGAGTTGATTCGCTGCCGGATCAGCCGAAGCCCTTATTATTAACATTAAACTTATTACCACCGCTGACAACATCCTCGATAAGAAGTTGTACAAATGTGAAAAAAAAACTCAGTATTTATATACTGTGTATAAACTGTCGATAAGTACAATTATATTAACCTCGTATCCGGTTGATTTTAGTATTATCTCCATTAGTATCGTATTTATATTTCCACTTTTAGATAATTAACACGTCCAAATTTAAAAAAAATCTGTAGGTATATATAAAAATGAACCCCTATTTCTCCTGGTCACGCTATCACTTGAGAACTGGTAGACTGATTTGGCTAATTATTATTATTATTCATTTGTTCGATGTAATCTCTTGGATCGTAATACGCCCGGACCGAGCCAACGTCAAGAGGCCCTTTACTATATATTAATTTAATTGTAAATTATTGTATATACAAATACAAATACAAAATGTATTTATTGACATAGAAGTTTACAAGTAATTTGATTGAATCCATAGGCTCCCGAACTTGCCAAGCTGTGTTTCAGGAGCCAATGGCTGGTCCCATTATTTTATGAAACTTAATTGTATTATTATGTTCAAAAAATATATTATATGTACATGGTATGTTTATTTTACAATTTCTGTGTAATTAAATAAAACTATATTAAACTATTATATACCTGTGTGTTTCTGTATGTGTGTAAAATGCTTGAATTATGTGGGAATGTTAATGTGAGTGTAGGGGTGTGTTATTGAGTGTGTGATTGTACGCGTGTGATTGTGTGTGTGTGTGTGTGTGTGTTTGTGTGTGTGTGTGTGTGTGTGTGTGTGTGTGTGTGTGTGTGTGTGTGTGTGTGTGTGTGTGTGTGTGTGTGTGTGTGTGATATGCGTATGACTGATTGTGTGTAGAATTGTATTGAGTTTTGTGTAAGAACTTATGCCTTAAAAATAAAAACTGGTTATTAGTTGTTCAATATCGTCGTAATCAAGCGTTTTTAAATAATCCAGGATGATGTACTTTATATTATTATTATTTAGTTTGTTGATGTTCTGTAATTTATCTAAATTATTGTAGAGACGTGGGACAAGTATATTAAATTTCTTTTTAGCACATGTAGTACTTGAAGTAGGCACTGGACACTCTTTCCTTCTAGTATTAGTCACCGGTAAGTTTTGCACAGTTTTTCTGTGTTATCAACGAAGGCTTTCGTAAATCAATACTTTCCTAACAGAAAGAACTTTCGTTTTTTCATACAAAGCAGTCGTGGGATGTCTGTAAGGCAGGTAAGAAAGAACCTTAAGAAGGGCACGTTGTGCACGCTCTGCAGTGATGATGTGAGTTTGGCTGCACTACCCCATGCACATATGCAATACCGTATGAGGCACTCACACAAAGCTTTATACGTTTGTAATACGAGACTTGTTTCAGCTACTAAGCGATTTAAATATATATATTAGCTTTCTGATCTCTTTAATGTGATCCTTCCAATTGATTTTATCGTCGATCAAAGCTCCAAGATACTTAATTGTATTGACTCGTGACAATAATTCACAAGTACATGTTATAGGAAGGGAACTATTGCGGTTGCATGGGTATGTATGAATTTTTACTTGAATATCTGAGAAACTACCTGAGGATGTAATACTGTAGCACATTCGCTTTGTTTTACTCGTGTTTGTATATGGATGGGAGGATATGATAACTATGGAAAGATGGTACAAAATATATATAGGCTATTGTTATGAATTCTTAATGGTCAGTGATCTGGACTATGGGGTGAGGTACGGCACCCGCCAATTAAGCCTCATTACAAAATATTTAGGCGGGTGGTGACTTGCTATACATTGAATGGGCCCCCCATAAAGGAGGACCGTTATATTGGCGCCGAGGGGCAACATTGGCGTGGATAGCTAAGGCCGTTGAAAGGTGTGCTGCGGTTTCACTAAACGCTACTGGCGGCTTAATTCCTTTAACACTTTCCACCCTGGAGCTTCGGTCTTAGCTCTTGCGGTTCCCACCACCGGCCTGCCGGTCAAAGGCCGGGGGTCAGAGGGTCTCATTAAGCCCTCACGGGATAGGGGTATCGCCACTCACTGTTGGCTCACCACAAAGCCGCTGCTGCGGGGTTATTATTAATATATTATTATTATTATTAATCATGTATATATTTACTTTTCTCAAATTATTATCATTATTTTATGATATAATGTAACAGAACAAGCAGGACGCTCGCCTGATGTTAATAATATTAAAATTCCGGCAGTCCAGAATTTAGCATGTCACTGCACTGCGCCTGTTACCTTGAGACATAAGAATGTTGTCACATGCCCTGGAATTTTACTGGACACCTTGCCATTACAGCCGAAAAACATTCCTATTTCACGGCTGAAAATTATTGGCAAAGTGGTGGTACCGCCCCAGGTGGACTAGCAGAAGTCCTACCACTACAATACAGTAATTTAAAGGATATATATATATATCTAAAGGAACGAAAGTAGTTTTTAACGCGGGTGAAGCCGCGGGGCACAGCTAGTGATAATAGTAGTGTTAGAATATTTCCAATTACCCTCACGCTGCGACTGGGCTCGATAGTATAAAAGCAGACAGCGAGCGGGTATCAGGCTTGAGTCTTCGTGTGGCCGTCGTACGGTTCGGACGTCGTGGTTATGTTGTTAGCTTAGACACCTTATGTAATTGTTATTATGTTGAGGTTCTGTGGCATTATATAGCTGTGGGTATTGTGATAGTGTTTATTGTTATTATGTTGAGGTTCTGTGGTATTATATAGATGTGGGTATTGTGATACTGTTTATTTTTTTAGCCTTTTCCACTTCAGCTAGGTTATTCTGTAAGATAACTCGACAGCGGAATCCGCGGTGAGATTTGAATTTCGTACTACGAAATTCAACCGCATTACGAACGCGATACGATTGAATTTCGTAGTACGAAATTCAAATCTCACCGTGAATTCCGCTGTCGAGATAGCTTACAGAATAGCCTAGCTGGTCTAAGATCAGAAGTGGGATAGGTCCACGTGCACTTTACGCTTATAAGCCGTCTCTGACATTTGCCTTGATCTATTCAAAGTAACAGTTTTGAATAAATTAAGGTGCAACAATGTTTTTGAATCGAAGTGATACTGAGATCTGGTTTTTGTGAATATTCGTCAGTTGAAATGTAAATTAGACGTTTGTCTGGGTATTTTGGGGTATGTGATATTTCTTAAAGATAAAAATACTCGGAAAAGTAATTTCGTTGATTTTTTTTGCAATAAAGGGTAGTTTGTTAGGGTTCTTATCTGGTAGTGTTTACCACCGCGTCCGAGTACGAAACGCCACGTGTAGTTGCCGTTGCTCATAATGATTTGATTTCTCTGTAGTTGTAAGCTGTTTTGGTGTGCTACTACCGTGCAACATAGCTGATAATGCTCGTCGGCAAGTAAACGCGGCGGACAGGATTATTCTATGGTTGGTGTGGATACAGGTATGATTACAATGTTACTTTTATTTCGTTACTCAACTATGCGAGGAGGTTGATTGTGTTAAATAATTGGGCAAGCCCAAGAGATTTAGATGCGAGTAATTGTCTACCTAAAAACGCAAAAACGTAGTCAAATCATTGTGCGAACCTATAATAGGTCGTGTTAACATTTGTATTTGCTGTTACACCCACAAGGCGACATTGTTATTACTTTGCAGTGATAGATTTGTTTGCCGTGTTTAGTGCGATTAAGAATCGTTTTCAAATCTAACCAATGCTGGTTGATCAGTGGCGTAATGGAATTTAGTTAAGTCGAGAGTGTTACCTACGTCAGGGAAACTGATTAAAATCAAGACCATTCATGTTTGTCAGATCTAACTTATTAGTGTCCTTCCTGGTTAGTCCGACATATCTACCATGTAAGCTTGTTCTTACCGTGAAATTGCGGGTATAACAAAAAGGTTTTGAGGGCTTAGAATGCTATAACTCTTTGAGTTAGATGTTTACGTATTACGAAAAATAAAAAGCACAATAAGGTCAATATTAATTTATTTTGAATTCTTATATCTACTTCTTACATAAGATACAAAGTGAAGCCGAATATTAAGTATCTGTACTAGTTTCAGTGTATACTCGACCATAGTTTTGAATTTATTGCCGTAGCATTGAGTAGTTAATGTTTGAGGGTTATATTGAACTATCCGTCTCACTCTTAACCCCTTAGTTATTCAGGTGCTCGCGAACGCATTAAGTCAGTCAAATTAAAAAGTTGACAGACGCAGTGCAGTGATGTTCATAAGTTTTAAGCGCCACAGTATTTGCTATAGGGAGACTATCGTCATGCCGACAAACGAGCGCTGTACATGGGATGTTATCTAAATTCTATTAGTGTTATTTGTCAATACGTAGACAGTTATTATGGAACGATCCCAGTTTAGACCGTGCAGTAGTAGTAGTAATAATGAGTTGAAATACTTAGTAAAAGTTTTGAGTAACATTTATTAGACACAGATTACAATAAATGTAAAGCGATTTCATTCATCCGCGTGTGTCTGTAACGTACTCGTAGTAGGTTATTGTGAAATATGCTGTAAGTAAAGTGAGAAAGTGTTCCGTACAATTATTTTATCGTGACGAACGGATCTAGTCTATACCTACATGCTAGATGACAACGTACAGGGTTGGGTGTACGAAGTTAAGTAAAAGAAAAAAAACATGAAGTTACTTCGAAATCTTGTGATATTGTTAGTTTTTGCGGTATTGTAGTGAGTACTTCGTGACACGAGCAGTTTAGTTCTGGCAGTAAACTGATGGCGTTGTTTCGATGGTCAGGTTGGGCCGAACGTAGGAAACTTGAATCTGGGGAAATATAAGACTTACAGCGGCAAGCTTAAGGAGAGGTGATAGAAACAGTAAGCAAGTTACTTACTACTTATGATGCAAACTGTTATTTTAGTTTGATTTTATTTCTATTACTTACGAAGCGTTTTTCAACACTGGTGAACCATTTTAATAGCCCCAACATTGCGGCTATTCTGTGCACCGACATTGTGGCAACTTGTTACTTTTCTTTACTAACTTGTTCGTTTATTTTGTATTTCGTATGGTGACTATTGGAGTGTTTATTTTGAGTAGTTATTTTGTACCCCGACATTTTGGTACTCGTGCCTCGACATTTTGGTACTCGTGCCTCGACATTTTGGTACTCGTGCCTCGACATTTTTGTACTCGTGCCTCGACAACTTTGGTACTGGTACCACGACATTGTGGTACTCGTACTCCGACTTTCTGGTGTTTGCAGACCTCCGAGCATCGCGGCATCTGTTGGCGCTCGCGCGCTATGCTGTGCGTGCTGTGCTTGCGTGCCGTGCTTCATGCTGAGCTCCACGCAGAGCGGCGCGCTGAAGCGTGATGCTGTCGGCAGTTGTGCTACTGCACGAGTGCGCGCCACGGTGGTGCGCGCTCTCCGCAGCGCGACTGCGCGCCATCCGCGGCGTGCTGGTGCGCGCTTCCCGCAGCGCGACTACGCACCGTCCGAGGCGTGCTGGTGCGCGCTCCCCGCAGCGCGCCTGCGCGCCGTCCGAGGCGTGCTGGTGCGCGCTCCCCGCAGCGCGACTGCGCGCCCTCCGAGGCGTGCTGGTGCGCGCTCCCCGCAGCGTGACTGCGCGCCCTCCGAGGCGTGCTGGTGTGCGCTCCCCGCAGCGCGACTGCGCGCCGTCTGAAGCGTGTTGGTGCGCGCTCCCCGCAGCGCGACTGCGTGCCGTCCAAGGCGTGCTGGTGCGCGCTCTCCTCAACGTGAGAGTCGCGCGAGTACGCGCCATGCTGTGCGTGCTCGTTGCACGCTGGTACTCGCATGCCGAGCTTCATGCTGAGCTCCACGCTGGTCAGCGCGATGCTGTCGTCGGTTGCGCCACTGTCCGAGGACGCGCATGGTGCTGAACTCTGCACGGAGCTTGACCTGCAGTTGCTGATCACGCCACTGTGCGGTTACGCGCGTGATGCCACGCTAGGTTGAGCAAATCGATGCAGGTGCTGGTGCCAGGAGGAAACCAGGTGGCTGACGAAGCGGTCGAGGACGTCCCGCTGTCAGGAGAGGCCGTGTTAGAATATTTTCAATTACCCTCACGCTGCGACTGGGCTCGATAGTATAAAAGCGGACAGCGAGCGGGTATCAGGCTTCAGTCTTCGTGTGGCCGTCGTACGGTTCGGACGTCGTGGTTATGTTGTTAGCTTAGACACCTTGTAATTGTTATTATGTTGAGGTTCTGTGGCATTATATAGCTTTGGGTATTGTGATAGTGTTTATTGTTATTATGTTGAGGTTCTGTGGTATTATATAGATGTGGGTATTGTGATACTGTTTATTTTTTTAGCCTTTTTCACTTCTGGTCTCTAAGAATATTGGATATGTATCGTGTCAGAAATAGATATTATGTTAGACTCCTTCTGGAAGTCTGTTAGACTTTATTAATTATTCTGTGACTCTAAACTCTAGAGTCACAGAATAATGAATAGTACTGCGTACTAGAGTCTGGAGGCGCTCGCCGATCCGTCTCGCCTCGCACACACTCAGTGAGAGGGACAAGAGTTACAAGACGCATCGGCAAGCGCACCGCACTCAAATTCCTAAAGATTTTCGTTGTCAAACCACAATAATTTCAAATAGAACGTGAATTTTGATCATGATTGACATTTTCATCATTCATTTATCATCATTTGAATGTTGACATTGATTTTGATTTGAAAATCATGAGATTATCAACTGCCATATATAAACACGTGTATAACGCCGCAATAATTAAAAAATCGGTCAAGTAAAGTTGAACTCGCCCACCGAGGCTTCCGTACCAACTTCTCACAAACTTAACTTTGCAGTTCGAGCTCTAGGCCGATGCCTAGACATCGTTTATGCACCAACTGCAAATAATATGTTTGTAATCGTAAATACGCTTAGTTTTAGGCTTCTGTCACCGAATGGCAAAACACGGAAGCCTTATAGATTCGTCATGTCTGTCTGTCCGTCCGTATGTCACGCTACATTAATCCGAAAATATTTAAGACTGCGCAGTTGAAACTTGGAAGGTAGGTGTATTCTGTAAACAGCTTTACGATTTTTATACAAAAATAAAAAATATATATATTAGGGGGGGGGGGGCTCACTCCCCATACATGAAACTGAAACTAAAAAAAAATGTTTGTCAAACCTATACGGGGTTGTCTATAGATCGATAAAATGATATTGAGGTTCCCAATACCCTTTTTTCCCAAAATCATAAATGAAAGATAGGCTGGCACGTCTTAAGTGGTAAAATGTTTGTCCCCCCCCCCCCCCCCCTATAACTTTTAAAATAAAGGAAAAGGCAGTGAAAAAAAATATATATGCTGTAGATCTCAATAAAAACTTATCAGGAAAATTGATTTGAACGAGATACATTCGGCAATGTTTTAGATAAAGCGACCGCAAATATAACTTTGTTTTTCATACAAACACTATGAAAAACAAAGTTAATTTTTTGGTGGCGAAAAATCATAGTTATAAAATACTCTACTGTGTTACGGAACCCTGTGAGTGCTAGTCCAACGTGCAGTTAGCCACTTTATTTAGTCTTAAAACAACATATTTACGGTTTTCAGATTTTTTTCCATAAAGTGCTTCGGACATAACGGACATCTTTTGATCGCGTTGACTTACAAGTTAGATTTTTTCACAGCTGAAAGATACCTTAGACCCAAGTATTTGATATAAGTATAAGTTTCAACTTGATATCTCTACGCGTTCCTAAGAAAAACGGTCTTGACAAACGGACAGACAGACAGACAGACGGAAAGACGGACGACAAAGCAAAGTGATCCTTTAAGGGTTCCTTTTTAGGGTTCCGTAGTCCTGACAAGGAACCCTTATAGTTTCGTCATGTCCGTCTGTCTGTCTGTCTATCTGTCCGAGGTTTTGCTGAAAGACTGTTACTAGAAAGCTGTATTTTTATCGACGTCATTAATATACACACCCCTAGTGTGTATATTATCGTCCCCCCCCCCCTCAATGAACTTCAAAGGAAAATATAGCGATTAAGATAACTTTATTAGCAGTAACTCAGTCTTTGAACTTGGGTGTTAAAATAATTATGTTAAATATTATATTACTACGGAACCCTACACTGCGCGTGGCCCCAGACGCACATGCCTATTTTTTTGCTTTTAAAGTACGGAACCCTAACAAGAGACGAGCTTTAAGTCCGACTCACAGTGGCTAAAATAACATACAACATCGTCCAGGGATTTTGACTGTCCAAAGTGCGATCGACAATTCTCCAAAAAAATTGGGTATTTATGTTAGTCATGGAAGAGCGCACGAAAGAGCTGAATAACAAAGCTCTCAATACATTCAAAAGTACCGGCCAAGGAAATCTTCAGTCGCCGTGGCAGAAATTGGTCAGGAGGACGTCATCATAATCACGACGCCGCATCAGCCACTATTTACATCACAGAACAGATCAATCTTTTCACTCATACCACTATCCCAACATCGTACAAGCGCGACGTACAAAGAAGTACCGTCAAATGTGGCTACTTGACCACATTTTGTTCCAATTTATGTAATAACTATAAACCAGATAGTCATGCGACGCGACTCCCACGCATTACAAGAAGTCCCTGCTTGCATTATGACCATTCGCACGTAGTCAGCAGAGATAAGACTTATTTCTTAGTAGAGATATCTGCATCCGTCGAATGATCATACTGAATAGATTTTATTTAATATTAAGTCAGTCTTAAGCGAACCGTCGAATAAACGACATCTTTTATAATTCAAATTTGTCTTTTTAAAAACATCTCCGGTAGCCGTCGATACTTGAGTGGCGCAGCCGGTAGGATACCCGTAATCCTTCTGTCGTGCTTGCGTTTACGCTCTATTCAAGGTCCCAATATCGGCTTTGACGCGAAAATTTCCGCGAAATCGACTACGTCGGGTATCCATACGAACCAAATAAGAAGTATCCTGTGACGGCCAGAATCCGGAAGACGCAGTAGCAGACTCAAAGGAGGATATGTGTGGCTTGTGAGTAGTTTACTTCACTATTTCCTACATCCATATCTATTCCATTTTATGTCTGTTTAATGTTATTTTGGGTCAAAACTTGCCTAATCTATTCATTAACTGATTTTCGGTATAAATGCACTTATATTGGCGATTTATATTTCGATTTTAGGTATCATAGTTAGATATAATATGTTATAAGTGGTATAGATTTAAGGCAATTGTTTTATTGCGTTCTCTCATTGTAATATTGCGATTATAATTTAAACATTGAACTAACTATTATATAAATAAATAGGTACATTTATAGTGTGATATAGGTACGATTTAAGGTTAGACAAAATGATTGAGGCTAAAGTTGTGGCTATCCCTATGGAAATGTCCAAGGTCATTCCGAAATTTGATGGTGACGAGAAACTCCTCAAACTTTACATAAAAAAATGTGAATATGTGATTGGTTGTTTTACAAATGCTGAAAACCAGGCACAAGATCTATATGTCTTTCATGTAGTGTCGTACTTTAAACTCACCGGTAAAGCCGCCCAGCTTATAAGTGAAAGGCAGGATATTTAATCTTGGGCCGCACTAAAAGAAGTTTTAATCCAACACTTTGGCGATCCACGTTCAGAAGAATGTATCGCTATTGAGCTTGAAACATTAAAAATAAATCAAAATGAATCTTACCTTGATTTCTGTAACAGGATTCAGCAGGTTAAAAGTTCTTTAATTGCCAAAGTAAACGCCATAGTAGACCCTTATGTAAGAAATAGCAAAATTACTATTTACGACAATTTATCTATGAATGTGTTTCTCTACAATCTGCCAGAGGACCTCATACGGATAGTTAGGCTTAAGAGCAGCACAACACTAGAAAACGCGCTTACTATCGTGTTGGAAGAGGTCAACTTTCAATACCAATATAACGCTAGGAACAAAATGTTTCGTGCAGGCTTAACTAAGCCACAAGTGCCGGCATCTAACAATCCGTACGTAGAGAAATTTGGTTTTAATCAATACTTACCCACAAACGCTCCTCATCAGACAGGATTTGGTATTCCGAATCAGTTCAGACCACAAAATTCTAATTTTGGCGCACAACAGGCACCGCAATTTAAATTTGGTATACCTCATACCTCATCCGGTTTTAGACCACAGCTTAGCCAAAATGTTCAATTTGGCATGCCAAATCAAGGACCTCAAGGCTATAGGCCAAATTTCGGAACACCCCAAGGCTACAGGCCAAACTTCGGTGCAACTCAAGGTTTTAGGCCAAATTTCAATGCACCTCAAGGTTACAGACCAAATTTCGGTCCGCAACAAACAAAACCAATATTTAACCAATCACAGCCCAATCAATTTAAATTTGGTATTCAAACGCAACAAAAACCATTTAACACTGACGTCACAATGCGCACGGCGTTGCCTGCCCCGCGTCCTAATCAAGCTTTTAATAATGAAATTGAAGTTTACGCGGACGGAAATAATGATGGTTTTGACTGCAACAGTTACGAGATGAACTATGACTATGACAGCTATGACAATGACCATGCACAAG
This sequence comes from Cabera pusaria, assembly GCA_954871355.1. Lineage (NCBI taxonomy): Eukaryota > Metazoa > Arthropoda > Insecta > Lepidoptera > Geometridae > Cabera > Cabera pusaria. Next base: position 5,787,822 of record OX940891.1, read on the forward strand.
TTAATTCAATAAATATGACAGAATTTTACGATGAGACAGAATGTTTGTCTAACGATTCAAATTTTTACACACAGGCCTCGGACACGACCATGAAATAATAAATTTGAACAGTGACAATTTTGCTAAGTTGCCGTATATTTACCTATCTGAATTAGACGCGAGATTTATGATAGACACCGGCAGCTCACGATCTTTTATTAGTCCTCACAAAGCGGATGAGTTCTTTGAACACAGTAAAATTGCAGTTCCTTTCGAAGTAATAAGCACTCACGGTAAAAGCTTACATGATGAAGCTATACATATACCGCTTCCACCAACATTTAGGACTACGGAAGCACATACGTTTTACGTATATAGTGTAGACAAGGATTATGACGGCTTGATAGGCTCGGACCTTCTCGCGCAACTAGATGCAAACATAGACATGAAACACCAAGTTCTTAGAACACGTGATGCGGAAATTCCGTTCACTTACAATCCGAAGGTGCATATTAGGCTTGAACCACGTGCGGAAACTCGTGTGCGGTTGCCAACTAACATATACAATGGTACCGGAATTATTGAATATAGGGAATTTACAGAAGGAACCAGGATGCCATCTGCATTAGTTAATTGTGTCAATGGTCATACATACACAGTGATTCAAAACACATCAGAGACTCCAATCACGTTAAAAATAAACGACCTCATAAATGTTACTCCATACGAACCAGTAGTATGCAATACCAATACCAACGTTATCACTGAAAACGACTTGGACAAAGATGACTATCTGATTTCAAACTTAGAAAAACTTCGACTCGATCACATGAACGACGAAGAAAGACATGCAATTGGTGAATTGTGTTTTGAATATAGAGACATCTTTTACTGTGAAAAATTACCTCTGACTTTTACAAACAAAGTGAAACACCAGATACGCACCACTAACGACGATCCCATATACTTAAGACCATACCGACAACCCCCTGCAGTTAATAATGAAATAAATAGACAAGTAGATAAAATGCTTAAAGACAACGTCATTCAGGAATCTTGTTCACCTTGGAACGCACCCGTGCATCTCGTGCCAAAAAAGCTAGATGCTTCCGGGGAGCAGAAGTTTAGGATGGTGATAGACTATAGGCGACTAAACAGCGTAACAACTGATGATAAATATCCGCTACCAAATATATCAGATCTGTTTGATAAATTAGGTAAGTCTAATTACTTCACCACGCTAGATTTGGCTAGTGGGTATCATCAGATTGAGATCAATAAAAAAGATAGACAGAAGACTGCGTTCAGTTCCCAGGCAGGACACTTTGAATTTCTTCGTATGCCGTTTGGTCTAAAGACGGCACCAGCCACATTCCAAAGAGCAATGGACAGCATCCTACGTGGTCTCCAAGGGATTCACTGTCTTGTGTATCTCGATGATATTATCATATTTTCAACCAGTCTCCAGGAACACGTAGATAAATTGCGCAAAATCTTCGAACGGCTAAAAGAAACTAACCTTAAAGTGCAGATAGACAAATCAGAGTTCCTTCGTAAGGAAGTCCTATACTTAGGACATTCTATAACTAAAGATGGACTAAAGCCCAATAATGATAAAATCGATGCAGTTCTGAGGTATCCTCTTCCAAAAACTCAAACAGAAATCAAGAGCTTCTTAGGATTGGTAGGGTATTATAGAAAATTTATAAAAGACTTTGCGAAATTGACAAGACCTATGACCGTTTGCCTAAAGAAAAACCATAAGGTAACAATCACCCAGGAGTTTGTAGAGGCGTTTGAAAAATGTAAGAAATTGCTTACACATGCACCTCTACTACAGTTTCCCGATTTCGAAAAACCTTTCATATTAACCACCGACGCATCTGATTATGCTATAGGCGCAGCACTATCACAGGGAAATGTAGGTAGTGATCGACCTGTTGCGTTCGCTTCTCGAACACTTAACAACGCTGAAACGAGATATAGTGTCATCGAAAAGGAGGCTTTGGCCATTGTTTGGGCCGTGAAACACTTTCGCCCATACCTTTATGGCAAGAAATTCACGATATACACTGACCATCGACCGTTATCTTGGTTAAATTTGTTTGAAGAATCCAACAACAAAATAACTCGCTGGCGTTTAAGACTAGCCGAATACGACTATGACGTAATATATAAAAACGGTCGCCAAAACACAAACGCTGATGCCTTATCCCGAATGAAAAACAACGCCTGAGGTAGCCGTGATGAAAATTCATCTATACAGATTAATGTTGATGAGAGAGAGTTAGAATTACAGGGGCACTGTGAACAAATAACGAAGAAAATAACAAAACTAGGCAAAAAGAAAAAACAACAAAAATCTTTAGATAGCCCTATACCAATTTCGTCAGATTCCGAAAAAACAATTACGATCTCTTCAGACTCGGAGAAAACACTATCGATTCCAGAAAATAGCCCAAACAGAGCTCGATCACCGTTTTCAGTTTTGGCACCGTCTAGCGGTACAATTACTGCATGAGAAACGGATACAATTCAAACAGAAACCATACATTCAGCACGTGATGTTGACTCCTTAGGTATTCCGATTCTCAAAGAGGCAATAGATACAAAACCTAACCAAATTTTGGTACACACATGGTTCCGAAACGAAATCGCAGTTAAAGATATTTCAAATAAAAAGCAAAAGATCCTAGAGTTACACTTGCCATTAAATTGACCAGATTTAATAACTGACTTCCTCAGAAGATATATAAGAAACAAGGTCAAATATTTCATATATTTTGAAGATGTGCGACACAGGGTCGAATTCACAGACGTAGTTATTAAACTTTTAAGGCCGGATCAGTCAACATTCTAGAGTGTACAGAAAGTGTAGTTTACGCAGAAAACGAAGAAGAACAAAGAGAAATAATCCTAAAATATCACATAGGCAAAAGCTGCCATCGCGGCATAAAAGAGACCGTATCACACCTAAAACGGACTTACTTTTGGCATAACATGGACATAACAGTAGCGGCAGTTATTAATTATTATTATTATTTTTTTTATTTTTTTTTAGAAAGATTACTCGCAGTGTGGGTTGCACATTACTAGTATTCCTGTTAACCCCTCCAACTAAGCTAAATATGCTTGTGTCTGGAGTGGGTTCACGTCAATAGTGCAATGGGTGGGGTGGGGATCGAACCCACGACCTCTCGATCGCCAGTCCGACACCTTATCCATTGGGCTATTGCCGCCTTATTAATACATGCGAAGCATGTCAAAAAATGAAATATGACCGGAAACCTTTAAAACCCACAATTCAGTTAACACAAACTCAGAATAAGCCTTTTCAGGAGCTATTCATGGATTTATATAAATTGAAGGAAAGATCTTTCTCACCATAATAGACGCAATCAGTAAATTGGGCCAGGCGTTTGAAATCTCAAATCAATCAGCACCCGAAATAGTCAGGGCGCTTATCAGATATTTCTCCTATTATGGGACCCCTAGCAAAATAAGTTCAGACTCAGAATCTGAATTTAATAATCGACTAATACAAGAACTTTTGGACTTCTATAAAATCCATACATACATTACATTTAGGAACCCCAAACAACCCCAATTCAATGGGACATATTGAAAGATTCCATTCAACATTACTAGAAATCTATAGATTAGCCAAATATGAACAGAAACTGACTGATGCTTCATCCACTATGACTTATGCTGAAATGGCTTATAACCACACTATCCACTCCGTAACGGGACTCACACCTTTTGAAGTAGTATTTGGCCACACGGAGTCTAAAAGTACTTTCAACATAAATTCGGACAAAGAATACATGCAAGCATTAATGCGAGATCACCTAAAAAGAACTAAATTCCTTTACAAAAACCTGACGGACAAAGCTATACAAATTAAACAAAGATCCATAAATAAACGGGGAGGTGAAAATGAATTTAAAATAGATACAGGCGACGTGGTTTTCTTCAAAGGAATGGTTCCTTTGAAGAAAACCACGTCGACGAAGTAAAGACAAACCTAGGTATGATAAAGCTGTAGTGACCGGAAAAATAGAAAGAAATATTGTTACTTTAGACAAAAATAATCGCGAATTGAAGGCCCCAGTAAAGGATATCAAACGTCCTCCACAGAAACATCCAGATCGCCGTGCTGGTCCTGATGGCGGCCAGCCTACTGCAGGCCCTTCAAATGCAGTCACTTAAAGAAGTACCTGGAGTCCTACCACTTAAAGAAGGGAATGCCGTAATAACTCAGGAAAATTGGACAATAATTAAAATATTAGATATAAACAGTATTTCTGAAGACATAAGATTAAATATCGATAAATTTGATGAATTAAACAGCTTATTAATGTTAATTTTTACGAAACATATAATGACTCAATATTTCTAAACTTTAAAACCCAAACAGAGTATTTTAAAAATGTAACTTTAAATAAATATAAACAACTATTTCCTAATAACAGAGTAAAGCGTGTTCTCATAAACCCTCTGGGAAGCATGATTAAGATGATTAGTGGTAATTTGGATAATGATGATGCAAAACGTTATGACCAAATCATCAAAAACATAAAGATGAAACAAAATATACTAAATAAAAAGATAACTCTAATTACCGAATTCATTGAAAATTTTAGTAATTTGACAATATCAATTCACAATAATATAAATCAGTTAAACGAGCAATTTCAGAAAGTAGTAGACGATCTTGATTCATTCAAAAAGCAAGAAAAAATGAATTTTATAAGCAACATGATAATTAATACATATTCATTCATTTTACATAACTTTCAAAGCATTACCAGCAAATTAAACGAAATAGAGACAGCCATAGCTTTCAGCAAAGTGAATACACTTCACCAATCAATTATTGACTCAGAAAACCTGTTAGGTATACTAAAGAATATTGAAAAATCTGAGAGATTAGCTTTTCCAGCAAGTCTAGAGAATATTGTTAAAATTGAGCAAATTATAAGTATAAAGGCATATTATAAAGAAAATCAGTTAGTGTTTATGTTAGAAATACCACTCATTGGCAAAGAGACCTATACATATTATAAACTATATCCCATTCCTGTTTTCCGTAACCAGAGTACATATATTATCCTACCCAAATATCCTTACCTGATAGTGAATGGACTGGTCTCCAAGCCACTCGCCGAACCTTGCAAATTGACAGCAGCCTCCAGTTTCATTTGTTTTGAAGATTTAAATGCTGAATTTATAGAAGATAATTGTATTTCCGACTTGATGAAGTATATACCAAACCCTAGCTCATGTGCTTTAGTTCCGGTTAAGTTGGAGAAAATTCTTGTACAACATATCCAGCCAAATCGATGGATTGTGTTTGCCAAATGGAACACACCACTTCAGAAAATCTGTCAGAATGAAGTTTCTCAGCAGCACATCAAAGGAAGCTACATCGTCACTCTGGAAAACACGTGTGAAGTAAAGATTGACAAGTTCGCGATGAAACTACGCCCACATCAGATGGAATTCCTGAAATATTCTAAATTGCCCATAGTGACCCTGCCGAATATCAACAGTCTCAAGATTGAACACAGGAAACCGATAAAAATGGAAGATATGAATGTGAAAAGTATGCAGATCATAGTTAAATCAATCCAAAGTGCCAGTGAAAATGTAAATGAAAACGAAATCAGTGAAATTAGAATCCGTAGTGTTAGCGTCTGGACAATCTCATTATACTTAATTATAGGAACATTAATCGTTGTAATTTTATATGTTAAACTTAAGAAAATGGGTTATATTTGTAATGGTCGAAATTCTCAGAATCCTTCTGATAATTTTGAATCTCAGGAGGGAGAAGTCATGCGACGCAACTCCCACGCATTACACGAAGTCCCTGCTTGCATTATGACCATTCGCACGTAGTCAGCAGAGATAAGACTTATTTCTTAGTAGAGATATCTGCATCCGTCGAATGATCATACTGAATAGATTTTATTTAATATTAAGTCAGTCTTAAGCGAACCGTCGAATAAACGACATCTTTTATAAATTTGTCTTTTTAAAAACATCTCCGGTAGCCGTCGATACTTGAGTAGATAGACTTTTTGAATATTTTATGTTTTGTTTATGGCAATAATGATTTGATCTTTTACTTTCACAAGTTATTTTTAAAAAATATAATCTCCCTGACATTCTATAAAAATAAAAGTGACAGAGGTCAAGTTGACAATTATGTGGTATCTTGACCTGTGACCAGTTTTCATAGTTGAGTGCATGTAATTTATATTTTAGGTCTAGTTGCCAATATTTTCAATCTTCAACTTTTTAAATATAGTAACCCAATTAGGTACTTATGGATTTTATACTGGTAACCCGTGATACATGGTCAAGTTGCCACATGATATGTAGCTATTTTCATACAAAAGATACAAACTGCATAGGGTTGTCAATAAACAGGTGAGTAGTTAATAAAAAACAATTTATTTATTTATTATAATTTATACAGAAACAAAGAAAATTACAAACCATTACATATTAAATATTCATTTAAAATAAATTAAGTCGTTGTCATCGCAGAGAGTATACTCTGGATTTTCGGATAATTTTAATAAATGTTATCCTAAAACAAACATTTGAACAAATTTTTGAAATAAATTAGAGACTTTTTCTTTATATTCAGTAATTATAATCCTGAAATCAAACATAGGCTACTTTTTATCCCATAAATCAGTTCCCATGGGATAAAAACCGCCTTTAAACGTTTCCATATAAACAACGCGTGCGAAGCCGCGGGGCGCAGCTAGTGTTAAATAATGCAAGAGTGCGTGTAAAAGAATACAAACTGGAAATAAAAACAAAAAAAATAGAATTCGAAAACCGTTAATTATTCTCAAGTTGAAGTCGGGGTCTAGAGCTAGTGATCACTTCAATTTTGTGTCAACCCTAGGTGTAGGTCAAGTTACCACACAGCTGCCAATGACAACTTGACCTAACCTTAGCCATCAATACCCAAGCAAATATTTCGACAGATTAGCCTGAAATTGGATAGGTCACACCATAAATATAATCTATGGGATGTATTACACAACATATCAAAATGGTACGCACCTGAAATCTATAGATTATGCTCTATGAACACAATAATACAGTACGGGCAAAAAATCTAATTCAGCAATTTCACTTCGTTACGCCATATTGCAAGAACCCACAGTGTTACCACTACAAAAAAAATTATGTTGCCAGTGACAATTTTAAAAACCTATCAATGTTGATACGAAACGTTAACTTGCTGTCAATTCTACGAAATTTAATATTTTATGGTAAGACGGAACGTATGGTCAAGTTGACCGGGAAAGGTCAAGTAGCCACATTTGACGGTACCTAAGCTACCTAATTAAATTAAAAGTAAAAATATTATTTTTACTAATCTTTGGTCTAAGAGTTTTAAGAACCTAGGATAAATTTAAAATTTACTACTTTTATCTGGGACAATGAGCTAATAAGTTAATAATAAATTCAAGTATTCTGCATGAAGGTACTTACTTACCTACATTCTTATTCTTAATGGCGTGAGGCGCAGTAGTATAGTAATGTACCTTACCTGTAACCTGTAACGGGTAGTCCTCAAGCTCTTAAGAATATAGGTTAATACAAGCCTAATACTGAGTCGAATTTATTACTAACTTTTTAGTTTATTGTCCCAAACAAAAAAGCTTGTTTTAAAAAAAAAGTTTACTTTTTTCTTACTTTATTACAAGCTTTTATTGAGTTTCACCTGTCCCGATGTTTGGCATCAAATCTTGCATATTAAATTTGATCCACTTCCCGGTTACTCATCATCATCAGCCTATCTCCGTCCACTGCTGGACATAGGCCTCACCTATGGCACGCCACTGAGCTCGATCTTCAACTCTCTGTTTCAGGGGGCTGAAACTCGTCGAGTCTACGCGCGAGACGATTTGTGATGACTCTCGAAAACAGCTTATAAACGTGACTCAAGAGTGAAATGGGTCGATAGTTCTTTAAGAGGGTCTTGTCTCCTTTTTTAAAGAACATAACGACCACACTCTTGCTCCACGCCTTTGGAGTTCTCCCCTAAAAGAGGACGGAATTAAATATACGCTGCAGCTGTACAAGCATTGGAGTTCCACTAGCTTTTAAGAGCTCCGTTGTAATTCCATCCTCTCCGGGGGCTTTTCCATTTTTAAGCTGTTTGAGAGCCATCACAATTTCGTCCAGGCTGACCTCTGGCAGATCCTTGGGATAATGGCGGGTAACTGTGGCTCTAGGATCCTCGGACTGGGGTTGGGGACGGGACGCTTGCGAGGTATATAGTTGGCCGTAGAAGTCTTGAACCTCCCTAAGAATCTCCGGCTTAGAAGCGACGACACTCCCGTTAGATGTGGTCAACTACGTCAGATGTCTTCGACCCACTTGTTGAACAAAAACTTTTGACCCCCGGTTTCGCTCGATCGCTTTTTTGATAGAGCATGTGTTGGAGCTCCCGGTTACTAATTGAGCTGAAATTTTGCCTACGTGTGTAAATCGCGTGACAATGCAATATTATAATGACATGGTGCTGATCTGATGATGGAGCTGGAAGGTGTACCGATGTTTGTCATCAAATCTTACAAATAAATTTGATCCACTTCCCGGTTATCGATTGAGCTGAAATATTACATACAAGTGTAAATCGCGTGACAATGCAATATTATGATGACATGGTGCTGATCTGATGATGGAGCTGGAAGGTGGCCAAAGGAACTCCTAAACTACATATGTTATACCCGTCGTATTTGGGCTCGTTGGATTTGTCTCGACTTACTCTGGTCCTAGATTATGTAAAAGCTTGTGTTTAAAAAGGTTTTTTTAATATTACTTGTGTATTTATAGTTAATGTAAGTCTATGACAAATTAGTCGCGATGCAATCATTTCATTTTTATTATTTCATATTGGTTAAAATTATAATAATAACATTTATTTAAGTTACAAGCTTTTATTTTACTTGCAATGTATGTATGTAACTATGTATGATCGGGTAAAATCTTACAAGCTAAATTAGACCCACTTCCCAATTTCCGATTGGACTAAAATTTGGTGAACTTATGTATTAACGGTGACAATATAATGATATGGTACCATGGAGCTAGTCTGATGATGGAGATCGAAGATGGCCATAGGAACTTCTGAACGAATCAAGATTAACCCATCGAGTTAGGGCTCGATTAATTCGACTTAAGGAGCACTTTACGCTTAGACAATATGCAGGTTCTGATGATGAAGCTGGAAGGTGGCCACAGCATCTCTGTGATAAAATAACGTAACCTCACTGAGTTTAGGCTTGATTGATTTGCCTTGAAGAGCACTTTACCTATAATTACGTCATAATATCCGTAGAATATTTTAAAACATCACGCCTGCTCTAAATTACAATACAATACAATACAAACACTCTTTATTGATTACCATGTAAAAAATTACATAAATACATTTATTAAGCACTTCAAAACAATCGTCGGTCTTATCGCTTATAGCAATCTCTTCCAGACAACCTTTGTACGGACTGGAAAAAATGTTTACATACTAGCGGTGATCAGGTAAAACATATTTGACTTATTAAAACAATTTACCTAATATGACATAAATCTATTGCACTAAATAACTACACAGTAATTTCAAACATAATAGATCAATATACAATCATACATTATCATAGATAAAATATATTCAAAAGTATGCAAACACACATATATGTTCCATAATTCTACATATAAATATACATATATACAAATATATATATTATAATAAAAATACAATTTATTAATTATATACACATAATAAAAATAAATAAATAAAGCGGTGTGAAAGATAATTTTAACTGGGCATAGATAGATAATGACGCTTAACCATAGACTTGAAAATTGAAAGAGATTTAGCATGTCTAATGTCTACAGGCAGCTCATTCTATAACCGGACAGCTAGCACTGTAAACGATTTTTCATAAAAAACTGGATGAATGGATAGGAAATATTAACTGGAGAGTTTCAGAGGAGCGGAGGGCAAGAAGGATTAGAAAGGTACTGAAATTGAACTGGTTCAAGTCCCGTTGGTACGATGAAATTTTGGATTGTGTTTAACAATTTACAAAAATATTAAGTGTGTAACACTTCAAAGAAACATAATAAGTGGTGATGTGTTTAGAAAATTTAAATTTCCCGCGCTTTTTTTGCATTTTTCATATAATATTTTAACACATGTAAGAGTATTTTATTTATAATAAAATGTTTAACATACAACACAAGAACAATAATGATTCGAAAATAAGTGATATCAAGTAAATTTATACCACATGCATATTCCCTATTGTGAATCTTGTGTAAGTCGTTTTTAGTGAGAAGAATGGCATTAGACAATTGGGTTATTGGAAAATACTTAGGTTAAAGCTTGAGGGACAGAAGTATAGTAAGTACCTAACCTGTAAAACGGGTAGTGCCTTAAGCTTTTAAGACTAAAGGTGTAAGTACCTACTCGCAAAATACTTAGGTACTAGAATTTATTTTAAAATGTTTAGTTCAGTGTCCCAGATAAAAGCTTGATTGTAAAAATATTTTTTACTTTTTATTTATTTATCAACAATTAAAAGAAACCCTTTGAGCTATAACAATATTTAAGTTCATGTATGCACATAACTTATTCGTTAATCTAAATAAATGAAATTTGGTTAATGTGGTCTCATATAAGTTTAATATTAAAAAATTTGTTAGTTTTATAAACATTCATAGACTTCATTTTGATACATCAAGAGGTTACCTATCAATAAAACCAGCCCAATTATACAAACAATAATACAAATATTTACAAATATAATTATTATAGTACCTACCAAACTTACAAACTTACACCTACTCTTACCAAGAATAAGAAGTACTGGGTGCTAAAATTATTGCTTTCTAAGTACTCAATCAATTTCTTTGGGTACATAGTTATTATAGTAATTTTCTCTTCTTAGAGCTTCAAATGAAGCTGAAGAAATGAAGTACAAGTTACAAGTAGTAAAATTTACTATATTGATATTTGTAGAAATCAAAAGTGTACAGATGTCAGTTTATTCGATAACTTATGTTTATTAAACAATATATGTCGATATATTCATATTCAAAGATATATATCTAATAATATGTGAATGCTCCAGTCGCTGGCTCAATGGTTTTTTTTTTTAATAACAGACATTATCTTCTGTGTTAGTATTGTTACTTTGTGCCATACCGGCAGCTACTCTGGAGCCTAATTCAGAATGTACTTTGTAAAATAACGTAACCGCTCGGTTTTGCACAAGCTTGTCTGCTGATCCCAATGAGAACACAATATTAGATATCAATCTACCGCGTGCATCTTCAGACATATCAGAGTATAGCTCAGCTGCTTGCTCGTAAGGTGCAGAATCATCGTGTGTCACTTCATATAGTGTAGGTCTATTTTTCTCTACATAAGGCTCAGGACCGTTATAACTGTTAGGATAATAATTGGGAGCACTTCCTCCGTTCCATAATACTGGTGGTACGCCGTCTCGGTCATAAGATAAAACACTATTTATAGGTTGATTCACTTGAATATTGTGGAAGTTTGCTCCCAAGCGATACAGCTGAGCGTCTCTGTACGCGAATCGACGAGCTTCAAACAACTTGTCCGGCGCTCCCAGAATGCCTGGCACTAAATTACCCGGACAAAATGCTGCTTGCTCTGTATCAGCGAAGAAGTTCTTAGGATTTTTATTCAAAACCAGTTTCCCCACGGGTCTCAAACCGTATTTCTTCAAAGGAAGAATTTTCGTCATATCAAACACATCAAACTCAGCGTTTCTTACATCGTCCAAGGTCAAGACTTGCATGTAAAGGGTCCAACTAGGAAATTTTCCCTTCGCTATTGCGTTGTAAAGATCTTTTGTTGAGTAATCCGGGTCTGTAGCAGTAAGTTGCATGGCTTGTTCTGCATATATATTTTTGATCCCACTATCGGGCAACCAATGAAATCTTACAAAATATGATTTTCCGTGCTTATTATAAATTTGATATGTATGTATACTAAAACCTGGCATGTGTCTAAAACCATCAGGAATTCCGTTATCTCCAAATAAATACACAAAAAATAATATACTTTCTGGTCGTAGGGTTATAAAGTCCCAAAGCATACCATCACCTTTTAGATTTGTAACAGGGTTTCGTTTTATTACTCTGATGATTGTCGGAAACACACTTGGATCCTTTAACATGAACATTGGTGTGTGAAAACCGACGAAATCAAAATTTCCATCTTCCGTATAAAATTTTACAGCAAATCCTCTTGAATCTGTAACGGTATCTGCTTGTCCTTTATCCAAACTGCTTGGTGAGAACCTCGCGGCCACCGGAGTTTTCTTCCCAATCTTGCTTAAGAATGCGGCTTTGCAAATGTCAGTAACGTCATGGGTAACTTGGAAGTAACCGAATGCTCCAGCGCCTTTAGCATGAACGACCCTTTCAGGAATTCTCTCCCTTACTAGGTGAGTCATAGTCTCAGTGAAGTAGACATTACTTAAGAGTCGAGCATTTAACCCATCTATGCCTCTGTAGTCTACCGGAGCACCGTTGCTCGCCGTTAGGATCCCGATGGGCCACTATAAAATACAATCGTATTAAACATAAAATACGTTTTATTGTCATCTTTAGTAAAATGCACAATACCTACCTACCTACGAGATAAAAAGTTAACAAAGCTGCAAGGCATGATTTAAAAAAAATATTTTATAGGCTAGCGTTTGACCACTATTTCACCTGTTGATAAGTGATGATGCGGTCGAAGATGGCTAGTACGCTAGGCCTATAATGGAAACTAGCCCTTAAAGGATAGCTGTCGGAACATATTCGATGTTTGGCGACAAATTTTCTATGTTGTAGCTGTTAGCTGGCCAGGCGGACACTATATAGTGTATTACCGCTATGCGGGGGTTGTTGGTTTCTTAACGATGTTTTTCCTTTACCGGAGGGCCACTGTGAAAACCGCACAAAAATGTTTCGATAGAAAAATCCATTGGTGCACGACTAATATTTTATTCTTAATCTATGTAAAAACCTGTGTAAATGATTACTTACTCTCGTTTTATTTCTGAAGCACACGAGCTGATCCGATGCCGAATCAGCCGAAACCTTTACAATTAATATAAAAACGCTTATGACAACCCATGACAACATCCTGAATAAGAATTTAATTTATGTAGAAAAAAAATATTACTTAGCATTTATATACGTCCGGTGTCAAACACATGTGTTGATACAACCGTACATGGTTGAAATATAATCTGTTAATAATTAAAATGTCAACAAATTCCGAATATTTTGACTGTGTATTTTAAATAATTATTACCTGGGTACAAGGACAATTCCACCCACTGATAAGAAAGTAACAAGCAATTATTCGTATTTTTATATATACGTGATATATATATGTTTATATATAAGTTCGGTTTTTAAATGTTTAAGCCATTTTCAAACGAATTCCAAATAGTAAGCGGTTCTTAATTCGTTTGTATGTTTTTTTTTATCCGTATATTTTGAACCAATTTGAATGTTTTTTTAGGGTTCCGTAGGTCCCAAAGGGTAAAAAGGAGACCCTATTACTAAGACTCCGTTGTCCGTCTGTCTGTCTGTCTGTCCGTCTGTCATCATCATCATCATCATCAGCCTGTATCAGTCCACTGCTGGACATAGGCCTCTCCCAAGATGCGCCACTGAGCCCGTGAGTAAAACAAATATGTGTTCGAACGTGAAGTGTAACAGTTGTAATGTTATAATTAATGAACTGTTAGCTTTCATACAAAATAAGTTAGAAGTAATGGATTAAATTAGTATGGTTCGATTGTGCAGCGGTTCTTTTGCCGCGGATGTAATAGTGGATGCGAAAAATCTTCTTTTCGAGTGCGTTACAACGTCAAAACGCAAAATACAAAGGAAGAAAGATGGGAAGATTCAAAAAGATTTGGAGGACATTATTGCACTATTTAAAGAAGCCGAACCAGATAAATTACCAATTTTTGTTGCAAAAGATTTGAATGCCCTACCCCCAGTGTTGTTCGATCATTTAGATGCCACTAGACTACTAAAGGATATAATGATATTGAAAAAAGATGTGTCTTTTTTGAAAGAAACATATGTAACAGTAGAAGAACATAATGTTGTGAAATCTGAGCTTACTAATCTGAAATCTGCATCAATAGTAAATAATTTTGACATGAATTATGTAAACTCAGTAAGGGGTAGTTCGAACCGGCTTACTATTGAAAGCTATGATAGTGGACCGATAGGTATATTGCACCTTCCGGAGAAAGAAGCTTTGCAACAGGAACCTCAAACAAAACCATACCCAACACCTAAGTCAGATGTGAAGACGACTGTTAGAAATGAATGCTCAAACCCTGAAACGAGAAATATTAATATTCATGACTCGAAAATAATTACAACACAAGACGTACCGCAGCATAGCAGTAAACAATGCCATATACCTATTCAATGCTCAAATGCGTCATCCGGCCCGACTGATAACAGCAATGCGGTGGCTAACGGGAGACTAGCCAGGGACGGACTCAGGGAAGAAGAAAAATCTTTCGCGCAAGTAGCAACGGAAGAAGGGGAGTTTATAGAAAAAAAGGATGCAGAATGGGTCAAAGTTCAGCGAGGAAGATATAGAAATCGATTTATTAGCTTAAATGGACAAGCGTCAATAGGACCAGCGGGAAAATTTAAAGCAGCGGACATAAAGATTCCATTATTTGTAAATAATGTGGATAAATCTACATCTGGCGAAGATATAGCAAATTATATTTTACAAAAGATACAAGTTCAAGTGATGGTGGAGAAGATAAAAACCAAGGCCCAAAGAAGTTACGATGCTTACAAAGTAATAGTACCACTGTCGAAGATAAGCATATTTATGGACGCGGAACTCTGGCCTGATGGAATCAAATTCAGACGATTTGTCAATTTTAGGCATGGTGCTTCTCATAGAATTTCTAAAAATTGATTTTAATTTAAAAAAAAAAAAATTATGATGGACGACAAACAATTGTGCAACTTAATGACCTTTAACTGTAAGTCAGTTAAACGATCGGCGGGGAACATCAAACAACTATGCAGCTCAGTTGATGTCATCGCACTACAGGAGACATGGCTATTGCCACAAGACATACCTTTTCTTGGCTCCATTCATGATGACTTCGAATATACGGGCAAGTCGGCTGTGGATACGTCCCTGGACATACTACGAGGAAGACCCTACGGATGTGTAGCGTTATTATGGAGAAAAAACATATTTAGCTCTGTAACCGTGATCCCCTGCGATAGTGTACGTATCTGTGCAGCGAAGTTCGTTATGGGCAATAGGTCATTTGTTGTCTTCAGTATTTATATGCCTACGCAATGTTCAGACAATTTATTTGAATCCTCGGAGTGCTTGAGTGAAATAAGTGCAATAATTGAAAGCACGGGTGTAGAATCTGTGTTTATGTTAGGAGACTTTAACGCGCACCCGGCTGAGTTGTTCGGTAATGAGTTGTCTAGCTTCTGTTCGGAACAACACTGGCTATGCGCGGACATAGAAAAGTTAGGTATCAACTCGGGCGCTTATACGTTTGTGAGTGACGTACACGGCTGCCGGCGGTGGTTGGACCATTGCGTTGTGACGCGATCTGCCTGGGATACCGTCACGGAGATTAAGGTATGTTACGACGTAATGTGGTCTGATCACTTTCCTGTTTTAATTAAGTGTAATATAAAAATAGTTAGGCCTAAAAATACCACAGGTCAGCTGTATCGATCACACAGTAAAGTTGTGTGGGGTGAACGAACCAATTCGCAGACAAACAATACTTTGAATATTGCAATCAAAAACTTAAATATATTGATTTTCCTTCAGAATTTTCACTGTGTGCAGATAAGATCTGTAGTGACGTCACACATAAACGTAGAATCGAAGACTTGTACAGTAATATTGATAGTATTCTAAGTGAATCTGCAGTACTGGCATATGAAAATAAAAATAGAAATTGTAATAAACAAGTAATAGGCATTAAGGGATGTAAGGGAGCACAAATACGACCTCGGTGCTCCCAGCCAACCTCACCTGCCCGTGGTGCATCCTGCTGACCAACAGACGGGGCTCTGGCGACCGACAAATGGCGGTATAACCATTTCATATCTATGGCGTAGCCAAATTCTACAGGCCGGTGACGGGCAGCAGCGTCACCGGTGCGAGAAGCTACGTCCTGCGATCGCCAACACGCCTGCCCAGCATGGCGATTAGGGCATATCCCTCCCAAGGGATGCATGCATAAAATGGAAAGTCACAATAAGCCGCGGCCCCCAGTTCCCGGCCGCCCTGCTATTCCTGACCACGGCGGCGGTCACGGTAACGGCAGGGCAGGGGGTGCTAAGAATCCCCGGGTTACGGTAGGCCGCCAGAACAAACTGACCCTCGCAACGTACAATGGACGCACGATTCGGCTGGACGATCATCTGGCGCAGCTAGAGGAGGAGCTGAAACACATAAGATGGCACATTCTGGGGTTATGTGAAGTCCGAAGACAGGGAGAGGACACCATAACCTTAGAATCGGGCCATCTTATGTACTACAGAGAAGGAGATCAGCCATCCCAAGGCGGCGTCGGGTTTCTGGTCAACAAGGTTCTCAGTGACAACGTTGTAGAAATCTCCAGTATGTCGACCAGGGTAGCGTACCTCATAATTAAGTTAACCAAGAGGTACAGCCTCAAGGTTATCCAGGTCTACGCACCGACCTCGACACACTTGGATGATGAGGTGGAGAGCATGTATGAAGATATCTCCAGAGCTTTACACACCACCTCCAAGGCTCACTACAACGTTGTCATGGGAGACTTTAACGCCAAAGTGGGAGTACAAACTTGCGGCGAATCGTCTATAGGACCACACGGATTTGGGAGTAGGAATCACAGGGGACAAATGCTCGTCAATTTCCTCGAGAGAGAGGGGCTTTTCTTGATGAACTCGTTCTTCAAGAAACAGCCCCAAAGGAAATGGACGTGGCAAAGCCCCGACTTTGTGACTAAAAACGAGATTGACTTCATCATTACGGACAAACGGCGCATATTCAGAGACGTCTCAGTGATCACTAGGTTTAATACTGGAAGTGATCACCGACTTGTACGAGGCACTCTGGATATCGACTTTAAAGCCGAGAGATTCCGATTGATGAAGTCTACGCTCCGTCCGAACCTACTCCAAACCGTTGTTGGGTCCGAAACATTCCAATTAAAATTGGAAAATCGATTCGCTGCCTTGGAAACCACAGATGACGTAGACCAGAAACTCGAAGAAGTGGTGGAAATCCTCAGGGATGAAGGGACGAAGTTTTGCGAGAGCAAGCGTACGGCCAAAAAGTCCAAACTCTCGGCAGAAACACTTCGGCTAATGGAAGAGAGACGAACAGACCCTTTGTCAGCTTTGTCAACTAACCTGGTGCGCAACAAATCCATAAAGAAACTGGTACGACGTGACCTCCGATCCTCTAACATGCTCTTGATTAAAGAATCAATTGAGCAGAATCGGGGGTCGAAAGTGTTCGTCCAGCCTCTGGGTAGAAGCCACCTCACAAAGCTGACAACGTCAACGGGGAACATCGTCGCATCCAAGCCGGAGATTCTGTCGGAAGTTGAAGACTTCTACGGCAAGCTCTACGCATCGCATGCTTCAAGGCCCGAACCCGATACTGAGGATTCTAGAGCCACCTTAACCCGCCACTTCACAGAAGATCTGCCCGAAATTAGCCGAGACGAAATCGTGATGGCCCTTAAACAACTCAAAAATGGAAAAGCCCCAGGAGAAGACGGAATCACAACGGAGCTTTTAAAAGCCGGAGGAGCTCCAGCAGTTCAACAGCTGCAGCAGCTATTTAATTCCGTTCTTTTTACTGGGAGAACTCCACAGGCATGGAACAGAAGCATGGTGGTTTTGTTTTTCAAAAAAGGAGACAAAACCCTATTGAAAAACTATCGCCCGATTTCGCTTCTGAGCCATGTCTACAAGCTGTTTTCAAGGGTCATCACGAACCGTCTTGCGCGAAGACTCGACGAGTTTCAACCTCCGGAACAGGCCGGGTTTCGAAGCGGTTACGGCACCATAGACCACATCCACACGGTGCGGCAGATTGTACAGAAGACCGAAGAGTATAATCGGCCCCTGTGCTTAGCATTTGTGGACTATGAGAAGGCCTTTGACTCAATCGAAACCTGGTCTGTTCTCGAGTCCTTGCAGCGTTGCCAAGTCGACTGGCGATATATCGAAGTGATGAGATGTCTATATAATGCCGCAACGATGACTGTACAATTACAGAACCAGCGAACTAAACATGTCCACCTGCGTCGAGGAGTGAGACAGGGGGACGTCATATCCCCGAAACTGTTCACTAACGCCTTGGAGGATATGTTTAAGACGCTGGACTGGAAAGATCGTGGCATTAACATCAACGGCAGGTACATCTCTCACTTACGATTCGCAGATGACATCGTCATTATGGCAGAGACGCTGCAGGACCTACAAAGGATGTTGAATGGCCTAGCTGATTCTTCTCGTAGCATCGGTCTCCGGATGAATCTGGACAAAACCAAAGTCATGTACAACGAGCACGTTGTTCCGGAACCGATTGCCGTAGATGGAATCCCACTCGAAGTTGTCACTAAGTATGTTTACCTAGGGCAAACGCTCCAACTAGGAAAACATAACTTCGAGAAGGAAATCCAGAGAAGAATTCAGCTGGGCTGGGCAGCATTCGGAAAACTCCGTCGAGTCTTCTCGTCGCCTATACCACAGTGTCTAAAAACAAAAGTCTTTAACCAGTGCGTCCTACCTGTGATGACATACGGAGCCGAGACGTGGACACTCACAGTCCGACTGGTCCACCAGTTTAAAGTCGCTCAGCGAGCTATGGAGAGAGCTATGCTCGGTATTTCTCTGCGGGATCGAATCCGGAACGAAGTAATTCGCCAGAGAACTAAAGTTATCGACATAGCTCAACGGATTAGCAAGCTGAAGTGGCAGTGGGCTGGTCATATCTGCCGCAGGACTGATAACCGTTGGGGCAGACTTGTCCTAGAGTGGAGACCGCGAATCGGCAAACGTAGCGTAGGACGTCCTGTGACCAGGTGGAGCGACGACATACGCAAAGCGGTGGGCAGTGACTGGAAGAGAAGAGCCGAAGATCGGGCTCAGTGGCGCATCTTGGGAGAGGCCTATGTCCAGCAGTGGACTGATACAGGCTGACGATGAAGTAATAGGCTGGAATAAGCATGTAAGCGCTGCGCACAGGGAGGCCAGGTACAGATTACAGATCTGGAACTGGTACGGCCAGCCGGCTACTGGTGATTTGTACGAAGAAATGTGTGAGAGTAGAAAAGTTTTTAAAGCTAAGTTGAAATGGTGTCAAAAGCACCAAGATCAGATCAAAATGGATATTATAGCTAGCCATAGGTCGGCAAAAAACTTTTCGGATTTCTGGAAAGCCACTAATAAGCTTAATTTGAAACCTGACCTACCTGTGAGCATCGAGGGCAAGTCAGAACCAAAATGTATCGCCAACCTATTTATGGACAACTTTAAAATAGAGTCACCTCTTTGTTCTCATACTCGGGTGTTTGGTGCTGGGACCGTCGATGGCGTGGAGTGTAGTGTTAGATTTACACCTAAGGAAGTGAGGAGTATTGTTCAGACGATGAGCAGAGGCAAGTCTCCAGGCCACGACGGTTTAAGTATTGAGCATCTGCAGTGTGCGGGGATACATCTGGCGCGGGTCCTGTCCATGTTCTACTCCCTTTGTATTTCACATTGCTATTTACCTACAGATCTGATGAAGACGATTGTCGTACCAATAATTAAAAACAGAACCGGTGATATTTCGGATAAGACTAATTATAGGCCCATCTCTCTAGCTACCATTATTTCTAAGGTACTGGATCGCCTGCTGGACAAGCATCTCAATAGTCATTTACACCTGCATGATGGACAGTTTGGTTTTAGGACGGGTCTTTCGACGGAGAGTGCCATTTTAACACTTAAGCACACCATAAGATACTATGTCGATAGAAAGACACCGGTCTATGCCTGCTTTCTTGACTTGTCCAAAGCCTTCGACATGGTGTCTTATGATGTGCTATGGAAGAAACTCAGGCACACCACTTTACCATCTGAAGTGTGCTCTGTTTTTGAGTACTGGTACGACAACCAGATTAACTTTGTTAAGTGGGGTGAACAGTTTTCTGAGCCATACGGGTTGCGGTGCGGGGTGAGGCAGGGGGGGATAACCTCTCCCAAACTGTTCAACCTGTATGTAAACAAGCTGATAGAGGGTCTTAGCGGTATGCAAGTCGGTTGTTCTATTGACGGAACTTTTGTCAACAATTTAAGTTACGCCGACGACATGGTACTGTTGGCACCCTCAATCAGCGCACTTAGAAAATTGTTAAACTTTTGTGAAAGCTACGCCCGGAATCACGGCCTACGCTATAATGTAAAGAAGAGTGAGATTATGGTTTTCTCAAAGGGTGGTAAGGGTCCGCGTTGTGTACCTCCTGTTATGTTGAATGGTGCTTCTCTTAACCGGGTGAAACAATTTAGATACCTAGGTCATTTATTGCGAGAGGATCTCAAAGATGACGAGGATATAAGCAGAGAGCGTAGAGCGTTGACGGTGAGAGCCAATATGTTGTCCCGAAGATTCGTTTCTTGCTCGAACGAAGCAAAAGTTACACTCTTTAAGGCGTATTGTCAAAGCTTCTATGGAAGTAGCCTGTGGACAACATATACGCAGAAGACCATCAACGCTCTGCGTGTACAATACAATAATGCTTTCAGAATGCTGAAGCGGCTGCCTAGATTCTGTTGTGCGTCTGGCATGTTCGCAGAGGCGCGCACAGATGATTTTGTAGCCATTATGCGTAAAAGAGTTGCATCACTGCTGTACAGGATACGGGGCAGCGGCAACAGCATTCTGAGGGCTGTTACGGACAGGTTTGACTGTCCTATACTTCGACACCAAATTGGCATACTCATTAAGTAAGTAGTCTTATCTTTCATCGTGGCTAGCCCGTTCCGTATTATGTTTTTATTTTGTAAATGTTATGACATACATAAAAATTTGAATAATAATAATAATCGTATTGTAATAATTTAATTAAATTACTAACATTTATTTTTAAGATTATTTATTTGTGCATTACTAACAATATAAATCTTTGTGTCTGCGAATAAATGAATTGAATTGAATTGAATTGAATATCTCCAGAGATATGTCGGTGAACTTTTCAAACTTGCTACTAAAACTGACTGGCGCGGCATGGAATTGTTTAAGTTTTTAAACTATTGTAACGTAATACGACGCCTAAAGGAGGTTAATTACAAATAAATATTATCACTTTAGCCTAAAAGTTCGTCAATACTCTTCTATTCACTGATTATATTCTTACAACTGCGAGATATGTATTCCATCAAAGCCTTGAAAGTCTGGCGAGAACTCCCCGTGAAAATAGAATATTCTCTCATCGATTATTATAGCAGCCATTGGCAAGCAGCCATCTGTAATTGTCTTCAACTGCTTTGTGTTGTACTGACGTTTGCATTTTCTATTCTGCCAACGGCGCCAAGTGCGGCACCGGCTTCTCATTTTTAGGGTTCCGTACCCAAATGGTAAAACGGGACTCTATTACTAAGACTCCGATGTCCGTCCTTCTGTCTGTCTATCTGTCTGTCCGTCTATCACCAGGCTGTATCTCATGAACCGTGATAGTTAGATAGTTGAAATTTTCACAGATGATGTATTTCTGTTGCCGCTATAACAATAAATGCTAAAAACAGAGTACAGTTAAAAATAATGGGGGTCCCCATACAAAAAACGTATTTTTTTCGACATTTCAATATAACGCCATCTATGAACGCTTAGGTAAACGTCCATAGATGGCGTTATATTGAAATGCCGATCCCTATCACCTTTGTTAGACGTTAGATGGCGTTATAAGAAATAAAATGTTTATTAATTATTATTTTTTGTTGGCGAAAAATGATAGTGGTATTTTTTGCTCGATCTTATAAAATACTGTAGTGTGGTACGGAACCCTACGAGTGCGAGTCCGACTAGCACTTTGCCAGTTTATTTATTCTAATATTTTCTAGGTTTTGAATTACAACCTATATCTTTCATAGATTCCTTTCCCGAGACTTGGTGCAGAGTCCTGGACTCATCGACTTCATAACAATTAGACCCCTAATCATTATTGGCGCGCGGTACAATCAATTCCGCAACTGGCCGAGGTATGCGGTCGCGGGGAACTGTTTGTGATTGGCGCTTCCGACTTGTTTTGACGGGCGGACAAAGTCATAAATCTCAAATAGAGATGACCATACCAAATTACCGTAAAAAAATATCGATAAAAGTTAAGTACACTATCGACATGGACGTATATAGTAAAAATATATAAGTATACAATTATCAGGTGCAAGGTTTGGAGAAATCATAATATATGAGTTAGCTAAAGTAGCCGTCAGCCTAAACTCATAATTTTGTTAATTATCCTATTTAACGCGAGAGAAAAAACGCGTTTGTGGGCGTGGATTTATATAAGCCTTATAAGTCCGATGATTTAGCCGAAAGTGCTCGGCTTTCAAGCGGGGTCTAATTGTTATGAAGTCGATGCCTGGACTTCTACTACTACTAAGTTTGAGGTTTAACCGCTTTCTTAGTGGAAACTTTGTCTTGAAGAATGAACGATGAGAAAGACGCCCCTAAAGTAAATAACGATGAATTGAAAGACATGGTGGAAGCCATACTATATATTATCAAACTATTATTAAATAAATTAATTAAAGGTTTAGGACTTTAGATAGTTAGGTAGATTATTTGTAGGCTAAAGTTAAAGGTGTCCTAAATTGGTGAGGAAAAGTGAAAACTCCGATAATGTTTAGAGCGTGTATTTTGGTTGCGTTACAGTGACCGACTGTCCGAGCTGACAGCGTATGAGCGTAATGTGAAACAATTACTGTCACAGAATACATTAGAAGTTCGTATTATGATGTAGTAGGGCGCGCAGACCCCACAACGGCATGGTTTGATATTAGTGTGCCTGCAATATTAACCCGTTTGAACCAGATCGGTAAATTTTAACAATTAAGATAGTTTATAAACTAAAACAACCGACTTCTATGCCCAGCGAGTCAGCTTCAGTAGCAAGTTTATGACGTTTATCGTCATATCTCTGTAGATACTTATCACATCTCGATGAAATTTACAAAGGGACCACGTCGAAAATGTACCCTATCGATTAAAAGAATCATTTGATTTGGTTCACATTTGACGGAGTAATCGCGTAACATACATACAAAAAAAATACAGACGTATTGAGAACCTCTTCCTTTTTAGAAGTCGGTTAAAATATTACTTTATTTAAATAAATGGCTTTTATGCTACTTATTGGCATGTGTATTTGTAACTTTAGTACCTGTAAGATTAATTGACGCCTTTATTTTATTAATTAAAACATTTGTATGTAACCAACCTAAACTGGTTTTGATAAGGTCAACTTTATTCGCATGATAATACCACAATGATTAATACTTAATTATTGTATAAGGTTAGTTCGTAAGAATGATAACAGATGGCGCTAGCTATGTAAATGCATGTTCTGCATCGCACAAACGGTTTATTTGCAGAAATGGTGTACGTTTCGAACTAATTTATGTTTTGTTAAGAAAGCTAGGCAAACCATGTCAGTTCACTTCACTACGATTGTAGACCTTCTGTGTGGTCAATATACGGCTTACACTGGACGTTAGACATGCTCATATCATGTTCGGCAGCGGATTGAACCTTGTTCCGGGAACTAGTTCCGGCAGGGTGAGGAGCCCTGCCGGAACTAGTTCCCGGAACCAGGTTCGCGGAACTAGATAGTTCCACGGTTTGAGTATAGAAATGCCGGAGTATAGTGTATACAGCGCTCCAGTTCCAGGGATAATATATATGAACCGATTTACCAGATCCCCGGACTCGGATCGTGACTTAATACTAAATGCACATTTTAGGACATAATAATTTACGTACACCAAACCTAGCTAAAGCTATACATTACACTTATCGACTCGCACTTTTAGCAGTTTCACTCTTCCACTCAGTTCCGGAGCGGCCGAACCACCACGTTTCTTTCTCGCCCTGCCGGAACTAGGTCAAACCAGGTTCGCGGTACTAGATAGTTCCGTACTCACAGTTCCGGTCCGGAGCGGCCGCACCGCGCGCAGTGCTCCATTTCTTTCTCGTCCTGCCAGAACTATGTCGAACCAGGTTCGCGGAACTAGATAGTTCCACACTCACAGTTCCGGAGCGGCCGCACCGCGCGCAGCGCTCCGTTTATTTCTTTCCCGTCTCCATCTCTATCTTGCATCTCCGTCTCCGGAACTAGCTGAACCTGCTTTAGAGGACCTATCGGACCGAACTGCCTTAGTTCCGATAGAGGACATAGTTCCTGGAACTATTTAGTTCCGGAACTACACATGACTACTGGACGTGTCGTGTTAATGTACTTGTTGTACAATTATGGTAGGCGTATTAAACTAACTACAATGATTCATCGGTAATTACAGGTACCTATAGATAGGTTATAATTTTTACCGACTTTAAAAAGGAGGAGGTTCTCAGTTTTTATGTATGTAGTTTTTAGGGTTCCATAGTCCTGACAAGAAACCCTTATAGTTTCGTCATGTCCGTCTGTCTGTCTGCGATATGTCCTTCCGTCTGTCTGAGGTTTTGCTAAGAGACCGATAGTAGTATAAAACTGTTATTTTGTAGAAGTGTGTATATCTATTACCACAGATTATATAGTAGTTACTACGTAACAGATATTTCACTCCCCTACAATAACACAATACCAATGTTTATTTCAGACAATACAAGCAAAAATGTGTCTAAGGCACTCGACCTAGGGTTGTTATTACTTCGTCGAGCACGCGATGTACCGGCGCGCGCCCTATACAGTAAAGGATTGACTCAATGAAATAAAAAAAGTATACGAATTATTTTTATTTAATTCACAAAATAACATCAAAATGTTTAACTAAGAGTCGAATTTGAAGTCGAGAAAGTAAATTTTACACTGTATTGTCATTTTAGTATCGTTAGCATAAAAAACTGAAAAATGTTATGTTTGTTTTTTGTCAAACCCGCAAAATGACTATGAAAAACTTAAATCGTTTCTAATCTATCTATACTATAATATCGTTTAAAAACTAAAAAACAAGCGACTTCAATGCCGCGCTATTCATTTTCAGTACCAATTTTGAGATGTTTATCTCAATATCTCTGGAGATACTTATCATACCTCGATAAAATTACCATGGTACCACACTTGGGATATCTCCTTTCGAACAAAAAAAGAATAAACGAAATCGGTTCATAAACGACGAAGTTATCCGAGAACAAACATAAAAAATAATAATAATAATAAAAATATATATATATATACGGTCGAATTGAGAAACCTCCTCCTTTTTTTGAAGTCGGTTAAATAATAAAACAGTAACTAAGCGAAAACTGTACATTGAATATTTTTTTTAAATTTACATTAGGGGAAGCATTATAAACGCTATGATATAATTTGCTAGATGCCGATGATATAATTTTTAAAATTTTTGTCTGTATGTATGTCCGTTTGAAAAATCTTCACGCCGAAACTACTGGATGGATTTTAATGAAACTTAATGTGAGCATAGCTTATACTATGGAATAACTTTTAGAATATTGGTTATCCTGAAAAACATAAAGGTTTTGGTGGGACACGGGAAAAACAGGATATTTTTATGTAAATGTTATGCAATCTATTAAGTAAACACTTCTCAAATGATACTTTGATCAAATGTATATGTAGAACAAAGTTTTCATGAAAAAAAAATAAAAAAATACAGGATTCGGGAATCGTTCCTGGTTCCGTAATTATACGTGCAGATTTGCAGTGTTATTCTTAAATTCGCTGCATTGCACATGTAAATAATTGGATCAGGTGGAACAGAGCTCGCTTTAAGAAGCAAAGGCTGTAGATTCGAATATCAACACGTGAGAAATGTTGTCGGAAATATAATATTTTTGTAGTTATTTGTTAGTTATTTTGCGCTTATTCTCAATCATTCGAAAACATATTCGGATTCTGACAAAAATGTATCTATGAGTACTCTCCGTACTCTAATTTAAATCGGATACGTTCAAATTCATTGAAAGTGTAATTTAAAATTATAAACGTAATTATATTTCCATTTAGAATCCCTGATTTAATTCTTCTTTTTAGGCTTAAAAAAAAAAAAAAAAAAAATGAATATTAACGAATTGAAATGCAAGTATCTCCGTTCGGATAATTGTGAATTGCAAAGATCTAAGAAGGGGAGGTAGTTTCTGAATCCGATTTTTTTTTCGAATGATTGTGAATAGCAGGCTGAAATTGAAAGGTGCCTTTTATTAAAGGTTATATATGAACGTTTTTAATAAGCCTATCCCCCGTTGTCGAATTTATTGGAGTCGTCGTTAAATTGCAGCGTAGCAGATATAACTTCTCTTGGCCTAATCATAATATAAGGCATAGATTTGAACCTTAATAAGACGAATAAAAAATTAAGTGTAGCTACACTAACGTTAAGGTTTTGTTAAGATTTTGTAGGAATCGCGAACGAAGTCGCGGTTACAGCTAGTATAGAATACGAATGCGCAGTTATCCCGTCATTTGAATAATAATATACGTTGCGTCCCCGGTGAAACTGGCCCTAACAATAATATTCGTTGAACTTGGGTGTTGGATAATTTTGCACAAGATGCAAAGTCCTCAGTAAGAGTAAATCTTTTAAAGTGACTAAGATGAAGTAGTTGCTTGTTTATAACGGGTAAAGACTTGCACTGTAAAACAAAATCTAAAATAATTAAACTAAAAGACCATAGTAAATTATTATAAGTTTCACAAAGCTGTCGCTAGATGGTGCTGTATAAAACGGGTTTTGCGTTATCGTTATGTTTTCATTCGAGTACCTATAGATGAACAAACAACAGAATTGTAATAACAATATAGAACGATTCTGTTGTTTGTTCTTCTACGGACAACTACGGAACCTTACACTGCGCGTGGCCCGACACACACTTGGCCGCTTTTTTATGTATATTCACCACAGAAATATAAATACTACCTTATTATTAATATTTTTGTGACATTTATCGATTTCTGTGTCAATATTAACAATTCTTCTTTTTCTCGAAAGAGTATATATAGGTACTCCCAAGGTGGTTCCATTGTAAATTCCAGATCTGATGAGTATATTAACATCAAATTGACAAACTTATAAAGCTACATTTCTGCAGTACGGAACCGTTTAAATATTTTTTGTCCCTATTTTAACCACAAATTTAAAAAGGACGTTTCTCAATTCGACCGTATATATTTTTTATGTGAGTACGCGGATAACTTCGCCATTTATGAACCGATTTTGATGATTATTTTTTTGTTAGAAAGAAGATATTCCAAGGGTGGTACCATTGTAATTTCTTCAAGATTTGATAAGTATCTTCAGATATATATTGATAAACGTCTCAAACTTGCAAATGAAACTGACACGGCGCGCTTGGAATCACGGGCATAGAAGTCGGTTGTTTTGGTTTTAAACTCTCTTGATTATGTACAAGAAAATCTACCTAATTTTATTAAACCCCGACGCAAAAAGAAGAGTTGTTGTAAGTTTGATGAATGTATATGTATATATATGTGCATGTGTGTGTCTGTCTGTCTATGGCATCGTAGCGATCAAACGGATGATCCGATCTTTGTTTAGGTTTTTTTGTTTTTGATTGGTGTCTTAATCGAGAGTGTTCTTAGGTTTGATTCATGAAAATCCGTTTAGCTGTTTAGAGACTATGAGCTTTTTTCTAGTTGATGACGCTATGAAATTAAATTTCATAGGTCTGATCAATTCGAAATTCGGTATACTTTTACTTCAACGATATTTTAAAAATATGGTAGCGTTAACCTGATGCTGGGACATCTCATGGAATCTGGAGAATACTCAACGCCTCACCAACTTACAGCAGATATGTCGAGTTTGGGCTCATTGGAATCATTATCAACGAGATTATACATAGATCAGTCGGGGGTGGTTTTAAATTTTGAATTTAAGTATTATGTACATTCAAGAAAACCATACAATAGAACACGTATTTATTGCCACAAGATTGAAATAAAACAAAATTATATTTTTTAAAGATGTACGATTTCAAACAATTTACACAAAACCTTAACGAATTTACACACTTAATACAAATTACACTTAACACTTAATTACCCCCCTCATAAATCACTCTGGTTGTTGGTCAAAATCGCATGAAAATTTGTTCAGTAGTTTTTGCGTAATTGAACAAGAAACAAGGAAACATACTTTTCTCATTCATGAATAATATATACAATAACTTTTTTGTTCGTAGGTTAATTAATAATAGAATTTAATGATATAAAAAAAAAAGTGTGATTGCTTGAACGATTCTGTGTTGTGTTATTTTATTTATTGTGGTATCGATATAGTCCCAAATAATACAGCAATATCTGCAGTTTTTATAAGATCACTTATTAAGTGTTTTCGAGATACATTTGATTTACGTACACTTTCTTGGACCTCCATTAAGCATTTCTTCTAAACTTGGACATTGCCAATCGTCTTCAGTGTTCGTAAAATTACCTTGAGCGAAACCCGCAACTATTCTGGCGCCTAAATCAGGATCAACTTTGTAGAACAACCTTATCGCTCGTTGCTGCAAAAGCCCATCTTGTGTTTGTGCCAGAGACAACACAATATTATATATCAGTCTGGCACGCTCGTCTTCACCCATCTCAGAGTATAACCTGGCTGCTTGCTCGTAAGCCACAGCGGGACAGCTACTATGTGTCACTTTCAATAAAGTAGGTCTATTTCTATCTTCATATGGTATCGGTCCGTTGTAACTGTTGGGAAAATGCGAAGGCCTGCTGCCCCCGTTATTAAGAACGGGAGGTACACCGTCTCGGTCGTAATTCAATATACTATGTAAAGGACAATTCACTTGAATATTGTGGAAGTTTGCACCTAAGCGATACAGCTGAGCGTCTCTGTACGCGAATCGCCGAGCTTCGAACATCTTGTCCGGCGCTCCCAAAATGCCCGGTACCAAATTCCCAGGACAAAATACCGATTGTTCCGATTGAGCAAAGAAGTTATCGAGATTTTTGTTCAACACGATTTTCCCCAATGGTAGCAAAGGATATTCTGTCTCGAAAGTAATAGTTGTGACATCGAAAACATCAAAAGGAGCATTTTTCACGTCATCCATGGTTAAAAGTTGCACATAAACTGTCCATGAAGGACATTTTCCTTCCTCTATACGATTGTTAAGTTGTCTGGTTGCGTAATCTGGATCAGTTCCGGCAAGCATGATAGATTCATTAAAATATATGTACTTGACTCCTGCGTCAGGTACCAAATGGAATTTCATAAAATATGACTCTCCGCAATCATTATACACCTGGTAAAAATGAATACTATTTCCCGGCATATGAATAAAGCCATCTGGAATGCCTGTATCTCCAAGGTATTGCAAAACAAATGGTAAACTTTTGGGAGTTTGAATCACAAAGTCCACAAGCATTTGTAAATTTCTCAACCCGGTTTTAAAATGTCGTTTAATACCTCTCACCACCGCTACAAACTTATTGGGATCTTCTGTGACGTAATTCTTCGTATTGAAACAAAGCATATCCCAATTACCTTCTTCCGTGTACATTTTTACACTAAATCCTCTGGAGTCTATTTTAGTGAATGCTTCTCCTTTATCTAAGCCGCTTGAAGAGAACCTCACGAGAACTGGTGTCTTCTTGCCAATTTTGCTTAAAAATGCGGATTTGCAGTAACGTGTTAGGTCGTGAGTGACTTCGAAGTAGCCGAATGCTGCAGTGCCTTTAGCATGTACGGTCCTCTCGGGTATTCTTTCTCTTAATAAGTGGCTCATACCTTCCAGGAAGATAACGTTATTTATGAGAGGAGAATTTAGGACGTCCATTTCTCCACATTCCACTGGGGCACCGTTACTCGCCGTGAGGGTTCCAATGGGGCACTATAAAACACAATAAATTTATCATCATTAGAGATCGGATAATTGGATGCATATTTACCTTCTAAATTTTGGGTAAAATATTGTGCAAGAGGATTCTTAGAATATTTTGATTCTTCAAAAATCAGTCAATAAGCAAAAAACGCTTGAAAATACAACGTTTCTTGTATGAAGGGCCCTTTAAGGTACGACCACACCGCGGCGTCCTGCTTCCGCGTACGCGTTCGCGATCTGGTTTTCAAACGTTTTCTGATCGCCGTAGATCGCGTTTGGTGTGAACCAGTCGGTACAAATACAACTGCTCTATCTGATTGTCGCCGAGATCGCGCACGCAGGACGCCGTGTGGCTGTACCTTTAATGTTTAACTTTTGTCTGTTTTTATATATTTTGTCAAAGCGGCTATAGCATATAGCATAGCACATAGGCCATAACATATTTTATGAACATTTTAAGGATCTGCCTCTACGGTTTAGGAGATACAGACCTCTGACAGACGGACGGACGGACGGACGGATAAACAACGAAGTATCAGTAGATTCCGTTGGGCTAAAAAGTGCAATAACGCTCGTTGTTTGCTGATGAAAGCTTGCTTAGAAGATGCTTGAAATCTCAGTGGTCAATACCAAAGTATTATACCATTGGCTACTTACTTTTGTCCTATTTCGATAGCAGACAAGCTGCAAATTTGCCGGATCAGCCAAAACATCTCCAATTAATAAAAACACAGTGACTAACAAAATTCTTAACATTGTCAAAACTATGTTGCAACAATGTGGAAAACTTTATTAAACTACTGTTTATATACTGTTCGATAAACGAAACGTATTATTTAATACTTTAATTAAAATAAGAATACTCTTAATTTTTCTGTTTATTTAAGTGCATCCATTAATTAACCTTCAAGAAGTAGTTTCGAATATTAAATAGTATTTTGGGATTCCAATGACGGAATGGTGTTTAGGGTGAAAAGACCAAATTTCAACACTGATCCAATTATTGGCACCGAAGTTTTGCATCATGTTCTCTTAGTCGTAGTTATTGTGCATAATTTCTGCTTATCCATGTATTATGATTAGAGATCGGAATACCAAATGCAATAAGCTAAATTAATTGTTTGGGTAATATAATATGGAATAGGCCTCTTAGGCTTTTACTTTGTCAGAAATTAGTCGGTGAGTAAACGAAAAAGGCAGCCGAAGCCATATTACGTTATCAAATGGGAAAAATTTAATAAACACAGCAACACCTACTGGAAATGCGAAAATAATGCACCATGCATTATACTATCAAATAAATATGTACACCCTACATGTAGGTGTAAGGTCGCCATGTAATGTGGCCGGTTGGTCAAGGAAAGACGGGAGACATCAGCTAGCGGGAGTTCAATCAAACCACACAACTTTACATGACGATGTCCGTTTATTGACTTGTTATTTGATTGACATTAATTGACATGTTTATTTGATTGACATGTACATCCTACACTTTACCCATGTGCGAACAGGGATTATATATGTAACTGAGAAGTGTTAGTGAATAAGTGATTTTGAACTTGGCGTTCTAGCAAAAGTGAGGCAGTACTTCACACCTGGACAGATGCTCAATCTTTATCAAGCACAAGTCCGATCATGTATGGAGTACTGTTCTCACCTCTGGGACGGTTCGGCTAAATACCAACTAGAGGCGTTGAAGGCAATTGAGCGAAGAGCTAAGAGGCTAATCAACAATGACGAGCTCATTAGCAGAAGACTCCGAAGCTTAGAGCATCGCCGCACAGTTGCTTATTCATTGGTTTTTTATCGGATACATTTCGGAGAGTGTGCCTCCCAACTGCACGAACTTATTTCCCTATCACCTTTTTTCAATCGGACAATCAGACGTACTTATACACGCCACCGCTACATGTTGGATATTCCATCAATCCGAACGAAGCGATTTGCTTCCACATTTATCATACGTACCGCCAGGGATTGGAACTCCTTGCCTGAGTCTGTGTTTCCGGAAAGGTACCATCTGGGGGTCTTCAAGTCGCGAGTGAATAGGTATCTTCTAGGCAAGCGTGCTACATCGTCGACTACATCGTCACTTAACATCAGGTGAGATAGTGGTCAAACGCTTGACTATAACGAATAAAAAAATAAAAATAAATAAAAAGAACTACCGACGATCTCGGATTAACAATTGATCATTGTATACGACGACTTAGAATTCGGTGTTTTAGTGGAAATAAACGTATAGGTATCTCATCAGATTGGCGATAATACGATTTTGGAACATCGATAAAGTTTTTCCTACCATCTGTACTGAATACACCAATATATTAACATACAATATATTAACGTTCATTATGAATTCAGCAAATAAACACAAAAGGTCACATTATGCAGTTGCATAATATGACCTATTCTGTTATTTAATACATATATTTAATACATATTATCATTGCGAAATTTGAAGTCAATTCGTACTTAGGGACTATAACGGCTAGGTCAATAAGATGTATTTTTGCGGCAGGTAATTTTTTTTAGGTCAGTTACCTTATATCATAAAAAAGAGCATACAAAAAAACAAGCACAACGCTCGCCTGATGATAAGCGATGACGTCTACCTATTACAGATACAGGCGGCATGCAAAATACTGAACCGCCAGAGTTTTGTATGTCACTGCACTGCGTCAGTTACCTTTTTGAGACATAGAGCTGTTAAGTCTCCCGTGCCCTGTAATTGCACTGGACACCTTGCCATATCAACCGAAAAAAAATCCTATTTCACGGCTAAAAATCAAATGGTAAAGTGGTGGTACCGACCCAGGCGGACTAGGAGAAGTCCTACCACTAACCTTATGTAACATTAACTAGGTAACTACATAATGGTTATAAAGAACATTAAAGTTAATTCTTCTTTAAGTGCCTCTCCATTACTAAAGTTTATTAGGTACTAATAAATACAAAAATGTATGCATATCGATCGTGTGATGGTTTTTACACAAATTTTTCAGTATCTGTGAGATAGATATATTGTATGTAGTCTCTACTACATACAATATATCTATCTCACACACTCTTTCCTCTGAAAGGAGGATAATTTTGGATACCTACTGCAGGTAATTTGGAATAGGAGGATTTCATAGAAACTAGTAGTGCCGCCATCTGTGTGGAATATTAAAGAATGCCGCCATGCCGCTTGGAATGGTCTCAATGTACAAAGTTATACATATGCTTTGATTATTAATTCGGATAACATATACAAATCAGTCGGGGGTGGTTTTAATTTTTTGAATTTAAGTATTATTGACAGATATTCTTACGGTAACTGTGAGCGAGATAGAAACAAAGGTGGGGAGAATTAATTTGTCTTCACAGGAATGTTCTACCAGGCAAAGTCTTGCTAATGTGCAAAGTTTTTGAGCATACCTAATATTTTTTGACATGACATGAAGTTTGGCGAAGATGGCGGACATATCAGTCCCGCCCGCGACACTGCATACATAAACAACTCAGAATTATGAACGTACTTTGTACCAACCAACACTGCAAAAAAATATTATAAGAATAATACCACAGATAATATAATAGTTACTACGTAAATAATTCTTTCCGTTGTTAGGTTGGCTACACAGTGCTTTCATAATTCGGGTATTAACAATGTAAGGAAGTGCCAACTCTTATAGCGTAGTAGAGTGATTCAGACTGTGTGGGCCATATGGCGGCAATTAATGTTAATAATCGCAAATAATACTTTTTCATATTCATTTTCGAATACAGCTAGTCCGTGTTATTATGTGTGTATTTGGAATTATTGTAATAAAATAGACAATCAATTATCGTGTCTGTCAGATGCTTTTATTGCACAGGGCCATTTTGGACTTTGTCCTTTCATACCTTGATGAAATCAATATGACTAGTGAATATTTTCACTAGCGCGGCATTTAAAGTCAAAGGGTCCTTTGTTGTCCGTTCGTCCGTCCGTCCGTCCGTCAGTTGTCGGTTGAAGTCGGTGCCAGCCAAGTCTAATAGGTAGTAGATAGATACTACTTACATGTATCTACCTACTTACTACTACTACATACATAGTATCTATCTACTATCCAATAGACTTGGCTGGGTTAGTCCACCAATTTTCCATGATGGCGATCAGACATCAAAATGTGAAGTAGTGTGTTAGACTGAAGAGATTTTGGAATATTAAAAGGGTACTCCAAATAATTTTCAGTCAAGTTACGGACCGATTTTTAAGAGTTTCTCTTTAGGATATATAGGTATAGGTTGTACATTTTTAACCGACTTCACAAAAAAAGAGGAGGTTCTCAATTCGATGGTACTTTTATCTTTTTTTTATGTTTGTTACCTCAGAACTCCATCAAATTTTAACCGATTTGAAAACGTTTTTATTTTTGAGAGATTAATTATGCTTCCCGTTTGGTCCAGTATCGAGATCTGATAATCATCTCCGAAGATATGGAAATAAACAATATAAACAAATTTGTAGGTATACCTTGATGACATGATACTGGCTACTGGCTACTTTGACTATCGCGGAATGTCTTTGAGCATCTGGCTGTATACTCAAAGCGGCATGCGTAGTCGGTTTTTTCGTTTTGTACAATCATAAATTATATTTTAAAACAATAGCGTAATAAAATCCTACATAACTAACATAAGTAAATAAAATTTAACGTAGGTAACGCTATTCCAAAATACCCGCATCACATGTAGAATACTGTATTCTGCCATTTTACGTACAACCCAAAATGTTACCTTGTAGAGATGTTTAGTTGTTTTTGATAGCTTACAGAAAGATAGATAAATTTTGCTTCAATTTAATGATAGTTTTATTTATTTAAACCCTATAGAAAAATATAACCGGCAAGGTCGAGATGGATCGCCCACCGAGGCTTCCGTACCATTTTCTTAAACTAGGTTAAAGGACAAACTTAACTTTGCAATTCGATCCATAGAAAATGTAGATACTGCACCAACAGCAAATTAGAAGCTTGTAATAGTAAATTCACTTTATTTGTTATTTAACTACATAATTAGGTACGGTTTTGAGATTTATTCCTATATATGCGTGGTTCAAGATCTTGCTTCGATTTGATTTATTGCCTTTTCGCGGTCAGGATACAGTAACCAGGTCTTGCGTCCTTAGATTAATTGCTCTGGGGTTATGTAAAACACCAAATCTACGAAGACTTACAAATAATCTCCAATATCTACTTACAAATATTGCCTTGCATCGATTTGATTTATTGCCTTTTCGCGGTCAGGATACAGTAACCAGGTCTTGCGTCCTTAGATTAATTTCTCTGGGGTTATGTAAAACACCAAATCTACGAAGACTTACAAATAATCTCCAATATCTACTTACAAATATTGCACTTGAAACGATCTTTGAATAAATTATTATTTAAAAAAAAATAAAACCGACTTCATAACCACAAACAGGCACTCAAAAGCGAAAAATAAATTACTTAATATAATTATTATAAGCGCTAACCACTTATCTATTTGAAGTCGGTGACAGCCAAGTCTATTGGGTTATCATCATCATCATCAGCCTGTATCAGTCCACTGCTGGACGTAGGCCTCTCTCAAGATGCGCCATTGAGTCTATTGGATAGTAGATAGATACTATGTATGTAGTAGTAGCAGTAGTAAGTTGGTAGATA
The DNA here is from genome assembly GCA_954871355.1 of Cabera pusaria. Taxonomy (NCBI): domain Eukaryota; kingdom Metazoa; phylum Arthropoda; class Insecta; order Lepidoptera; family Geometridae; genus Cabera; species Cabera pusaria. Next base: position 5,823,651 of record OX940891.1, read on the forward strand.
CATGTAGGTAGCATCTATCTACTACCTATTAGACTTGGCTGGCACCGACTTCAAATAGATAAGTGGGTAGCGCTTATAATAATTATATTAAGTAATTTATTTTTCGCTTTTGAGTGCCTGTTTGTGGTTATGAAGTCGGTATTTTTTTTGAAGAATAATTTATTTTACCCTTTTTAGTGCAAAACAAGTTTTAATTTAATTACATGTATCTAAAAATTTCGTGTCTGGGCCGTTATACACTGACGGATATATACTTTGTGAAAATTTCATGAATGTACCTATAATGGTTAAGAAGATACAGATCTGTAAAGTGTGCACATATAGACACACGGACAGACGGACGGACGGACGGACAACAAAGTCTCAAAAAGTGTTCATTTGGTACCCCTCGGGTTCGGAACCCTAAAAAATTGACTTTAAATGCCGCGCTAGTGAAAATATGCACTAGTCATAATGATGTCATCAAGGTATCAAAGGACAATGTCCAAAATGGCCCTGTGCAATAAAAGCATCTGACACTTACGATAATTAATTGCCTATTTTATTACAATAATTCCAAATACTTTTATAACACGGACTAGATGTATTCCAAAATGAATATTAAAAAGTATTATTTGCGATTATTAACATTAAATGCCGCCATATGGCCGCCGGCCAACAGATACTACTGAATCACTCTACTAGGTTATAAGAGTTGGTACTTCCCTACATTGTTGATACCTACCCGAATTATGAAAGCACTGTGTAGCCAATCTAACAACGTAAATTATTATTTACTTAGTAACTATTATATAATCTGTGGTATTATGCTTATAATTTTTGTTTTGCAGTGTTGGTTGGTACTAAGTACGTTCATAATTCTGAGTTATTTAATTATGTATGCAGTGTCGCGGGACTGATATGACCGCCATCTTCGCCAAACGTCGTGTCATGTCAAAAAATATTAACTAACTTTGCACCCTAACACGACTTTGCCCGGTAGAACATTCCTGTGAAGACAAATTAATTCTCCCCACCTTTGTTTCTATCTCGCTCACAGTTACCGTAAGAATATCTGTCAAAAACCAAAATCAACGTGAAGAAAGATGTAAAAACATTATTCAAGGTCATATTTTTAGGGTTCCGTACCTCAAAAGGTAAAAAAAGGAACCCTTAAAAGATCACTTTCTTGTCCGTCTGTCTGTCTGTCTGTCTGTCTGTCTGTCTGTCCATCTGTCTGTCCGTCTGTCCGTGTGTCACCACCGATTTTCTCAGAAACGGGTGGACTTAGCAAATTTAAATTTATACCAGATACAGAAGTCTATATATATATATATATAGTCCCTATTAGGTGTATAATAATATCGTTTAAAAACTAAACAAGAACCGACTTCAATGTTCAATTTTCAGTACCAATTTTGAGATGTTTATCTCAATATCTCTGGAGATACTTATCAGACCTCGATAAAATTACCATGGTACCACACTTGGGATATCTCCTTTCGAACAAAAAAAGAATAATCAAAATCGGTGCATAAACGACGAAGTTATCCCCGAACAAAAAAAAAAAAAAAAAAAATACGGTCGAATTGAGAAACCTCCTCCTTTTTTTGAAGTCGGTTAAAAATAAGGTCCTGAGTCAACACGATAAAAAGATATGGGCATATTTAGATGTTCGCGAAAACTTGTAAGTACCAATATTTACCTTAATTTTCAACTTTTTTATTTTTCGGAATTTTTCCTTTACTTGTGCTGTAAGACCTTGCTTTTGACCAAAATTGACAATTCTAGGTCAACCGGAAGTACCCTATAGGTTTTGGGTCGAAAACCTGTAAGGTACTTCCCGTTGACCTTGAATCATGAAATTTGGCAAGAAGCAAGGTCTTATAGCACAAATAAAGGAAACATTCCAAAAAATAAAAAATGTTGACAATTAAAGGCTGATTGGCGTTCACTATGTATATACATACATAGTGAACGCTAATCAAGGTAGGCCTCTGAGTTATATGGGCGCTCATACAATTTAGAGGTCTAGCCTAATTGGTACCAACCAACGTTGGTACGGAAGCCTCGGTGGGCGAGTCCAACTCGACTTTGCGGTCTTTATTTAGTCTTCAAAAGTATGTGCAATAGCAACCTCCATTGTGTCTTCTTGGGACTCTTCTTCTAAAACCAGTACATTCTCCTATGTTAGAGGTATTTATCTCCATATCGCTGAAGATACTAATCAGATCACGATAAAATTAAAATGGGACCACCTCGGAAACGCACCCTACCCATTAAAAAAATAATCATTCAAATTCGTTCACAATTGACGGAGTAATCGCGTAATACACACACGAAAAAAAAAACATACAGACGAATAGAGAACCTCCTCCTTTTTTGGGAAGTCGGTTAAAAACGAGTTCTTTCTTTAGGTTTGCCGTATGTCACTATTACCGTATTAGAAAAAAATGAAGAAAAAAAAGAAGGTATTATTATTTACCTTCCATAATTCGTTCCTTATTCGAATCACACTATCGAATGGTGTAATAATACAGGCCGTGTTTTTTTTTTCAAAATCTACGGTATGTTCCGTTCGATTCCTGGCTAGGAATATCAGTTAATTTTTCAAAAATCTAATGATGCAGTTTCAGTTTTTATCAAAATCGGGCCCAAGACTCCTTTGAGTGTTTTTCGCTATTCTAATCTATCTTTAATATAATAATATCGTTTAAAAACTAAAAAAGAACCGACTTCAATGTTCATTTTCAGTACCAATTTTGAGATGTTTATCTCAATATCTCTGGAGATACTTATCAGACCTCGATAAAATTACCATGGTACCACACTTGGAATATCTCCTTTCGAACAAAAAAAGAATAATCAAAATCGGTGCATAAATGACGAAGTTATCCCCGAACAAACATAAAAAAAAAAAAAAAAAAAAAAAAAATATATATATATACGGTCGAATTGAGAAACCTCCTCCTTTTTTTTGAAGTTGGTTAAAAATGAATCTCAATTGCCCTTGGCCACGGCATCACGCGTGAACGGCTGGACCGATTTCGCTAATTCTCTTTTTGTGGTGTTTTTTTTATCGTCAGGATGGTTCTTATGAAAAAAATATTAAAATAAATAAAAGTTGTTTTTAACGCAAGCGAAGCCGCGGGGCACAGCTAGTATTAAATAAAGAAGTACATTTAAAAAATATATATCATTTTACTAAAATCAAAGGGACAGTTGAGCCACCGGTCATATCTCCCTCTCATGGTATGGCTCAAATCTCCCTATCCTATACCTTCCTCATTAATCATTTAGTTTCAATTAAGTGTCACACTTGACGGTTCAAAGAGTGATTGTACATGGAGATACGTAAAATACACTATACAATAAGACAAACATTTTGTTCATACCGTTTTATTTACCAGAATGTCAAACATATATCCAAATATACTTTTTTACTTTTTTTAAATTTACTTTTACTTTTTAACAACAAAAACAAGTTTCTTTTGTCAAATTTGAACCAGACTGATTGCTGCCAATATGATTATGCTCACGTTTAATACTTCCAGAGAGTGTTCAATGGAAGCACAGCAGAACAGGTAACGCGAAATTTTGAATGATAACTATATACGACATGGTTTATGTCTCCCACCTGGGCAACTCTTCCGGACTCCCCAAACTTTTATTAATTATTACAATTTTATTAGTTCGATTATGTAGTACCAAATAATATCGGATATAGAAGAAACGTTTTAATTCCATTCATTCCATTCTAGGCCTAGCTTGTTCACCATCTTCCACCACATCATCGCTTACCACCAGGCAAGACAGTGGTCAAACGCTAGCCTATCATATAAATGTTGTTAGTAAAAATATAAAATAAAGTTGGTTAAACATTTACATACTCAATCGCAGGCCATTCATCATTATGACTGCAACATAATTCAAAACCGCTTTTCAATATTCAACAATTACTGCGATTCAATCCTAAAGCTATCCTAAGCCCTATATCAGGATGTATCTTGTTGAACATCTCAATAACCCTTTGTTGCAAGGGTACATTGCAGATTTTTAGCGCTAACACTAAATTACTGATCATCCTGCTACGTTGATCCTTTGGCAACTCGTTGTAGAAATCAGCAGCTTGATCGAAGTTTAAAGATTCATCATGAGTCACGGTCAACATCTTGGGTCTCTTCTTTTCTGCATAAGCTTCCGGTCCATTGTAACTGTTCGGATAATAGTTGGGCCCATCCTCGCCATTCTTACCCACGGGAGGTACTCCATCCCGGTCGTAACTGAACACACTGCGCCTAGGACTATTTACATTAATCCTATTAAAATTAGAACCTAAACGATACAGCTGAGCATCTCTATAAGAGAATTGTCTCGCAGTAAAAATGGAATCAGGTGCTCCTAATATCCCAGGCACTACATTCCCCGGACAAAATGCTAACTGTTCTATCTCAGCGAATACATTTTTCGGATTCCTGTTCAATACTAACTCGCCTACAGGCATCAACGGGTACTTATCTTCAGGTAGTATCTTCGTTAAGTCGAAAACATCGAAATCAGCATCGAGTACATCATTGTAGCTCAAACATTGCACGTTAACGGTCCAGCGTGGGTAATACCCATTTGCGATCGCATTGTAAAGATCTCTGATCGCATAATCTGCATCCGCCAGAGATATCTTCGCGATGTTTTCTCCGATTATATTCTTTATACCCAAGGAGGGTAAAATGTGAAATCTACAATAGGAGGATTCGCCACATTTATTGTAAACTTGATAGGTGTGAATGCTGAATCCAGGCATGTGTCTGTATCCATCTGGGATCCCAAAATCGGCAAAAAGGTACATAATAATAAATGCACTTTCAGGTTGTAGAGTGGTGAGGTCCCAAAACATACTACGATCTCTCAAGCCAGTGGCTGCATTTCGTTTCAAAATCTTACCTAATGCGGAAAATATGATTGGATCCTTGAAAAAAAACATAGGTGTATGTAAGCCTAAGATATCGAAATTTCCTTCTGGGGTATAAAACTTAATGGCGAAACCTCTCGCATCCAGAGTGGTATCTGGCTCCCCTTTTTCCGATTTGGTTTGGGAAAACCTCACAACAACGGGAGTTTTCTTCCCCACTCTGCTGAAAAGGTTTGCCTTGCACAAGTGTGATATATTGTGTGTAACTTTGAAGTAGCCATAAGCTCCTGTTCCCTTCGCGTGTACGACTCTTTCGGGGATTCTCTCCCGTACGAGGTGACTTATTTGCTCCAAGAAGAATATATTGGACATCAGAGGTGAATTAAGGGCGTTTGTGTCTTCATATTCAACCGGAGCACCGTTGCTTGATGTCATTATTCCGATAGGACACTGAAAGGAAATACAATTTTAATATCTGAGATCAAATATGAAACTTTGATGCACATGTTGGAATATGGAAGTTGGAAGTCAGCCACACGGTGCGTTCCGACAACTTTCTTTGAAACCGTGATGTCGTGGTCAAGTGCTATACGCATGCTTTTAAAAAACTTATGAGTTCGTTTTAAGTATATATATATATATGTCGCAGGCAGATAGCTTAATTAGCCGTTCAATTGAATGCCTAGCCTCTTAACTAAACAGCGCCGTTCAACAAAATTCCTGAATGATATCCAGCCGTAGCGTTTGTTACAACATTTAATAAACTGGCTGGCTAATGCTTAGGCCAGTCATATAATGTCTTAGTATGACACCAAGGCAACACACTAGGAACAGTGACCACCGCGTGACAGGCGCCGACGAGCGTAGTGAGTAGGGAGCCGCGGCAGCAGCCGCGCGTCACCAGAAATATGTATGTGCATATGTGTATGCATATATTTCTGGTGACGCCCGGCTTTTATTATAGGTAATTATACAAATTGTTAATTAATCATTTTATATTTGCACGCCAAATTGCAGAAAGCGGACTAGCTCTGCTGTATACCTATTATTATTTTTACGAAGCTATGTTCGTATAAATAATAATTTTGTTTTTATTTGAATAAAAATAATTTAGTAGCATTTAAGCTACAAAATATGTATAAATAAAAAACATGTCCACATTAATAGTGTATTGCATATATATGCATATATTTCTGGTGACGCCCAGCCGCTGCCGCGGCTCCCCTCCTCGCTTCGCTCGTCGGCGCCTGTCACGCGGTGGTCACTGTTCATAGTGTGGTGCCTTAATGTCAGACTAATGAACAGGCTAGGCAAGTAATGAAACGTCATCGATCCAAGTCATTTTCCTAGCTGTATGATCAAATGGCTAGGCGAGTAATGAAACGTCATTGATCCAAGTCATTTGCCTGGCTGTTTGATAAAATGGCTGGATATAATTCAGGAATCTAGTTGAACGGCGCTGTTTAGTTGAGAGACTAGGCTGTTAACTGAACGCCTAATTCAGCTATCTGCCTGAGACATATATTATGTTTAATAATAATGAAAAATATTAAATTTTACTATAGGTAATTGTACAAATTGTTGATTACTCATTTTATATTTGCACGCCAAATGGCAAAAAGCGGACTAGCTCTGTAAACCTATGTTCGTAAAAATAATAATTTTGTTTTAATTTCAATAAAAATAATGTATTAGCATTTAAGCTACAAAATATGTATAAATAAAAAATATGTCCACATTAATAGTGAATATTGTTGTTTCAATTTTTTTTTTTTTTTTAAGATTACTCGTAATGTGTGTTGCACATTACTAGTATTCTTGTTAACCCCTCCAACTAAGCTAAATATGCTTGTCTGGAGTGGGTTCATGTCAATAGTGCAATGGGTGGGGTGGGGATCGGACTCACGACCTCTCGATCGCCAGTCCGACACCCTATCCATTGGGCTATTGCCGCCATGATTACCATACATTTATCTCAGAGCCTCCACTAGGCAACGAGTCTGTGCTGTAATTTCTGTATCGGAGATGGAGCATGATCCACTGAAGCAGTAGACAATTAGGTACCAGTCACAAGACAATAAGTCTAAATTCAAATCATGCTTGTCTTTAAGAGGAAGGTAATAGTGCGACGAGGCACTGGACATCCACAAGTGCAACTATTCCAAATCGAAACTATCCCAAACTATCCCTCGTCTTTTAGATTGGCTGGCACCGAACTTCATGCCGGAACTGAGGAACGGATTGGTGATAAGACAAAGTGAATGTTTCGAGCCACAGTCGAAGTCTTCCGATGGTTACACAGTTTTTAGTTTAGGATACTCACACAAGTTTTCTGTTTAAAGTTGAAAAGCTGACATGATGCTGGGTCACTATTTGCTGCTGCCGAGGCCACCAGACTCACAAGATAAAGTAATAAAAACATTTTACTTATTTTTATGTGAAACTTTGAAGTCAGTCAGTACAAAACCTTATATAGTAAGCTAACAAGCTCGTACAACAAAAGCCTATTATATTTTGCAACAAATAAATACGCACGAGATAGAGTTCCGTAATAAAAAAAATAACATATTATGTTTCTTTGAATTGTCACACGCTTTATATTTTTGTAAATTGTTAAACACAATCCAAAATGTCATCATACCGACGGGACTCGAACCCGCACCCCCCGGATTACACGTCCAGGTGCTCTGCCAATTAAGCCACGGTTCGATCCATCGATACGACGAAATTAGTGGATTGCATTTGTTATACGAAATTGCATAATGAGACCAATGCATAATTGGGTTAACAAATGCAATCCACTAATTTCGTCGTATCGATGGATCGAACCGTGGCTTAATTGGCAGAGCACCTGGACGTGTAATCCGGGGGGTGCGGGTTCGAGTCCCGTCGGTACGATGAAATGTTGGATTGTGTTTAACAATTTATAAAAAAAAGTTGTTAAATTTTGTGTGAATTTACTTAATCAATCATAAGTAGGTTAGGTACCTATTTTGATGACATTGGTTAGTAATTAAGTTATTAGGGTTCCGTACCCAAAGGGTAAAACGGGACCCTATTACTAAGATTCCGCTGTCTGTCTGTCTGTCTGTCTGTCTGTCTGTCCGTCTGTCACCAGACTATAGCTCATTAACCGTGATAGTTAGGCAGTTGAAATTTTCACAGATGGTGTATTTCTGTTGCCGCTTGAACAACAAAGACTAAAAACAAAATAAAGTTAAAAATTAAAGGGGGACCCCCTTTATATACAAAAAACGTGTTTTTAAACGCCATCTATCTAATTAGTTTCGGCAAAATGACATAGATGGCGCTAGTAAACGTGCCCCGTCTTTCTAGATCGCGACCAAACCAAATATTCTTGGTAATATCAATTAATCAAATATATGAGGTTGAAACTCTGTTATGTTTCGTATTGTACGGAACCCTCCCTAAGTGTGCGATAAGAGAAGCGATGCTGACTCGCACTTGGCCAGTTTTATTATTCCATTCATCAGCGTTGAGCAGATTAAAGCTGGGCTGCGAAGCATATGGATACTACGTTGAGACTTCACATTACCAGTCTCAGTCAGATATGTCTTCAATCAGTACGTCCTACACCTACCTGTCATGACGAACGGAGCCAAAACTCATCTCACGGTGTTTACGCTTATCCACAAATGTAAGGTCACTGAGCGTGCTATGCAAATAAGGCTCGGAGTTTCTCCGAAGTATCAAATTCGGAACGAGGTGATCCGACCAGCGGAACCGACAGAGAACCAAAGTCACCAACATGACATAGCCCACCAAATTAGCAGGCTGGAGTGGAAATGGGCTGGCCACATTAGCAGAACTGCTAATGTGGTTGTTGATTCTTCTGCCCGCTGGGGTAAACGAGTTCTTGAGTGGAGACCACGAATTGGAAAACGTAGCGTAGGACGTCCTTAGATTAGGTGGAGCGATGATATTGGCAATGTAGCTGGCAAGAGCTAGAGTAGAACAGCCGAAGATCATGCTCAGTGGTGTACAATTGGAAAAGCCTTTGGCCCGCTGTGAACTAGTATAGACCTGATGATGACCTAGTTATATTTTACACTAGCAACCCGCCCTGGTTCCGCACGGGTGAAATTTATTTAGGACGGACGGACATTTTTTTACCCCGAAGAAGATTTTTTATGTGTATTTATGGGTGTTCGTCTACAGATGACAACGATCCTAAGATTATTACCTATATCGATGTTCCACCTGACATACTACTAAAATGTAGTAAACCATCATTAAGGAGATAACCTGCCACAATAACCTAACCTATTTTTGTGTTTTTACGATAGAAAGTTTTTTATAAAAGAAAAGATTTAAATAAGTGAAAATAGTTTTTAAATAACATTAACGAGGCATGAAACAACTCTAGCTACTAGCTGGAACCCTCAGGTAAGAAAATATCTCAATTGGAAACATAATTTAAGTATTTAAAATGAAAATAACAACTAACACGAGTACTCTTTATTTAATTAGGTACTTAGTTTATTACTACTCGTACAATAACATGTAAGTACACATGTCTCTATTTACTTTCGAAATACAATGAAGGCATATAACGTTACCCTATTTGTTATTAAGTTATTTTAATTAAAATGTCTGCTATGAAATCCAATTCATCATTCTCTAATAATAGATAGATAAACATTTGAATGCACCAAACATTACACCACAATCTAAATATAAAAAATAAAACTATCATAAATGGCTTAATTGGCAAAGCAACGGAACATGATATTCCGGAGGTTGCGAGTTCAAGTCCCGTCGGTACGATGAAATTTTGGATTGTGTTTAACAATTTACTATAATATTGTTTATAGGATAAAAGTTGATTGAATGTATAATCAACTTTTATCCTATATACAATACAAGAAGTGCCCGCGGCTTCATCCGCGTTAAAAACCTCTTTTATTTACTTAAAAAAATTATTTTTTAAAAACCTTGTTATCATAAAAGACATCAAAACAGAATTAGCCAAATCTGTTTACCCGATTTCATGTTATTGCGTCACTAAGGGAAATAGGGATAAATATTTATAAAGCCCCAAAAAACATATTGATTTTCAGACTTTGTTACCTACCCAATTTTTTTAAATCTTGCAGCACGTATTTACTTATTTATTTACAGAAGTACTAACGTAAAGTTTCGAATAAAACAGACTATCTTATCTTGTTTCGCAAAACAAACTTTGAGTCTCCGTTCCGTCTTCTTAAGGGGTGAATTAAAAAAAAATATTTTCTTAGCCGATACCTAAGTCATAATAACTATCTACATTGTTAAACACAATCCAAAATTTCATCGTACCAACGGGACTTGAACCCGCAACCTCCGGAATAACATGTTCCGGTGCTTTGCCAATTAAGCCATGGTGCGAAGTAACGTTACGACGAAATTAGTGGATTGCATTTGTTAACCCAATTATGCATTGGTGGCGCCATCTATGACTACTTATTACGTAAGTTGCGGGTTCAAGTCCCGTTGGTACGATGAAATTTTGGATTGTGTTTAACAATTTACAAAAACATTAAGTGTGTAACACTTCAAAGAAACATAATATTTAACTATCTACATTCTAAATTTTAGCGCAATCCGAAACAATATTGATTTTCAGACTTTGTTATGGGGTATGGTATGGTATGGTATGGTTACCTTCACCCTCTTAGGGTTAGAATTCCAAAAAAGCCTGAAACTCGTATTTACTTATTTATTTATAGAAGTACTTGCGTGAAGTTTCGAACGAAAAGTCTATCCAAACTTTGAACCCAAGCTTCATTCCCTTAAATAGTGAATTTTGAATATTCCTTTCTTAGCGGATACATACGTCATAATAACTATCTGCATGCTAAATTTCAGCGCAATCTGAACAATATTGATTTCAGACTTTGTTACCCCACTTAACCCTTTTAGGGGTGGAATTTAGAAATAGCCTGAAACACGTATTTACTAAATTAAGTACTTGTGTTAAGTTTCGAATATAAAAAACTATCTAATTTTGTTTCTCCATACAAACTTTGAACCCCCGTTTCATCCCCTCCAGGGGTGAATTTTGGAAAATCCTTTCTCAGAGGTATCTAACGTCGTAATAACTATCTGCATGCCAAATTTCAGCGCAATCCGAAACAATATTGATTTTCACACTTTTTTACCCCATTTCAGCTCTTAGGGATAGAATTTCAAAAAAACCTGAAACAAGTATTTACTTATTTATTAACTAAAGTACTTGTGTGAAGTTTCGAATAGAAAAGACTATCTAATCTTATTTCTCCATACTAACTTTGAACCCCTATTTCATCTCCTAAAGGGGTGAATTTTGGAAAATCCTTTCTTATTACACCTTTACGCACTAAGATAAATATACCCTCCTGATTTCAAGTCTCTACGACCAGCGGTTTAGGCTGTGCGTTGTCTATCAGTCAGTCAGTATGTCAGGACCTCAGAGTAACAATTACTGTAGTAATTATCACGTCAGGACAAAGATTCTTATAGTGTTAGATTATACAGAATGTCCCATGTAACCTGTACCAGCGAAAGTCTGTGGTCTGAGGAGACCAATACCTATCGATTGGACCCCATGTGGGTCCCGGATTGTGTGTAGTTTTCAAGATACTACTAGTTGTTTTGTTTTATTTTCACTTTTTTTATAATATTGAACGGTTTTGGCTGTAACTTTTTCTGTTAAGTGATTCTTTGACATTTTCTTTATAAGTATTATGACTAGGATGTGTGTTCGTCTGTAAAAACAATATACACCAAAATTCTATCTACTTATTAATAGAAAAGAAGAATTTAAATATCAAGTTAAAATTTCTGATTGAGTTAAATATTTCCTTGATTTCAACTCGAAAAATAAATTACTTTACAATGACTGAATAACTTTCTGTTATTTTAAATACTGTATGGGTTGGCTCTTAAAATAATACAAAAAAGTTGGTACTTGATAAGGAACTTTTATGCGAAAACGGTGTTTGATGTTTTATACAGTCGAAAATTGTGAAATTTTATTTTATGCATTTGCAATTACTTTTCTTACATTTTTCTGATTAATATTGTGAATCATGTTGAATGTTAGATAAAAAGACTTAAGAAAGCGCAAATTAATTAAAAACATAATCATTTCACATTATGCTGAATGAAACAACAGAAATAATTTATTTATTACTGTTTTCACAATCCTACCACCTGAAAACTACAAAAAATCGCGGAACATACATGGGGTCCAATCGATCGGTATTGGTGTCCTCAGACCACAGACTTTTGCTGGTACAGGTTACATGGGACATCCTGTATATCATAGTATTCATAGTCAACCACAGGCTATTAATAATGTTGACCGCAACATATTTAAAAAATAACATTTCTAAATTATTTAACAATATCTGCCACTCAATCCAGCAATTCTAAGCCCTATTTTGGGATGGATATTGCTGAACATGTCAATAACCCTTTGCTGCAAGTGTACATCGCAGTTCAATTCGTTCATTCATTCATTTAATTGTAGAGAAAACAATATATTACTGTACATCCTGCTACGTTGATCCTTCGGCAATTCGTTATAGAAATTAACGGCTTGATCGTGGTTTAAAGATTCATCAAGATTCACGGTCAACATCTTGGGTCTCTTCTTGTCTACATAAGCATCCGGTCCATTGTAACTATTCGGGTAATAGTTGGGCCCATCCTCGCCATTCTTACCCACGGGAGGCACTCCATCCCGGTCGATACTGAACACACTGCGCCTAGGACAATTCTCATGAATTAAAATAAGCACCTAAAAGATACAGCTGAGCAACTCTTTAAGTGAATCGTCTCGCAGTAAAAACGCTGTCAGGCGCTCATAATATCCCAGGCACTACATTCCCCGGACAAATCACCAACTTTTCTATCTCAGCGAAAACATTCTTCGGATTCCTGTTCAATACTAATTCGCATACAGGCATCAACGGGTACTTATCTTTTATAATTGGAGTTGCAGTCTCACAAAGAAATAGCATGACAGCAAAATATGCCCATACAACTTTATTCTATAAGACTTATCGAACGTAACATAATGAAAGAAAGCGATATACACCCATATATCGCACTCTTTCATTATTAACCAATTAGAAAGAGCACATGTATTAATTAGTAGAATACGTAGATATATAATTAAAAAGATCTGACATTAAAATAACAATAATAATATGAGAAGGATAAAACTATATGTCCACGAATGTACGTGAGGTATAACGGAAGGGTAAAATGAAACGCCTTGTTCGTATCCCGAAGCTGGTTGTATTTCAAACAATCGAAAAATCACTCATACAAATCGGTGCGACAAACGATAGCGTGTTCTAATTTTTCTACTGGCGCCATCTATGTTGCCGTGCTCAAACTAAAAGTGTATGAACTCGAACATACCGCCCACCAAGGACATTATGTGAGGAATGTCCTTTAACTCATGCTATATGGCTACCGCCCACCGTTGCTTGAAGTTAAGCTGTTTGTTGTCTTTGGTGAGTGGTAAGAATTTTTACAAGTAAAATAAAAATGATCAATAAACGCAAAAAAACTTACAATATTGTTTATGACTATATCTAAACAAACTTAAACACAAATTCACTGAAATATTCGAATAAGTGACATCTATTTAGATGTCACGATGGGTAATTTTACCCATTAAAATATATAACCTTACTAAACATGAAAGATCGATTAACATTCTTATAATCTATTCATTATTCACAGGAAGTATACATAATTTCGAAGTTGGCCGTTTTATTACCGAGGACTTGGTACGCAATGTGACTACGCGGGTCAAATTGTCTGAACCTTTGTGAATTTCTGCCACGCGACCAAGTAACAACTGACCAGGAGGAAGGTCATCTTCTTTTATTAAAACAACATCTCCTATCTTTGGCTCTGAAGTTCGTCGAGACCATTTGTAGCGTTGCATTAGTGTTGCTAAATATTCTTGGGACCAACGCTTCCAAAATGTTTGCAGCGTCTTCTGAACAAGCTGCCACCGAGACAGAAGACTTATGTTGCTTGAACTGTAAGTATAGTCCGGTGCGTTAACCAATGCTTCTCCTATTAAAAAATGTCCTGGAGTCAAAGGGAGAGGTTCCTGTGGGTTTTCCCCATCTATTGCCGATATAGGTCTTGAATTTAAGCATGCCTCTATTTGAACTAGAAGCGTGCTCAGTTCTTCATACGTGAGCGTGAGGTTTCCGATAGCTCGTTTCAAGTGATGTTTGGTGGATTTCACTGCAGCTTCCCATAATCCCCCAAAGTTGGGAGCTCGAGGAGGGATAAAGTGCCATTCAGTGCCGTTTTTCTCCAGATGTTCGGCAATCTCTGGCTGAATGGATCCCAATTCTCGCAGTTCCTTAGCTGCTCCAACAAAAGTAGTGCCATTGTCCGACCACATTTTTGTGCACTTTCCACGTCGCGCAACAAACCTCCTAAAGGCTGCTATAAATGCCTGACTGGTCATATCGCTCACTACCTTTAGATGAATTGCTCTTGTGGCCATGCATATAAACAAGCAAATGTAACCTTTATAGGAACGATGGCCACGTCCTTTAGTTGTACGGACGCTTACAGGACCCGCATAATCAACAGCGCTGCAAAGGAAAGCACGCCCCGGCTTGCATCTTTCTGATGGCAGAGCTCCCATGAGTTGATGTTGAGTGGGTGCACTGTTCTTGATGCAAGTAACACATCGGCGAATATGCTGTTTCACCAAGCTCTTAGCTCTGATGACCCAGTATGCTGACCTTAAGTAGTTGATCATCAATTGCGGACCACCGTGAATGGTCTTTTCATGAGCTTCAGCCACTAACAATTTTGCTAATGGTGAATCATGCGGTAAGACTATAGGATTTTTCGTGTCAGTATCCAAAGAAGAGTGTTTCAGTCTGCCAGTTATTCTAATTATACCATTATCGTCAAGATAAGGACATAGTATCTTTAGCTTGCTACTCTTCCTTGAAACTGGTCTTCCTTTTCTTAATGTGTCATATTCTTCTGCAAATCCTTGTTGCTGAGCAAGTTGGATGCAACATTGCAATGCTTCATCCACTTCAACCTTGCGAAGATATGGTGAAGTTCTGCTAGTCTTCTTTAACCACCTTCTGCAATAAGCAACAACTCTCAATAGTTTTTGCAGCGATGAATATCTCGAAAGTAAGTCATCTTCCGCGACTTCTCCTAAATGAGTTCTGATAGATTCTTCTTCGCTTGTGTGTAAGTCCCTTGCACTATTGTAGGGTACTTCTTGTTCTCTCAAAAAGCTTGGTCCAGAAAACCATAATTCATTTCCGATCAATGCAGAAGGTAAGATACCTCTCGACGCGATATCTGCGGGGTTCTGCTTGCTTGAGACGTGAGACCACTTAGACGATTCCATAAAACTGATGATCTCTGATACCCTGTTGCCAACAAACGTCTTCCAGCGGCTAGGATGACTTTTGAGCCAAGCTAATACGATTGTGGAATCTGTCCAAGCGTGTAAATTATCCTTCGGAATGTCAAGAACTTCAGCAGTCTCAGATAATAATCGTACCAACAAGACTGCACCGCACAACTCCAGTCGAGGTATGCTAACCTGTTTGACGGGTGCTACTCTGGTTTTTGCCACCACAAGCGACGTTTTAATATTATTCGAACCAGCAACGATTCGAATATATACTGCTGCTGCGTATGCGTTGCGAGAAGCATCGCTAAAGCCATGCAACTCTACAGTGTGATCGTCGTTCTTCGTGCCAAGCCAGCGTGGGATTTGTACCTTGGAGAATTCACCGAACTCTGAACGATAAGTACTCCATTCTTGTCTTAATTCATCTGATATTGGTTCATCCCAGCTTACGCCTGCTAACCAAAGCTTTTGTATGAACATCTTTGCTAAAATCACACTAGGCGCAACCCATCCCAAGGGGTCGAAAAGCTTAGCTATTTCTGCTAATAATTTTCTTTTTGTTTCAGGTCCTGTCATCGGGGAGAGCTGCACTGCATACTTGAAAACGTCTTCGCTTCTATTCCAGGTAAGTCCCAAAACTTTTGTCGTATTATCTAACTTTATTTCTAGTTCTTTTTTTTCTTTCTCTTTTTCCTTATGTTTATTTTTATCAAACTCTGTTTTAACTTCTTTCTTTTTGTTTTCTTGCTTTTTTGTAAATAATGTTATGTGCTTTAAAATATTGTTGTCATTACTATTCCACTTCTGTAACTCAAACCCTCCTTTGTTAAGAAGTTCTTGTAATTCCTTGTATATTTCAACACCTTCCTGTACTGTTTCGCAACCAGACATAAGGTCATCCATATAGAAACATTTCAGAACCCGTTCCTTCGCGAGGGGATATTGCTCTCCTTCATCATGAGCCACCTGCTGCAGCGTTTTTACTGCCAAGTACGGAGCAGCTGCAGTGCCAAAAGTGACGGTAAGAAGCTCATAGTCTTTTATTTCAGAGGTGGGATCATCTCTCCACACAATACGTTGGTACATATTGGCTTGTGATTCCGACACGAGCACTTGGCGGTACATCTTAATAATGTCAGCGACCAAGGCTATAGGGTAAGTTCTCCAGCGCATCACGATGTGTCGAAGATCAGCTTGTAGCGTTGGCCCAACCATCAGAGCGTCATTCAATGAGACTCCCAACTTATTTGGTTCCGATGCATTGAACACAACTCTAACTCGCGTGGTTGATTTGTCTTCGCGCACCACAGCGTGATGCGGTAAGTAAACAGCTTCTTGTTTCTTGTCATCGATGTCATTAACCAGTCTCATGTGTCCAAGTTGTAAGTACTCTCTCAGAACATCACTGTAACTTTGCTTAAGATCTGAATCCCTTTGCAGTCTTTTTTCCAGTGACTTCAATCGCCCAACTGCTACGTTCCTGGAATCTCCATTGCAGCAGCGTGGATTTTCTTCACGAAACGGTAAGTTTACCACATATCGTCCTTCTGGTGTTCTCTTCGTCGTATTCGCATAAATCATTTCGCATCCTTGTTCTTCTTCATTCAACATTTTCTTCTCGCTATAGAAAGTACTTTCTTCTACTTCCCAAAACTTTTTCAACATTTCATTTTCATTAATCTGTGCATGCATGACTCGTATTCTCATTGACTCTATCTCACTATTATTTACCTTGTTTATGACACCTGAAAGGATCCACCCTAAGGTGGTGCTCTGTGCAATGAGTGATCCACTAGGACACTTCATCAATCCTTCTTTCATAATAGTGCCATAAACATCCGCACCCAATAAAATGTCTATTTTGTTGGGTACGTTGTACTGTGGGTCTGCTAATTGCAGATGATCCAAATCAACCCAATTGATAACGTCCACCTTTTGTTCCGGTAGATAGGAAGATATCTTGTTTAAAACGAAAGCTTCTACTTCCATCTTGAAATTAAGATCAACACGAGATTGAAGTTGAACTCGTACCTTGTATTGAGCTCGTATAGTTTTGTCACTGGCTAAACCAGATATGGTACCATTGGCTGGTAGTTTCTTCAGACGTAAATGTTGAACTATAGCTTCTGTTATGAAACAGGCTTGTGAGCCTTGATCAATCAAAGCCCGTATTAATAAACGCTCGCCGTTTTTAGCTTCAGCTTGAATTAAAGCTGTAGCTAACAACACCTGTTTAGGTTTTTGCATTTTCCCTGTAGACAGGCACGCGACAACGTGTTGTTCTTGAGACGTAGAAGGGGCAAGAATGCCTTGCTCTTTGTTCTCCTTATTACCGGGATGAAGCAACGTGTGGTGTTTTTTATGACAAATCTTGCAGGTTGTCTGTTTTTTACAATCGTAAGATATATGGTTGCTTCCTAAACAATTGTAGCATATATTGTTTTTGGCAACAAAGTCTCTCCTCTGATCGACCGTCTGTTCAGAAAACTTCTTGCAAAAGCACATCTTATGGCCCTGTGAACAGTATTCGCATTTTTTTGTCGATTTCGTAGCCAACATAACTTTAGTGCTGTGGCCATGACTATTTATGACTCGACGTGGTTCTACGAACTCAAGAGCCCTAAACCTTTGTTCAATAAAGGTTTTGAACTGAACCAAAGTGGGCAGCTCATCATCACTCGCTATAAACAATTCCCACTGCTTGCGGGTCTCTTGATCCAGTTTGTAGGTGACAACATGAATCACAATGATATCCCACGTAGTCACATTTATGCCCAAATGTTTTAATGCGTTTATACAGTCAACAGTTGTGTCTAACAATTCCTTAAGACCAATGGCTGATTCTGATGTTAAACGACGTATACCAAATAACCTTTTTAAAATACAATTTGACAAGTATTTTTTATTGTCATAACGTTTTTCTAATAAGCCCCAACACTCCTTATAATTAGCCTCTGTTATTGGAGTGTGCCTCACCAGTTGAGCAGCCTCACCACTTAAGTAGCCCTTAAGGTAATGAAGTTTTTGGACATCATCCAAAGATTCATTTTTGTCTATAAGTGACTTGAATAAATCTCTGAATGAAACCCACTCAGAATACTTTCCCGAAAAGGTTGGTATTGAAATGTCCGGTAACTTGACCGCGCTTTTTTTACTAGCTAAAGTAGGGTTGTGTTGCTCTGTGAGTTGCTCAACAGGTTTGGATGAAAGCTTATTTTGTGCTGACTTTAAGAGACATTTGTAATTTATGTAGGTATCTTCTGTCTTATCATAAACCTCTGATTTTACATACTCACTTACACATATTTCATCAGGCTTTAAACTTCCATATATCTTTTTGTGGTTGGCCACAAACGAGTTCCAATTATTCTCTAAGAGTTCTAACTTAGTTTCTACGTATTCAGCAGTTATGCGCTCTTTGGAACTTTTTTTATAATTGCTGAAGGCCTTTAACATACAATTAAAAATGTCCTGTTGTACATTAAAAGTTAGCGACATTTTGTAATTCAATTAAAATATCTATTAATTATACAAAAACTTCTTGAATATAGCTAATAGTGCTAAGTTACTAAAATAAAAGTTAATTACCGTTAAAACTGTTCAAAGATAGAATTATTCTAAGTTAAATTTTAAATCGAAATTTTCTAAGTCCAAGGCAAGTCACTAAAATTTTACAAGTGTTTCAAATTAATAACTTCGAACGAAAATCGGGCATAGGTTCCCCGTATGTTCACTTTTCTTAAAACTATTCTAAGTCCCTAATTATTGCATGCAAATTATTCTAAGTTAAGATAAATCTTACTAAAATTTTACAAGTCCAAATATCTTCTATAAATATGCAAAGTTATTTTCTTCAAACTCACTAGGTTCACTTTTGCTAGTAATAAACAGTAAAAAGTACTCACAGTTTCCCTGAATCACTGTCACCACTTGACGTTTGCTGTCACTGTCACCTTGACGTCTGCTGTCAATTTGACGTTCGCTGTCACTCGGTGTTAGGCGCCTAACTTCCGCCTGATGTCGTCACCGCCATTGCCTGACGTCACCGCCGCTTGTACGTCACGTCCGTCTCGACTGAAGTTGACGCGGACTCGCACTGCGATGATCTTGAACTTCGCCAACTAGCTCTGATGAGCTGGCTCCTCCCTCCACTGTACGGATGCTATCTCCGCGTGGCGGACGAGTAGCTACCGAAACAAGTACCGCGCGCTCTTGTTGCAGCAATCCACTGCGAGCACGGGGGGTACGGACTCTCACGGTCCGTCGATCTATTACCTAACTAATCCGGCTCGAAGGACCTAATGTCCACGAGTGTACGTGAGGGATAACGGAAGGGTAAAATGAAACGCCTTGTTCGTAACCCGAAGCTGGTTGTATTTCAAACAATCGAAAAATCACTCATACAAATCGGTGCGACAAACGATAGCGTGTTCTAATTTTTCTACTGGCGCCATCTATGTTGCCGTGCTCAAACTAAAAGTGTATGAACTCGAACACTATACAATCACTAGTATGAGTGAGCGAGACGGACAACATTTTTTTTATCCTTCTCGCGTATGCGATTTTATTGTTTGCCACCAGCTCTGCCCCCAGCTCTAGCGGCGCCTATTGGCTTTCTCCCGGTGTCATATATAACCCGACCAAATGATGTTGTTAATTATATCTCATGGCTGACATATGTATCACGTGTTTATCATTTTAGACGGGTTATATCTCTATAGCTATTTCATCGTATACGCCAAATTCTTCTCCATTTAATTTTCCCTCCACGGTAGAATAGCTACACCACGGGTGGAAGTCTCTACATTTTTTTTTTTTTATGCTGTATAGGCAAGCTTTTGACCATTATCTCACCTGATGTTGATATTGAAGCGTCCTGTCATCGCAAACGTCTAATAGATGGATATGCAGCTAGACATTGGCATATTTACAACTCTTTTCTTAACGACAATCATCGGTCGAATTTCATCGCTGTTCATGTAGAGACTGCCGGCCCAGTGTTGCTACTGTTATCATATATACAAATAACGAGGGTAGATTTGAAACAAAATGTATTGATGGCATAAATGTATGAACATAACATTGTCGGTTGGTGAACTTCGATGGTGGTTGAAGTTTGGTTAATAAATAGTTTAAAAAATCAAAATGCAAGCAAATATAATGATTGAAGACGGCGAATATTGAGGCATTGCGTAGAAATGTACTAAATAAATTATATTATCTCAAATGTATAGCGACAGCGGTATAAGTGTAAGTTATTGCTGAGTGATAAGTGATGAGAAATCGTAGTTGTGAAAGTAAATTGTTAATAAAGTGTGTTAATTAGATTTGGCGTTTTTCAGAAGAATTTGATATTAAAAATTACATAATATTTTTTTTCGAACCCATTGCATCAAAAAACATTCTAATTTTAATAATAATATATGGTATAAATTTAATGAACCTAACTTTAAAGCATCATACTTAAAATTTGATTTAAAACTTACTTTATACAGAACTAGCAGCCCGCCCCGGTTTCGCACGGGTGAAATAAAATTGATACATAAGTCATATTGGAAGGCCCGTTGGCGTAGAGGATACCTTGACTTCTCCGACGGGCGCTGGTTAGAAGAATCCAATTGATTTTCTCAAGCTTTTATGTGCATTTATGAATCATGGGTGTTCGTACTCAGGTAGTGAAATCATTAAATCGATGCTCTGCCTCACTTGCTACTAATAACAAATAGCTTACCACCATCAATGAAAAAATCTGCCGCCATAACCTTACGGTGTTCCGGCAGCACAGCTCTCGGGAGTCATTCCATTCTAGGCTTAGCCTGTTTACCATGCGAAAATGGGAAAAACTATTTCTATATCTATTTGCTTGGGACTTCTTCAAGGTCAAACGGCTGGGCCGAATTAGCTGAAATTTTGCACTGGGATAGACAGTACCTATTAATGGATAAGGCTAATGGATAAAGATATTTTAAGTTACGCGGGTGAAGCCGCGGGGCACAGCTAGTTTTATACGATAGATCAAACTATTTTTACATCAAATTGATTATATCGGTTGTGATCTACAGAAATAGCGAAGCTAATAAAGTTTACAAAGTAACTATTGTATAATGTGTGGTTTCAATGCAAATATTTTGATGCGCATAATTCAAAATCTGTGATATCTTCTAAGGTTTTCATTTAAATTATATGCTGTCAAGGACAATTTTAAACTATAATATGTGACCAAGGTAATTTATGTAATTATTTAGATGAGGATTAATACTGTGCAGTAAAAAATAGCCTTGGAAGTTATGTAATGTTTCTTATTAAAAAATTAAAGATTAAGAGATGGTTACTGTGAGTCAATCTAAGAGATACTCGTAGATATATACCATCGTGAACTTTTTTGTAGACCTTGTTAAGGTGTACAATACTGTAGTAGGGTCAGGCGGGGTAATAAGACTTCCAAAACTTTAGGTAAAAATAATACAGCGCTGTAATTTCAAAAATATACCTACATCAAAGTAGTACCGTATTCCATCAAAAACAAGCCTTGTTAATACTTAATCATAAAACAAATTTATATCTGTTAATAGTTGCGTTATTATTTTTTTACAAAATATTTTATCCATCACCACAAACTATGGCGTGAAATTTTGTTAGCAATCCGAGCACTATTTGTTTAAGTCAACCTCTGTCGCGCCGCCCGCACCCTTTCCACGACCGTTGCGTTTGGCTTGAGTTGGCTTATCGCTTGACCGCCGCCTCTTCAGCCTCTGTTCAACCAGTGGCGTGAGGATGCGTGTTGTTTTAAGGGTAAAATATGAAACAGGGTGTAGGCACAGAATAATGAATAGTACAAGGTGTAGGGAAAATCTAAGACAGCGTGTAGTGTAAAAATAATACAGTAAATAGTAGAAAAATTAAAGGTGCCAAATACCTAATTATGGTGGTGACACACGGACAGACAGACGGACAGACTGACAGACGGACAAGAAAGTGATCTTATAAGGGTTCCCTTTTTTACCTTTTGAGATACGGAACCCTAAAAATAAGCCAATTATCTCAATTATTAAGTTCAGTATGACTAAAACTCTGTAGTCGTAATTTAGTAGAAATTGTTAAAAAAGGCCACAACTTCTAAAAAACCAAAAATCGTGGAACATACATGGGGGTGATGAGGGTATCCACCCCTTGTGTTCTACCTCTGAATCTATATCTAAATCGATCTAGCTAAGTTTCATTTTTAGAAAACGTCGTTTTATCCGTGTTTTAAGGTTATAATAGCTTTGTGGGAAATCGGGCGTAGTGGGTAGTGGTGTGGTGGGTGAATAGTCGGCTTTGACGCCAGAGTTACCGAGTTCAATCCCCGCCCTGCACCAATGGATTTTTCGGTCGAAAATATTACGTGCGCTTTTCACAGTTGCCCTCCGGTGAAGGAAAAACATCGTTAAGAAACCCCCAACCCCCGCATGGTGGTAGGATACTATATACTTAGTGTCGACCTGGCCTACCTCTACTCTAGCTACCTCAATCTAGAAAGTCTGTCGCCAAACATCTAATGTGTTCCGGCAGCTATCCTAGAGAACCAGTTTCCATTCTGGGCCTAGCCACAGAATAAATAATAGTACAACTAGCGTGCTTCGATCCTCGACCGCATCATCACTGTCACTTACCAACAGTTGAGATTGTGGTCGAACGCTAGCCTAAAAGATAATTAGAAATAATATCGTTTAAAAACTAAATAAATAATAGTTTAAAAAAACTAAAAAAATACGCTTTTATAGAAAATCCAACTAAAAAATAGAATATAAATTTGAATTAAAAATAGTGTAAGAAAAAATGATTTTATTGTAAAAAAAAGCGTGGGGTGCATGGTATCAATAGTTCCAAATATTTTATGAACAGATATGACTAGAAGGGTTATTTTGATAATATCCTGAAAAGCACCCCACGCTTTATTTTACAATAAAATCATTTTTTCTTACACTATTTTTAATTCAAATTTATTAAAATTTATTTTCTATTTTTTAGTTGGATTTTCTATAAAAGCGTATTTTTTTAGTTTTTTTTAAACTATTATTTATTTTTCATTTTTTAGTCGAATTTTTTTTTATTATTTTTTTTATTTATTTATTGTCATCGGTCCTTAATAAGTATGCCAAATTTCGAGTTAATCCGACGTTTTGAAGGGGGTTAAAATCATGTTCAAAGATTCCGTTACATACTAACATACAAACATACATACGTCTGAAGCTAATAAAAGCGTATTAAAAAGAACCGACTTCAATGCCGCGCTATTCATTTTCAGTACCAATTTTGAGGTGTTTATCTCAATATCTCTGGAGATACTTATCAAACCTCAATAAAATTACCATGGTACCACACTTGGGATATCTCCTTTCCAAACGACGAAGTTATCCGCGAACAAACATAAAAAAATAAAAAAAAATATTACGGTCGAATTGAGAAACCTCCTCCTTTTTTTGAAGTCGGTTAAAAAGAATAAGAAAATCTTTTTTTATTTTCAGTATTTGTATTACTTATTAACATTAGTTAGAATACGTAGTTTTAAATATGTTTAAGCTATAAAGAGAAAAGTTAATTTAGTATTAACATAGTCAATCACAGGCCATTGATTACTTCAAATATGATTTTTAATATTCACAATTTGATGTGACCTAATCCAGCAGCTATTCTAAGCCCTATGTCAAGATGTATTTTGTTGAACATCTCAATAACCCTTTGCTGCAAGTGTACATCGCAATTACCTAGCGTAGATACTATATTACTGATCATCCTGCTACGTTGATCTTTCGGCAATTCGTTGTAGAAATCAGCAGCTTGATCGAAATTTAAAGATTCATCATGAGTCACGGTCAACATCTTGGGTCTCTTATTTTCTACATAAGCTTCCGGTCCATTGAAACTGTTTGGGTAATAGTTGGGCCCATCCTCTCCATTCTTGCCCACAGGAGGAACTCCATCCCGGTCGTAACTGAACACACAGCACCTAGGCCTATTCACATGTATCCTGTTAAAATTTGCACCTAAACGATACAGCTGAGAATCTCTATAAGAGAATCGTCTCGAAGTAAAAATACTATCAGGCGCTCCTAATATCCCAGGCACTACATTCCCCGGACAAAATGCCATCTGTTCTATCTCAGCGAATACATTCTTCGGATTCCTGTTCAATACTAACTCGCCTACAGGCGTCAAAGGGTACGTATCTTCAGGTAGTATCTTCGTTAAGTCGAAAACATCGAAATCAGCATCGAGTACATCATCGTAGCTCAAACATTGCGCGTAAACGGTCCAGCGTGGGTAAAACCCATTTGCGATCGCATTATAAAGATCTCTGATTGCATAATCTGCATCCGCTAAAGTTATATTCGCGACGTTTTCTCCAACTATATTCTTTATACCCAAGTTGGGCAAAATATGAAATCTGCAATAAGAGGATTCGCCACATTTATTGTAAACTTGATAGGTGTGAATGCTGAATCCTGGCATGTGTCTGTATCCATCTGGAATCCCGAAATCGGCAAAGAGGTACATAATAGTGAATGCACTTTCAGGTCGTAGAGTAACGAGGTCCCACAACATACAGCGATCTCTCAAGCCAGTGGCTGGATTTCGGTGCAAAATTTTAACTAATGGGAGAAACATGATTGGATCCTTAAAAAGAAACATAGGTGAATTGAAACCTACAATATCGAAATTTCCTTCTGGGGTATAGAACTTAACGGCGAATCCTCTCACATCTAGAGCAGTATCTGGCTCCCCTTTATCGGAGCTGGTTTGGGAAAATCTCATAACAACGGGAGTTTTCTTCCCAACTCTGCTGAAAAGGCTTGCCTTGCACAAATGCGATATATTGTGTGTTACTTTAAAGTAGCCGTAAGCTCCCGTTCCTTTAGCGTGTACGATTCTTACGGGAATTCTCTCCCGTACAAGGTGACTTATTTGCTCCAAGAAGAATATATTGGATATCAGAGGTGAATTTAGGGCGTTTGTATCTTCATATTCAACAGGAGCACCGTTGCTTGATGTCATTATTCCGATAGGGCCCTGAAGTGAATTAAAACTTTATTAACTGAGATGAAATGCAAATGGACTTGGTCCCAAGTAGGAAATCTGTCGCTGAACGGTGTGTTGTGACTACTGTCTTTAAAAGCAAAAATCCTCGGCCATATTAACACGGACATCAACTCGGAACTCTTCGAACCGATTGACAACGTGTCTTTGTGGTTCAGGGAATGGTGCAATGACGAGTAAGTGAATGTTTCAAGTCACGTTTTTTGTTGTATTAAATGACGGTTAAAATCTTCCAGTAGTCACACGTTCTTTTTATTAGTTTTGTACCTATACTTACACAAGTTTCCTGTTTAAAGTTATAAAGCTGAGATGATGCTGGGTCATTATTTGCTACTGCTGAGGCCACCACGCTCACAAGATAAAGTAATAAAATCATTATTTTAAGTAGATCTGTGATAATTTATTTACTGTTTTGTGAATCTGAATCTTAAAAGTCATAACACAACTTTATATAGTAAACTAACATGCTCGTATAACAAAAGCCTTATTATATTTTGCATAATGTAAATACGCACGAGATAGAGTTCCGTTTTTTGTTTTATTTTCTAATTCTAGTATTCTAATTAGAGGTGGGGGAGATACGTCCTACTCTGACGTCTAGCTTGGGGTATATTGTGCATTCCCCTCTTACAGCGACTAACCAAGGTATCCCAAGCTTCTTTATAAAGGGATGGTAGGCCTGGTGGTTTAACTTGTTTATTTATTTTGTGTTATTTTCAGCATGATGTTGTTTAATAATTTACTATATGTAAATAGTTGATGTTAATAATAAGGTAGGCACTTAATTTATGTTCAACCGACTTCCAAAAAAACGAGGTTCACAATTTGTCTGTATGTTTTTTTTTAATGTATATATTTTTGTATATATGTAGGAATGTTACGCGATTACTCCGTCAATTGGGAATCGATTCGAATGATTATTTTTTAATCGGTAGGGTACATTTTTGAGGAGGTCTCATTGTAATTTCATCGAGATCTGATAAGTATCTCCAGAGATATGACGATAAACGTCTCAAACTTGCTACTGACTTGCTATTGACTTGTGGGGCATGGAAGTCGGTTGTTTTAGTTCTTAAACTATCTTAATTTTTGCGTATTGAATAGCGAAGCACACTAACTAACTCTCAAGGATAGGTGTTTGCTGCCTGAAAAGGATAGATGTTTGGCGACAGACAACTTGAGTGTTGTAGCTGGCCAGACAGTGCCCCACCACCAAGCAGGGGCTGATACTAAATTTATACAAGCTGTATTCCTGTAACCTGCCAGCTTACTAACCGGGATGGTTTCATAACGATGTTTTCCTACATCGGATCAACCAAAAATGTATGTGTGCATTTTCACAGTGGGGCTACTGTAAAAAAGCGTACACTATTATAACTATAGAAAAACCATAGGTGCAAGCCGGCATTTGAACCCATTACCTCTGGCGTGAAAGCTATCATTCTTCTAATACACTCCTGGGTCCACGAGATATAATTATGGTCATTATCATATTGATTTCCACCCATTATTTTGTACACGTGACAGTATGTGTGTCAACACCATACTGTTACAATGTCAACAAGGGACATTTGGTTTAAAAATATTGTCAGCAGGGCTAGCATGGTAGGGGGACTATTTTGTCGTTCCACCTATCCGTGTTTTGTTTTGTGGAGAAGGCAGACTATAAGTAAAGTTTTTCGACAATTATAAACGCCCGCAGACTTTTAATCAATTCTTTTTTTTTAATTTTTTAATACGAAACAAAATCAAAACTCGGGATTAGACTTTACCAAGCGTTTAAATTGTTGTGTTGATCTCCTGTCAGTGGCGATAAACAGGGATATAATTTTGTTTTTTCCCCGGGGATCTGGTCATAGAGACAGTCAGACTGCGTAGGATTTTTAAAGGTATCCATCATTCGGAACCCATATCACAGTAGGTACCTACATTAAACACTTAACACGTAGGTACTGTGTATATATATTACAGTAAAACAATTCGACTGAGTACTTAGCTGGAACCCTCAGAAAAAGATAAAGATATAATATCAATTGAAATCGTGTTTCAAAATAATGTAAATATTGTCAAAGAAAATAACAACATTATTATTTCTTTCATTTATTTAGTTATTACTACAAAAACATGTAAGTATTTGTCTCTTATTTATTTCTATAATATATTGAAGCCATTATAATATACTGAAGCATACAACATTGCCATATTTGTTATTATGGTAAATGTATCAATTAGAATGTCTGTTAATAAATCCAATTCATCTTTCTATAGAATAATAGATATTGTTACGTGTAGTACCTACGTGAAACTTCTAGAATTAGAGCTGTGTGACTCATTAAGATCACAATAACAAATAAACAACCGAGAAAATACCGTGGAACGTTCTGGAGGCGGCAGGAGTTCTCGCGACACGGAACAGTAATGTAGACAACTCCACCAATCCTGAATTGCTACAAGAATTTAGCTTTCTGTAGTAGTAGGACTTCTGCTTGTCGTGGTAGGATTTCTGCTTGTAGTGGTAGGACTTCTGCTTGTAGTGGTAGGACTTCTGCTTGCAGTGGTAAGACTTCTGCTTGTAGTGGTAGGACTTCTGCTTGTAGTGGTAGGACTTCTGCTTGTAGTGGTAGGACTTCTGCTTATCCACCTCGGGCGGTACCACCTTTTTGCCAATTAATTTTTAGCCGTGAAATTGATTTTTTTTCGTTTGAAATGGTAAGGTGTCCAGTGAAATTACGGGGCATGTCAGACTCAACATCTTTATGTATCAAGGTAACAGGTGCAGTGCAGTGACATGCAAAATTCTAGACAGCCAGAATTTTGCATGCCGCTGTATCTGTAATAGGTGTTACCTTATTTCATAAAAAAAAAGCTTGTCACGGGCCACGATCAAGGAGAAAATCTGCCGTCATAATCTTACGGTGTTCCGGAAGCTCACAGCCCTAAGAGTCAGACCATACTAGGCCTAGCGCGTGTTTACCACCACATTATCATCGTTTACCACCAAGTGAGATAGTGTTCAAACGCAACCTATCAAATTTACAACAAAAAACACTTCGGCAAATCCATATGGGTAAATTTGTGTTTATAAGAATCACAAATCCATGTTCTGTGACAAGAATACACATGGTTTGTAGATACTTAAGTTTGCCGTAGGTATGTCATTACTTCCTATAATTTGTTCCT
This sequence comes from Cabera pusaria, assembly GCA_954871355.1. NCBI lineage: Eukaryota > Metazoa > Arthropoda > Insecta > Lepidoptera > Geometridae > Cabera > Cabera pusaria. Next base: position 5,852,207 of record OX940891.1, read on the forward strand.
TATTGGCGACACTATGGAATGGTGGAATAATACAGGATGTTTTTTTTTAAATCAACGGATTCAATACCTGATTTTTCAAAATCCCAATGATGCAGTTTTAGCTTTAGATCAAAATCGGGCCTGAGATTCCTTTGAGCATTTTCCGCTATTCCTCATAGTTTCAGATTTGGCCATCGACGCCCACGCATTTGTTTGTTGTATGTCGATATATGACGATATTATGTTTATTCATACATCGGGTATGAATAAACATATTTAACAATCATCGTCATATTGCAACCAATTCACACAAAACCTTAACGAATTATATACCTAAACCTTCCTTTTAATAACTCTGGCTATTGGTGAAAACCGCATGAAAATCTGTTCAGTAGCTTTTGAGTTTATTGCGAATAGACAGATAGACGGACAGACGTGGAAAGGGACTTTGCTTTATAATATTTTATATGTAGTGATGTTGGACGGCCCTTTGGCGTAAAGGCCTTGATTCTGACCCTAAGGTCGTTCGTTCTAATCCTAGGTAGGTATATACCAATGGATTTTTATGTGCATTCATGAGGCATAGGTATTCGTACACAGGTAGTGGGATCAATAAATCGATGTTCTACTTGACTTGCTACCAAAATGTGGCTTTATTACTTACCACGAAGGAAAAAATCAGCAGCCATAACCTTACGGTATTCCGGCAGCACAGTTCTCGAGGGTCGGACCATTCTAGGCCAAGCGTGTTCACCATCCTCGACCACATCATTATTTTTAACCCCCGACGCAAAAAGAAGGGGTATTATAATTTCACGTGTGTATCTGTGTATGTCTGTGTCTGTCTGTGGCATCGTAGCCCCCAGTCGGATGAACCGATTTCAATTTAGTTTTTTTTTTATTGCCAGTTGTTTTAATCGAGAGTGTTCTTAGCTTTGATTTATCAAAATCCGTTCAGCCGTTTTAATACTATGAGCTTTTTTCTAGTTGATGTCGCTATAAAATCTACTTTCATAATGATCAATTCGAAATTCGGTATCTTTTTCTTCAGCAATATTGTAAGAACATGGAAGCATTGACCTGATACTGGGACATCTCCTGGAATCTGCAAAATACTCGACTCCTCACTAACTTACAGCTGAGATGTCGTGTTTGGACTCATTGGAATATTTGGAATATTTTTAATGAAAAGATTACACATAGATCAGTCAGGATGGTTTCATATTTTGAGTTTCGGAGAGTGTAGACCGCGAATCGGAAAACGTAGTGTATGACGTCCTATGCCCAGGTGGAGCGATGACATACGAGTACGGTGGGCAGTGACTGAAAAAGAAGAGCCGATGATCGGGCTCAGTGGTACATCTTCGGAGAGGCCTACGTCCAGCAGTGGACTGATATCGGCTGATGATCATGATGATGATGATACAATAGATCAATATAATTGTATACATTAGGTTTGATTAGAGCATACTATATCTATTGACATCAAATTGATTTATATCGGTTGGGATCTACAGAATAGCTAAGCTTATAATGCTTGCGTAGTAACTATGTGCTATGTGTACCCTTGCTGAACTTGAATAAGACCAAGATCATGTTCAACGACCATGTTATTCCGGAACCGATTGCCCTAAACGGAGTTCCTCTCGAAGTTGTTTACGAATACGTCAACTATTTTTTAAGTTATCGACATAGCTCAAAGAATTAGCAAGCTGAATGGCAGTGGGTTGGTCACATCTGTCGTAGAACCGATAACCGTTGGGCAGACGAGTTCTAGAGTGGAGACCACGGCTCGGCAAACGTAGTGTAGGACGCCCTCCATAGGAGCGATGATAATAAATAAATAAAATACTTAAATAAATAAATAAAAAGTTTATTTTCTCTCACAAAAGGTTCTTAAATTGTATTACAGAACTTACAGACAAGCTTAAAATATCCAACCATTCTTTGTGAGAGACTGGTGCCTGAAATAGGTTTAAAAAACCTGTAGTACAGGTCACCAGTGCCCTCCCGTGGATCATTGTACATACATATATTATTGTTCGTGTCTTCTATATGTAAGTTAGCTTATATACGTTTTATGAGCACTGTAGCGAGAAAAACAAATCCTTAAAGATATAATTATTTACATTCGACAGTAAGTGTCTACGTACAGCAAAACGTTACATTAAAACATCGTGGTTTATACTTAAAACATACCTAAACCATATGGAGTTATACAAACAATTGTAATAATAGTGTCATTACAATATTGTACTATGAGCGCGTGTGTCTGCGTCTGTGTGTGTGTGTGCGTGTGTATGTGTGTTTAAGACCTATATGAGTAGTCTTAGTTGGTGTGAAATAGTTAGGATATGGGTCGTGAGGTAATGAGATAAAAATGAGGGAATCGGTTAAATAGGTTAGGTATTTGTAGTAGTGTTGTCATGGATAGATGATAGATATTTGTATTAATAAAATGAGTTTGCATACCTATATTTAATTTATTAGTATGCCATGTGAAGTAGATTCTCAGTAGAGTCATAGTTGAGACTTTTGAGGAAAGATGTCACGAGTTGCTTGCACATGTAAGGTATGTGTTTGTCGGAAATATGGAGAGTATGGTATTGAGTTTCTTGTAGAGGTTGATTGATGATTGACCTTGGTAACAGAAGAAATGTTGGGAAAGAGATGAATGGAGGGATTGTAGTTCCCGTTTTACTGCTCGTCTACGTCAGTCTTTTATGGGATTTGAGTCGTAGTGTGTCTGCGCTTGATATTTCAGGACTGTTCGCAGGATGACGTTATACGTTGCGCTTTCTTGACTTTAATAAGATGAGTTCTTGCAGCCCCATGAAGTGATGCAGAATTCGAGGAGGGACTGACAGAGGGCATAGTACACTATCTTAATAACTTGGAGATCAGCGACGTGTTTTAATTTTTTTAAATATATATAAGCTTGCGTAGCCTAGTAACAAGTAACAGGATATGATAGGGGATGATATACGCAAGCTGGCTGGCAGCGGTTGGAAACGAATAGCTGAAGATCGAGGTCAGTGGCGTGCCGTAGGAGAGGCCTATGCCCAGCAGTGGATGGAAATTGGCTGATTATGATGATGATGATGATGATTTTATTAATTCCGATGCAAGTAGTTTTAACTCTGCGATATCTTCTTAAGTTTTCATTTAAAATATGTACTGTAAAGGACAAATTTAATCTATAATATGTGGCCAAGGTAATTAACGTAATTATTTGGATAAGGATAATAAAATTAAAGATTTAAATGGTTACTGTGACTTAACCTTAAGAGATAGACATATGTTCTTCCAGACTTTATTGTAGGTCTTATTAAGTTGTACAACTTTATCATAAATACTTTTCTTACATCTATTTCCATTTAAGCAGCGTTCGAAAAAACGCGTTTTTTCGACCGTTTTCTTCCCAACTACCAAAATAGTGATAAAAAACCACCTTTTATCTCTAAATAGCAATATTACAGTTAACATCCACAATGACAACTATTTTCAGACTGGAAAAAACAATAGTTTCATTTATTTATTTGCTCCTGAGGAACCCTAAACAGCTAGATGTTGTTAATCGATTGTATAGCAGCAACCGTAACTCTATTTAGTTGCTCAGAGGTGTCTTCACAAATTCTTAATACGTAATATATATATATATATATATTTTTTAATTAAATACTGAAAATTCAAGGGGGGCATTAAAAAAACAATAGTATTACACTATTAATTTATCAATAAAATTGCAAGTGCATGTAAAGTTGGACTAAACATTGTTCACAGATTGATAAAGCAATGGAGTAAACGAATGTGGAATGATATAATTCCACCAATATGTCATTCAATACATAAAATATTACTTACCAAGAATATTCTTAAGTAAAATCTAACGAGATTTTGCACTTGCACGCAACACGAAAAATAGTGTTATTATAGAATAATAAAACCGGCCAAGTGCGTGTCGAGCCACGCGCAGTGTAGGGTTCCGTAGTAGCCTGTTATTCAATGCAAGTCTTTACCCGTTATAAACAAGCAACTAGGTACTCCGTCTTTGTCACTTTAAAGGATTTATTCTAAGGATTTTGTATTAGGTACAAAATTATCCTACACCCAAGTTCAACCACTATTACTGCTAAACTAATAAAGTTATCTTAACCGCTATAATTTTCCATTAAAGTTCATAAAATGCTCTATTATCACGAATTTTTCCAGAATTTTCAAGCCAGCAGTTTAGCTTTTAGAGGGGGGGGGACGCCCTACTGAAACAAAAATTTGCACTTTAAAATTTAATATTTAGTAAATGGAGCATTCAATTGAAAAATGGTATTAGCAACCCCTAAGTCATTTTGAAAGACCTATTCAACGATACCCCGATGGGGTAGACGATGAAAAAAAAATTCATCCCCACAAGCAAGTCAGTCAAATCAAAAAGTTGACAGGCGCAGTGCAGTGATGTTCATAAGTTTTAAGCGCCACAGTATTCGTTATAGGGAGACTATCGTCATACCGACAAACGAGCGCTGTACATGGGCTGTTACCTACCATCTATTAGTGTTATTTGTCTATACGTAGACAGTTATTATGGTACGATCCCAGTTTAGACCGTGCTGTAGTAGTAGTAATATTAAGTGGAAATACTTAGTAAAAGTTTTGAATAACATTTATTAGACACAAATTACAATAAATGTAAGGCAATTTCATTCATCCGCGTGTGTCTGTAACGTACTCGTAGTAGGTTATTGTGAAATATGCTAAGTTGCAAAAGTAAGTAATGTGAGTAAGTGTTCCGTACAATTATTTTATCGTGACAAACGGACCTAGTCTATACCTACATGCCAGATGACAACGTACAGGGTTGGGTGTACGAAGTTAAGTAAAAAAAAAAAAAAAAATTGAAGTTACTTCGAAATCTTGTGATATTGTTAGTTTTTGCGGTATTGTTGTGAGTACTTTGTGACACGAGCAGTTTAGTTCTGGCAGTAAACTGATGGCGTTGTTTCGATGTTCAGGTTGGGCCGAACGTAGGAAACTTGAATCAGGGGAAATATAAGACTTACAGCGGCAAGCTTAAGGTGAGGTGATAGAAACAGTAAGCAAGTTACTTACTACTTATGATGCAAACTGTTATTTTAGTTTGATTTTATTTCTATTACTTACGAAGCGTTGTTCAACACTGGTGAACCATTTTAATAGCCTCAACATTGCGGCTATTCTGTGCACCGACATTGTGGCAACTTGTTACTTTTTTAACCGACTTTACAAAAAAGGAGGAGGTTCTCAATTCGTCTGTATGTTGTTTTTTTTTTTTTGTCTGTATGTTACGCGATTTCTCCGTCAATTGTGAACGGATTCAAATGATTATTTTTTTAATAGGTAGAATACGTTTCCGAGGTGGTCCCATTTTAATTTTATCGAGATCAGATTAGTATCTCCAGAGATATGGAGATAAATACCTCAAACATAGGAGAATGTACTGGTTTTAGTAGAAGAGTCCCAAGAAGATTATACACAATGGAGGTTGCTATTGGATATACTTTTGAAGACTAAAAAATATGACCTTGAATAATGTTTTTACCTCTTCTCGTTGATTTTGGTTTTTGACAGATATTCTTACGGTAACTGTGAGCGAGATAGAAATAAAGGTAATTATTATTATTTATTTTTTTAACCGACTTCACAAAAAAGGAGGAGGTTCTCAATTCGTCTGTATGTTTTTTTTTTTTTTTTTTTGTGTGTATGTTACGCGATTTCTCAATCAATTGTGAACGGATTCAAATGATTCTTTTTTTAATTGGTAGGATACGTTTCCGCGGTGGTCCCATTTTAATTTTATCGAGATCTGATTAGTATCACCAGAGATATGGAGATAAATACCCCAAACATAGGAGATTGTACTAGTTTTAGTAGAAGAGTCCCAAGAAGATTATACACAATGGAGGTTGCTATTGCATATAAGATATTCTTACGGTAACTGTGAGCGAGATAGAAATAAAGGTGGGGAATTTTTTTTTGTAATATCTTATAGGCAAGCGTTTGACCACTATCTCACCTGTTGCTAAGTGATGATGCGGTCGAAGATAGAGAAGTGGACTAGAATAGGAACTGGCTCTCAAGGATAGCTGCCGGAACACATTAGATGTTTGGCGACAGATTTTCTGACTTGAGGGTGGTAGCTGGCCAGGCGGATACTAGATATGTTCTACCACCATGCGGGGGTTATTGGTTTCTTAACGATGTTTTCCTTCACCGGAGGGCCACTGTGAGAAGCGCACATATATTTTTCGATAGAAAAATTTATTGGTGCACGGCGGTTTGAACTCGGTACCACGGCATCAAAGCCGACTGTTCTCCCAATTACGCCACCGGGCCCTCAATAAATAATTATATATTAATAATTATAATAAATAATTATGTATAAATATAAATAATTTGTCTTCACAGGAATGTTCTACCGGGCAAAGTCTTGTTAGAGTGCAAACTTTTTTAAACATACCTAATATTTTTTGACATGACATGACATTTGGCGAAGATGGCGGCCATTTCAGTCCCGCGACACTGCATACATAATTAAATAACTCAGAATCATGAACGTACTTTGTACCAATCAACACAGCAAAAAAAAATTATAAGCATAAAACCACATATTATATAATAGTTACTACGTAAATAATACTTTCCGTTGTTAGGTTGGCTACACAGTGCTTACATAATTCGGGTATCCACAATATAGGGAAGTGCCTCTTATAACGTAGTAGAGTGATTCAGTACCCTGTTGGCCATATGGCGGCAATTAATGTTAATAATCGCAAATAATACTTTTTTATATTCATTTTGGAATACAACTAGTCCGTGTTATAAAAGTATTTGGAATTATTGTAATAAAATAGACAATTAATTATCGTGTGTCAGATGCTTTTATTGCACAGGGCCATTTTGGACATTGTCCTATGAGACCTTGATGACATAATTATTACTAGTGAATATTTTCACTTTAGCGCGGCATTTAAAGTCAATTTTTTTAGGGTTCCGAACCCAAAGGCTACCAAATGAACACTTTCTGAGACTTTGTTGTCTGTTCGTCCGTCCGTCCGTCCGTCCGTGTGTCTATATGTGCGCACTTTACAGATCTGTATCTTCTTAACCGTTATAGGTACACACTTGAAATTTTCAAAAAGTATATATCCGTCAGTGTATAACGGCCCAGACACGAAATTTAATAGATGCATGTAATTTCATTAAAACTTTTTTTGCACTAAAAAGGGTAAAATAAGTTATTTTTCAAAAAAAATAAAACCTACTTCATAACCACAAAAAGGCACTCAAAAGCGAAAAATAATTTACTTAAAATTATTATAAGCGTTACCCACGTCTCTATTTGAAGTCGGTGCCAGCCAAGTCTATTGGATATTAGATAGATGCTATGTATGTAGTAGTAGTAAGTAGGTACATGTAGGTTAGTAAGTAGGTAGATACATGTACTCGTAGGTATTATCTATCTACTACCTATTAGACTTGGCTGGCACCGACTTCAAATAGAGACGTGGGTAACGCTTATAATAATTTTAAGTAAATTATTTTTCGCTTTTGAGTGCCTTTTTGTGGTTATGAAGTCGGTTTTATTTTTTTTGAAAAATAACTTATTTATATCTTATAGGCTAGCGTTTGACCACTATTTCACCTGTTGCTAAGTGATGATGCGGTCGAAGATAGAGAAGTGGACTAGAATGGGAAATGGCTCTCAAGGATAGCTGCCTGAACACATAAGATGTTTGGCGACAGATTTTCTAACTTGAGGGTGGTAGCTGGCCAGCGGACACTAGATATGTCCTACCACCATGCGGGGGTTGTTGGTTTCTTAACGATGTTTTCCTTCACCGGAGGGCAACTGTGAGAAGCGCACATATATTTTTCGATCGATAGATTCATTGGTGCACGGTGGTTTGAACTCGGTACCACGGCATCAAAGCCGACTGTTCTCCCAATTACGCCACCAGGCCCTCAATAAATAATTATATATTAATATAAATAATTTGTCTTCACAGGAATGTTCTACCTGGCAAAGTCTTGTTAAAGTGCAAACTTTTTTAAACATACCTAAGATTTTTTGACATGACATGACGTTTGCCGAAGATGGCGGCCATTTCAGTCCCGCGACACTGCATACATTATTAAATAACTCAGAATTATGAACGTACTTTGTACCAATCAACACTGCAAAAAAAATTTATAAGCATAATACCACAGATTATATAATAGTTACTACGTAAATAATACTTTCCGTTGTTAGGTTGGCTACACAGTGCTCTCATAATTCGGGTTTCAACAATATAGGGAAGTGCCTCTTATAACGTAGTAGAGTGATTCAGTACTCTGTTGGCCATATGGCGGCAATTAATGTTAATAATCGCAAATAATACTTTTTAATATTCATTTTGGAATACAACTAGTCCGTGTTTTAAAAGTATTTGGAATTATTGTAATAAAATAGACAATTAATTATCGTGTGTGTCAGATGCTTTAATTGCACAGGGCCATTTTGGACATTGTCCTTTGATACCTTGAGGACATAATTATTACTAGTGAATATTATCACTTTAGCAAGGCATTTAAAGTCAATTTTTTTTAGGGTTCCGAACCCAAAGGGTACCAAATGAACACTTTCTGAGACTTTGTTGTCCGTTCGTCCGTCCGTCCGTCCGTCCGTCCGTGTGTCTATACATATGTGCGCACTTTACAGATCTGTATCTTCTTAACCGTTATAGGTACATACTTGAAATTTTCAAAAAGTATATTTCCGTCAGTGTATAACGGCCCAGACACCAAATGTAATAGATGCATGTAATTTAATTAAAACTTGTTATGCACTAAAAAGGGTAACATAAGTTATTTTTCAAAAAAAATAAAACCGACTTCATAATCACAAACAGGCACTCAAAAGCGAAAAATAAATTACTTAAAATTATTATAAGCGCTACTACCCACTTATCTATTTGAAGTCGGTGCCAGCCAAGTCTATTGGATAGTAGCTATCTACTATCCAATAGACTTGGCTTCCAATAGACTTGGCTTACTATGTATGTAGTAGTAAGTAGGTACATATAGGTTAGTAAGTAGGTAGATACATGTAGGTATTATCTATCTACTACCTATTAGACTTGGCTGGCACCGACTTCAAATAGATAAGTGGGTAGCGCTTATAATAATTTAAAGTAATTTAGTTTTCGCTTTTGAGTGCCTGTTTGTGATTATGAAGTCGGTTTTATTTTTTTTGAAAAATAACTTATTTTGTTACTAAACTACATACTTTAGTATTTAGTAAGTAAATAAATAAGTATTTAAAAATTATAGACTTAATGAAAATAATACCTATATCTGTATATACAAACAGCAAATAGTTAAATGGTTATATAAAAATTGTAAATAGTCTGAAGTATTTTGTATACATTTTAAAATAGAAGTAAGTGTTACCAGTTAACAATTAGTATAGTATTAGTAGGTACTGTTTTATTTAGCTTTAGCCAATCTGCTTACAAGTGTGGGATAGGCCGGAGAAAGTCATCGCAACCCACAATACAGGCTCATAAGAGACCTAGTGTGGGTGCAAGGATACAATTACAATTAGAAATTGCTTTAAAAAAGTTTTCAGGTACATTTTTAGATTCAAAGCCCTGCCTTTTTGCCTTAGTGGTGATAGTGGTCAAACGCTAACCTATGAAATATTTAAAAAAAAAGTTTGTAAAACTGTGTTGCAAAAAAGCAGTGTCTTCCCAAATAATATGTACAATGATGTTGTATACTTTTACAATACATTAAAGATATGCTAAATCTCATTATTAAATCAACAAAATATTAAATGTTATAGTTTTGTGTGTGTGTGTGTGTGTGTGTGTGCGTGCAGGCGCGTGTGTGTAGATTAATGTGAATGTTTGTGTTTTATGGGTATGATTATATGTTAAAATCAATAGAGTTAGTCACTGCTTGTTTATCTATGTTATATTTATCAGTAAATTTTCAATTTGATCATAATTATGTTGTAGGAGCGAATCTTCTTCTTATATATAAAAATCAATTGCTGTTCGTTAGTCTCGCTAAAACTCGAGAACGGCTAGGCCGATTTAGCTGATTTTGATTTTGAAATGTTTGTCGTAGTCCAGGGAAGGTTTAAACTGTGAGAAAATATGGAAAAATTGCGAGGAAGATAGTAAAAACAACAATTTCATTTTCCCATATAAACTGTTCTACCTACTTTCCTGTCAAACATTTGACGATCGTCCCTTAGGTATTCTTATCTTATATTATATTCTTATCTTATTCGGTACGGTAGGGTAGACTCTTCTCCACTCTCGAATAGAAATTTGAAGCACGTATTAAATTAAGAGTTTTAAATCGACAACATATATCCACATTACTCGGATTATTGCATAGGTATTAAAATTTTAATATTTTGAATTTTGATGGTTGTCCCAGGTAGGTCCCAAGTTGTCAATGTTGGTTCGTTCAGATTTTTCTGTCATTGTATTGATATATTTTGATGGTTGTCATTATAGCCCATTTCATACATGGGTATTCGCTATTTGTGTATAAAAACCGGTAAAAACATAATAAAATAAAATAATAGAAGAACGTGTTTTTCATGCTTTTTATGCTCGATCTTACAAACCTTAATAGATAAAGAATTGGAATTCACTCATGGTGTGTATTGCAATTGCAATGGCTGCAAGATAAAATGATAAAAACTAAATTAAATTAAAAAATTAAGGGGGTCCCCATACATGAAACGTATTTTTCCGGCAAATATTGCTCAATCGGAACCCTGCGTGTGCGGGTCTGACTCGCACTTGGACAGTTTATTTATATTCGCGGTACAAAGTTCGCCGGGTCAGCTAGTCATTCATAATTAATTTTAGTTTATGTTTTGTAAGTTTATAAATATTAAAATTACAATTTAGAATATTGTACAGAATTGGTGCAATGTGATTATAGTGTCTCCATGCCAAGGCACTGTTGCATCGCTGTACATGACACTTGTCTACTCGCTTGTTTGTTATTGGCAGGTTCTTTGTGGTATTTAGATATACACTTTGCGACAAAGATCTTTCTAACAGATAGGACTTTACATTTGTCATAGAGATCTTTTGTTAAGTGTCTATATGATAAGGACATCATGACCTTAAGTAGGGCTCTTTGTGCTCGTTCTATTTTAATCATAAGCGTTTTGGCTGCACCACCCCATGAGCATATACGGTATCCAATTATACTCTCCAAGAGCTTTGTATGTTTGAAGAAGTAGGTTCTGGTCTGCTACAGTTCTGAATGTTTTAAAAACATGGATACATCGATGGTGCTACTCAAGGACAGTGATGTAATATGAATGCTAAAATATATAGAACAGTACCATATCCATTTTAAATATGAATAAAGAACATTTTAATTTTTGTTGTACTTACGGTTTTCAGATTTATTCATTTATAAGTGCTTCAAGAACTTGCTTCTTGCCAAATTTCATGATTCTAGGTCTACGGTAAGTACCCTATAGGTTTTCGACCCAAAACCTATAGGGTACTTCTGGTTGACCTAAAATTGTAAATTTTGGTTAAAAGCAACGTCTTACAGCACACGTAAAGGAAAAATTTCGAAAAATAAAAAAAAAAGTTAAAAATTAAGGTAAATTTTGATACTCACAAGTTTTCACGAAAATCTAAATTTACCTATATCTTTTTATCGTGTTGACTTACGACCTTGATTTTTATACACCTAATAGGTACTATAGACCTCAGTATCTGGATAAGGGTTCCTTTTTTTACCTTTTGAAATACGGAACCCTAATAAACTATTATTTTATCCACTATTTTTAGTTCTATTATGTGTGAGTTATAACTCTATATAAATAATGCATTTTCTAGTAGGTACGTTTTAGGAATTGCATGTCTGAGAAATAGAAGCGGCATTGTAAAGGAACATTGCCTAGGAACTGTATAATATAATTTCTGAGATTCATACATTTCCCAAAACACATAATTATACTCTTCATTTGTGCGTTCAAGTAAACATCGAAAAGTCTGTAAGTTACGGAGAAAATGGCCGGAATTGATCGAAAGAAAAGGAGTGTCCGTTCATCATGATAACGCTAGACCACACACATCTTTGGCCACAAATCAGTAGGGCTATTCTGTAAGCTATCTCGACAGCGGAATCCGCGGTGAGATTCGAATTTTGTACTACGAAATTCAATCGTATCACGATCATAATACGGTTGAATTTCGTAATACGAAATTCGAATCTCACCGCGGATTCCGCCGTCGAGATAGCTTACAGAATAGCCTAGCAGAAATTGAGAGAGCTTGGTTGGGAACCTATGGTTGTACCTGACCTTGCACCGTCAAATTTTCAAATGTTTTGTTCTCTTCAGAATCATCAAATCTTTGGGTAGTGTTAGGTTATCATGAAGAAAGGACTGTCAAAACTACATGCCGCATTTTTTTAATAAAAATGCCAAAATGTATACAGCAACGGGATAAAGTTACTTAAAGATTAATAATTTATTCCAACGACAATCAAATTAAATTTACAAATTGTGTTCATAAATATAACATAACTCTATTATAATATAAGATTAAATAAAAAGCAAATCAAAATAAAAAAACACTTGTATTATATATAACAGTATAATGCCCAGCCAACCAGCTCAGCCTTATGGAGACGTATGGATTTCTAGTAATGTATATTTTAATATTAATATTAAAACGCAATAAAAAGAAAATAGATAGAGCACGATTGATGAGATGGCAACAAGTTATCAAACAAAATGACAAATATATATATTATATTTTTAAAATCTTGAATTTGTATGTAAAACGCAGAGAAACGTTTTCCCTGACATCCTATTGACCGCAAAATCTTCAAATATGAATTTCAATATTCAGCAATTAATTACTGCCATCTAATCCATCAGCTATCCTTGCCCCTATATCAGGATGGATCTCGTTGAACATCTCAATAACCCTTTGCTGCAACTGTTCATCGCAATTACCTAGCGTAGACACTATATTACTGATCATCCTGCTACGTTGATCTTTCGGCAATTCGTTGTAAAAATCAGCAGCTTGATCGAAGTTTAAAGATTCATCATGAGTCACGGTCAACATCTTGGGTCTCTTTTGTTCTACATAAGCTTCCGGTCCATTGTAACTGTTCGGGTAATAGTTGGGCCCATCCTCGCCATTCTTACCTACAGGAGGCACTCCATCCCGGTCGTAACTGAACACACTGCGCCTAGGACAATTCACACGTATCCTATCAAAATTTGCACCTAAACGATACAGCTGAGCATCTCTATAAGAGAATCGTCTCGCAGTATAAACGCTATCAGGCGCTCCTAATATTCCAGGCACTACATTTCCCGCACCAAACGCCAACTGTTCTGTCTCAGCAAATACATTCTTCGGATTCCTGTTCAATACTAACTCGCCTACAGGCATCAACGGGTACGTATCTTCAGGTAGTATCTTCGTTAAGTCGAAAACATCGAAATCAGCATCGAGTACATCATCGTAGCTCAAACATTGCGCGTAAACGGTCCAGCGTGGGTAAAACCCATTTGCGATCGTATTATAAAGATCTCTGATTGCATAATCTGCATCCGCTAAAGTTATTTTCGCTACGTTTTCTCCAATTATATTTTTTATGCCCAAGTTGGGCAAAATGTGAAATCTGCAAAAAGAGGATTCACCACATTTATTGTAAAGTTGATAGGTGTGAATGCTGAATCCTGGCATGTGTCTGTATCCATCCGGGATCCCATAATCGGCAAAGAGGTACATAATAATGAATGCACTTTCAGGTCGTAGAGTAACGAGGTCCCATAACATACAGTGATCTCTCAAGCCAGTGGCTGGATTTCGTTTAAAAACTTTAATTACCGGCGGTACTAAGATTGGATCCTTTATAACAAACATAGGTGTATTGAAACATACAAGATCAAAATTTCCATCTGGGGTATAGAACTTAATGGAAAATCCTCTCGCATCTAAAGCAGTATCTGGCTCCCCTTTATCCGAGCCGGTTTGGGAAAACCTCACAACAACGGGAGTTTTCTTCCCCACTCTGCTGAAAAGGCTTGCCTTGCACAAGTGTGATATATTGTGTGTAACTTTGAAGTAGCCGTATGCTCCCGTTCCCTTAGCTTGTGCAACTCTTTCGGGAATTCTCTCCCGTACGAGGTGACTTATTTGCTCCAAGAAGAATATATTGGACATGAGAGGTGAATTTAGGGCTTTTGTATCTTCATATTCAACAGGAGCACCGTTGCTTGATGTCATTATTCCTATGGGGCCCTGAAAGGAATTAAATCTTTATTAACTGTGATCAAATGCAAAACTTTAATGCACATATTATTCTCTCAAGTTGGAAATCGGCCAAACACGGTTTGTTCAGATCACTGTCTTTGAGAGCATAATATCGTGCTACCACCCTCGACCACATCATCACTTAGACAGAGGTGATGTCGTGGTCGAATGCTGTAGGCATCGAGGTACATGTACGTAGTACATATACATCGATGGCTGTAGGTAATATTGTTAAAAACCGGCTAAATGCAATGATTTGTAAAAACTTGTCAAACTAGGGTAAAAGATTAATTTAAGTTTGCACTTCAATCCCTAGACCTATGAAATGGTTGAATGCACAAACCGCAAATAATTTGTTTTAAATAGTAAATTCTCTTTGAAACCGACTTCACAATAATTTAATATCACTTCATAATATAATTCACATTTAATTTACAAAACGAAAAAACCGACTTCACATGCCGCGATAGTGAAAATATCCACTAGTCATAATGATGTTGTCAAGGTATCAAATTTGTTTATATCGTTTATCTCCATATCTCCGGAGATAATTGTCGATAAAATTTGAATGGAACCAAACAGAAGGTATAATCTCTCAAACAAAAAAAATATTTTTTCCAAACGGTTAAGATTTGACGGAGTTCTGAGGTAACAAACATAAAAAAAACAGAACTCAGTAAAATCTAAGAGATTATGCCTCCTATTTGGTTTCGTTCAAATGTTATTGAGATGAGATAATCATCTTCGGAGATGTGGAGGTAAACATAAATAAATGTGTATACCTTGATGACAATGATTACAGTGCCACAAGTATAACTTGGCGGTGGTGGTTTTTAGAACTAATTCTTTTAATTGAAACTGTGAGTTTGACGTTTGAGAGATTACCGCGACATTATTGTTGATAAATCTGCTACATTAAAATAGTTCAATAATGCCAAAAGTCATTAAAAGTGGTTTAAGAGAAACTGTTATCAAAGTACAAAGTAAAAGCACAGTGGCGCACAGGCACGCCAAGTAAACTACTTGTTACCAACTTGCCGGACTGTATGTATGACTACTGGCTACTTTGACTATGGCGGCATGCGGCATGTGAAGTCGGTTATCAACCGACTCACAAAAAGGAGTCTATTCGTCTGTATTTTTTTTTTCTTTTTTTTGTGTGTATATCACGCGATTACTCCGTCAATTGTAAACCGATTCAAATGATTATTTTTTAATGGGACCACCTCGATTGTCGTCCCATTGTAATTACATCGAGATCTGATTAGTATCTCAAGAGATATGACGATAAACGTTTCAAACATGCTACTGAAATTGACTCGCGGGGCATGGAAGTCGGTTTTTTTAGTTTTTAAACTATCTTACCTATTTAGTTTTATACGATCATACATTATTTTGTTATTAAACTACATATTTACGGTTTTCAGATTTTCTCCTTCGTAAGTGCTTGCTTCTTCACCTGATGTTTAGTTAAGGTTTTGATTCCTTTGTGAAATCGCAAAATATGCAAAAATATGCGACATAAACGTTTATATCTTTTAAACGCGTTGACTTACATGTTTACTTACAAGTTATTTTTTTCACAGGCGATCCGAGTATTTAATATAAGTTTTAACTTGATACCTCTACGCGTTTCTGAGGAAAAGGGTCTTGATAGACGAACAGACAGACAAACGAAAAGACGGACAATAAAGTGATCCTATGAGGGATCGTTTTTTTTCCTTTTGGGTTACGGAACCCTAAAAAACAACAAATTCCGTACTATAACTGGATCAGGATGGGCCACGCCCACCCTGATTCAGTGTGGTGTAATATCCCTTTATGACTCGCGTTCCGACAGTTTGTATGAAGATAAAATACTGATAGAGTAGGTAGGAAAAGAGAACCGTCGAGGCTTTACGATGAAGTAACATTCATTCAAAGTTAAGGAAGGAAGGTATATACCTACCTAGTACCACGCTTTAATGACAAGAGTAGGTACCCACCAAGGTATTAAACATTTTTAGTCGTATTGGCAATAAAAGAGCAATATTGTCAACGCAACAAAAACAGTAAATTGGAACCATCAACATGCGCGCCCTTAATTTCTACGACGGTACTCTTTTTGCACATACTGTAGATAACATTACAGTGCCGTCACCTTCAATTCTTTGCTCCGTGATTAGCTGGTACCGAACATCAACCCAGCAGGGCTAGCATGGCAAGGGGACTATTTTGTCTTTCCACCTGTCCGTGTTTTGTTTGGCGGAGAAGGAAGGCAAATTATAAGTAAAGTTTTTCGACAATTATAAACGCCCGCTGACTTTTAATCAATTCTTTTTTTAAACTTTTTAATACGAAACAAAATCAAAACTCGGGGTTGAACTTCACCAAGCGTTTAAATTGTTGTGTTGATCTCCTGTCAGTGGCGAAAAACAGGGATATCATTTTGTCTTTCCCTCGGGGATAAGGCCCTGCTGGGTGGAAGTCTCTACATTGATAGCGATGCGTCTTGTCATCGCAAACGTCTGCTAGAACGAGATGCAGCTAGACAGTTGTTACCTGATCTCTTTTCGTATCGACGATTATCGGACGAAATTCATCGCTATTGATGTAGAGACTACCGGCCCAGAACTCGGGGAAGGGATTGGTGACAAGACAAACGGAGACACAGTTATAGTTTTTTTTAGTTTAGTATACTCACACAAGTTTTCTGTTTAAAGTTATAGAGCTGTGATGATGCTGGGTCACTATGCGTTGCTTCCGAGGCCACCAGGAGTGAGGCCACAAGATAAAGTAATAAACTCATTATATTAATTTTGTTATGTGAATTTTTTGATGAATTATTTATTTTGCGTGGATATTTGAAGTCAGTCAGTACACAAGTTTATATAGTAAGCTAACAAGCTCGAACAACAAAAGCCTATTATATTTTGCAGCATACGAACGAGATAGAGTTCCTGCATAAAAAGTTTTTTATTTTATTTTATTTTGTGAAACATTGTGCAACAAACATGTGCATTTATTTTATAAAAAAATCATCATTGTTTGCAGCTAATTTTCACCCGCTTGTCTTATCTGCGTCGACTTTGGCTGTGTACTCAAAGGTCTCGAGCCAACTCTGTACATTGGCACAGAATAATGAATAGTAGAAGTACAGAAGATGCACTCCCTGCTAGCAAAAATGCGAAATTAAACCTAGTTACAACGTCGGTATCGTTCAAAATACGCTACACGCCTCGAAAGCGACTTTGAATTTGCGTCACAGAATAAACTAATAGTGACTAGGAAAGGCGTGTTGCCCACCGCAGAATGCACCGTAAGCCTGTGCTGCGAGAGTCTGTATTCGGTCAGCTCGCGGGAAGTCAGATGTCTCTTACTGTAAGGTTGAGTGTTGTGAGAAAACAGATTGGAAAGTAAAGAAAAAAAAGTGTGTGTGTACTTATGTACACGCGTTAGAAGTTATAATTCTGTGGCGTATGGAAAAAAAATAACTAAAATGCAGTAGTGATTAACGATAAATATTAAAATTAATCAAAAAGATTTTATTTACATAAAAAAGGTTTTATTAACGTAAAAATATGACGTTAAATATGACATATACAACTTGAACATAGTCATGCCACCTAGAACTAACTTCACGGAGTAGAATTTAAGCGACGGTGTGCGCGCGTATCGTACACCTAGAACTAACTTCACGATGTTAAATTTAGGTGTCGGTGTGCGCGCGCATCGTAAAAATTCACTCTCATCATTTTTCTCTATCGCGCCAAAAGAAGTATAACTTCAAAAAAAGAAATAAAGTATAAAGGCGCGCGTCTGATCGAGAGCGCGCGTGACACTACTGACTGAACTTGTAGCCAGCCGAATACCGCGTATGTACCTACTAATATTGTCATAACTATAGCGCGGAGTGCGACAGGCCTGACATTGGTGAAGACGACGGCTTTGTTTTACGTTTGTGCGTATATTATTTATTATTAACTGTTTATGATAGAACCTTGGACGCCAAAAAAAGGAAAAAAGAAATACCACAAAAAGCAGGCGTTTGACCACTATCTCACCTGATGTTAAGTGACGATGCGATGCGATCAACAATGTAGCACGCTTATCTAGAACATATCTGTTCACTCGCGATTTGAAGACCCTCAGGTTGTAGTTACCAGTAAACACCGGCAAGGAATTCCATTCCTTGGCAGTACTTATAATGCAGCATTTTTGCGGGTAGATTAAATGGAAAGTCCACCATAAAGCGATGGCGCGTATCAGCACGACTGGTTGTCCGATAGGAGAAAGGGGATGGCGGTAATAATTCGTGCAATTGGATGGCACGTGTAATTCTCCAAAATTGTATCCGATAAAAAACCAATAAACTAGCGACTTTGTGGCGATGGTCTAGGCACTGGAGTTTAACCTACAAATTTGTCGTCTTTACTAAGTTTCTTAGCTCTCCTCTCAATTACTTCCAGTGCCTCCACCTGGTATTTAGTTGAGCCATCCCAGAGGTGAAAACAACTCCATGCACGATCGGACTTGCGCTTGATACAAATTCAGCAGCTGTCCCGTGTCAGTGTGAAGTAGGTCGTGCAAAAGCTCCGTATTCAGCCTTTTAAAGCTATCTGGGAATTGGATTCAATGTAGGATCCAAAGTTGAGTGTAAACAAGATGCCAAGAAGCTCGAGGACGTTATTATAGCTATTGGTGCGGATACATTTCTAAAAGTAGGTACGAGTCAAATGGAATGGACTCCGTTTGGCAGAGAACAAACACGCCTGGAACTAGAATAGTCTTAGCAGCATTAAACTTGACCAGACTGACACCCATTCGGAGACAGCCTGTAAGGACAAGTTCATGCGCTCGACCTTCGGCTCTCTAAAATACTGGATTTCAACTACACTGGTCTGTGCATTGGATGTATTACAAAGCTCTCTACAACGGTGCTTTTTTCTGCATAACCAAAAATAGCGGGCTTGGGCAGATCGAATATGCAACAGGAAAACGATTGCAGAGAGCACCGATCCCTGAAGGACTCTGGCATTAAGTGCCAAATTTTCAGAAGAGCAGCCATCAATAACTGCAGCCAGGCTATTCTCTAAGCTAGTTTACGCATCTCGCAAGCGGAATCCGCAGTGAGTCGTACTAAGAAATTCAAATCGTAACACGATTGTAATATGGTTGAATTTCGTAACAAGAAATTCAAATCTCACTGCGAAGTTCGCTTCGAGATTAGCTTACAGAATAGCCCTACTGTTATTGACCGGTCCCGCAGAAAATCCGAAGTCCAAACACACAAACTAGTGGGCAATCCGAAGAATGGTAGCTTATTTATAAGATTACTAGCTATGCCCGCGCCCGCGTTAAAAACTACTTTTTTATAACTTTCTTTCTTGATAGTTTACATACTAAAACAACCGACTTCCATTCCGCGCGAGTCAGTTTCAGTAGCAAGTTTGAGATGTTTATCTTCATATCTCTTGAGATACTCATCAGATCTCGATGAAATTACAATAGAACTACCTTGAAAATGTAACTGACAAATTTAAAAAAAGAGTCATTCGAATCGGTTTACAATGGACGGAGAAATCGCGTAACATATAAACAAAAAATCACACAGACGAATTGAGTAAGTCCTCCTTTTGGGAAGTCGGTTTAAAACACAAAAAGAATTAGCCAAATCGGTCCACCCGTTCTAAAGTTATAGCGTGACCAAGGGAAATATGGATTTATTTTTATAAAATCCGAAAAGCTATATTGATTTTCAGACTTTGTTACCTACCTACCCTATTTCATGCATGGGTTGAATTTATTTACTTATTTATTTACATACTTGTGTGAAGTGTCGAATATAATAGACTATCTAAGCTTGTTTCTCCTAACAAACTTTGGACCCCCGTTTCATCCTCTTAGGGGGTGAATTTAGAAAAATCTTTTCTTGACGAATACCTACGCCATAATAATATCTATCAAAGCGCACCTCACTAATATTAGAGGTCTGCACTCAAATCTCCACGCAGTCCACCACCAACCCGCTCTCTTGTTCCTCACGGAGACGCAGATACAATACCCGTCTGACGTGGCGTACCTCACTTACCCCGGCTACACCCTGGAGCACAATTTTAAAGCTCGGTCAGGTGTGTGCGCGTACGCCCGGGAAGACATCTACTGTCTGCGTCTCCGTCATCTTGACCCTCGCTATTCCGTGCTTTGGTTACTGGTGGACACGGACCTAGAGAAACTTGTTTACGCCTGTGTATACCGGTCGCACAGCGGAGATCAGGAGACATCCATGCTCACAGAGTACTTGAGTGAGGCGGCGGACGCCGCTCAACACAAATACCCTTCTGCCCAACTAGTGTTACTGGGGGACTTTAATGCCCACCACCAGGAGTGGCTCTTCCCATACCAGTGCACCGACCACGCTGGGAGAGAGACGCGAAAGCTAGCCTTAGCGTTAAATCTCACCCAGCTGGTCCAAGAGGTAACGCGGGTTCCTGATGTTGACGGCCATACAGCAAATTGCTTGGACCTTCTGCTGACAACTGATCCAGACCGTACTCAGTGTCAGTATCATCACCGTTAGGTAGCTCCGACCACTGTTTGGTGAAATCTGTATCAGTCTACTCCCCGCCCGACCCCAGCCCAAGAGGCACCCGGCGGGTATGGCGATACAATTCAGCAGATTGGGATGAGATGCGGTCGTTCTTTGCATCTTATCCTTGTCGGCCTGTTTGCTTCTCTTCCGACGATCCTTCGATTTGCGCGGATGCTGTGACGGAGGTGCTGCGTTAAGGAATGGAGTACTTTATTCCATTTTCTGATGTAGCGATGTCAAGCAAAGCTCAACCATGGTTCGGGGCTGAATGTCGACGTGCTGAAGCACTGAAACAAGAAGCATACCTGGCCTGGGTTGATGCTCGTAATCGCAAAGCCAGAGATTTGTCAGCGAAGAAGGAAGCGTTCAACAATCTTCACGTCTAGACACTGCTGGTGAGACACCTCCAAGTCTACCTGGATGTATGACACAAATGTCGGAAATCCGCATCCGTCAGACAGAGGTTCGTAAAACACTGCAAAATCTAGACGTGAACAAAGCCAGCGGCCCGGATGGTGATCCAGCTATAGTCTTGAGGACCTGTGCGCCTGAACTTGCTCCTGTTCTGACACGCCTCTTTCGTCTCTCTATAACATGTGGTCAAGTGCCGAAATCATGGAAGCTTGCCAACGTGCAACCTGTGCCCAAAAAAGGCAGTTGTGCTGACCCTGCCAACTATAGGCCAATCTCAGTCACGTCCATACTCTGCAAGACTATGGAAAGTTTACTGAATAACCGGCTCCTGGCATACCTAGAAGCAAACGACCTCCTAAGTGACCGACAATATGGATTTCGTCAAAATCGGTCCACTGGGGATCTTCTAGCGTATGCCAAGCACATTTGGAGCGAGGCTATTGAGAATCATGGGGAAGCTCTTGCAGTTTCCCTTGATATATCAAAGGCCTTTGACAGGGTTTAGCACGATAGTCTTATTAGCAAGCTTCCATCCTACGGACTGCCTACTGGTTTATGTGTCTGGATTTCGGATTTCCTGAGGGACCGGTCGATAAGAGTAGTCATTGATGGCTGCTCTTCTGACCAAATGGCTATTAATGCTGGAGTCCCTCAGGGATCAGTGCTCTCTGCAACGCTTTTCCTGCTGCATATTAACGATCTGCTAAAGCCCGGTATCTTTGGGTATGCAGACGACAGCACCGTTGTAGAGAGCTATACATCCAGTGCACGTACTAGTGTAGCACAAATTCAGTGTTATAGGTAGGCGATGGTCGAGCGCTTGAACTTGTCCTTACAGGCTGTCTCCGAATGGGGCGATGCCAACCTGGTCAAGTTTAATGCAGCTAAGACCCAGGAGTGTCTGTTCTCCGCCAAACGGAGTCCGTTCCTACTAACTCCTACTTTCCGGAATGTGTCCCTACCGATAGCTGATCACCTCGAGCTTCTTGGAATCTCGCTAACACCCACACTCAACTTTGGCTCGTATATTGAGTCAAAAGCCCAATTGGCCTCAAAAAAGCTTGGTGTTTTGGCCAAGGTGAGACAGTACTTCACACCAGGACAGCTGCTTAATTTGTATCAAGCTCAAGTCCGATCATGTATGGAGTACTGTTCTCACCTGTGGGATGGGTCAGCCAAATACCAGCTGGAGGCGTTGGAAGTTATTGAGAGGAGAGCCAAGAAACTCATATCGTACATACATATCATATCACATAAGCAAAAGGCTTCAGAGCCTAGAGCATCACCGCAAAGTCGCCAGTTTATCGGTCTTTTATCGGATACATTTCGGGGAGTGTGCCTACCTACTGCCCGAATTAATTCCACCGTCCCCCTTTTACCATCGTACTACCAGACGCACAGATATACGCCATCGAAACATGGTTGATATTCCATTCTGTCGCACAAAGCGCTTTGCATCAACATTTATCATACGCACAGCAAAGGAATGGAATTCTCTGCCAGAATTTGTGTTTCCTGTGAAGTACAATCCGGGGTCTTCAAATCGCGAGTGAACAGGTATCTTCTAGGCAAGCGTGCTACATCGTCGATCACATCTTCACTTAACATCAGGTGAGATAGTGGTCAAACGCTTGCTAATCTTCAGTAAAAAAAAAAAAAAAAAACTATCTGCGTTCCGAATTTCAGAGCAATCCGTTTAGTGGTTTGGGCCTCGGAACAATGACTTGGGCTGTGTGTTGATAGATCAATCAGTCAGTTATTATTGCCTTTTATATACAAAAAAGATTGTTCTAAACTCTGTCAAAGCAAACGCTTACCTATGATTCTCTATAGCCTTGCTCCAAATGTGCGTGGCATACGCTAGAAGATCCACACTGAGGAGATCGTGTGCTTCTAGGTATGCCAGGAACCGGATCTTCAGTAGATGTTCCATAGTCTTACAGAGTGTGGAAGTGTCTGAAATTGGCCTATAGTTAGAGTCAGCACGACTGCATGTAAATATAATTTCCCATATAATGACAAGACTTATTAAGACCAATTGATATGATTTCAGTGCAAGTCTTTGCTCCATTTACTTAGTCATACTTGTGCACAATACTTTTATATTAAAATCACACCCCTACTAGTTATATTTTACAAATAGATAGATAGATACCTTCCCACAACATCGTCTTCTCGTGACCATGATCAAAACTACTTGATCGAAACGTCGAGGTTAATCAAATTAATGAGGCATGAAACTACTCGATTAATTGGAACCCTTAGGTAGATGCATATATCTATTGCAATCGTGTTTCAAAATAACTGAATAATTTACAAAGAAAATAACACCTCTTTATTTGATTAGGTACATACTCAGTGTTACTAGTCGTACAATAACATGTGAGTACATATTGTCTCTTATTTACTTTTACAATATAATGAAGGCATTTGCATATGACATTGCCCTATTTGTTAGGTATATTAATTAGAATGTTATAAATTCCAATGCATAATTCTATACCCAGTAAAAGATTAAAAAACACTTTAATGCATTATCACACGAATTATTACAATCGAAGAAGATAGATATAGGTTTCACAACGAGCGATCTTATCGCCTTAAGCGATAGTACTCTTCCAGACAACCTTTGGATGGATAGGAGCTAGTAGGAGGTCATAGGCAGGAGGAGGATTTTACTTTACACGTAGTGAAATTCTAGGTCTGTGGTTCCAAATGACGGAGTTCTGAGGCACGGTATATTACCGTGTCTTAGGTCTACGACGTAGAGCGTCACAGTCGTAGCCTGTGGTCGTAGCACATCGCTATTCTCCATGGTAGCACGGATGTTGGGATTTTGACATTACTTTTTTAATTATTGACAGACAAGCACTGGCCACTATCTCACCTGTTGCTATTTGACGATGTGATGTGGCCTAAGATCTCGGAGCAAATATTGGTATTTGCTCCGAGGCCTAAGATAGATTCGAGCGTGTCTGGGAGATAGACAGCAGACAGACAAGGCGCAGGACTTCTGACTTAAGTCCAATTCACTTATGCAACTATCCCGACCCGTTTCCATACTAATTTGCACTATAGCCACAGAATAATGAATAGCTATAGCTGCCATAATTTAAAAAAAATATCGTATTTATTCAAAGCGCTGTAGGTAACAATGATTCATTGTATTGTTACATCGCGTCGTCGAGTCGCGATGTTTCGCCAAGCTTCTCGAACAAAAATAGCGTGGGAAAGAATAGACTAATTAGGGGCTATAAACACCCGACCCGACCGTCATAAAAGTAACCTTCCTGGAATTCCGACCCTAGTCAATGTACCTAGTTTTGTAGTTAAGATTGAACCTTATTCTTAAGTCGTTAGAGATAAAATTAGCATGTATGGTAAAGTCGTTTACATCAGATGTTCAAAGGAAAGCCGCGTATTGTTTGTGATTTTTATTGCTTTGTTTTGGTCTCTTTCATTTTGTTTCTACTGGATGCTGGAAAGATCTAGCTAAATATTGTGCCCTATATATAGCGTCGCACCGCGGCGTTCGGGCAATCATTCTTTGGAAGCGACAGTGTCACTATTTAAACGCGGATAACGATCAAGTGATCGTTAAGTGTTATCAGTGAACTAGTGTTGTGAACTGTGACCAGTGAAATCAGTGATTGTGATTACCAACGCCCTCAGTGTGTGTTAACGGACTTTTGATAATTGTGCAAGACGATTTGGACAACTACTGTGGAACATTGTGTAACCTAGTGTTCAGTGAAAATAAACGTTCATCTCATTGGATTGGCATTTTAATACCACCCCGCACGTAACAGTATTATTGTAATCGATTTCGAAATCGGAGGTTACGGGATTAAATACTAGTCGTGTATCAATCAATGGATGTTTCTATGTGCATTCTAGAATGTTCCTTTTATGTACAGGTGACAGGTGCATATATCAATGTTTTGTCTGACTTACTACCAAAAAGTTGCTTACCACCTTCAAGGAGAAATATGCCGCCAAAACCTTCGGTGTTTCGGCACCACAGCCCTTGAGAGTCATACCATTCTAGGCCTAGCGTGTTTACTATCTTCGACCACAATATGGCTTACCTCCAGGCTAGATTTTGGTCATACGCTGGCCTATCAGGTATGAAATAAAAATCCAGCTTGAACTCGACTTTTATGCTGTTTCTCATCATTGTGCTGCTTCCATATACTCGCACACATTCACCGACCTTAATGGTTAATGATCCACATTTATTATTGAATTGAATTGAATTGAATTATGAGTGAATTTCAAGTCTTTATCTATTAAGGTTTGTACGATCGAGCCTCAGACGGAATAAGAAGTCTAGACCGAGGCCCGCCGAACAACTCACTGAGGCCGGTAAAATTACACCTCGCCGTGTACATACACAGTAACTAACACACACACGCATATAACGAAATTACACCTTACCTTGTTAGTCGAGCTATTCCGGCCAGTCTACCGAAGCTGCAGTACAAAAAAAAAGATCTATGAAAATAAATGAAAAGGAGGGCGCGTCCGATGGAAGTCTATATTCGTCTCACTCACTATTTCTTACTATCTCTTTCGTTTGGTTGTCATAATAAATGCCATCAAGTAGCATGATGTGAAGAAAAAGAAGTTTCATCTCTACTTAGTCTGTGGCTAGCATGTATTTATACTTAGCCTGTGGTAGCGTGTTAATCGGCTTTTTCAAAATAATTATTTTATTGTTTTATTTTGTGTTTTACAATAAATAACCTAGTGTGGATGTTAGAAAGCATGCATTTAGCATGAATTTAAGGTGTGTGGTTATTAACACCTTCCTACAAGGAACTGAAGTGATAATGAAACATAAATAGTGAAATATGCGGGACTGCAGACTTACTCTACTAAACGTTATTTTATGGCAAGATTTCTACTTTATGAAGCACAGTAAGTAGAATATCTTAAAATAATAGCCGTTTACTGCTTCTTTAGGCCAAATATCTCAATATTTCATCAATTAACAATCTTTATAAACTCTTTGTGAAAAATAGTGCGGGGCGCATTGCGGTGCTTGTCGATATCGATAGTGTATATTATTATATAGTTACTAGCTAACCCGGCAAACGTTGTTTTGCCATATAAATAATTTCGTAGTAATTTCTAGTGTAGACAAAAAAATAGCTTACTTATTGTAAGTATGTATGGAGGAAAAATGATTAAATTACTAAAATGGCTATTAAAAAATAAGGGTTGATCGTAGAAGGGTGAAAATTGAGGATTGTATGTATTTTTGTATGTTGTATCATAAAAAAATAGAAATTAAAAATGTTGTCTAAAAAATAAAATAAAAAATGTAGGGGTGGACTATCCCTAACATTTAGGGGGATGAAAAATAGATGTTGGCCGATTCTCATAGATACCGGATAAGCACAAAACATTTCATCAAAATCGGTCAAGCCGTTTCGGAGGAGTATGGCAACGAAAACTGTGACACGAGAATTTTATATATTAGATGATATGATCAGTGATCGGAATAGAAGTGTAATTTCGCGAGATGTCATGACGATATTTTGATAGGGATAAACCATCAAAGTGATTTTGAGTAATTTTAACCAACAATGTCCGCAAGCTCATCCTCATCATCGGGCAATGATTTCATCCTTCTGGTGATGAATACATCAAGACAAACTTCAAGCTACCGCAATTGGCACTATATCTAGACCCTTTCAGGCGTCCACTCATAACAATTTTGCTTCTGCACAGACAACACTTATTATTCTGTTTTCATTAGGTCAATGAAGCTGAATAGGTGGTTGAATCTGGCTAAGTTTACGTAAAAGTTTAACATGTGATAATATGATAACTCGCGATCCCAGTTAGATACTGAGGAAAGGAAGACTTTGCTGGTAGATTATACATCAGGCTAGGTATGGCATGCACAGTTTAAGTATTACTACACCCTTTTGTTACACAGAGGTCTGGAGGCCTTGGGGCAACATAGGAGTGGATGCTTCCTGGCCCCAAATTATTTTCATAATAAAATGAAGATAGTTTTTCAGTTGAGTTTTCCAATAAATAATTTATTGTGAAACAAAGTAGTAGTAGATTCCTTTATTTATAACCAAAAATAATATAAATATAATCGGAAATAAGAATGATCTGAAGTGAAATTTTAGCGTTAAGGAATTAAACCTTCCGTGCTTTTTAGGGTTTGGTACCTCAAAAGGTTAAAAAAGGAACCCTTATAAGATCAATTTTTGTCCGTCTGTCCGTGTGTCTGTCTGTCTGCCCGTGTGATGATACTGAGATACTGAAGATGAAGAAGAAACTGAAGATATTGAGGTCTATAGTCCCTATTAAGTGTATACAAATCAAGATCCTGAGGCAACACGATAAAAAGATATGGGCAAATTTAGATTTTCGCATAACTTGTAAATACCAAAATTAACCTGAATTTTCAACTTCTTTTTATCTTCTGAAATTTTCCTTTACTTGTGCTGTAAGTCCTTGCTTTTAACTAAAATGTACAATTCTAGGAACTGGAAATACCCTATAGGTTTTGGGTCGAAAACCTATAAGGGTACTTCCCGTTGACCTAGAATCACAAATTTTGGCAAGAAGCAAGGTCTTATAGCACAAAATAAAGGAAACATTAGGCCCTGTATACAGCATGCCCCAGAAATTAGTGTTAAGCGATAAACTATTAAGTCAATATTACATTACAGGTATTTCGTTATCTTAAGCTGCTGATGCCGATGCCGAATGAGCGAACCCTACAGAGCATCATACTCCAAAAATAAAAAGCTTGATAAAATTTAATATTTTGTTTTACTGCCTATCATTTTCTCAAACTGGTTTTGTCTTAGTGATGGAGTTGTTAAACCAAAATAGGAAAAATATAACTTTCACAATCTAACCACTAAAACAAAATTAGTTAAGTACAATATATAACCTTCTAAAGTATTGACCAAGCAACGGTAGATTGATCGTTATCGATGTTTTTGACGACACGGTACATCACTAGGTTTTTTTTTGTTATGTTGGTCAATTAGCAGAAGATTATTTCGCTGGTATTTTGGCTACTATAAAAGCCCTGTGTTTTGACATTTCGCTATTTGGTCAGTTTGCTCTATGGGAGTCCCGACTCTTCTTAACGTAGTGGTTATATTCTCTTTGATTCCGGCGCGCGGAGTGTCACGTTATAATAATTCACATTTTTATGGATAACAATGCCGAATTATTTTGTGAAAGGACACCCTTTCACACAAAAACCAATCTTCGAAAAATAAAAAGCAGGATGGAATCACATTTCATACGTAAGTAAACATAAAAATTCATATTTTTTATAAATCAATTAGTAATTATTATGACAGCTTGAAAAAAAAACCCCACAAGTGCTGCCACTAGTAAGCGTCACGATAGTCCCCGTTTATTGAGTAAGTTATTTTGTTCTATATTTTCGTTATGGTTCCACACAATTGATGATGTATTTAGCCAGTGTCAATACTGGCTAAATACACTAATTGTAAATCGGGAAAAAATCTTTAAGTTTTTGAGAATTCAATTCATAACAAGGGGTCAATATCACATTTTAGGCAGTCATAGTCTTAATTTAAGTTTAGTTTAATTTTAATTTCAAATACTATATACGGTTTATGACGGGATTCTAACCAGCGCCTACTGAGAAACATGCCCTGGCGCTCTAACCTGATATAAATAACTGTTACTGTTCAAGTGAGGGTGATTAAATATAATATGGCATTTCGTGACTTACCATGACATTTCATGACAAACCATGATATTTCATGACATTACGTGATATTTCGATACACTTCATGACATTTCATGCCTTTTCATGACATTTCGTGACATTCGTGACATTTCGTGACATATAATGGTATTTCATGACATTTCGTTATATTTCATGATATTTGGTGACTTCATGATATTTCATGACATTTCGTTATATTTCATGATATTTGGTGACTTCATGATATTTCATGACGTTTCGTGACATTTCGTTACATTTCATGACATTTTCAGATATTTTGCGATGAAATTTCATGAAATATCACGAAATGTCATGAAAAGTCACGAAATATCATGAAACGTCGTGAAATTTCATTAAAAGTCACCAAATGTCACGATATGTCATGAAATGTTACAAAATATCATGAGACGTCATGCAATTTTATGAAATGTCAGTAAATTTCACAAAATGTCATGAAATTTTACGAAATATCATGAAATGTTATGAAATTTTATGAAATGTTATGAATTGTCACGAAATGACATCAAATGTCATAAAATGTCATGTATGTTATGTAATTAAATGTCAGGAAATGTCACGGAATTTCATTGAACCACCTTAGACAGGGCACTATAAAAGAACATTCATAAGCCAAAAATTGTATTATCTTCGACCGTATCATCACTTTCCAACGGGTGAGATAGTAGTCAAACGCTAGCCTATAAGATATAAAAAATAATTTACAAAACAATTTCCCGTCCTAGGGCGGAAAAGATCTATTTTGCGCGCACTTATCGAGGAACTAACCATCGTTTTTCGTATAGATGGGATGAAAACATACTTACATAGTACTTTTTAAGAGTACACTTAATAAAAATATATAATAAACTTATCTATTTACTTATCCATTCATTCAGTACATAGACAATAATATATTAGGGTAATAAGTTTATACTGCATGGCAACATTCACTAAGAGCACACATGTTTACGAAACCAGCCTTAGTGCGTTGTTCGGTGGCTGGCGTCTAGGCTTCTTATTCCGTCTGAGGATCGAGCATAAAAAGCCTCAAAAACACGTTTCTTGTATGGGGACCCCATCGGGGACCCCTTTATTATTTAATTTTATTTTGTTTTTATCGGTTTATACACAAATAGCGAAGTTTCCCGTGGAGGGAAAATTAAGTTAAATTATCCATCCACGGCACGAACAAACAACGACAACCTGGGATAATTATCGAAATTCAAAATATTAAAATTTAAATACCTACGCGATAATTCGAGTAATTTACCTAGATATATTATGTTGTCGATTCAAAACCCTTAATTTAATACGTGCTTCAAATTTCAATTAGAGAGTGGAACAGTCTTCCGTAAGGGACGAACGTCAAATTATGTTTGAAAGGAAAGTAGGTAGAACAGTTTATATGAGAAAAATGAAATTGTTGTTTTTACTATCTTCCTCGCAATTTTTCCAAATTTTCTCACCGTTTAAACCTTCCCTGGACTACGACAAACATTTCAAAACCAAAATCAGCTAAGTCGGCCCAGCCGTTTTCGAGTTTTAGCGAGACTAACAAACAGCAATTGATTTTTATATAAAAAGATTATTTCGTGGAAGAACGTCCTAGAAAAAATACAAAGAGAGCACACATACCTTTTCACGTTCCCGCCAAATACCCTAATAAAATACTTACACAGTTTCTGAATCAGCAGGGAATCAGGGTGAGCGAAGATGTCTTGTATCAGAATTTCTCATCTCGTCGATCATCGCTCACCCTCAGGCGCTTGTCTTACAAACTTTATAATCTTAAACTTAAATCACAGACTACAGAGGGGGGCCTAAACTTAACCTAAATTCGGAGAACCTAAATATATACATAAATACGAAAAATAACTAAGCATAAATAAAACTAAGACCGTTTACTCCAAACCAAATAAGTACTCTTTGATAGTTAGATCATTATCGATAAATAATGATTGAAAGGTATTTTTCACTTTTATTTTACATTACAATACAATACCATTTGCTTTAAATATTTTCCAGCAACTGCTCATCATCAGGACTATAAAATTATAAATATTCAACCAAGATTTTATTGGCTAAATACAGTAGCTATGTGAATCTTATAAATTTAAAAGTAAAATGTCTCTGTCAACTACTGTCAAGTCAAGATACCTTTCGGTCATCATCATCTGTCAATGTCAAGCATAGATAAGTACTACTACTGGATGTCAAGTTTAACAAAATGTTGTCTATGAACAAGATGCGAAAAGCGTCAAATCGTCAATAAAAATTATCATACACGTTTTATCCAATTTACTTCCGTATTCTAACTCTAAATATTAATATGCTAAATCCTTGAGTTAAAAAGTACCGTTCTAATCCCTCCGAGTGAGTTTTAATGTTCATTGGGCCGATTCTAAACTAACCCAAAAATGGCAAGGTCGCCTAAGGATGATCCCAGATACAATGAAATGAAACACAATACATGGAATTATTGCGCGGAAGCGACGGAGCCCTGCGCTCCAGGCTCGTTGGGTGAAAGAAACCAGCCGCCGATCTCATCCAGCTCGAATATCTTACCGGATAACAATATGTACGCCAACGCAAACTTTAGCGACGATGTTTATTTGAACAAGCGTCCGTACAACGTGCCGACCTGCGACGCCGCGGTGAATATGGACGAGAAGCTCTCCTTTAACAACATGCCCCGGCCGACCCAGAACTACGGCAATGCTATGCTCAAGCTGGGTAACGGACAAGTAGTGCCCGTCTTCATCGACGAAAACCACAAACATTTTATCTTCCCAATGTCCGGTCAGTATGAACTGTTCAACCCTAACCAAGAGGTGTTCGACTCCCCGCTACAGTCACCCCAGCCGTCGCGGCTGTATGCCATGAACCAAGACTATCCCACTAACAACAATGTCCACATGCCCCAGACATCTACACAGAACACTGGTTTCCAGGACAATATGAATGTTCAGCCACCGAAACCCTCATCTAATTTTCTCAATGACTTGCTGGGCAATCTGGAGCCTACTTCCACTGGTACATATTCACCTTTTGGACAAAATTACCCTCTCAACCACCCAGATCTAACTAACCTTAATCACTTACAAAATAACTCCGTTTTGGATGCCAAAAACTTGTCTATGAAACAAGACAACTCTCCAAAGAGGAATGAGAACAGTCCTCTAGCTGACACCAGCACTAAAAAGCGTATTGTAGCTGAGGTGAAACCAATGCGTCCATCATACTCCGATGTGTTAGCTAAAAATACAAAGAACACCCAACAGACAGAGCTGTCTCGCAAAGTGAAACCTCAGAACCTTGAGGCTAAGCCGACTAACAATAAGCCAAATGCTAAACCTGAAAAAATCACAACCAACACTAAACATGACGAGCATAAATCTAAGAATGATAAAAAACAAAACTCTAACACTATATCATCCGGCAGTGAGTCAGGGGACGTTAACACAGATGACAATGAGAAGCGTCAGAAGCCTGGCAAGAAATCTAAGAACAAACGCAGCAATATTTCCCGGAAATGGTCTTCGCTGGACGACATCACCAATGAAGAAGACAATAGTTACAGCCAGGACAATAAGAGTCAGTTTGTTTTTATTGAGAATAATGAGAAACCAAAAAAAGAGAAGAAATCTGAGAACAATAAATCGAAAAATATGGACAAGCATTCGCTGCCGGAGGACGAATCAAAGTTTGACGAGGAGGATAGCAGTATGTTTTATCAGGAAGGGCAGAGCGAGTCGGGGAAATCTAAGAAGAAAAAAGATCCTCGGAGCTGCCATAAGGCCCCAAAACCTTCCCTGGATAAGAAGAAGACAAACCAAAGTAAAGTGAGACGAAACAAGCCTGGATACTTGGGAATGGCTCAGAATTATCTGGAGCACTGGGGGGGAGCATCTTGGAAGGCACTTGTGTGGTTCTTTTATTTGTTGTCTGACATATGCGGCATG
Source organism: Cabera pusaria (assembly GCA_954871355.1). Lineage (NCBI taxonomy): Eukaryota > Metazoa > Arthropoda > Insecta > Lepidoptera > Geometridae > Cabera > Cabera pusaria. Next base: position 5,885,222 of record OX940891.1, read on the forward strand.
AGTCTACATCTCTCTTTTGACTTGTAAGTATTACAATTATTAGAATTATCTATAATGTGAAATGCATCACTGCCTTGCACTCTCTGTATGTTTTGGTTTGTGAGACTTTTAAACATTTTGTATGAAATTCAATTTGAAAGATGCCATGTCTGTGCAGCCTGTCCTTGCCTTAAGTTTCTTGTATCTGGCCTACTTTTAAGACTTCACAGACTTCCACTGGTGGTAGAATTCAATGTGCGGGCTGACTTCCTACGAAGATGTAGCTTACCAAAATCCTACGCTAAAATCTTACGGTGTTCGCCAGCCCTTGAGAGTCAGACCATTCTAGGCCTAGCATGTTCACCATCCGCCACCACATCATCGCTTACCACCAGGCAAAATGGTGGTCAAAAGCTAGCCTACCAGATATATATAAAAAAGACTACATATTAGATTGTCAGTTTTGAGTGTATTTTAGTAGATTTATTTTTATGTTGTTTACATATTTTATAGCATAAACCATCTGTATACTTAGGGTCAGTTTCGTTATCTGACACATAACACCATATAAAAGCTGTCTAATATCTGTCAGATTTTTTCATATTAGCGCTATGAGGAATCAGTGAAACCTTAATTTACTACCATAGTCAAGAAGGAACCCTTATAGTTCTTATTAGGAATGTTGTCTTCAATAAAACTATAATTAGGATATCCATCATGTTGATCATTATTTATGAGACTCTAATATCATCCAGACAGAACAAAATGTTAAATGTTGGAGAAGGCCTATGCCATTAGGCACGCTGGACTGCGTGACATCATATAAAACTATGTATCCTAAAATCTACCAAAACATTGTCACTTTATTATAATATCATCCATGATTCCTCTGTTTCGCTCATTAATGGAAAACATGGTAAATATCCTGTTAGTAGTTCTAAGAACACACTAGGTGTGCCTAGCAGATTTGCCCCAAAGTTATTCAATCAATTACTCAATCAATTTGGCCCACATTATAGTTTAAACTTTAAAGCCTGGATTAACATGTAGGATACTTTTTACAATCACTTTTAACAGGAGCAGAATGTGGGGCATATCTAGTTTTGTGTATAAATTGACCTAAACATTTTTTAATTTCAGATGTACCTCAGTGTTTACGCAAACATATGTGAGCTCTCAAGCAGTCTGGCGAAGTAGCAAGGACTGGTTTGCAAAGATTGGGGACAATAAATACTTATTGTACATTGATAGAAAACTTGGACATACAAAGCTAGGCTTTTGGAGGAAGCTAAAATGGTTTAAAAAAGGTGAGGAAAATTCTGCTTTGTTAATTCTGTACATCCATATATACTAACAATATTTAGAGCCAAACCACCATAGACCGATACAGTGAAGGGTTGACTCAATTAAATAAAAAAAAAGTTTACGAATTATTTTTATTTACCTCTCAAAATAAAATCAAAGTCCCTAACTAAGAGCAGGCCTGTCGCACTCCGCGCTGTAGCTATGAATCTACAAGTACCTCCGTGGCACTCACTTGGGTACAAGTTCAGTCAGTAAAGTGTCACGCGCCCTCTCGTTTGGCCGCGCGCCTAGCTACCTACCTACCTCAATATTATATTCCTTGCTTACGATATTAACATATAGCACAGAATAATGAATAGTACAAGTGCATATTGTAACTGCACATGACTAAAGAAAAGGTATTACTCATGTGGTAACTGTAAAGAGTAACTATCAAAAATATTATTCGGTAAGTGCACCCAGTTTCCCCTGTCTAAACTACGTAGTATTATTATCTTGTCTATGGTCTAAACGAAAGGGAGAGACAAACGAGTTGTATAGTCCGAGAGCTGATGCAAGATTTGTACTCAGATAAACAAGTACGGTTACCAATGTTTACTTAGGGTTTTATTTTATTATTTTTTAACAGTATATAGATTAGTTCTAAGATAAATAAATAGGGTAGGCACCTACTAACCTTTACTTCAATTTTCCTTTTTTTCTTTCTTAATGATTTTGTCGTGTCATACGATAGTCAGATTTTTATAATCCGAGAGTTGATGTAATTAAAGTACTTATAGATCTCAGATCACTGAGATTCACTGAGACTTGATAAGTATCTCCAGAGATATGACGATAAACGTCTCAAACTTGCTACTGAAATTGACTCGCGAGGCATGGAAGTCGGTGTTTTAGTTTTTAATCGACTTCATAAAAATGGAGGAGGTTCTCAACTCGATAGTTTTTAAATGTTTGTTGCCTCAGATCAGACACTGTCAGATCATAACCGATTTGAAATTGAAAATTATTTTTTAGGGTTCCGTAGTCCTAATAAGGAACCTTTATAGTTTCGTCATGTTCATCTGTTAATAGGATCACTTTGTTGTCTTTTAAACTTTCGCGATTTACACACATAATTATATTGCAATGCCGATGTCGTCAGTATTGTGTGTCGCAATGGCAACTCCGATCAAGATCAAATGAAGGTAGTTTCAAACTACTCTCAATCATAACAATGCTGATACCCACAACTTCAGTCTTCTCGTGACAACGGTCAATGCAACTTGATCGAAACGTCGAGGTAAATAAAATTATGTTTTTAGCGCGAAAAGTCCCGTATTACAATATAATGACTTTGTTGTCTGTCTGTCTGTCCGTCTGTCAATATCCATTTTCTCAGGAACGCGTAGAGGTATCAAGTTGAAACTTATATCCAATAGTTGGGTCTACGCTATCTTTCAGTTGTAAAAAATGAAACTTGTTAGTCAATGCGTATAAAAGATATGACCGTCAAAGACACAATTTTTCGCATATTTTTCGATTTCGAAATCGGTGGTGACACACGCACACGAAAGTGTTCGGAACAGGACAACAGAGGTTTCTTTAAATGAAGATACTGAACACACAGAAGACCTCATCCCCCTCCCCCTCTCCAGCTTAAACTAATTATTTATACATTTTTTAGTACTTAACCTCAAAACTTTAAAATATTCATATCTCCTTAAGTGGGGTGTTCCGCAATTTTTCCTTCAAGAAGGGGGTTTTACCCCTCCCCCAATCCGCCTCCCCCCACGCCGCCCCGAAAATCGATGTCAGTTAAAGTACATTCCTACCAAATAAAGAGCCTTTAAATTGTTAATAATTATAAAATTATTAAATAAAGTTGATGCTTAAAAAGTATATTTTCTGTTATAAAGCTCTCCCTAGTTCATTAAGTATCCCAAGTCCCATACATCAAGTCCCTTCCGTGTATTCATTATAGAAAGTATTTTTAAATCAGAAGTAAATTAATTAATGTTTATTTTTTTTAATTAAAATTATCTGTTTTATTATTTGAAGATTCAACTATTACAAAATAAAGTTTTCCTACAGTTAATAAAATACATAATTATTTTTGTCAAAAAAGTCAGTCAGTCCTAGACTATTATAATGTTACAAGTCAAACAACCTACGATTCTAGGCAAGTGAGTACTATTTTTTCGCGTTATTTAACTTACGCAATCTAAAACTTTACTCAATTTTAATTTAACGTAATGTATTTTAGTATAACTGTAGTACTTTTATCCTACCTCGACATTAAACATTAATGTAGCACTTACTATCCGTAATGTACTCATTACATTGTTCTACCTTAGAGTCTACCTTAGAGTCTTCTACCAATTAAAAGCTTCAATAAGTTTTCTCATAACACTCAACCCTATAGGAGAGCCCGCGAGTTGACCGAGTTATTCAGACTCTAGGGTTCCGAACCCTAAAGGGTACCAACGGAACCCTATTACTGAGACTCCGCTGTCCGTCTGTCTGTCTGTCTGTCTGTCCGTCTGTCTGTCCGTCTGTCACCAGGCTGTATCTCATGAACTGTGATAGTTAGACGGTTGAAATTTTCACAGATGATGTATTTCTGTTGCCGCTATAACAACAAATACTAAGAACAGAACAAAGTTAAAAATTAAAGAAAAGTTTAAAAAAACTTTTTTACGATAGCGCAGCGCCACCTATCTAGTTGCTAAGACGGCGCTATCGTCTTTACCTTAATCTGAATCTCGGAAGCGGCTCCAACGATTAAATAAAATTTAGTATACCTACAGGGGATTTCGGGGGCGATAAATCGATCTAGCTAGGAGTCATTTTCAGAAAATGTTGTTTTATTCGTGTTTTCAATAATCAACTTTATTGATAATCAACTTAAAATATGACTCTTCCCGACATCTATTGGCGAGTAGAAGTACTGTATCAGTAAAGCAGTTAGTTGCTCTCAATTAAAAAAAATAGTATTATTATTCGTCATTGATAGATGTCGGGAAGAGTCATATTTGTCTGTTTAAGTGGCAAAAAATACCGAGCTAAGCTCGGTCAACCAGATATTTAATAATATTAATTACTACAATTACTATTACTACTATTACTATTACTACTATATAATACTGTTCTACCTTTGTGTTAACGTTTACTTAGTTGGTGTTAGAAGTTCGTTAGAAACTCGACAGATGGCGTTCGGAACCCTCCGTGTGCGGGACAAAGTCTGACTCGCACTTGGCCAGTTTTATTTTTTTATGCTAACTATAATAATAATATCGTTTAGAAACTAAAAAACAACCGACTTCAATGCCGCGCTATTCATTTTCAGTACCAATTTTGAGATGTTTATCTCAATATCTCTGGAGATACTTATCATACCTCGATAAAATTACCATGGTACCACACTTGGGATATCTCCTTTCGAACAAAAAAAGAATAATCGAAATCGGTTCATAAACGACGAAGTTATCCGCGAACAAACATAAAAAAAAAATATATACGGTCGAATTGAGAAACCTCCTCCTTTTTTTGAAGTCGGTTAATAAAATTATGCTTGTTTTTAGTAAATCGCGCAATGTCTATGAAAAACAAATAGTTTTTAATAGTGAATACGAATGCGCAGTTATCCCGTCATTTGAATAATAATATACGTTGCGCGCGCACGAGCAGTGACAACCGATTGGCGGACCGCACCGCCGGCAGTGGCTTTAGAAAGTTTAGGTATGAAAGGGCAGTAGCTATGAGCAAGTGAGGGAGGCCTGGCCAAACCAACAATCAGAGTCCCGTTGGCATAGAAGATAAATGGCTTGACTACTAAGCTTACCACCATCAAGAAGAAAATCTGCAAACCTTACAGTGTTCTGGCAGCACAGCCCTTTCAGAGTATTCTAGGCCTAGCGTTTTCACTTCCTTCGACACATCATCGCTTACTACCAGGCTAGATAGTGGTCAAACACTAACCTTTATGTAAAAAATCAAAACAGTAAATTTTTTGTGACAATGAAATGTTAATGTCCATATCTCAGAAGACACTCAATAGATCCCGATGAATTGTATAATGGGACCACCGCTGAGATATACATACCTTACTTATGACAAAAATTCCACAATTGACGGAGAAATACACACGGATATAAAACATACAGACAAATTGATACATCCACCTAGTCAAATACATGCCTTCCATGTACTGAATGTACGTACACACGGGTATTTCAGTAAAATTAGCCTTTACTTGTTTCAGATGAAGACATGGACTCAAGTGGAAATGGTGACAAGTTAAACGCCAATATACCGCTACCTTCCACTGGCGAAGAGGCTATGAAAAGGCTGTTGGCTTGTAAAGGGAAAGACCCATATAGGTAAGTGATATTATGATGTGGCATCAATGTATTATGGCATCAATTGATTAACAAGAACAAGAGTGAACATATAGTGAATAGGATCACTCATCTATACAAGCGTATAGCTCCATTTCCCTCTAATCAGCATTATTAATTTGTCCGGTGTGGACCTGGAATTACATGCACTAAAGGCTGACTGTCCACTTGAGCAGAGATGAGAGGAGCGAAGTAGAGCTTTGCAGGTATTAACCAATGAAATAGTAAAAAATCTGGGAGGATAAAAAGGGATTTGCGAACTACAAAATCACAATAAGTTAAGTTAATAGTACACAAAACTGGGATACGGAAAAAAGCAGCAAAATTTCGCGATAGCTGCCTCTAGATAGATATTGGTCTCCCGCCGCTGTCCTCTCGAATTGCTCGTGTAGCTCTGCAGTACTCCGCACTTTCCGCACTACCTCGATTCGCAGGATTGTTAGGCCTAAAATGTTTTGTTTCGTGCACAGCTTATGAGACGAGGCCGAACGACATGTAGGTACAGAGAAAAGTAGATACAAAAATCTGTGTTATTGGAGCTTATTACTCAATACTATGCTGTTATTTGGACATTAATAATACTACGTAGTACCGAGTGGAATCCCCGCCATGCAACAATGGATTTTTTAACGAAAAATGTATGTGCGCTTTTCTTATTGGCCTTCCGGTGAGGGAAAAACATCGTAAAGAAACCCCCTAACTCCCGTATAGTGGTAAGACATCTATTGTCCGCCTGGCCAGCTACGAGTACCATCCTCAAGTTAGAAAATCTATCGCCAAACATTGAATGTGTTCTGGCTATCCTTGAGAGCCAGTTCCTATTCTAGGCCTAACGTGCTACTATTCTCGACCGCAACCAACAGGTGAGATAGTGGTCAAACGCTAGCCTAAAAAATGTGATGGATTTTTTAAATATCATATTACTTTAAAAATACCAACACATTTTTTTTCTATCTTAACTATCCTAACTAATATTATAAATGCGAAAGTAACTCTATCTGTCTGTCTGTGTCACTTTCACGCCAAAACCACTGAACCGATTTAAATGAATTTTGGTACACATATAGTCTAGAACCTGAGGACGGACATAGGCTACTTTTTAATTCGAAAAGAGGGTTGTAAGGGGTTGAAAGGGGGGATGAAAAGTTGTATGGAAGTATCGTCATTTTTAAACCTAGAAGCTTGAAACTTATTGTTTAGGCTGTTGATTCGATATAAATTAATATGTCATTCAAAGTTTGTGAGGGGGAAGGGGAATGAGGGGAGCGGAGGGGAGGGGAAGTGGAAGTGAGGGGAAGGGGATGGGGGGTGAGGGAAAGGGGAAGGGAGTGGGGGGAAAGTGGAGAGGAGATAGAGGGGAGGGGGGGGGAAAGGGGAGGGGGTGAGGGAAGTGAGGGGAAAGGGGGTGGGGGAAGAGAGACGGCGAGGGGAGGAAAGGGGTGAAGTGGAGGGAGAGGGGAGGGGGATTTGCGCGGCGTTGTACGGTGCGGTGTAGGTGGGGTACGCGTGTCTTATTTGTAAAATAATTAGCCTAAATATTTAAAAATGCTACCCAAAGACACTATTCCACGCGGACGAAGTCGCGGGTACAGCTAGTTACTAATAATTTACATTTCACGCATTTTATCCGACGAATGACACATATGCTTCTTATTTGTTCTGTAATTTCTGCATTCAAATTAGTAAACATTTTTATGGTTTGGGTTCTCACAAATTTTACCGTCTAGTTAGTCATTAATACTTTTATCAAAATACTGCGAAATATATAATTTCTTTCATAATATTTGGTAATACGGTTCCATACATTAGCTTCTATGTTCAGCACAAACAATTGAATTTTGATCTATTTGGTCGCAATACATTTTATAATTAAGGCAAACATTATCGACTATAACTACTGATTATAAGCATTGTGAATTGCTTAGGCAGTTATGGAATTCAAAATTTTGTTTTCGAATGATTTTATGAATAGGCATGCTAAGCATACATCCTCGTAACCTTAAGTTATCTAAGCTTGATATTTTTATTTATTATTATTATTTGGTTTTATTAGCATTTTATTTATTTAAAACAACTTAAAATAATTACCTAATGACTATATCAAAATTTTATAAACTACAATATTATTTGTAAATTGTTAAACACAATCAAAAATTTCATCGTACCGACGGGACTTGAACCCGCAACCTCCTGGATAACATGTCCAGGTGCTATGAAATTTTGGCTTGTGTTTATCAATATACAAAAAAATAATGTGTGTAACACTTCAAAGGAACATCATATTACAATATTATTGTTGTACATAGGGTATTTTACTCTATATGAGAAACAATCTAAAATATATTATTGATATAGCTTCTACGAATCTATACTAATATTATAAAGAGAGAACATTTGTATTTTTGTATGTTTGTAATGATTTGGCTCAAAAACTACTGGACCGATTTAAAAAATTCTTTCACTTATATATAGAATAGACTCGAAATGAAAATAGGCTATATATTATCCCGTTTAAATCAAAGGTACATTCGTGGAGACCTAATTTGCAACCTAAGTCGACAAAAAAACGGTCGAAAAAACACGTTTCTTACGAACGCTGCTCAATTGAAAATAGATGGAAGAATATTTTCTACGGAAGAGTTGTACAACTTAATAAGACCTACAAAAAAGTCCGCGACAGCATATGTCTATCTCTGAAGGTTGACTCACAGTAACCATTTTAATCTTTAATTTTTTGTTAAAAAATATTACATAATTTCCAAGGCTATTTTCAAGTACATAGTATTAATCCTTATCCAAATAATTACGTTAATTAGCTTGGCCACAGATTATAGAATAAAATTGTCCTTTACAGTATATAATTCAAATGAAAACTCTAGAAGATATCACGAATTTCACATACACGCGTCTCAAAATTAATAAAATATTTGCATAACCACAGATTATTTCATAGTTACTACGAAAATATTAATAAAAGCTTAGCTATTCTGTAGATCCCCACCGATCACAATCAATTTGAAGTCAATATAGTATAATAATATGATCTATTGTATAAAATAATATTCATCTATATATATAATAATATAGTAATTTAAGCCACCCCGACTGATCCATAAATAATCTTTTCATTAAAAGCGTTCCAATGACTCTAAACACGTCATTTAGAATCTGAGCTATAAGTTGGTGAGGATTTGAGTATTCTGTAGTCCAGGAGATGTCACAGCATCAGGTCAATGCTTCCATGTTCTTACAATATCGTTGAAAAAGAAGATTTTCGAATTGATCAGACCTATGAAAGTTGATTTCATAGCGCAATTAACTAGAAAATAGCTCATAGTATTATAACGATTGCACGAATTTCCATAAATCAAAGCTATGAACACTCTCGATGAGGATATCTATCAAATAAAAAAAAACTATCAATAAGAAAATCAAAATCGGTTCATCCGGTTGGGTGCTAAGATGCTACAGACAGACACACAGATACACACGTTAAACGTATAAACCCCTACTTATTTCGTTACGTTAAGGTTACGGCGGCAGATGTTCTCCTTGGTGGTAAGCTATTTTTCAACCGACTTCCAAAAATAAGGATGTTCTCAATTCGTCTGTATGTTTTTTTTGTGTGTGTATGTTACGTGATTACTCCGTCAATTGTGTACCGATTCGAATAATTCTTTTTGTAACGGTAGGGTACGTTTTCGAGGTGGTCCCATTGTAATTTCATCGAGATGTGATAAGTATCTCCAGAGATATGACGATAAACGTCTCAAACTTGCTACTGAAGTTGACTCGCGGGGCATTGAAGTCGGTTGTTTTAGTTAAACTATCTTAATTATTGGTAGATTTAATGATCCCACTACCTCTGTACGAAAACCCAAGATTCATGAATGCACATAAACTTTCATTGGTAGGTATTAGCTAGGACACAGAATAATTAATAGTACAAGTACAGAAGTTGCACTCCCTGAGAGCAAAAATGCGAGATTAAACCTAGTTACAACGCTAGTAACGTTCAAAATGCGCTTCACGCCTCGGGTGCGACCTTGAATTTGCGCCACAGTATCAACTAATAGTAACTATGAACCGCGTGTTGCGCACAGTAAAATGCACCGTAAGTCCGCACAGCGAGAGTCTGAATAACTCGGTCAACTCGCGGCCTTTACTATAGGGTTGAATGTTATGAGAAAACTTGTAAGCCTTTAATTGGTAGAAGAATACTCGTAGAACAATGTAATGAGTACATTACTGATAATAAGTACTACATTAATGTTTAATGTCGAGTTAGGATAAAAGTACTACAGTTAAACTAAAATACGTGACGTTCAATTAAAATTGAGTAAAGTTTTAGATTGCGTAAGTTAAATAACGCGACAATAGTATCACTTGCCTAGAATCGTAGGTTGTTTGACTTGTAACATTATAATAGTGTAGGAGCCGACTCACTTTTTCGACCAAAAATAATTATGTATTTTATTCATTCTAGGAAAACTTTATTTTGTAATAGTTGAATATCAAAATAAAAAAAATATTTAAAAAAAAATCCAATATTTTATTTCACCATTTTGTCGGCGTTATTGATATACACACGTACCTACACAATTTCAGCTTTCTAGTATTAACGGTCTCCTAGCAAAACCTTGGACAGACAGACAGACACACAGACAGACAGACGGACATGACGAAAATATAAGGGTTCCTTATCAGGACTACGGAACCCTAAAAAAGAATTTTCAATCAGAGTTCTGAGGTCACAAACATTTAAATAAACTGGCCAAGTGCAAGTCGGACTCGCACTCGTTCCGTACCACACTACAGTATTTTATAAGATCGAACAAAAAATACCACTATCATTATTCGCCAGCAAAAAATAATTATTAATAAACATTTCGTTTCTTATAACGCCTTCTAACGTCTAACAAAGGTGTTAGGCATCGACATTTCAATATAACGCCATCTATGGGACGTTTACCTAACTAAGCGTTCATAGATGGCTGAAATGCCGAAAAAAACACGTTTCTTGTATGGGGACCCTCTATTATCTTTAACTTTATTCTGTTCTTAGTATTTGTTGTTATAGCGGCAACAGAAATACATCATCTGTGAAAATTTCAACTGTCTAACTATCACGGTTCATGAGATACAGCTTGGTGACAGACGGACAGACAGACAGACAGACAGACAGACGGACAGCGGAGTCTCAGTAATAGGGTTCCGTTGGTACCCTTTGGGTACGGAACCCTAATAACCGTCGAATTGAGAGTACTTTAATTACATTAACTCTCCGATTATAAAAATCTGACTATCGTATGACACGACAAAATCATTAAGAAAGAAAAAAAGGAAAATTGAAGTAAACGTTAGTAGGTACCTACCCTATTTATTCATCTTAGAACTAACTAAATAAAGCAAGATGTAATGTCGATAGAAATTCCCTAAAGATCATTACGTGAATTCCCTTGCAACATGAAACTCAGCTGATTTATACCTACCTACCATTTTATGTGTGACATTCTTTGCTTTTTGCATAGTTATTCTTTACAGTTACTATATGAAGCAAGGAATATAATATTGAGGTAGGTACAAGTAAGGCGCGCGGCCGATCGAGAGCGCGCGTGACACTTAACTGACTGAACTTGGACCCTAGCGGGTGCGCGGAGGTACTTGTAGTTTCATAGCTACAGCGCGGAGTGCGACAGGCCTGGCTAGGATTAGAACCAACGGCCGTCGGGTCAGAATCAGGGTAACTATCCTTTAAGCCAAAGGGCCGTCCAATATCACTACGTAAGTATTATAAAACAAAGTCCATCACTGCGTCTGTCTGTCTATTCGCAATAATCTCAATAGCTACTGAACGGATTATCATGCGGTTTTTACCAATAGCCAGAGTGTTTATGAGGAAGGTTTAAGTGCATAATTCGTTAAGGTTTTGTGTAAATTGGTTGAAATATGACGATGATTGTTAAATATGTTAAAATTTTATATTCGATGCAACAAACTGATGCAAATTTTGTAGGCATATATGTTCTACCCGTGCGAAGCCGGGGCGGGCTGCTAGTAAATTATAAGTCTATTCATAGGATAGCTTAGAATGGCAGGTCACTTTTTATTTATAGTCTTATTTGACGTTGAAATGGTGGGCAATAAAAAAAAACATATAGACGAATTGAGAACCTCCTCCTTTTTTGTGAAGTCGGTTAAAAATACTATCTAATCTTGTTTCTCCATACAAACTTTAAACCCCCATTTCATCCCCTAAAGGAGTGAATTTTGGGAAATCCTTTCTTAGTACACCTTTACGTACTAAGACAAATACACCCTCCAAATTTCAAGTCTCTACGACCAGCGGTTTAGGCTGTGCGTTGTCTGTCAGTGAGTCGGTCAGTATGTCAGGACAAAGATTCTTATAGTATTAGAAGATTAGATAAGTTTCAGAAACATTAATAGTGACTATAATACTTATAATTTTTTTTCAGCATTCTAGGCGTATCGGTGACGTGTTCTGACGAAGAGATCAAGCGATACTACAGGCGTCAGGCGTTCCTAGTACATCCAGATAAGAACCAACAACCTGGTGCTGAAGAGGCTTTCAAAATATTACAACATGCTTTCGACCTTATCGGAGAGCCGGTAAGTTTAAATTGTGTTGCATACTGCGCCCCGCAGCTTCGACCGCGTTATGTGAATACTATTATTCAAAATCGTTTACAAAATAGACTTAAAATGCCGCGCTTTTCATTTTCAGTATGAATTTTGAAGTGTTTATATCTTATATACTCTTCAGATCTCGATTTAATTACAATGGGATCAAACGGCAAGGGTACTACAATCTAACAAAAAATAATTTTCAAAATCGGTTAATATATTCTCGATTTAAAAATATTCTTTTCTGAATTTTTTTCGTAACAAACATAAAAAAATATAGTCGAATCGAGAACTTCCTTCTTTTTCGAAGTCTGTAATAATTAAGAAATTTATTCAAAAGTATTGATATTTTAAAACCGTCTTCCGTGCCGCGCGAGTCAGTTTCAGAAGCACGTTTAGGACGTCTAACTATCGTCATCTTTCTGGAGATACTTATCAGATCTTGATAAAATTGAAATGGGAATACCTTGGAGATGAACCCTACCTATCAAATAAAACATTAAATTAAAAAATCAAAAATCCGACTGCGCAAAAAGTGAAGTGTTAAAAAACGAACTGAAAAGAAAAAAACAAGTAAGTCTAGTAGTTTAGACTTCTGTTTAGGGATATCAAAAAACTATACCATTTAAATTCTTTCTCGGTCGATACACTCATAAAATAAATTTTACATTGTTATATCGAATATAGAGACTTTAACAGTCGGGACACATTAATCCCCATTCGTTAAGCCATTAATGTGTCCCGACTGTTAAAGTCTCTATATTCCATATAACAATGTAAAATTTATTTTATGAGTGTATCGACCGAGAAAGAATTTAAATGGTATAGTTTTTTGATATCCCTAAACAGAAGTCTAAACTACTAGACTTACTTGTTTTGTTTGAGTTAATATGATTTTCGTTTTGTCTCATTGTAATTTTATTGAGATCTGATAAGTAACTTCAGAGATAAGCACCGCAAACTTGTTACTGAAAGTGACTAACGCGGCATGTAAAATCGTTTTTTTTCGATTTGTACGATCATAAATAATTTGATATAAATATATTTTGAGACCTCTCCATTTTAAGACCTTTAATTCGATACCCCACTCGATAGGTTTTGAAAAAAAAATTTTGTTTAACCCCAAATTTTGGCGTCTGAAATCCGCCATTTTGAATTTTGAATTTTTTTATGTTTTTTTCGTTGACACTCGCGCTAGCATGGCGAATCTATTGACGTGCCAATTATCAAAATCGGCCCACGCGTTTGGTCTCTAGTGTGCCACAAAGGAACAAACATACATACATACATAATTACATACATATATAGACTGATAAACACATTACCTCTCCTTTGCGTCGCGCAGTCGGGTAAAAAAGATTCAAAACGGGTAACAATTGACGGTGTAATCGGCGAACAAACGTCACACTAATTTTGTGATTTTTTGATCACATTTGTGAGAGCCCCCTAGTGTGATGTCACATATTTTGACACTAGTAGAGCGAGTGTCGCCAACAAAACTTTTTTTTTTTAAATATCTTATAGGCTAGCGTTTGACCACTATCTCACCTGTTGGTAAGTGATGATGCGGTCGAAGATGGTAAGCACGCTAGGCCTAGAATGGGAACTGGCTCTCAAGGATAGCTACCGGAACACATTGATGTTTGGCGACAGATTTTCTAACTTGAGGGTGGTAGCTGGCTAGGCGGACACTAAATAGTGTCCTTCCACCCACCATGCGGGGGTTGTTGGTTTCTTAACCATGTTTCCTTCACCGGAGGGCCAGTGTAAGAAGCGCACATACATTTTTCGATAGAAAAATCCATTGGTGCACGGCGGTTTGAACTCGGTACCACGGCATCACAGCCGACCGTTCTCCCGATTACACCACCGGGCCCTCAAAACAATTTAAATCTTATGCCTATACATAAATAGTTGGAAATATTTATTCGTTATTAGTTCAAATTTGGCATTTTATCACAGATGTATTAGATTTTGAAATGAGACTTCACGAAACTTAGAGCCCCTCCCACCCCTTGTCACATAATGTCACACTTCGTCGACCCCCTTCCCCTTAACATGTGACGTACTTTATGGATGGTCCCTTTGAAAAATAATAATGTGTTCCTGTGATACCCAAAGCTAACCTAACTTCGTATGATGGTCATAGGAGCGTCGAGAACAATATTCCCGGCGCACGCTGCAGTCACAGCACGCGGAGGCCGCCTGGGGGGAGCTCAGCGAACTACTGGCTCAGCTGCATCATAAGATGGAGCGAGCGCATAATACTATCAGGTAACCTAACTTCCTATGATGGTCATAGAAACGTCGAGAACAATATTCCCGGTCATGGGAGCGTCGAGAACAATATTCCCGGTCATATCAGCAACGAGAACAATATTGCCGGTCATATGCGCGTCGAGAACAATATTCCCAGTCATATGAGCGTCGAAAACAATATTCCCAGTCATATGAGCGTCGAGAACAATATTGACAGTCATATGAGCGTCGAGAACAATATTCCCGGTCATATGAGCGTCGAGAACAATATTTCCGGTCATATGGGCGTCGAGAACAATATTCCGGATCATAGGAGCGTCGAAAACAATATTCCCGGTCATATGAGCGTCGAGAACAATATTTCCGGCGCACGCAGCACGCGGAGGCCGCCTTTCAGCTGAACAAGCTCTTGACTGCCTTCGAGACCTTCCTTACAGATTTTACCGCTGTCATAATAAAGCTGGGGTGCGTTCACGTTCTACATCTGAGGTGCAACCAAACGCTCTATCCGCGTTCACGACCTCAGAGTGACACACTTGGTTAGCGCAACTGTGTCGTTCACGACCTCGGTTGTTTCACTCAAGTTGTAACATTTAACAATCAAATTCGATGTTTAAAAACGCTCTCACGTTTGTGACGGTAAATTTGGCGTGTAAAGTGGTAATTTTTATTACAATTTAAGTGAATGAGAAGAAATTCGCATTTTCAAGACCGTGACGTGACATGACGAGACATTAATCGTAAGAACAAACGGAAAATATTCAGAAAAAGAATGAACTCGAAATTCGAGTCTGCGCAATGTCAAAGTCATAATTTGAGCGAAAAATGCCCGAGGTCATTCTGGACTTTGGAGCGAATTGCAAAACATCCATCTTCAAATGACGTGAACGGAACTCTGTGTAAATAAATAAATGTGTTGTTCACTTCCGTAGACAGAGTATATTAAAATAGACCTGGCATTAAAATAACAATGATAATATGAGATGAGAAGGATGAAACTATACAATCACTAGTATGAGAGAGCGAGATGGACAACATGTTTTTTATCCTTCTCTGCCTATGCGATTTTATTGTTCGGAGCCAGCTCTGGCTCCCAGTTCTAGTGCACCCATTGGCTTTCACCCGCTGTCATGTATGACCTGATCAAATTATGTTGTTCATTTTATTTGTCAGCTGGCATGTAATGCAATGTACCTAGTTTTGTAGTTAAGATTTTATTCATAAGTCGTTAGAGATCAAATTAGCATGTATGGTAAAATTGTTTACATCAGATGTTCAAAGGAAAGCCGCCCTTTGTTTTTGATTTATTGCTTTGTTTGTCTGCTATTTTTATTCTTTATTGATCGAGGATTTTCTAGAATAATTATTGTGTCCTATATAAAGCGTCGCACCGCGGCGTTGAGGCAGTATTTCTTTGGAAGCGACAGTGTAAAGATCTCAGCGCGGATAGCGACAAATTGATTGTTAAGTGTTATCAGT
This sequence comes from Cabera pusaria, assembly GCA_954871355.1. Classification (NCBI taxonomy): domain Eukaryota; kingdom Metazoa; phylum Arthropoda; class Insecta; order Lepidoptera; family Geometridae; genus Cabera; species Cabera pusaria. The sequence continues at coordinate 5,901,265 of OX940891.1, forward strand.
GAACTAGTGTTGTGAACAGTGAAGTGCGAATTGTGAATTACCGACGACCTCAGTGTGTGTAACGGACATTTGATCATTGTGCAAGACGATTTGGACAACTACTGTGAAACATTGTGTAACCTAGTGTTCAGTGGAAATAAACGTTCATCTCATCGGATTGGCATTTTAATACCACCCCGCACGTAATAATTGGTGTCAGAAGCGGAATGCCAATCACTCAAAGAGAAGATACGCGTACTCCACGCACCAGGCGCCAGGCGGAGATGGATGCAACCCGGCAGAAGGAGCTCGAAGCATCTGGAGGAGGAACATCCACATTGGAAGAGCCAGCAGCAACACCAATGGCACCCACCATGGCAGCGCTACCTGCAGCAGCGCCAGCGAGCCGAACTACAGATGGAGGCTTGGAAGCCATGCTAGCCGCTATCCTAGCAGGACAACAAGCTGCACAGACTGCACTACAAGAAGCTAGCCGTAAGCAGGAGAAAGCTCTCCAGGATCAACAGGCTGCACTACAGGCTGTACAAGCAGCACAAGAAGAAGCTAGCCGTAAACAGGAGGAAGCTAGCCGTAAACAAGAAGAAGCTAGCCGTAAACAAGAAAAAGCTAGCCGTAAACAAGAAGAAGCTACCCGCCAACTGGAAGAAGCAATTACACGTCAGCTGCAGAGCGGGCTTGCTGGTATGGGAGAAAAGATAAAAAAAGTGGAAGCCAGTGTCAAGGAAGTGAAGGAGCGGCTTGACGAACACGAAGATACCGTGCATGACCTGGCTAATGAAGTCCAGAAGCTGAAAATGCGAGTAGTTGGACAGAGCAGCCAGGGTCCCTCTATGACCTCGCCCTTCAAATTAGATCTGCCACACTTCGACGGTACATCTTCATGGGCAGCCTACAAATTTCAGTTTACGACGCTGTCTAAAAGCTGTGGCTGGACTGACGAGCATGCAAATACAGCGCTCACATTAGCGCTGAAAGGAGACGCTCAGCTTATCCTGGAACACATACCTGAAGAGGAAAGGACGCTGTAAACCCTGCTGGAAGCCCTTGAAACGCGCTATGGAGACAAGCACATGGAGCATGCGTACAGGGCACAACTACGTGAGCGCACCCAGAAGCCTACGGAGACATTGCAACAGTGGGCAGATGAAATCGGGAGGTTGGTCCGACGAGCCTATGTGTCGACGCCATCAACCATTGAGATGACATCTCTGCAGAGCTTTGTGGATGGAATCAAGGATCATGAGGTACGCGCTGCGGTACGGTTAGGTCATCATCAGACACTCAAGAGCGCTCTAGCTCATGCTTTAGAAGTGGAAGCAGTGCGACGGGACACCAAACCATACAGAGTTCGGGAGCTGGTGACTGAACCCAGGAAGCCCCGTTATGGACCGACATGTTACGGGTGTGGTGAAAAAGGGCATATTCGGGTTGATTGCCCGAAAACGAAGAAACGGGTCAGAATTTCCGAGACCCAAGTGGAAGAGGAGGCGTTAAACTAAACGTCGCCAGGGCCGCGGGGTAGGCGCTGGCTGGTCAAGAGAGAGCCCCCACCACCACTGTGACACAAGTGTGCAACGGGAACAGCTTAATCGTCGAGGGCACCTTGAACAACAAGACCTGCAAGTTCACAGTGGACACAGGAGCATCGCGCACGATTCTGAAGCCTGAATTCCTGCAACGATTTATATCACGGAAACATCGATCTGCAGCATGCTGACTACGGACAGCAACCGGCCAGTCAGTACCTTTCCTTGGCGATACAGACGTGGAGATAGTCATCGGTGAGCACTCATACATTCATCCTGTGCTTATTGCCAACATAACTGACGATTGCGTTCTGGGATTGGACTTGTTGGAGAAGCAGCAGTGCATATATATACTAGCCAACAATCAGTTTGGTTTCAGAAAAGGTAAATGCACAGAAGATGCAGTGTTGAACTGACAAACAATATTGTGAGTCATCTAGACCAAAAAAATAAAGTTTTATGTATTTTCTTAGATCTTTCAAAAGCTTTTGACACTGTTTCTATCCCCCTCTTGATTCACAAACTTGAATGCTTTGGTATACGTGGTATAGCCTTAGATATATTTAAGGACTACCTGACAAATAGAATACAGTGCGTCAAAATTGATAAGTACATTAGCTCCGACTGCAAAGTCGATTATGGTGTTCCCCAAGGGAGTGTTTTGGGCCCTACCCTTTTTATAACTTATATCAATGACCTCTGTAAATTAGTCATACCTAATTGTAAAATTTTTACATAATCGGATGATACAGCTTTTATGGTATCAGGACAGAGCTGGAGTGAAGCACGCCAGAATGCTGAAAATATTTTAAGTACCATTATGAAATGGCTGCAGGACAACATTCTCACCTTAAATGTAGAAAAGAGTACGTTTATTGCCTTTTCACCTAATTCGCAACTCCAACCGTCTACGCAGTGCTTAAAAATTAAAGCCCATACATGTGATAACCCTACTTATTTTGACTCCTGTGACTGTTTAGAAATTACCCGTAACCAAAAGATTAAATTTAGGTGTAATAATAGACAGTACATTAAGTTGGAAGGACCATCTGAATGCACTTATTCCACGAGTAAGAAAACTCATGACTGTCTTTGCAAATCTAAGGACCGTTGCATCTCCTGAAGTGTTAAAAATGATTTACTACTCTCTTGCCCAATCAATTTTGACCTATTGTATATCTGCTTGGGGTGGTTTTGCTACTACCATGCTGCGTTTGGAGCGCGCGCAAAGGGCTATTCTCAAGGTAATGAATAGCAAACCGCGAAGATACAGTACGTCGTTGCTTTACAAAGAGTGTTCACTATTGACTGTCAGACAACTATTCATACAACAAATAATCCTACGCAAGCATTCGCAATTGACATATGATACTGGTATACAACATGGCAAACGTCGTATCCAGCGCGTATGTGAAGTCAAGTTGCATAGGACTGCGCCGGCAAGGCGTCATTTCGAATATATTAGTCCCATACTGTACAATAACATTAACAAGGCCCTGCATATTTTCTCTTTATCCAAAACTCACTGCATAGAGGTTCTAGTTTTATGGCTAAAAAGCCTGACTTATGATGATACAGAAAATTTATTTATTTAAAATTATAGATTAGCAAGAGGCACGGTCACATACAACACATACATACACTCACACACACACCCAAACACATACACACACACAAACATATACACACACAAACACATACACACACAAACACATACACACACACACACATACACATACATTTTATTTAATGAAATGAATGAGTCTCATAGATCATGGCTTGCATAATATTTTATAAAATTTTAAAAATTTTAAATAATGATTTCATTTTCATATTACTAATAATTGGCCTTAGCTTAATACAACTACAAATCCTTTGATCTTTCTCTATGCATTTTATTATTGTTTTTGTACATTTAAACAATTAAAGTGTATTGAATTTGTATTAAGATCTCACCACATTAGTTAATATGACATTTTATTTTAATTTAATGTATTAACGTTATTACGTGTGCTACTCATCTTAATCTATGTTTGTATTAACTACTCTAACAAATAAACATCTTTATTGTACTACTTGTGCCTAAACGTGGGAGAAACTAGACCATCAAGATACGGGCGTTCACTCGTCCAGTTTGATGTCTAGCGACTTTTATTTAAGTGTGTATTATTTTTGTGCAATAAAAAAAAATTGAATTTGAATTTTGAATATTGGATGTGGCCCGTGGTGTACTCCGGTTTCCCGAGCAAGAAGTGTTCTTCGAAGGAACGGCACCGTGTAAGCTTTACTGCCTCAAGGACGTCGTGTTGGCTCCAAAATCGCAAAATATTGTTCGAGTGAAATTTTCAACTTCAGTCAAGAGTGGACTATGTGTGATTGCCGAAGATGAGGGCACACATCCGACCTGGATTACTGCAAGAACATTGCTCATGACAAACAGAACGGCCAGTGTGCGAATTCTTAATCTTGGTAATGAAGAAGTTCATCTAAAGAAAAACAGCATAATTGGAAAATGTCAAGAAGTGAAGAACCTGCGACGAACGGATATTACTTCTACAGAACCAAGCTCGGAAGATCAAATATCACAGCTGCTGGAATCATCCAAAGACAACTAAACATTCGCTCAGCTGTCACAAGCAAATGCCTGTTGATGCGGTTTAAAGACGTCTTCGCCGCTGGAAACAACTGTGGACGTACCGGACTTGTTAAACACAGAATTGACACTGGTGACGCAAGACCTATACGACAGAGGCCACGAAGGATTCCATGGGCGAAAGAAGCTAAAGTTGCAGACATGATACGAGACATGGCCAAAGAAAGAGTCATAGAACCATCTACAAGTCCTTGGTCATCGCCAGTGGTTCTGGTGAAAAAGAAAGATGGCTCCACCAGATTCTGCGTCGATTACAGAATGCTTAATGAAGTCACAAAGAAGGACAGACCCCCTGCCTCGAATAGACGATACTCTGGACATGCTTAGTGGAATGAAGTGGTTTTCTACGGTTGACCTTAAAAGTGGCTACTGGCAAGTAGAAATCAGTCCAGAAGACAAAGAGAAGACAGCATTCAGTACGGGCATTGGAAATGGACTTTGGCAATTCAACGTCATGCCATTTGGACTGTGTAAGGCTCGAGCAACGTTCGAACGTCTCATGGACAGAGTAATGGTTGGATTACTGGGAGACGTTTGCATGCTGTACCTGGATGACGTCATCATTTTGGGCCGTGATTTTACTGAACATCTGCAGAATCTGGAGAAGATTTTGAACCGTCTACGTGAAGCAAACCTGAAGCTGAGTGCCAAAAAGTATGACTTCTTTAAATCCAAAGTCAGCTACCTTGGACACATCATTTCGGAAAACGGGGTACAAACTGATCCTGACAAAATCAAGGCTGTTCAAACTTGGCCTACCCCGAAGAATAAAACTAATGTAAGGTCGTTTTTGGGACTATGCGCTTACTATCGGCGGTTTGTCAAGAACTTTTCTGGAATTGCCAAACCCTTACATCGGCTGACAGAAGAAAAACGCACATTTGTATGGGACTTGGGGTGTGAAACCGCCTTCAACGAACTTAAGCAGCGACTGTGTGAAACGCCGATCTTGGGGTACCCTACCAGAGATGGAAGATTTATTGTGGACACTGATGCCAGCAACACGGGAATTGGAGGAGTTCTCTCACAAATCCAAGGAGACAAAGAAGTGGTCATAGCATACTTCAGTAAATCATTATCCAAACCAGAACGAAACTACTGTGTCACCCGCCGAGAATTGCTAGCTGTGGTGAAGACTCTTCAGCACTTCAACAAGTACCTCATCGGAAGAGAGTTTACGCTCAGAACTGACCACGCTGCTCTTAAATGGCTTCTTCAGTTTAAGAGCCCGGAAGGTCAAGTGGCACGATGGATCGAGCAACTTCAGGAGTTCAATTTCGTGACAGAACATCGCAGTGGAAAGGGCCATAGCAACGCCGATGCCCTGTCAAGAAGACCTTGTGCAGATGACTGTAAACACTGCGAAAAGCACGAGTCTCTAGAAGAAGTCAGAGTCATCAGGATGGACAGAACAGATGACGAATGGAACGGCAAAAATATGAGACAAGCACAATCGGAGGACAGAGATTTACGACCTGTACTGGATTGGATAAAGTCTGGAAACAAGCCCCAGTGGAGCGACGTATCAGCTTGCAGCCCAAATACAAATAGTTACTGGGCTCAGTGGGACAGCCTGACTCTAGAACAAGGAATCTTGTACCGAAAATGGGAAAGCAGCAATGGAAAAGAAACTACGATGCAGGTCGTTGTTCCCCGGAGTAAAGTGGCATCTCTACTACGACACATTAATGACGGCGTTTCTGGTGGACACCTGGGAGTCAAGAAAACACTTTTGAAGGTTCGTCAACGATTCTACTGGGTACACAGCCGCGAGGATGTAGAAGATTGGTGCAGGAAGTGCACCGCTTGCGCATCAGTAAAAGGACCGAAGACAAGAAGTATAGGACAACTAAAATTGTACAATGTTGGAGCACCATGGGAGCGCATTGCCGTGGATGTTGCCGGGCCATTTCCCGAGACTGAAGAAGGCAGCAAGTACATCATCGTAGTGCAAGATTACTTCAGCAAATGGCCCGAGGTTTTCGCGACACCAAACCAGGAAGCAAAAACAGTTGCAAAGAAGTTGGTGCAAGAAGTGATCTGTCGATTTGGTGTACCGATGGAACTGCATTCCGATCAAGGAAGGAACTTCGAGTCTGCCCTATTTCGAAAGATGTGTACTCTCCTCGGGATCCAAAAGACGCGGACAACGGCAGCTCATCCACAGTCAGACGGAATGGTTGAGAGGTTTAACCAGACGTTGGAGAATCACCTGGCTAAAGTCGTGGACGCACATCAACGAGACTGGGAGCAGTACATACCTCTGTTCTTGTTGTCGTACCGTTCCGCTACCCATGACAGCACTGGTATGACTCCTGCAAATGTGAATTTTGGACACGAACTAAGACTTCCTATCGACGCCATAACTGGGTCCCCGCCAGATGCTCCGAAGCCTGTAACCGACTATGTCAGTGATCTTCGAAGTCAGCTGGATGAAGTGCACAGGATAGTTCGAGAGAATAGTTTGAAAACTGGTGAGAAAATGAAGACCCGGTACGATCGCAGAGCGAATACGATGGGTTTCGAAGAAGGAACACTCGTCTGGTTGCACAACCCCCTACGAATGAAAGGAAAAAGTCCGAAGCTGCAGGCTCATTGGGAAGGACCATACCAGATTATCACGAAGATAAACGACGTTACCTACCGCATTAAACGAAGCCAGAGAGGAAAGCCGAGAGTAGTGCACATCGATCGACTTACACGATACCATGGAACAAATGATGATCGGGACGATCATAACTAACAAGGGGATAATGTTACATCGTGTCGATAGGTCTCGAAATTTCGCAACGCTTCTCGCAGTAAACAATAATAACCGTGGGAAACTAAAAAAATAAACTAATTGCCGGCCATAAACCGACCGTCATAAAAGTAACCTTCCTGGAATTCCGACCTTAGTCAATGTACCTAGTTTGTAGTTGATTGAACCTTATTCATAAGTCGTTAGAGATCAAATTAGCACGTATGGTAAAATTGTTTACATCAGATGTTCAAAGGAAAGCCGCCTTTTGTTTTTGATTTATTGCTTTGTTTGTCTGCTATTTTTATTCTTTATTGATCGAGGATTTTCTAGAATAATTATTGTGTCCTATATAAAGCGTCGCACCGCGGCGTTGAGGCAGTATTTCTTTGGAAGCGACACTGTAAAGATCTCAGCGCGGATAGCGACCAAGTGATTGTTAAGTGTTATCAGTGAACTAGTGTTGTGAACAGTGAAGTGCGAATTGTGAATTACCGACGACCTCAGTGTGTGTAACGGACATTTGATCATTGTGCAAGACGATTTGGACAACTACTGTGAAACATTGTGTAACCTAGTGTTCAGTGGAAATAAACGTTCATCTCATCGGATTGGCATTTTAATACCACCCCGCACGTAACAGTATTGTAGCCGAGTTAGTACAACGCCGGGCATGTATCCCATGGAAGCACGGGTTCAAACCTCGTCGATACGATGATATTTTGAATTGTTTATAACAAATGTGTTGTGTTTGACAGATGCACTAACTGCGGCCGTCGCCACAAACGCGTGCTGACGGATCGTCCGTGCTACGCGGCGCGGTACTGCGCGCAGTGCAAGATACGACACTCTGCTAAAGAGGTAATATAATATACTATAATCTTCTCCTCAGTACCTGTTCACAGTGGCCTTCCGGTTGTGAAGGAAAAAAATCGTTAAGAAACCCCCGCATGGTGGTAGGACAGTAGTGTCCGCCTGGCCAGCTAACACCTTCAAGTTAGAAAATCTGTCGCCAAAGAATCTAATGTATCCCGGCAGCTATCCTTGAGAGCCAGGTCCCATTCTAGTCCTAGCGTGCTACCATCCTTAACCGCATCATCACTTACCAACAGCTGAAATAGTGATCAAACGGTAGCCTATATAATATAAAAAAACCTCAATATCTCTCCATTTAACGCTCGCAGGCTTCAGAAATATTTGGTTGTCAATGTTGTCATACATAAGAGCTGAATAATTTCCATCAAAACAGATTGATTTCAAAATCAAAGCATTAATATGGGATTGTAAATCTGACAAACCTCACGTTCTCTTTTGATTTATGTCATACCGCTTTCATCCATACTAATATTATAAAAACGTTTGTAATTTTACATCTACATCGTCGATCGCATCGTCACTTAACATCAGGTGAGATAGTAGTCAAACGCTTACCTCTCTATATATATAAAAATCAATTGCTGTTCGTTAGTCTCGCTAAAACTCGAGAACGGCTGGGCCGATTTAGCTGATTTTGGTTTTGAAATGTTTGTCGTAGTTCAGGGAAGGCTTAAACGGTAAGAAAATATGGAAAAATTGCGAGAAAGATAGTAAAAAACAACAATTTCATTTTCCCATATAAACTGTTCTACGACGGGACGAACAAGAAACATATTCGTCCCGTCGTTTATAAACCAATTAAATATAAAAGTCGTTCAGAAATTAAAATTAATTTAATAAGATTAATTTAATATTTAACTTTTGTTTTTCTTTTTAATCGACTTCCAAAAAAAAGGAGGTCTGTCAATTCGACCGTATACCGTACCGACCGTACGAAGAATATTGTACGCGGATAACTTCGTCGTTTATGAAACGATTTTGATTATATTTTTTTTGTTGGAAAGGGGATATCCCAAGAGTGGTACCATAGTAAATTCATCGAGATCTGATAAGTATATCCAGAGATATGGAGATAAACACCTCAAACTTGGTACTGAAATTTAATAGCGCGGCATTTGAAGTCAGTTCTTTTAGTTTTTTAAACGATCTTATTCCATTTGCTTTTGACATCTGACATTAACCAACAATTTCTGATTGCAACGATTTTTGGGAACGTGAAAGTGTGTGTGCTCCCATTGTATTTTGTTGTGTTGTTGTGTTGTTGTGTTCTTCCGCGAGTTGGTGTGTAGGAAGTGTGGATTATTAACCGTTAAATGCCGGTGAATGTGTGCGAGGGAAACAGCACAATATTGAAAAACATGCTATTTGTGTTCTCACCAAAATTCCACTGAAAGTCTTCAGTAATGTCCACATCTTTACTAAGGGACCTGGACTAGACTTTGACTTGAAACTTGACCTGAAATGTGATTTTGACCCTTCTTTACGACTTCAAGTCTCAAAAACTTGAAACATTTTAATACTTGACACTGGCTAAGTACACTAACCGTGCGGAGCCATAATGAATCTAAAAAAATATATTTTACGAATTTTGGCGGGAATTTGGGCGTAAACGCGTTGTCTCATTTTATTTTTATGTGCATAATGCGGTAATACGACACTGGCTAAGTACACTAATCGTGTGGAGCCATAATGAAAAGCCACATTGAATCATTCTGCAATTATCATTCAGCTTTTTTATTTATTGATTCTGAGGCAGTACGAAGTTTGCCGGGTCAGCTAGTCTAGTATAAAAAATAAAAATAAACTTCACACAACATAATTAACTATATATTTATAATTCACATAAAATTTCGGATTAATAAAATAAATAAAATATTGATGTGTTCATGTTTCAAGGTGATAAAACATTGATGTGTTTATGTTTCAGGGTGATAAAATATTAATATGTTTATGTTTCAGGGTGATATCTGGGCGGAGTCGAGCATGCTAGGTCTTCTGGTCATGTATTACGCCTGTATGGACGGTGCTGTCTACCAGATCACACAGTGGGCAAGTTGCCAGGTAAGGCCTCTGACACTACATACAATTTTATCGTCAATTTCATAGCACGATAAAGGGAGATGTGTGTATGTTTTTTTTATTATTTGTTAGTCCGACCGGTTTCAAGGCAATCGGTGCCTTATCTTCATGCTCTTATCGACACCATTCTAGGCCACATCGTCGATTATCACCAGGCGAGATAGTCGATAAACGCTAGGTAAAATTAATCGTCATAATCATCAGCCGGTATCAGTCCACGGCTGGACGTAGGCCTCTCCCAAGATGCACACTGAGCCCGATCTTCGGCTCTTCTTGTGACTTTCCATCATTGGGAGAGATATGCCTTAATCACCACGCTTGGCAGGCGGGTTGGCGATCGCAGGACGTAGCTCCTCGCACCGGTGTCGCTGCTGCACGTCACCGGCCTGTAGTATATAGCAACGCCATAATTTTGAAATGGTTATACCGCCATTTGTCGGTCGCCAGAGCCTCGTTTGTTGGTCAGCAGGATGCACCACGGGCAGGTGAGGTTGGCTGGGAGCACTGAGGTGGTATTTGTGCTCCCTTACATCCCTGGTAAAATAAATATAATATTAAAATACATGCAATAAAACTGGTCGACATAGCTCAGCGGGTTAGCAAAATGAAGTGGCAGTGGGCTGGTCATATCTGCCGTAGAACCGATAACCGTTGGGGCAGACTGGTTCTAGCGTGGAGACCGCGAATCGGCAAACGTAGCGAAGGACGTCCTGTGACCAGGTGGAGCGACGACATACGCAAAGCTGTGAGCAGTGACTGGATACAAAGAGCAGAAGATCGGGCTCAGTGGCATGTCTTGGGGGAGGCCTACGTCCAGCAGTGGATACCGACTGATCATGATGATGATGATGCAATAAAACTATAAGCTATAAGAATGTAATGTATAACAGTACAGTACATGTATAACAGTGGTGTTTGTGGAACATTCCAGAAAAAGAACCTGAAACAACTGAGGCCGGACTGTCACGCCGTGCAGTACCGCATCGTGCTCGGGAACAAGGCCGCCACAGACCTCAACCAACGTCCCGACACCGGGTAACTATGTCACCTCACTATCATCTACTCCAGCTATACTCAAAGTGTGCTATGCGGAGCCCTAGAGGGCTTCGCAAAACTTTTGTAGGTGCTCCACAATAATACATACATACATAAAATCACGCTCTTTTTCCCGTCGGGGTAAGCAGAGACTACTTCTCTCCACATGCTACGACCCTGACATACCTCTCTCGCTTTTTCCACTTTCATGAGCGCCTTCATACATGCTCGCCGGTTATAGGTACTTTTGACTTGGCCTTTCTTTAAAATGTCTCCGATCTGGTCAAAAACAAAAATATTGGTCATATTGAAATCAAATTACTATTGTGTTACTATATAAGTGGGTACTTTATGCTTATGTGCTCGTCGCCGCCTAATAACACTACCGAAAAAGAAAATTTTAACAGAATCTTATTTTTTGACAAAAATTATCTAAATTGAAATAATTGCATCGACATTTGTACAGATGAAGCCAGGCAATGACAGGTATAAAAGCAGGAGCAGTGTCATGAATAAAAAGTAAAGCGCCTTATTAAACACTAGGTTTTGTTTTAAACCAACTTCACAAAAGCAGAAGGTTCTCAATTCGACGTCTTTTTAAAATGTTTGTTACCTCAGAACTCCGTCAAATCTTAACCAATTTGTTTTTTTTTTTGTTTGAGATATTATGCCTCCCCCCGTTTGGTTCCATTCAAATTTTATCGACATCTGATGCTCATCTCCGGAGATATGGAGATATACAATGTAAATAAATTTGTATACCTTGATGACATGATACTGGCTACTGGCTACTTTGACTATCGCGGCATGTGAAATCGGTGTATCAGATATTTGTTTTTGACAAGGGTTCCGTGTCCCAAAAAGTTTGAGAACCGCTGATCTATTTAAACTCGCATTTATTCAGTACTAGCTGCGCCCCGCGGCTTTGCCCGCGTTTACTTCTAGTTGTAAACCTTACTCTTGAATCACCATCTGTTGATGAAAACTGCATTAAAATCAGTTGCGTAGCTTAAAAGATCTAAGCGTACAGACGCGGGAAGCGACTTTCTTTTATACTATGTTAAGATATGAGCAGATAAAAAATCTGCACTTACTCACACGATCATATCAATTACTCTAAATATCAAAAAGCTTTGAATTACAAAAAAAACAATAATAGAGCCATTCAGCTCTCATCTAAACGACGAACTTCCCGCTAAAAAAAAAATTGTTTGCCCCTGATTAATGTAGGGTTCCCAACCGAACTACGTAGACCCCCAATGCATGTATCAGTACTGCAGACAATTTTCATCCAAAACTGTGAAATAATGACTATTATGTAATCTCTTATTTTGCAGACACGAGCCGAACCTGGAAGAATTCCTGAACAACCTGTACAACAAGACAGGCCCCCCGCCACCCGAAGCGGACCCCAAGAAGCGCCGCAACAAGAAACCCAAAGCTTGAACACCACTGTCTCTTACCACACCACTTACATACATCTGGCGTGATTTATATACTAGTAAAAGCATCGACTTAATCTGCAGATGTTTTGACAAATTCAATTTAATCCGTATGCTCTATACATAAGGTTGTAATTGCTATGTACATCAAAACGGCCCAAACGAAAGAGACCTAGGTGGGAGTGTGTCCTTGTCTAACAACCTGCCAGTGCTATACATGTACTATAACTATATGTATAATATATATATGCGGCCCATACAATAGAAAGGGACAAACTCCGTTCAGGGTCGGTCTCATTTGGGCCGGTTTTGCGGTTCAGTTCGCAGTCAAGTTGAACATAGTAGAAGGTCTTTGAGTAAAAGTGACCCGACCCGGCTTCGCACGGGTAGATCTTAAATGCCTACATGTTTTGCATCAACTTGTTGCGTTGAGACGATTATCGTCATATTTCAACCAATTCACACAAAACCTTAACGAATTATATACCTAAACCTTCCTCATATATCACTCTGTCTGTTGGTGAAAACCGCGTGAAAATCCGTACAGTTTTTTTTATTTTTGAGTTTATCGCGAACAGACAGACAGACGCAGCGGGGGACTTTTATAATATGTAGTGACGATTATGTTTTATACAAATACAGATAATTTATTCATTTAAAATAGAGTACAAGTGTGATGGTAAGTTTATATATATATACATATATATATTTATATATATATATATATATATATATATATATAAATATACTCACAGAGTGAGACAGAGTGATATATATACATACATATATATATCTTATAGGCTAGCGTTTAACCACTATCTCACCTGTTGGTAAGTGATGATGCGGTCGAAGATGGTGAACACGCTAGGCCTAAAATACTCTTGACTCTCAAGGGCTGTGTGCTGCAGAAACACCGTAAGGTAATGGGTAGATTTTCTCCTTGTGGTAAGTTACTTTTTGGTAGCAAGTCAGGCGCGGCATCTATGTAATATGCTCCTACCACCATGGACGGACACCCGTGCTAGAATCTAAATTGGCGACCTCTCGCTAAGAAGTCTAACCATTTATCCTCTACGCTAACAGTGCTCTCAAATAGAGCAGCTTATTTTAGTACTACATAGATAATTATGACTATCTAGTGATCTCGCCAAACATCTAATGTGTTCCGGCAGCTATCCTTGAGAGCCAGTTCCCATTCTAGGCCTAGCGTGCTACCATCCTCGACCGCATCATCACTTACCAACAGGAGAGATAGTGGTCAAACGCTAGCCTATATCATTTTTTTTTTACTTTCATCGCAAAAAAATAGTATCTATGTCGTCCTAGATTCTAATTCAATAGATATCCTAAAAATTAAGAAATTAAGAAATTTTAATAATATTGAGGTTTTATCTACAATATTATCTTGTTTTCTAAGAAATGTCAAAGATATTCTCCAGTAAATAAATCACGCCAGACAAACAACTCTCTGTGAGATACATGCCTTTACAATAGCAATACTTATATGTTGACAGATATTACAATATTAATATAGATATAACTAATTACCACATACAAAACACACAGAGGCATTATACGGCAAAAATCGAATCAAAAGGAATTTAGATAAAAAGCTGAAGTACCTATTAGGTTAAATTTAATATAATTGAACTCTAAATAGTTAATATTAAGTTTGAATTTTGTTTAACTTATGTGATATGTAAGATATTCACACTTATGAAATTGTACGTGTCCTTTTTTTTATAATAATGATTGATTCATTATTAATGTTTGGTCTCAAGTCCCCATATTATGTTATTTTGCTGCAGTTTTATTCAGTTTTTATTAACCGACTTCACAAAAAGGAGGTTCTCCATTTGACGGTAATTTTTTTTAAATGTGTGTTACCTCAGAACTCCGTCAAAACTAAACCGATTTGAAAAATAGTTTTTTTTTTGAGAGTTTGAGAGATTATGCTTCCCATTTGGTTCCATTTGAATTTTATCGAGGTTTGATAATCGTCTCCGGAGATATGGAGATAAACAAATTTGTATACCTTGATGACATGATTATGACTACTGGCTTCTTTTACTATCGCGGCATGTGATGTCGGTTTTTTCGTTTTGTACGATCATAAATTATAATCATTTAATTGTATTACATTCAGATATACAGGGATACAAAAATTATGAGTTTGGCAAAAAACTTACTTGAAATATTGAATTTAACAAACAGTTTGTTTTAAAATTAAGTACAACTTCATACAAAGATGTTTCTATAAAGTTACCTACTTGCCTTGTAAAAAAAATTGAGATAATAACAGGTTCAGACCAGACGAAATGTATTGTTCAATTTCCTAGGGATGTGCGATCAGAGTTTCAACAAATACTTATTCAATATCTTTCGATCGATTAAAGGGCCGATTTTTCATTCCTCAGTTACACGATTTGATAGGGTTTGTAACGCTTTATATTTTCTCATTTTTCAAAAGACAGATAGAGGTAAATTTATCTGGCTCTTTGTGCCTCAGGTGGCAGATCTGTGTTATAAAGTTTGTGACACGTTTGAAAAAATGACATAACGTCAAAATTTGACTTTTTTTTTTATTTTTAATTTCATTATGGCTCCACACAATATATACATATAGTAAAGTTGTACTTTTTTAATAATAACATGTTTGTTGTAACGTTCAGTATTTCAGCTAAGTACCAGAAATAGATCAGCCCACTTCGAGCATAAAAACCGATTGCAGTAACATTCGATCTGTCATCTAACCATAACGCGCTCTGATTGGCTACCTTCTCATATAGCGTTCAATTAACCGATTCTGATTGGCTAGCGCTGGTATTTAGCGTGAAAAATTACTCCGCTAGATACAAAATCGAGTGGAAAACCAAAATTCCATTTTTTTTTATGAAGGCATATGACCTTTGTGTCTTGAAGATTGGTTGTCGAGTTAAAATTGGAGATTTTTTTACAGACTGCATCTTTAACAATGTTCATAGTCGATTTCGCCAATAGTCAATACTATGCTGATTACAAACCGATGTCTATGACATTTGACAGAAGCTTGCTACTGTAGACACTACAGTTTGATCCGTCACTGTAAAACCGTGAATGAATATATAATTGACTCTTCAACTCAAATTAATAGAAAAAGATATTGACCAATGCATTTATAATACTTATATATAATATAAAGATAAGGGTAAGGATCCGCGCGAAATATTGGCGAAATCGTACATATTTATGTACAAAATGATAATGTTCACAGCAAAATATTTACAACTTTATAATCTCGTAATAACCGTAAAACTTTTGACGATGGTGTTTAAAAAAATAAGCTGCATAAATAGAGCTTATCGTGTTTTACTTATTTTGACGAATATTAAGTTTAAAAAAAAATTGTTTAACGCAGCGGGATCTGCAAAGCATTATAAAAAAATTTATGAATGATCGTTATTATCATATTTCATTCAACGAAAAGTACAATGTACGTCTCTGCATTCTTTATGACTAACTGTATTTATAAAATAATATGTACGAACGTTGATGTGCAGGGAGTAAAGTGTCGTAAGTCTGTTTTTTGTTTCTATTACGAAAAAGTTGAGATATTTTGTGTTCTGATTTTATATGTTGTCTGATTTTTTAGATTGTCTGCAATTTTCATCTTATTGTTTTGAAAAAGTGACGTTTTCTTTTCATTATCGACTTTATCTTATTTACCTTGTATTAGGCTGCATTTCTTGCAATGCTGACGTCGCCCGCTAGCGGTGGTAACGTGTACGCGAACCATAGATCAATAAAACCTAAATTAAACATTGAAAACCCCTACACAACTTAACTCTCGATGAATTCTCTAAAAGATGAAGTCATGAAGAAAATCAAACTAAATCGAAATGGGTTCAGACTTTTGAATAGCGACACACAGAGAGATAGGTACACGCTAAACTTATTTGCATATTTAACCGACTCTAAAAAGGGGCTTCTTAATTCGTCTGCATGTATTTTACTTCTTTGTGTATGTTTATGTTCACCTCACTGATTCCTCTGTCGATTGTGGAAGGATTTTAATTTTTCTTTTTATTCGAAAGAGTTTACTCTTGATGATTCCATTGTAATTTCATCGAGATCTGATGAGTATCTCCGGAGATATGGAGATAAACACCTCAAACTTGCTATTGAAAATTACCGTCGTGGCATTTGAAGTCGGTTTTGTTCGTTTTTTATACAATCTTAAAGTATGGGCTTAAAACAGTAATTTAACTTTTTAGTATATTTCATTGCGTAGATAGTCGATAGGAAAAGAAAATGTCACTTGCTAGGCGTTATGTTTTGCGTGACACTGTATCTTTGGCGTTTAACACCCAGTTTCCTAGCTGTACCAGTACATTGATAATGTTTCCATACAATAAGTTATTTTCTATTTCTCTGTTATTATTAAGTCCTGCACTGTACACTGCCTTTACCAGAGATTATAATTGTTAGGCTAACGGCAAGCGCTGAGACCTAAGGTTTGCAATGCGTAGAATTCGCGCTTCATGTGTCAATAAATGATGTGGAAATATTTGTGTTGAATGTTATTATATACCACCTACTTGTACCATAATTTTGCCTATGTTACGAATTAACACGTTGCCTGCTGAAAACGTACACCTTGTGTTTTTCGTAACGTTACTAGAGTGCGGGTGCTCACATGGTGTGAGAGCGAAATTTACGTTACGGATTGCCGTAACGTAAATTTCGCTCTCACCACACAGATGGTGTGTGAGGCGTAGCGCTACTACAGTGCAGCTCGCACACTACGTGTGTATTTCTCAGCATAATAAAATTAGTAAAACACGGCTGGCGTGTAGTGTAATCCGCACAGCTGTAACGACAATTTTCTCACACTGGTGTGTGCGCCCGCACTGCTGTTGATTTTTAGTTACGATCCCGCACTGCTGTTGATTTTTAGTTACGATCCGACGCCAGTGCTAAGAAACACAGACTTCGTGTGTAGATTCGCATAGCTGGAAAGTTGCGAAATCCACCGTCCCCCTTTTACTATCGGGCTTATACTACCAGGCGCACAGAGTTGCACCACCGATAAATGGTAGAAATTCCATTTTGTCGTACAAAGCACTTTGCATCCACATTTATTATTTGCACAGTGAAGGAATGGAATTTCCTGCCAGAGTCTGAATCCGGGGGTCTTTAAATCGGGAGTGAACAGGTATCTTCTAGGCAAGCGTGCAACATCGTCGATCACATCTTCACCACTTTGACTGCGGCGCCATTTTCGCAACTTTCTAGCGATGCTAATCTACACACAACGTCTGTGTTTCGTAGCACTGGCGTCGAATCGTAACAAAAATCAAACAGCAGTGCGGGCGCACACACCAGTTGTGAGAAAATTATCGGTACAGCTGTGCGGATTACACGCCAGGTGTATTTTTTGCGCGCGTGAAATACACAGGTGGTGCGTGAGCCGCACTGTAGTAGCGGCGCCACACACATCGTCTGTGTGGCGCCGCATTGGCGTAACGTAAATTTCGCTCCCACACCATGTGTGCGCGCCCGCACTCGCGTAACGTTAATAAAAACACACGGTATGTGTTTTCAGCAGCGAACGTGTTACATCAGGTGAGGTAGTGGTCAAACGCTTGCTTATCTACAATAAAAAAAAATAGCCATTCTAATAGAAACGTAGCCTATAACTAATGTCTTAGTAATAACTACTGTACCGAGCTACGGCACTACATAATTTATTGTTATTAAATTTTAGGGTTCCGTACCTCAAAAGGTAAAAAAAGTAAACCCTATAAGATCACTTTCTTGTCCGTGAGTCACCATTCTCGATTTTCTCATGAATGGGTCCTCATGAGTGGGTGGACCTAGCAAGTTGAAATTTATACCAGATACTTAAGTCTATAGTCCCTAATAGGTGTATAAAAATCAAGGTCTTCAGTCAACACGATAAAAAGATATGGGCAAATTTAAATTTTCGCGAAAATTTGTAAGTACAAAGTATCTTAATTTTCAACTTTTTTATTTTTCGGATTTTTTCCTTTACTTGTGCTGTAAGACCTTGCAAACCAAAATAGACAATTCTTGGTCAACCGGAAGTACCCTTTAGGTTTTGGGTCGAAAACCTATAGGGTACTTCCCGTTGACCTAGAATCATGAAATTTGCCAAGAAGCATCTTACAGTACAATTAAAGGAAAACTTCGAAAAAATTAAAAAAGTTTAAAATTAAAGGGTGTCCCCATACATACATAGATAACACCATTTAAGATAAGCCTCTGAGTTATATGAGCGCTCATAAAATTTAGAGGTCTAGCTTAATGGGTACCAACTAACGTTCGTACGGAAGCCTCGGTGGGCGAGTCCAACTCGACTTGGCCGGTTTTATTTTTTAAAAAGCTTACGTACTAGCAATGTGGGTTGCACATTACTATTAGTAGGTACTCTTGTTAAACTCCTCGAACTAATCTAAATATGCTTGTGTCTAGAATGGGTTCACGTCAATAGTGTAATGAATGGGGATCGAACTCACGACCTCTCGATGAGCAGCCCGACATATTAGCATGTTACTCTTTGATATTAGCCATTGGGCTATGTCCGCTTTAAATTTGATATATTAGAAACCGGGGATGAAAGATTAGTCCATACTACCTAACCATAGATAAATAATTTATTTATGATCATTCAGTCCTGGATTTGTCAATAGGCCGTATAGGCCGCGGCCTAGGGCGGCAAATTTCAGAGGACGCCCACTCGATTTCAGATGATAAAAGTAAAAAAAAAGGTGCATGGGGCGGCGGAAATAATGTGGCCCACACTCATATAATCCAACACATAATTGGTATTAAATATTTAATTATACATTTTCGTGTGGAGCCATATTGAAACAATTGGAGCGTTTTTACCCATGTACCCACATACTGCGCTGTTATTCAGAGACCGTAAAAATCTAGATCCTACCTACGCAATTTTTGCCCATTTTTGTCTGAAAGGCAAAGCGTTTGACCACAATCTCAACTGAATGTAAGCGTGGTCGAGGACGGTGTACACGCTAGGCCTAGAATGGTAACTCTCAAGGGCTCTGTGCTGCCGAAACACCGTAGGGTTATGGTGGCACACCATCACTTACCACCAGGCATAGTGGTCAAACGTGGGTCAAACGCTAGCCTTTTAGGCAAAAATATATAATATAATTAAAGGCTTAACTTAGCAGCCAGTCTGCCCAGCATTTCCTTTCATTACCGAGCGAGTGACACTTTCAGACACAAGCATATTCTATAATTACAAACACGGAGGATAGATAGATTACAAAAATCTAATTATTTTACAATCACAGATATATGAGTACATTGCTTCATTACGAAGTAATAGACAAATTAACACTCCCGTACACCTTAATATCGTTACGTTTAATTGCTCGACCGACCGACCGTGCGTACTGTTATACCCGGCTTTCCCATCCTATTTCCCTTACGTTGCACCTATCCTAACTACTGTTGCAAAATAGACAATATTGCTTTCTCCCACGATCCACCATTCCCAGCCAGTCTCATCCCAGCTCTCGGTCGCGCCGCTCATTTTTATTAAATCTACTTATTGTCATTAAATAATTATTTTTCTGCTAATTAAAACTTTCAGTGTTAATTAAATCTTTTTTTTTAAAACCAATTTTCCGGGTTCCGTATAATATTTGGTGGCAGCGTAAAAGGGATAAGTCAGTTTCCCTGGAACCGCCTTCAACCTGCAAAAAACTCAGTGAAAATTAGTGAAAAACTTTCAAGTGAAAATAACCGCCGAAATACTTGCTACTTGATGATCATCACCTCTGCCGCGCGCACCGAACACCGTCTCCGCTGTATCTGATGAAGAGCTCTACCACTGTATCTCGAAGAAGCACTGTATCCACTGTATCCGGAAGAAGTCACTGTATCCACTGTATCCTGAAGAAGTCACTGTATCCACTGTATCCGGAAGAAGTCACTGAATCCACCGTATCCCGAAGAAGTCACTGTATTCACTGTATCCCGAAAAAGCCACTGTATCGAGAGGAAGCCCTGTATCTTGACCACGCTCGTCCTTTCTGTGTCCCGTGAAACCACTGTATCTTGACGTCGACTGCTACATCCTGTGAAGGCTTATTACCTTGATGAACTTAATCACCACTACATCGTGAAGAAACACCGCATCCTGCTGTTTGCTGCATCCTCTGTATCCTTTTTGTCTACACTGATCCTGTTCCACCTTCGGTTCGTCTCCAGCTCTGCGATGAAGTTCCTGTTAGCCCAGTGAGTCGTTTTTATCTATAACTGTGTTTTTGTGATTTGTGATCCAAAATAATATAAACTATATTACACGTATATTCACTGTTTAAGAAAATTCTGAAATAAAATTAATTGTAATTTCTAATTCTAAATTCGAGTTACATTCGAGTTCCAATAGTTGTGCTTAAATATAAAGTTACCGTGCTAGTGATCACTTCTCGCCCACGTATTTTCTAAGAACAGATAACGATTGAGTCTCTAGTACCATTATAAGCTAACTTAAATTATTAAGAGTTTTAACCTTGATCATTTATTATAATTGGGTCACTGAGTCAAGCTGATATTGTTTTTATTTGTACTTATTCTAAATCATGTCTAAGAAGGAATCTCGAGAGGAAACGCCGCACGTGCCTGAAATGGATCTAAATATTCTTATTAAATTCATAGGGACATTTGATGGGTCCCGAGACACATTAATCCCGTTCTTAAATAATTGCGGAAACGCTATCAACTTGGCTACAACTGACCAACAAAACATACTTTTCAAATATATTCAAAGCCGCCTTGTTGGCAAAGCACAAGCTGTCTGTGCTATAAAAGAGTTTACTAAGTGGTCACAATTAGAGGAATTTCTTAAGTCGCAATTTGGTGATAGGAAACACTACGCACATCTTCTAGCAGACTTGCAAAGTTGCAAACAAGGGCCCACTGAAAATGTAAGCCAATATTCTCTAAAAATAGAATCTTGTTTATCGAAATTATTAACAGAAATAAATATTTCAATACCTACAAAGAAAAAAGATGAACTTTCGGGACGTGTTGCAACTATGCAAGATCTAGCGCTCAATGTATTCATGATGGGGCTTGACCCCAGATTGGCTACAATTATAAGGTGCCGAGACCCAAGTACTCTCAACGACGCTATTAGTTTTGCGTCATCTGAAGAGAAAATTTTAGGTATAACATATAAAACAAATTCATTTACATCCAACGTCAACAAAAAAACACCATTCCGCCAAAATAGCATAAATTATAGGTCTCAAGGCCAACCAAACTTCAACAGACAAATGCCAAATCCACCCGGGGCTTCTAGCTCACAACCCCCGGTATGCAGATATTGCAAACATATTGGACACACAATCGAAAATTGTCGTAAGCGCCAATTTAATAACAACCGCCGTAATCAACATTTTAATAATACAAATAATTTTCCTCGCAATCAAAATAATTACAACCGCGCTATCCACAATATATCATATCAGGATCATCCTGAGGTCCATTGCGAATGCACTCGCCAAATAGATAATAATCTCCTACCACTGAGAGACCAACAAAATGATAATAATCATTTAAACTAGAACGATTTCCCGAGGAACGGTGTCGCACGGGAAATTTAGCTGAGGAAGACGATACCCCAGTTTTTAAGGCAACAAACCACAATGAACACGAAAATGAACCTGGTTACGAAATTTTCGAAGTAACTCATAACACTTCTAAAAGGTGTTTACCACACATCCTAATTCAAACTGATATCGCTGAATTACCTCTTGTATTTTTAGTAGATTCAGGCTCCGCTGTAAGCCTACTAAAATTATCTTCTATAGATAAAAATATGCCAGTATTGATACAAAAACAGATCAATCTTAAAGATATTGACATTGGAAAGGATGCTACTCGCACATTAGGTCATTTTAAAATGAAATTGTTCAAAGAGCCAAAAATCTCACATACATTTCATGTCGTCGACAAAATAAATCTCATATATGATGGCATTATAGGAAATGACCTTCTCAATGAATTGAATTGCACAATTGACTATAATCAAAACACACTGCATATTAAAACTATCAAGTTGCCACTTCATTTTAACGACCCAATTTATGTGATTCAACCACGTTCAGAAACCATTATCGAATGCTCTGTATCTAATCCGGAAATAAGCGAAGGACTTGTTCTAGACCAATGTAATCACGAAGACTTATTAATTGCTAACTGCATTGTCAAGGTAAAAGACAACAAGAGAGTAAACAGTTCCGTAGTAAATGTTTCTGATGCGCCCGTGACACTGAGGTCAGATTTAAATATCACTCTGGTTCCATTGCATTCAAATGATGAAACATATGAGTCTACCAATTCTATTACGGACTCAAAATGCACTGACTCTTTTCTAAGGACTCAAGAAGTCCTCAACTTACTCAGAATCTCACACCTTAATACTGAAGAAGCGAATGCTCTTCATGACGTCTGTTCCGATTATTCGGACATATTTCATATCCCTGGAGATAAACTATCTCACACCAATGCTCTCAAGCATGATATAGTAACAACACCACAAAATCCAATTCACGTTAAATCTTATCGGTTCCCTGAGGTGCATAAACAGGAAGTAAACAAACAGATTGATCATATGCTAAGTCAAGGCATTATAGAACCATCTATGTCTCCGTGGTCGTCTCCTATATGGGTCGTACCAAAAAAACTAGACGCTTCGGGAGAACGTAAATGGCGTATTGTCATTGACTATCGGAAGCTAAACGATATCACAGTTGGCGATAGTTATCCTATCCCACAAATCTCTGAAATTCTAGATCAACTTGGCCAAAGTAAATATTTTTCTACTCTGGATCTGGCATCCGGATTCCATCAGATTCTCATAAATGAAGAGGACGCTACTAAAACCGCTTTTAGCGTACCCCAAGGACATTACCAGTTTAACCGAATGCCTTTTGGATTAAAAAATGCACCATCCACCTTTCAGAGGCTAATGAATACAGCCTTATCTGGTCTTCAAGGCGTGCGCTGCTTCGTATATCTAGATGATATTGTGATATATAGCCACGATCTAAATTCACACATGGAAAACCTTTCCTCAGTCTTTCAAAGACTACGGCAATTTAACCTCAAACTTCAACCGGATAAATGTGAATTTCTCCGGCGTGAAGTAGCATACCTCGGTCATATTATTACCGAAGATGGTGTGCGACCAAATCCAGATAAAACCAAAGCAGTCACTGAATTCCCGATTCCTAAAACACCCAAGGACATAAAATCCTTCCTTGGGCTTGTTTCTTATTATCGCCGTTTTATCCCTGATTTTTCAAAAATTGCTAAACCTCTGACTCAACTTCTCAAAAAAGAAGTACCATTTGTATGGGAAAACCAACAACAGTTAGCCTTTGACGAACTAAAACATAAACTTACCTCTGCACCCGTTTTGATCTACCCCGACTTCTCAAAACCATTTGTTTTAACTTGCGACGCTTCTAACCATGCTATTGGTGCAGTCCTTTCTCAAGGTCCAACGGATCAAAGTAGACCCATTGCATATGCCTCGCGAACGCTAAATAAGAGCGAGTCAAATTACAATACAACAGAGAAAGAACTCCTAGCAATCTTGTTTGGGTGTAAAACTTTCCGCCCTTATCTTTACGGGCGAAAATTCCAAATCATTACTGATCATCGACCATTAAAATGGCTTTTCAACCACAAGGATCCAAGCAGTAAGCTGCAAAGATGGCGATTAAAACTGGAAGAGTATGAATATGAAATCGGATATCAAAAGGGAAAACTAAACGCTGCAGCTGATGCCCTTTCTCGCTATCCTGTTAACCCAATCACTAGAGGTGATAACGAAATCCCCCTTATTCTGGGCGATGACATTAGTCCTTTTAGTGGCGACCTTAACATTGATTTTAGTCCCCTAAATTTACCAGATCCTATTCAAGACGTTTAACAACAATTTTCAAACCCTCCGGTTTCAGAAAGCTTAGATGTAAATCCTACAGTCGACTTACCTTCAATAACCCAACGTGATTCAGAAAGTACATCAATGCTCCCAGCTCATTCAACTCCTTCTCAACCTAATGAAGAACCTGAAGAAAGTGAAAACGAACAAAATCTGTGTGACATTATAAATGAAAATTATTCTCAATTCTTAAAAGCAGTAAATAATAAAACCTTCATATTTGACGCGAAAATATTGGAATCCAATTCAAGTATCCTTGAAAGTAATGACAAAATAATAATAATTCCTACTTCAATAGATCTTGACGAAAGTAATCCCTACGTACACGAAATTTTAAGTGAGTTAGAGGACAGTACGATGGTTCTAAATCAAGAAAGAACTTTATTCTCCAGCGTACAGTTTGAATTCAAAGGACGAACAGTTTATTTCCTGTTCACAAAAGTAAACCATTTTGACAACGCAAACTATGAAGATGTATACAATAGTCTAAAAAACTTACGCAACATTCTTATACAAAAGTCACCAACACAAGTGAGCGTCACAGATTTCAAAAATCCTTTCGAAACTCACTTATACACAAAATTGTACAACATCATATTATTTCTATTCCACAACACTAACACCATTGTTACAATTTATCGTAACACCCTAATTTTTCCATCACTCACCGAAATTAAGAAAATTCTTCGTGAGAACCACGACCTTCCCATTGCCGGTCACCTAGGAAGTGTCAGAATGTATAAGCGAATTCGAGAACGGTACCATTGGAAAGGAATGCGAAGTGACATAGAAAACTATGTAAAATCATGTAAACTTTGCCAAGAAAACAAAGCCCTGCGCAGAGTTATTAGGGCCCCAATGCAAATCACTTCAACATCCACCGCTTCATTTCAAAGACTTGCGCTGGACATCGTTGGTCCACTTCCTGAAGCAGGGCCCGGTAAACTAAAATATATTTTAACACTTCAGGATGACCTCACTAAATTCTCTCTAGCCTATCCCATTCGCTCAACAACAGCCGAGGAAACAAGTGAATGCCTTCTTCACTTTATATCTCTTTTTGGCATTCCTAAAACTATTTTAACTGACCAAGGCACAAATTTTACAGCTGATCTTTTCAAGAAAACATGCGAATTCTTAAAAGTAAAACAGCTTTGGTCAAGTCCGTATCACCCTCAAACACAAGGCGCACTTGAGCGTAGCCATTCAACTCTAAAGGAATACTTGAAATCATTCGTAAATGAAAACCAAGACATTTGGCCTCGCTATGTTTATACTGCCATTATGGTGTATAATACTAATGTTCACTGCACAACAAATTATACGCCGTATGAGCTTATTTTCGGGCAGAAACCTACTATTCCTGACTCTATCTTTGACTCGGCTCCAGATCCCACATATCCCGAATATCTGAAAATGCTGTGTCACAGACTCAAATATTCGAAGGAAAAAGCAATTCAAAATATAAATCAGTCTAAAGAAAGGTCCAAAAGGTACTATGACTCACACACGCGACCCGTCAAATATCAGGCCGGACATCTTGTTTACCTAAGGAATCATCTAAGACTTAGAAAAGCTCTTTCACCTATATGGAAAGGACCATATACAGTTAAGCAAGTTCATGACAATAACACCGTAACCTTGCTTATCAATAGGCGGCTCGTCAGACATCACTTTGACCAAATTAAACACGCAACATCGAATTCAGTTTAAACGTACTATTTCAATATTAATTTTAAATTTTCAGAATCATACTGCCTTTGCTATTTCTTCTTGCGACACCATCGGCTCAGGAACTCGTTCAACCGCTGGATAAAAGTCCCGGTATATACTTCGATCCCATCAGCAACTTGAAGCTAATAAACGACCACATTCACTATATTATACCTTTAGATTTAAATTTTATTCAAGCTCATTTAAAACATATAAGAAATATTTTCGAAACTTTTAAATTACTCTGTAATCAAAACAAAGCTATTGATGATTTCCATTGCTTAAATATGCTTAACCCTCTCAATTCTGTTTACGATGATATTCTACGAGATTATCATGCAATTTCTCATTTATTTTCCGTAAGATCTAAAAGATCCGCCTGGTTTGCTGGAGTAGGTACTATATTGAAAAAAGTGTTTGGCACAATGGATGAAAATGACTATGAACAATATAACAATGACATACAAACTTTGTACTCAAATGATAAAACATTAGCTGCATTAATTAAACAAAACATTTATATATCTAAATCCGCAATCCTCACCTTTAATAACACATTAAATACTATAATGCAAAATGAAAACCGTCTTAGTGAAGTTACTAATAAGCTATTTAAAAATGTCACTATAGTTACAAACGAACTTTTGTTTAGAAATAAGATAAGTGAAGTCTTAAATGTTCTAGAGGCAAATCTATTGTTTTTGTCTTATAAGTTAGAAGACATAGTAAATTCATGTATGTTTGTAAATAGTAATACACTGCACCCTTCAGTTGTTACACCAACGCAGCTTTACTCTGATTTAGAGAGTAATATAAAACATCTTCCTAAATATAAAGAATTCCCAGTCGATATAGATTTAAGAAACATTAACTTGCTATTAAGGATGTCTGAACTCGATACGTATTATAGTTATAATAAGGTTATATTTGTAGTACGGATTCCACTAGTTTATCATATAGAATACGATCTTTATAAGCTCATTCCATTACCAATACCGCATAATGCAAGCAAGCCAAATTCCTATGCAATGATTATACCAACAAAAAACTTTGTAGCTCTTAGCAAAGATAAATCAACTTATTGTACATTAGATGAGATTAACTCCTGTAAGTCTGCCTACAAAGGCACTATAGCTTGTAACATTCCTAATATCTTATCAGTCAATACGAATCCTATTTGTGAAATAGAATTGATGACAAAAATAATCACAATATTGCCAACAAACTGTGAAACGAAATTTATTTATGGTGATGTAGATATCTGGCAAAATCTTGGTCGTAATAGTTGGATTTTTGTACAATCAAAATCTACCAAAATATCTATTGAATGTTACTCTAATATTAAGGATATAACCATAAGTGGGACAGGTATTTTATCATTGGAACCACAGTGTATGGCCTTCTGCCGAAATGTTAAATTGTTAGCAACATCGAACTTGGAAGTCAATATAACACACATAAATTCAGATTTTGACATTATTGCAGACGAATGTTGTAATTTTAAAACATTTAGTAACTTTAATGTGAATACTTCAGCCATGACTATATTAAATGTTAATTTAGATGATCTTAAAACCATTAAAAATCAAGCTGAAATAGTAAATAAGGATGTTGATAATTTCTTGAGAAATAATCACATCATCTTTTCAAACCACATTAGTTTTCCTATTGTAATAATAATGCTCATTGTTTCTTTTATGATCTTCTTGACATACATTTATTGTAAAGTACATAATTATAGTTTAATACCTTGTGCCAATAAAGATACTGTAACAGTGGAACAAATCCCAACTGAAGAAGATATTCCACTGCCTAGATTAAGAATATAATCATATATATAAATACTATACTTAAATTAGATATAACATAAGCAACTTATAGATAGATGCATGGTATAAGTAGCATAAAGTTAGATCTAGTAGCATAAGTTACAATTGTAATTTTATATTATTGAGCGCATTCCTCTGTTACCTTTCCTTTGCATAGTTAATATTCCATTTAATTATTCTTATTCAATCTTGTTCATGTAAACTTACTTCCAAGAGTAAGTTTACTCTTGTTGGGGGAGATGTTATACCCGGCTTTCCCATCCTATTTCCCTTACGTTGCACCTATCCTAACTACTGTTGCAAAATAGACAATATTGCTTTCTCCCACGATCCACCATTCCCAGCCAGTCTCATCCCAGCTCTCGGTCGCGCCGCTCATTTTTATTAAATCTACTTATTGTCATTAAATAAGTATTTTTCTGCTAATTAAAACTTTCAGTGTTAATTAAATCTTTTTTTTAAAAACCAATTTTCCGGGTTCCGTATAATAGTACGTTGGTCGCGCTTGTCATTTGTATGGAGATTCACAAGTCGTGACAGTGCTCGAGCGACCGTACGCACTGCGTACGAGGATTAAAACCACTGTAATATTATAATAATTACCGTGCTAAAATCATGGTAATATTGTAAAAAGAAGACCAATAATATCGTTTAAAAACTAAAAAAACAACCGACTTCAATGCCGCGCTATTCACTTTCAGTACCAATTTTGAGATGTTTATCTCAATATCTCTGGAGATACTTATCATACCTCGATAAAATTACCATGGTACCACACTTGGGATATCTCCTTTCGAACAAAAAAGAATAATCGAAATCGGTTCATAAACGACGAAGTTATCCGCGAACAAACATAAAAAAAAAAAAAAAAAAAAAACGAATTGAGAAACCTCCTCCTTTTTTTGAAGTCGGTTAAAAAGAGAACCGTCGTGGCGTTACGATGAACTAACGTGAGGGAGGAAAAAAAATATAAAGTGTGAAACACTTCAAAGAAACATAATATGTGAGGGAGGAAGTCATAGACGTAATATAAAAGGATGGTGCACTGCAGATGTTTTGAAAATATCAATTTAATCCGTATGCTTTAACTATAAGGTTGTAATTGCTTTGTAGAACAAAACGGCCCAATTGAGAGACACCAGGGTGGTAGTGTATCCTTGTCTAACAACCTGCTAGTCCTATATATGTTCTATACTATATGTATGGTATATATATAAGTTGTCCATACAAAAGAAAGGGACAAAATCCGTTCAAGGTCGGTCTCATGGGGGCCGGTGTACGCGATCAAGTTTAATATGTAGCAGGTCTGTGGAGGAAGTACATACCTACCTAGTAGCACAGTGCACACGATAATGACAAGAGTAGGTACCTACCAAGTATCAAATTCAATGCTACAAAAACAGTTTGAATTAAAACGACCGACGCGACCTCAATTTTCACGACGGTTGTTGTCTTTTTGCATAGACTCTAGCTAAGTATATAAAAATGAATATTATGTTTTTAGTACCCCCCCCCCCCCCCCCCCTCAGTCAGAGGGCAAGTAGATTCCTAAAGTGAAGTGAGTCCTTGGCTGAGTGAGCTTCGATGCAATACCACTAGATGGCGGTGGGTGGCCCTTAAAACACGCAAGTGGTTGTTTTACCAACATTCAGCGCGCCTTTAGGTAAAAGAAGCTAATAATACATTGCGAACAATTTTTAAAAGCGTTAAAATTGTTAATTACATCTAATTAACGTTAACGTGAGACAATTACATAAACACTTACCTTACGATAATACATATGTACCTACATCAAATCACGCCTTTTTCCCGTTGGGGCAGGCAGGCAGATACTACTTCTTTCCACATGCTACGATCCTGATACATGTCTTTCGCTTCTTCTACTTTCATGAGCGCCTTCATACATGCTCGCCGGTTACAGGTACTTTTGACTTAGCCTTTTTTACGATAATAAAAATAATTATTTTAATTATTATAATGGAGAAAATCTGCTGCCGTAACCCCTAGCACAGAAGAGATACTAGCAATGAGTAACATAATATACAGGATGTCCCAGAAAGTAGTGTTGCTTGCCACCGTGCAGTGTAATAACACTTAGGGAGGTACTAGGTATAGTAAGTAGGGCGCTCAGTCGACGAGCGCGGAGAGCGGTCGTGTGTCTTTATGTTTTCTCTTAGTTTAAAATGTTTGCCTATCTAGAATTTTGCATGCCATTGTATTTGCAATCCTTAGACGTCATGACATCGTTATTTGCATCGTTAGATGTCACAGAGTGACGTGCTTGCCCTGTTATCTTTTATCATTAAAATAAAAATAAATATATTGTACTATATATTAATATATTGTATATATCTTTCTTCTCAACCTCTTTTCTTTAATATTAATTGCTGTCACAAGGACCGCCATAGCAATAACGACCTTTTTTTAACCGACTTCACCATAAAGGAGGAGGTTCTCAATTCGCCTGTTTTTTTGTGTTTGTTATCTCAGAACTCCATCAAATCTTGACCGATTTGAAACATTCTTATTTTGTTTGAGAGATTATGCCTCCCGTTAGGTCACATTTAAATTTTATCGACGTAGGACAATTATCTCTCAAACTCATTGCATAGCTTGATGACATATGCATTTGTATACCTTGACATGATACTACTGGCTATTTTGACTATCGCGGCATGTGAAGTCGGTTTTTTTCGTTTTGTATGATCATAAATTATTGTTTATTTAGTATAGATACGCCGAGCAATGGCAGTGTGTGGACAAGATCAAACGTGTTTTGTAGAGTACGACCGAAACTGGTTTTCCGGCCGAAACCGAAACCGAAACCGAATATTCGGCCGTGGCTTCAGTTTCAGCCGAAACCTTCGAGCATTTACCAATGGAGATGTTAACGTTGTAATCCGCAAACATTTTTTTCTGCCGATACTTACGGGGGACGGGGTAAACACGCATTGCACACACACAAATCACTCCCTTTAACGATCCCGCACACTAGCTTGAAACGCGCACACAGTATTAAAAATACAGCGTAGTTATGCACGCTCATATGGCCAATAATGGCTATATGGCCAGCAGAGGGGTACGCCTTGCGTTAACATCTCCATTGACAAATGCTCGAAGGCCGAAATCGAAACCGAAACTCACGTGGTCAAGTATAAAATCCCTAAAATACCGAAATTTGGTGCATTTTATCAATTATTCTGCATTAATTACGACATACTATTATTTTAGCACCATATCTACACTAATACTCCCATGTACGATTGCCACAGAGCTATCCGAACGCTGCACGACAATTCCCGAACAGTACGGCTATTCTGTAAGCTAGTTTACGCATCTCGCAAGCGGTGAGATTTGAATTTCGTATTACGATTTGAATTTCGTAGTACGACTCACCGCGGATTCCGGTTGCGAGATGCGTAAACTAGCTTACAGAATAGCCCTACTGGGCCGCCAGTGTCCACCAAAGCGTTGCCGCGAGAAACGAAGTTAGGCAAGCGTGTACGACAACTTCTGAAATCAGTATCGGATTCGGCAAAAGTTTTGGCCAATTTTTGCCGAAACCGAAACTGCCGCCGAAACTTGATTTTTGGCCGAAACCGAACTTTCAGTCGGTACACTAGTGTTTTGTATGTTCTAGCGGTCGCGTCGATCTAATAGAAATATCGGCGGCCGGGATGACGGCGCTCGGTGACGGACATGCAGTCATACTAAAGATATGTATCGCTACTTCGGCACCTACATCTCGTTCTAGTCACAGAACACAGATAGAAATCTGTTCTGTGGTTCTAAGTTGACGTCCCAGTGACATCGTCGGTTGACAAACAGCCTTGGACTTATCACGTAGGTAAATGACGAAAGAAAACCACGATTTTTTTTAATACACTTATAATATATACTACTCCGTCATAGCGTTATCTTTCCCGCCAGCTGTGGTGACAATACAGTTTTCATACGTCCACTTTGGGAACATCCGTTTGTAAAGATTGAGAAGCACAGTATCCTGCGATTTGAGCTGACCGTCGAAGACACACTTCATGTGGCCGTGGGTACCTATAAATAAAATAATAACTCTTTAGTAGAGTATTGGCTGGAATTTGAAATTTATGTTCTTCCGAGAGTTAATGTGTAATAAATATTTTTCATTGCAATATATAGCTCTTTTTAGGGTTCCGTACCCAAAGGGTAAAACGGGACCCTATTACTAAGACTCCGCTGTCCGTCTATCTGTCTGTCTGTCTGTCTGTCACCAGGCTGTATGTCATGAACCGTGATAGTTAGACAGTTGAAATTTTCACAAATGATGTATTTCTGTCGCCGCTATAACAACAAATACTAAAAACAGAATAAAGTTAAAAATAATAGAAGGTCCCCATACAAGAAACGTTTTTCTTCGGCATTTCACGCCATCTATGAACGCTTAGTTAGTTAAACGTCCCATAGATGGCGTTATATTGAAATAAAATGTTTATTAATTATTATTTTTTGCTGGCGAAAACTGACACTGGTATTTTTTGCTCGATCTTATAAAATACTGTAGTGTGGTACGGAACCCTACGAGTGCGAGTCCGACTTGCACTTGGCCAGTTTATTTCATATTTTTGTGACATTTTAATATTTTATTTGCAACTTCTCATTTGCATCATAATAGCTGTCAGATGTGAACAATCTATAATTATGTTTGCAATTCGATAATCCTTACTAGTATTATAAACGCGAAAGTTTGTGTGTATGGATGTATGTATGGATGTTTGTTACTCTTTCACGCAAAAACTACTGAACCGATTGAGCTGAAATTTGATATGTAGATAGCCTAGACCCTGGAATAACACATATGATACTTTTTATCCCGATATTCCCACGAGAACGATGTCTACACGGGTAAACCGCGGGACACACCTAGTTAGGATTACAATTAGATATTATGGACATTGCGGTGACGCTTACCCAGAGGTTCCTTTATATGTCCCGTGCGTCCGTACTTCGTCCTCAGTTTGCAGGGCTTGAAG
This sequence comes from Cabera pusaria, assembly GCA_954871355.1. Classification (NCBI taxonomy): domain Eukaryota; kingdom Metazoa; phylum Arthropoda; class Insecta; order Lepidoptera; family Geometridae; genus Cabera; species Cabera pusaria. The sequence goes on from OX940891.1 coordinate 5,934,159, forward strand.
TACTGCACATCGTCACGGTTGAAGAACATGAAACGAATGACTGCAGACCTCTTGTGGACCTTGTAAGGGTGTCCTGATAGGATGAGCCTTTTTATTATCAGCCTGTCGGGATTGCACGATAACAGCACTCCCGATGCGACCAGTTGGAGTTTTGTGTTCTTTTTTTCCTGTGAAGAATTTATATAATATATGTTTAAAAGTTGTTGGATAGATATTATACTCGTCACGCAATGAGAGTTACCTAAGTTTATGTCTCGATGCAAACTTAAATCGCGCAAAGGTAATTGATATATTGTTGTTTTAAAACTGACTAAAGAACCTGTGTAATGGACAGAAATAATCTGAGCACGATGATCATGATTATGATGATGATGAAAGACCTGACACCATTATGTCGCGCGAGACATTTTTAGTAGTTTGTGGTGTTTATATCCTTCATTTATAACTGGAGATTCTCATCATATTATTTAAATAATAAGATCGTTTAAAAACTAAAAGAACAGACTTCTAATGCCACGCTATTAATTTTGAGGTGTTTATCTCCATATCTCTGGAGATACTTATCAGATCTAGATGAAATTATGTATTATATTATTTTAAATTAACACCCTTGGGTTTATTTTCTTTAAAAAAAAAGAATCATCAAAATCGGTTCATAAACAACAAAGTTATCCGCAAATACACATAAAAAAATAAAAATAGATATACGGTCGAATAGGGAATATGCATGTGGTATACTTGAAATTATTTATTTTCGAATTATTATTGTTCTGGTATTGCATGTTAAACATTTTTTATAAATAAAATACTCTTAAATTGCTTAAAATATTATATGAAAATATTATTTGAAAAACACATCACCTCTTGTCAATTAGAAAGTGACGTCACAACGAATCACAGCTGTCACCACAGATTAAATCTTTGTCATAGAAATATAGTCTGGCCATAACTGCTGTACACTCCCTGAGGTATGCGCGGCGAGGTGGGAGCCGGGGAAACAGACTGTGGGGACGGCAGACTGACGGAGCGCGTCCCCCCCGTCTCGCCGCGCGCATACCCGCGTCCCCCCCGTCTCGCCGCGCGCATACCTCAGGGTTATGGTACATGTACAGCAGTTATGGCCAGACTATAGTAAGCACTGTTGTACGAATACGTACTATGGTATGTTGTGACGTCACAAAGGCGCGCGAATATTTGGCGGCGTTTTAAACATCTCATATTTTTTAAATGCCTAAACAATTGTTTGTAGCTTAATTTGAACACTTTCAGTATTATTTCATTTTTTTTTACTATGTTAAATGGGTGTAATCAGTAAAATAAAAATACAGTAAGTACAGTAATAAAAGTACAGCTCATAGAGCTCACTAGTTAGATTTATTAGGAAAATATGTTTAGACTTACTTTAAAGCACAGCACAGAGGAGGGACTAAACTGTATCGGCGCGTAGAATGTCGCGACGCAAGTAGACGCTGGTTGGAAGTATCTTTCATACTGAAACAGAAGCAAAATATTAAGCGCATTTCAGACTACGCTATAATATCATAGTTTATAGCACAACAATATCGCTCACCATAAATTAGTTAGATCACGTTACACCTTATATATGAGCCGGCTTGCTTTTAATGCTGTACTAAATAGCAGAATAGTATCTCTGTATATTCTGAAATGCGCTTTAGACTTTTTTTATGTTGACAAATATTTGTGTCATCTGTGGGTATGTCAACTTACAAACTGTGTCAAGTCAATGAATCAAAAATTCTATATCCTATTTTACCATATTGTAAATGTGGAATTGTTCAAATATTTCGGCCAATGCTGTGAAGAGGAAACACTAAGTGAAGCAATGTGGAAAAAGCTGCCGTCTGCTGTTTTCCCGCAGAGCTACAACATGGAGTCCTTCAAAAGGGCGTTAAAATAATCTTGACATGTCAAGAACGCTTGAGTGTCACCACTAGTGTTGCAAGTTTTCATAGGCGACGGTGACCACTTCCCATCAGGTGGGCCGTTAGCTATCTGTATCATAAAAATAGGTGGTGCTACTGCAGCAGGAGACTTGCTGTTTTTGGTTGTTTAGTGACAATTTCATCATTACAATAAAAAACTTAATGGTAGTAACCATTACGTTTTTTATTGTATCTTTATATCATATTATTGTATTTTTTATTGTATGATAGTAACCATTAAGTTTTTTATTGTACCTTTATATCATATTATTGTATTTTTTATTGTATGGTAGTAACCATTAAGTTTTTTATTGTATCTTTATATCATATTATTGTATTTTTTATTGTATGGTAGTAACCATTAAGTTATTTATTGTATCTTTATATCATATTATTGTATTTTTTATTGTATGGTAGTAACCATTAAGTTTTTCATTGTATCTTTATATCATATTATTGTATTTTTTATTGTATGGTAGTAACCATTAAGTTTTTTATTGTATCTTTATATCATATTATTGTATTTTTTATTGTATGGTAGTAACCATTAAGTTTTTTATTGTATCTTTATATCATATTATTGTATTTTTTATTGTATGGTAGTAACCATTAAGTTTTTTATTGTATCTTTATATCATATTATTGTATTTTTTATTGTATGGTAGTAACCATTAAGTTTTTTATTGTATCTTTATATCATATTATTGTATTTTTTATTGTATGGTAGTAACCATTAAGTTTTTTATTGTATCTTTATATCATATTATTGTATTTTTTATTGTATGGTAGTAACCATTAAGTTTTTTATTGTATCTTTATATCATATTATTGTATTTTTTATTGTATGGTAGTAACCATTAAGTTTTTTATTGTATCTTTATATCATATTATTGTATTTTTTATTGTATGGTAGTAACCATTAAGTTATTTATTTTATCTTTATATCATATTATTGTATTTTTTATTGTATGGTAGTAACCATTAAGTTTTTTAGTGTATCTTTATATCATATTATTGTATTTTTTATTGTATGGTAGTAACCATTAAGTTTTTTATTGTATCTTTATATCATATTATTGTATTTTTTATTGTATGGTAGTAACCATTAAGTTTTTTATTGTATCTTTATATCATATTATTGTATTTTTTATTGTATGGTAGTAACCATTAAGTTTTTTATTGTATCTTTATATCATATTATTGTATTTTTTATTGTATGAAAGTAACCATTAAGTTTTTTATTGTATCTTTATATCATATTATTGTATTTTTTATTGTATGGTAGTAACCATTAAGTTATTAATTGTATCTTTATATCATATTATTGTATTTTTTATTGTATGGTAGTAACCATTAAGTTTTTTATTGTATCTTTATATCATATTATTGTATTTTTTATTGTATGGTAGTAACCATTAAGTTTTTTATTGTATCTTTATATCATATTATTGTATTTTTTATTGTATGGTAGTAACCATTAAGTTTTTTATTGTATCTTTATATCATATTATTGTATTTTTTATTGTATGGTAGTAACCATTAAGTTTTTTATTGTATCTTTATATCATATTATTGTATTTTTTATTGTATGGTAGTAACCATTAAGTTATTTATTGTATCTTTATATCATATTATTGTATTTTTTATTGTATGGTAGTAACCATTAAGTTATTTATTGTATCTTTATATCATATTATTGTATTTTTTATTGTATGGTAGTAACCATTAAGTTTTTATTGTATCTTTATATCATATTATTGTATTTTTTATTGTATGGTAGTAACCATTGTAACGAGGTATTTCGACTCGTTACATATTTTTCGTTTGGAAGCACATTTCAGCTTCTAAGACTGACAAAATTACCTTTTGGTTTTAAATAATTTAGAACATTTTCGTATTTAGCCATTTTTAGTCGATTTTAAATAATCGAGTTATTACTTGGTCTGTGGATCATTCAATATCCTATAGACAATCTTTCAAAAAAAAAAAAATGACTTTGACATCTGTCAATTCTCGATCGGAGACGTCACTTTTTCTTCTGCCTAGGCATACAAAGGGCTCATTTTTTAGAAAATTTTATAAATCGGATTCAATAAAATGAATCCGTATTCCAAATCGCCCTTGCGATAATACTCGGCGTGCTTATGGCGTAGTGCCATATGATAACGTCGTGATTTTGCGGTGAGTCAATTTTTGATAACCTAAAATGTTTCGCGTCATCCTTCATGACCGTATATACAGACGTATACCGTACCGTATATACGTGTATACAGACCTCCATCGGCTGATTATAAAATGTTTGAAACAATTATGGAAGAAGTAATGAGCAAAGTCTTCAACACCTCTAAATCTTTAATAGTTTGTGGCGATTTCAATGTTAATTTAATTGAGCAGTCTCCGCTCAGCGACAAATTAAAAAATTTATTTCTAAGCTTCAATCTGAAGCATCTTTTTAATCAGCCAACAAGAATCACTAGCTCGTCAGCTACCTGCTTGGACAATGTGTTCTGCAACTGTGAACCCGAAAAAATTGCAATTTTTGATAAACTTGGCTCGGACCATCTGGGACAAAGTGTCACTTTTTCATGTAAATTATCCATCAAAGGCCAAGAACATTTTTACAGGCCCATTACCACCAAACGGGTTGAACAGTTTGTGGATATCATTGACAAGCAATTAATGAACCTAAGATTTTCTGAGGATCCTGATGACCTATGCAGTGCTTTATTTCAAATGTTAGATGCAGAGATCAATGATATTTTTAAAATTAAAATGGTTAGAAAGGGTGCGAAGGTTCGTTTCGATGACTGGGCAACTCCTGGTATTTATAAAAGTAGAAACAATTTGTATAACTTGTACTCACAAAAAACCATTAATTTACATAATACTAAATTCATAAATCACTTAAAATTGTATTCAAAAACTTTTAAAGTTGTTTGTCAGACAGCAAAATCACTGCATCTAAGTAGAAAAATTAAGCATGCCGATGACAAAATAAAATCAACATGGAAAGTCATTAATACAGAAACTGGAAAAATTAAGCAGAGGGACGGTAAAATTATGTTAAAAATTAATAATAAATTAATCATAGATAATAATGATGTCGCTAACACATTTGTTGAGTACTTCTCACAAGTACCTATTATTACTACTCAGCCTTTAAACTCTTCCCCTAAGGATGCTTTTGTTTTACTATCAAAGTGTGTGAATGTATGTGACTCTATGTTTGAGTTCAGACACATAACTTCAATATCAATTATCAAAACTTTTAAAATGCTCAATCAAAAGAAAACCGAGGATCTGTGGGGTATGTCAACCAAAGTACTTAGTTATATTATTAATGCAATTAGCCCTCACTTAGCGTTTATTTTTAACAGATGCGTCGATGAAGGTGTCTTTCCTGATGTAATGAAAAAAAGTAAATTAATTCCCCTATACAAATCAGTGAACAAAAATGACCCTTCAAACTATAGACCAATCTCTATATTACCGGCGCTCAGTAAAGTTTTTGAAAAAGTTATATTAGACCAGCTTTTGGCACATTTTAATATTAATCATCTTTTAAATCACAAACAATATGGTTTCACTAAGGGGCGTTCTACTACTGATGCTGGAGTAGATCTTCTTAAACATATATTTGATGCCTGGGAGAAAGCACAAGATGCTATCGGCGTTTTCTGTGACTTATCTAAAGCGTTTGATTGCGTCTGTCACAAAACGCTAATTTGCAAATTAAAACACTACGGCGTTAACGGAAAAGCACTTGATCTGGTCTCATCCTACCTCAGTAATAGAATACAGATGGTTGAGGTCAATGGCGTCAGGTCATCTGGATCCCTCATAAAAATGGGAGTTCCGCAGGGATCGATCTTAGGACCATTTTTATTTCTAGTTTATATTAATGACTTGCCGTCTTTCGTGCAAAACTTATGTGACATTGTTTTGTTCGCGGATGATACATCCTTAATATTCAAAATAGATAGGATTGCGCCTGGATTTGACGATGTTAACAAATCAATCGCACAGGTTTTGAATTGGTTTACAACCAATAACTTATTACTGAACGCCAAAAAAACTAAATGTATTAAATTCTCGCTGCCAAATGTAAGAAAGGGTGTCATTAATAGCAGGATATTAATAAACGATGTACCGATAGAATTTGTTGAATCCGCTACATTCTTGGGCATCACCCTGGATTCAAAACTACAATGGGGTTCTCAAATATCGGCTCTGGCAGGTAGATTGAGCTCCGCTGCATACGCAGTACGTAAAATCAGAAACTTGACTGACGAATCCACTGCTAGATTGGTTTACTTTAGCTACTTCCATAGTATAATGTCCTATGGCATTTTATTGTGGGGGAAAGCCGCCGAAATCCAATCTATATTTGTTTTACAAAAAAGAGCTATTCGATCTATATATACCATGAAGTCGCGAGACTCACTTCGTGAAAAATTTAAGGAGATTAAAATTCTCACAGTGGCATGTCAATATATATATGAAAATATTATGTATGTACGCAAAAATTTGAATGAGTATGATAAGAGGTCCGATGTACATAATTTCAATACAAGACACAAAAATAGATTAATTCTACCTCAATTCAGGTTGTGGAAAGTTAGTGGTTCTTTTCTGGGGAACTGTATACGATTTTATAATAAACTTCCTAAAGATATTGATCAACTGTCTATAAGCAGATTTAAAACCTTTGTAAAATCCAATTTAATGAAGAAATCGTACTATACAATAAATGACTATATGAATGACAAAAATGCTTGGCCTGAATGCCCCAAGCTCCAAGATATAATATAAATTGTATGATAATAGAATTACTTATTGTACATTAAACATTTATTTAATATGAATTAAAAAAATGAATTAAAATAAGTGACAAGCCCCATAGAGTTTCTTGGTGTTTCTTCTCTGATGGGAGTACTTCCGAAACACCAGTAGATTCAACAGTCAATCAGTTTTCATCTTTTGTTTGCAGATCTAGGGTTGCCTGTTACGACGGTATTATGCGGCTGATAGTCGGACAATCAGTTCCATTCGGAACATGATTTGTACTGCAATTAGTCTGCGTTTTATTTATCTATTATGTTTCATTATTTCACAATTTTTTGGATAAAAATTGTCTGAAGTACTGAAACATGCACTGGGTTGCGGGTGCACGTAATGGTACGGTTGGCAACCCTACATTAATAAGGGGAATTAAACATGTGTTTTAAGTGTGACGTTCGACGTCTAGATGAAAGCTGAATGGCTCAATACCTTTGTTTTTTTTTTGTAAATTCAAAGCGTTATGTTTCTGTTATATCTATATTTTTTGTTGAATATGATCTATTTAATGTTATTTGACGTGTGTAAGTGCTAATTTTTAATTTGCCCATATACTGAATAAATGCTTTGACTTTGACTTTGACTTCATGGCGACAAATTACAATCGGATTTTTGGTTACAGCCTTTTGGCGCTGTTTGGACGACTGTCGTCTACTGTTTGGGCGACTATGGGTGTCGCCAACTGTTGGTTCGACGCTGGAAGACGTCGTTAGTTTGAGGTGTTCGTGCGACGCACACCGTTTGGATGTCGTCGTAGTTTTGAGCTGTTGGTGCGACGATGAATGACGTCTGTTTAGAGTGGAGTGCTCAGACGCCCCCGGACGCTGCAGCTAAGCCAATTTCATTATAACTCTTTTTATTACCCTTAAAAACTTTAATTTCATATTCGCAAGATGCAAGAAAGACAATAACCAAATTTCAGTAGTAAAATGTAAAATAAATTAACCTAAAACGTAACGAAAACCGAATGGTATTTATAGTCAAATGTTTAGACATAGTATTGCGGCTTTAACTAAGTAATGTAACTCACTTTGGAGGTAAGGGACGTTTTGAAGTATTAAAATTTGTCATACATTCCCAAAACAGTGTTATATCATTTGCCTGTCCCCCGGTCCGAGATTAAAAGTCTCAATGACACCGCTGATTTATCCTGGTAAGTTTTAGATCTTGGTAGAACAAGGGCGCTCGATATTCATAAATACTGTCTACCTAACATTAATTTTTAGCTTTTTATACTCTATAACCTTCATGTTACAACCAGTAACGCGTTTATATTTTATAAACCAAAATTTTTTTATTACAATTAGCGCGAGAACAGGGACCGGATTTACCTCCACATATATAATCTTTCTTGCATCTTATTTTTGTTTTTCTTGTCACAATTTAGTGCAATTTTTTGTTATTTTTAGCATTTTTACTTTGTTTTGTGTACTTTGAAAACACAATTGTAACTTTGTTTACAACTTTTTTTGTATTTTAACAAAACTAATTAACATACAATGTTCTTTATATGTCTTATATACTGGATAGACTAATCTAAGTGTGTACTTACTATATAATAACATTTGAGATATGCGTTGTTTACATTTTGTAAGGAACTGACCTTGACCACATTGAAAGTGCTAAGTTTTTGTTTGAATTGATATAACTTTGTCTTATATAAAGTTATAACGTTTGTTTACTGTTGAGAAGCATTAAGCTACATTCATATTAGAAAATACTAGCTTATTAACATAATTATTAACTAGTTTATTGATTTTACTTTTCACAAATAGATATAACCTTAGCCGTTGTTAATAATCTTGAAAATTAAGATAAATTGTGAATCTTTTTTGCATCTTACATACTTCACAATTTGAATGTTTCTTTGTACATTCAAATTTCTTTAAATACTTTTGAACATTATTAAATATTAACATAAACTTTAAAACATAATAACTTAAACCGTTTTTAACAAAAAATCTTATAAACTTTGATGAGTTTTAACTATTCTTTGAATTTTTAGTTGGTTGTTTGTCTTTGTTTCTTTAATATTTTTGATTATTCATCATGAATGACAAACAGGTTCAATTTCCACCCTTGTTGGAAGAGAATTTACCTGGTACTTCTAGGGATGTTATTTCTAATCCGGCGTTGGATAATTTAGTTATGCAGAATGCAACAGAGGCCGTTGACCCTTTCTTACCTAACTTTGGTCATAGTAGCTTGCATAATTTTACACCTTTACCTTCGTTTAACTCTATGAATGTTCAACTCAATGAACAATTGAAAAAGCATTTGCCTTCAACAAATAAACTTCCTGATTTGAAGCGTAGTAAGATATCTTTTGATGGGAAAACTTGTAAGGCATCGGGCCCAAGTTTTTGAAGAAACTTCAGGTGCTCCGATATCCAATTATAAACCTAATGATGATACGTGTAAAAGAGAATTTTCAGAATGGCTTGACTATTTAAAAACATTTTTTTCTGTTCATAAAGCAGCTCCTATACTTTTTACTAAACAAAATGATACTAGACCATTTTTAAAATTTACCATTTATAATGAAACTTTTTCTGGATTGCTAGACAGTGGTTCAAATAGCTGTGTTTTAGGTAATAACCAACACTTGCATTTTTCTAAACTAGGATTTCAAATTAAACCTATTGATGCCTCCGCTTGTACTGCTGACGGTTCATCAAGAAAAGTTATCGGTTCTATGCGATTACCGGTTACCGTTGACAATGTTTGTAAACTTGTAGAATTTTTAATAATACCCTCTTTTGATCCACCTATTATATTGGGACTTGATTTTTGGTTGAAATTTAACTTAGCTAAAGACTTGTGGAAAAATATTGAATATGTTCACAATAATAAAATTCAAGTGAACGCTGTTACTTCTACAGTTCATTTAACTCCTTCTGAGAAACAACAATTAGATGAAACCATTGCTTTGTTTGAAGATATTTCTTATGAGAAAAAAGGTTTAGGCCTTACCACCCTTGTGGAACATAAAATTAACGTTACTGGCGACCCTTTTAAAAGTAGATATTGGCCGTTGAGTCCTGCTAAACAAAAAGAACTTTATGATGAAGTGGAAGTTTTATTAAAGGAAGGAATTATAGAACCTTCAAAATCTCCTTGGTGTTCCCCTGTATTAGCCGTCGATAAAAAAGATGGTGGAACCAGATTATGTTTAGATTCGAGACGATTAAATTCAATAACTGTTAAAGATTCTTATCCTTTGCCGTACCCTTCTAGGATATTAGACAGCCTTCGTGGGGCTAAATTCATATCTACCATAGATCTTTCTAAAGCATTTCTGCAAATTAAACTTGAAGAGTCCTCTCGTGAAAAGACTGCTTTTGTAGTTCCTGGAAAAAACTTGTACCATTTTGTTCGGATGCCTTTTGGAATCACCAACGCACCGGCAGAGTTACAACGCTTGGTTGATAAACTCTTTGGACCTGAATTTGACAATGTCCTGTTTAAATATTTAGATGATTTGATTTTAGTAAATGATAATTTTCAAAATCATATAGAGTACCTTAAAAAAGTCCATGAAATACTTAAAAACTCAGGCTTAACAGTAAATCTTAAAAAATGTGAATTTTGCAAAGAAAGACTCCGTTATCTTGGTTATATTGTAGACAGTCAAGGCCTACATACTGATCCGTCTAAATTAGAAATTATAGAAAACTTTCCACGACCAGAGTCCGTAAAACAACTTAGAAGCTTTTTAGGATTATGTTCATATTATCGACGTTTCATTTGTAAATTCGCTGATATTGCCTCCCCTTTAACTAAATTAACTTCCGGAAGTAAAAAGATAAAACATACTTTTGTTTGGAATGAAGAAGCTGAAGAAGCCTTCATTAATTTAAAAAATGCTTTAATAACTACACCTGTTTTACAGTGTCCTGATTTTGAAAAACCTTTCTTTTTACATTGCGATGCTAGTTCTGTAGGAATTGGTAGTGTTCTGAGTCAAGAAGACGAAAATAATGAACAACATCCAATTGCTTATTATTCAAGATCTTTAAATAAATGTGAAAGAAATTATAGTACCACTGAACGTGAACTTTTGGCAGTTTTAGATTCAATTGAACATTTTAGACCTTATGTCGAAGGAATGAAATTCACAGTTGTGACAGATCATGCTAGTCTCAAGTGGCTTTTAAAACTTAATAACCCTAGTGGACGCTTAGCTCGATGGGCTGCACGTATTTCTCAATTTACTTTGATATTGTTCATAAAAAAGGATCTTTACATCAAGTTCCTGACGCTTTATCTAGAATCAATATAACTTCAATATTAGTTTCCGCTATAAATATTGTCTCACCAGATGAAGATATAGAAGACCCTTGGTATAGAAAAGTCTTTATAAATTGTCAAAAATACCCTTCTAGAATGAAAAACCTTCGAGTAGAAGATAATACTTTGTATCGTTACTGTAAAAATAAATTTGACCCTAATAGTCGTTTGAATTGGAAAATTGTTATACCTAAAGAACATGTTTTAGATACTATTCGTTCTAATCATGATGATATTAATTCTGGACACTTTGGAATACATAAAACTCTTAATAAAATAAAACAACATTATTATTGGAAAGGAATGTTCGGAGACGTTCAAAAATATATTTCTTCTTGCGACATTTGTAAAGCTTATAAACATTCAACTTCTGCTCCTGCTGGTAAGATGGTTAACCCTAAGAAAGTTGATCAACCTATGGTAATGTTATCCGTTGATATTATTGGGATTTTACCTAAATCTTATTCTGGACATAGATTCATTCTTTCAATTGTAGATGTTTTTACTAAATATTGTTGGATATTTCCAATGATAAATGCTACTTCTAAAGTAATTTGTAAAAACTTTGAAAAAGAAATATTTCTTAAATTTGGTGTACCTAAAATTTTAGTGGCCGACAACGGACCCCAATTTATATCTAAATATTTTGTAGATTTCTTAAAAAATTTCAACATCACTAAAATATTTTATAATGCACTATACACTCCACAGAATAATCCAGTAGAAAGATATAATAAGACAATAGAAACATGTATTTCTTGTTTTGTTAAAAATGATCATCGAACTTGGTCAAGGTTTTTGCCTCATGTCCAATTAGCTTTAAATAGTAGTGTAAATCTTGCTACAGAGTACACTCCTAACTTTTTGATGTTCGGTAGAGAACTTATTTTTGATGCATCTTTGCACCGTTTTAGTAACTCTTTTGATAACTTAGATCAACTTGAGCTTGGTACTAGAGATACTTATGCTCACTCTTTAAATTCACTTAGTGAAGTTTTTGTTAAAGTTCAAGCTTATCTTTTGAAAGCTTATAAGCGTAATGCTCTTTATTATAATAGGGGAAGAAAAGTCATTTCTTTTGATGTCGGTGATGTAGTTTGGCGTAGAAGTTTTGTACAGTCAAATGCACCTGCATATTTTTCGGCTAAATTAGCACCTAAGTTTATTAAATGTGAAATTGTAGAGAGAATTTCTCCTAACGTTTATGTACTAAAGGAATTTAATAAAACAAGTACTGGACGTTATCATGTTAAAGATATAATTAAATATTAAAATAATAATAATCTATATTATATTATAAATAATCTTTTGCAGTGAATAATTATCTATAGTCGGCAGCTAATGCTTAACCGTACTACAATATGGATAACCTTTGTTATTACCTTTTAATTTAGTTAGAATCGTTCTGAGATTATAAAAGATATAGGCGATGGTGCTTATCTACACTTTTGTTAAATATTTCAGAAATATTTATTTGGTTTGTAATACAGATAGGTAGATGGAGGCTATGGTGCTTATCCACTCTTGAGTATAATTAATTTGTGATGGATTTTAGGATTGAGTCATATTGATGGATTAGTTTTGGTAAACCTTAACATTGTTTTTCACTTAGTTAGAAAGTTTTTATAACTTGTTTTTCTAGAGCAACTTAGTCAGTGGCTAGAAGCTTAACTGATTTAACGTTATGCTTTATTAGTGTCTTCTTTTAGTTTGAATAAATTTCATATTTTGGTGGCGGAATATTTTCTGTTTATTAATTTTTTTGCATAAGTTTTTATTAGGATTTTTTTGGGAGTTCTTCTCAAAAATAAAAGAAGTTTCATTCTTTTATTTTTTTTTGGGAAGGTATGTACTGTAACGAGGTATTTCGACTCGTTACATATTTTTCGTTTGGAAGCACATTTCAGCTTCTAAGACTGACAAAATTACCTTTTGGTTTTAAATAATTTAGAACATTTTCGTATTTAGCCATTTTTAGTCGATTTTAAATAATCGAGTTATTACTTGGTCTGTGGATCATTCAATATCCTATAGACAATCTTTAAAAAAAAAAAAATGACTTTGACATCTGTCAATTCTCGATCGGAGACGTCACTTTTTCTTGCCCCTAGGCATACAAAGGGCTCATTTTTTAGAAAATTTTATAAATCGGATTCAATAAAATGAATCCGTATTCCAAATCGCCCTTGCGATAATACTCGGCGTGCTTATGGCGTAGTGCCATATGATAACGTCGTGATTTTGCGGTGAGTCAATTTTTGATAACCTAAAATGTTTCGCGTCATCCTTCATGGCGACAAATTACAATCGGATTTTTGGTTACAGCCTTTTGGCGCTGTTTGGACGACTGTCGTCTACTGTTTGGGCGACTATGGGTGTCGCCAACTGTTGGTTCGACGCTGGAAGACGTCGTTAGTTTGAGGTGTTCGTGCGACGCACACCGTTTGGATGTCGTCGTAGTTTTGAGCTGTTGGTGCGACGATGAATGACGTCTGTTTAGAGTGGAGTGCTCAGACGCCCCCGGACGCTGCAGCTAAGCCAATTTCATTATAACTCTTTTTATTACCCTTAAAAACTTTAATTTCATATTCGCAAGATGCAAGAAAGACAATAACCAAATTTCAGTAGTAAAATGTAAAATAAAATAACCTAAAACGTAACGAAAACCGAATGGTATTTATAGTCAAATGTTTAGACATAGTATTGCGGCTTTAACTAAGTAATGTAACTCACTTTGGAGGTAAGGGACGTTTTGAAGTATTAAAATTTGTCATACATTCCTAAAACAGTGTTATATCATTTGCCTGTCCCCCGGTCCGAGATTAAAAGTCTCAATGACACCGCTGATTTATCCTGGTAAGTTTTAGATCTTGGTAGAACAAGGGCGCTCGATATTCATAAATACTGTCTACCTAACATTAATTTTTAGCTTTTTATACTCTATAACCTTCATGTTACAACCAGTAACGCGTTTATATTTTTATAAACAAAATTTTTTTATTACACCATTAAGTTTTTTATTGTATCCTCTACCGAATTTACAAACATACAAATCAAGGACACAATTTCGCCTAGACTCGGGACAATTGTTGGTGGATCACACAAATAACTGTTCATGTAATGTAATTTATTGATCTTACATCAATAACACATTTTAAACTCAGTCAAATAACACATTTCAAATATATGGATATTCCATCAATCCGAACGAAGCGATTTGCTTCCACATTCATCATACGTACCGCCAGGGATTGGAACTCCTTGCCTGAGTCTGTTTCCGGAAAGGTACCATCTGGGGGTCTTCAAGTCGCGAGTGAATAGGTATCTTCTAGCCAAGCGTGCTACATCGTCGACCACATCGTCACTTAACATCAGGTGAGATAGTGGTCAAACGCTTGACTATAAAGAATAAAAAATAAAATAAAAATATGGCATGTGAATCACAATTTTGTCAATAATTTATAATGATTCATTTAATAAAAGTAAACATTTGTAACAGTTTTAATAAAATATAATCAATATAATAGGTACAGAGCTATTTTCAACCGACTTCCAAAAAGAAGGAGGTTCTCAATTCGTCTGTTTTTTTTTTTCTGATATGTATTTTACGCGATTACTCCGTCAATTGTGAACCGATTCGAATAATTCTTTTTTTTAATTGGTAGGATATGTGTCCGAAGTGGTCCTATTGTAATTTTATCAAGATCAGATAAGTATCTCCAGAGATGATGATACACGTCTTAAAGTTGCTACTCGAATTGACTCGCGGGGCATGGAAGTTGGTTGTTTTAGTTTTTAAACTATCTTAATTATAGTAGCTCTGTCCTATGCTGTCTAAACTAACTGGACAGTCTGGCCCTTATGATTTAAAAATAGAAGTTTAAACTAAACGCATGCAAGTACAAAAACATACCTTGTGCTTACTCCCATTAGTATGCTGACTGAAAATAGGGTTCACTATGAACCGCCTGTATCCAACTTGGAAAATCAGCTTCTCTTTACTCTTAATAGGTTCATCACTGACTCCTGTTCTTTTCAGTACGACATTCATCAATGACATCTTTTGTTCATGGGGTAGAAGACCAAACACTGACAAAGGAGCGTTGACATTGGAAGATCTAAATGCCTCCCACAGATCTTTCCGGATGTCTTTAACGTGAATGGTGATGTAGAAACCATACTAGAAAAATAATTGAAATTAAATGATTTATTCAAATTTATTGGCTTGAGGTCTACGAATAAATAATAAGTCTTTTTATTCGTAGCTTGAGATCTAGGTCATTACATACAGTGGTGTTATTATAATAGAATAGAAAATAATTTGCAAAGACTGCTTAGTTGATTCGATAATGATAATGTCTACAAGCCATGTTTGTGATAAAGAAAATAAATTGTTAAGAATTTAAGAAAGTATATAAGATTTTATTGTTTTATTAACCGACTTCACAAAGAAGGAGGAGGTTCTCAATTCGTCTGTAGGTTTTTTTTGTGTATATGTTACGCGATTACTCCGTCAATTAAAAATCGATTCGAATGATTCTTTTTGTAATCGGTAGGGTAGGTGATCCCATTGTAATTTCATCGAGATCTGATAAGTATCTCCAGAGATATGACGATAAACGTTTCAAACTTGCTACTGAACTTAATTCGCGGGGCATTGAAGTCGGTTGTTTTGGTGTTTAAACTATCTTAATTATTTCATGACTAATTTCTTTTCCCATGAAATAATTTAATGCACGACGAGTTTCATTAAAAGCCTCCATCTTAAAGAACCTTTTCTCTGTGATTGGGGATTCTCATCGATCGAAAAATAATAAAAATATTATTAATATTTTTTTATATTATCTAATAGGTACTATAAGAATCTTTGTCCTGACATGACTGACTGACTGATAGACGCACAGCCTAAACCGCTGGTCGTAGAGACTTTAAATTTGGAAGGTATATTTGTCTTAGTACGTAAGTATTTGTCTTAGTACATAAATCTAACGTATACTAAGAAAGGATTTTCCAATATTCACCCCTAAAAAGGTGAAATGGGGTAACAAAGTCTGAAAACCAATATTGTTCGGATTGCGCTGAAATTTGGCATGCAGATAGTTATTACGACGTTAGTTCCCTCTGAAAAATGATTATCTAAAATTCACCCCTTAAGAGGATGAAATGGGAGTTCAAAGTTTGTGTGGAGAAACAAGATTAGATAGTATTTTCTATTCGAAACTTTACACAAGTGCTTCAGTAAAAAAAGTAAATACGTGTTTTAGGCTTTTTTGAAATTCCACCACTAACAGGATGAAATGGGGTAACAAAGTCTGTAAATCAATATTTTTTCGGAATGCGCTGAAATTTGGCATGCAGATATTTATTACGACGTTAGTTCCCTCTGAGAAATGATTATCTAAAATTCACCCCTTAAGGGGATGAAACGGGGGATCAAAGTTTGTATGGAGAAACAAGATTAGATAGTTTTTTCTATTCGAAACTTCACACAAGTGCTTCAGTAAATAAATAAGTAATAACGTGTTTCAGGCTTTTACGAAATTCAACCCCTGAGAGGGTGAACCCATTTCACCCTCTCAGGGGTTGAATTTCGTATTTAATTTCGTCACAAAGTGTAAAAATCAATATTGTTTTGGATTGCGCTGAAATATGGCATGCAGATAGTTATTATGACGTTAGTATCTGTTTAGAAAGGATTTTCCAAAATTAAGTCTTTAAGGGGATGAAGCGGGGGTTTACAGTTTGGATAGTTATTTTATTCGACATTTCACACAAGTACTTCTGTAAATAAATAAGTAAAAACGAGTTTCAGGCTTTTTCAAAATGCCACCCTAAGATGGTGAAGTTGGGTAACAAAGTCTAAAAATTAATATTGTTTCGGATTGCGCTGAAATTTAGAATGCAGATAGTTATTATGACGAAGGTATCCGCTTAGAAACGATTTTCTAAAAATCCCCCCCGGATATTACTTATTATTTTCAATTATATTCATAAACTTATAATTTACTTAAGTACTTCTGAAATAAATAAGTAAACACGTGTTGCAGGATTTTTGCAAGAGGTTGGTAAAAAAGTCTGAAAATCAAAACTGTTTTTCGGGTTTGAATCCCTATTTCCCTTAGTCACGCAATAACTTGAAAACGGGTGAACCGAGTTGGCTTTAACTTCTTTGATGTTTAAAAAAACAAAATAAAAGTTTTAAGTAAATTAAAGAAGTCTTTAAGGCGGGCGAAGCCGCGGGGCACTTCTGTTATTAAATAAATGATTACAACAAAATTAATGTACTGTATTTTCATTTCATGTCGTAATTAATGCAGAATAATGGGTAAAATGTACCAAATTTCAGTATTTTAAAGAATTTTATACTTGACCACGTGAGTTTCGGTTTTAGTTTCGGCCGAAACTGAAGCCACGGCCGAATATTCGGTTTCGGTTTCGGCCGGAAAACCAGTTTCGGTCGGACTCTACTATTCTGTAATATCATCAGTCTATCTTTTCTTCAGTTTGTCATTAATTATAATATTAACTAGTTAAACAATTCAAATAATTGTAATTTTTTTTTAATATCTTTTAGGCTAGCGTTTGACCACTATCTCGCCAGGTGGTAAGTGATGATGTGAAGAATGATGGTGAACACACTAGGCCTAGAATACTAGATTATAATATATATTTTTATAAATAAATGTTGTGCACATGCTGCGCTAGCTATTTGCTGTTGTTTGCTGATAATATTATCTTCATCTTATAGTTCAGTTCAATATGGGGGTCTTCAAATTGTAAATAAATCGTCTAGGTAAGCGTGCTCCATCCATCATCAGTTAACATCAGGTGAGGTAGTGGTAAAGTGCTACCCAGTTCAAAGTAGGTGCAGTGTGGTCACACACAAAATATCATAGACTTTTGTTTAATATTAGCCAAACTTGTAAGTCCTGTTACCTTCTATCATAAATAATAAGTAAAACAGCAGTGACAGATTTTTTTTTGCCTTATCACAGTTATCATCACTTACCATATTAACAAGACTATCTTCCACCTCTTTGAATACTCTCCTTCTAGTCCTATCATAGTTTTCAAACTGGAAAATACGAGCAAAATCTTCAGGCAAATTTTCCTTAGGGTCCCACTGTGAAGTCCTAAATGACTCCAATCCTCGGTACCTCATGAACCGTTCCCTTGCAGGCACATCTTGTGGGGTGTCAACTTCATCCGGGAATAGTTGGTCTTCTCGAGCCTCAGCTATTTTTTTCATGTCATCATGTTCCTTGAATGGGTCAAAGTCGTGGTCGTATTTTTCGTCTTTGATCGGTATTTCTGATGTAACAGTCTCGGTGTCATTGACTTCATCATCTTCTTGTTCGGACTGATCTTCTTCGCATGACATGAATTTCTCGTCGTCATCGCTTTCACTGTCGTCCCCTTCAGATATTTCTCCTTCCGATTCAACAATCCACGCTGCTTGATAGTCTGACCAGCCTTTGGGTACTTTCTTTACCTTTTTCTTTTTTGTCTGTAAATATATATATAAAAAGCCTTATGGAGACAATTATACAAATAGTGGTAACTAACTGCGCCCCTAAAACATTTTTGCTCAAGCTGAAATGGAGATCTTCAATTCGCTCGGTCAATTAAAAGTTAAAATTTACGATTAGCCTTTAGAGTGCCACTCTACAAACGCACTCCCGTATCCTGTACACCAAGCCATACGGTTTTTGTCTTCTATAGATGTCGTTGGCGTACAGGGCCTGCAAGAGCTTGTCAAGTTTATGTGACTTTGGTGCTCAAAAAGTTAACTACTCAGAATCATAGTGTTTCCTTACCTCTGCATTAGCCAGTTCAATATCTTCCTCAGTAGGCCAAGTCTGTTCTGCTTCCATTGGGTCCGGAACATTCTCTGTCACCAGACTCTCCTGCTTAGCTGGGTCAGCCACTTGCAATACCGACACTTTTGTTACTTCAGCATCCATGGAATCAGGTTTAGAATTTTCCTTACCCAAGGATATTTGATGAGGATCTATCAGCCCATCTATTTTAGACATTTGGAAATCTCCTAAGCCAGTTATATGAACTAAACCATTCACATTTAATGGCATTCCTCTCAAATAGCCTGTAACTTTTAACGTGCCATTTTCCCCTTCCGTATCAGGTACGAATTCCACATCCTCTGCTAACATATAAGGCCTCTTTTCTCTATGATGAATTACTTTGACTTTTTGATTACCAATCCTACGTAGAAGATTCATGCCATCTGAACTCTTGTCGAGTTGCATGACTTTTTCTTCTGGCAACCATTTTGATATGAGCTTTTGAACGTTCTGCTTTTCTGATGTACGTTTCTTTGGGTGGACTCCTTCAATGTCCATGGCCACTACGACAGGGGTGGGCATTCCTTGAGCCATTGCCAAGGCGAGCACTTTCTCTCCCCATTCATCCACTGGCTCGTCTAAAGCCGAACTCACAAAGAGAGCAGTGTCAGCAATTTTCAAAGTGTCAAGAAGAGCAAATTCATTATCTATTTCTGGACAGACAAATGAGAACCTTTGCTTGAAGTTGGGCAAGCTGGAAAATAATATTTTAAGATAAATTTACTGAAGTCAAAAATGTATAAACTGCATAAGTTAACAAAGTTACTTTGTTATTTCTTTCATTTATTACATTTAATAGAATATGGTTCAACATTTTGGGTGAACTACCAGGAGTACCAAGGGATGTGGACTCATAAAAATATATTATTAGAAATAATACCCAGCCAAGGGGCGGAGCTTACCTAGACAGGCAGACATGGAGAGGGAAGCGCACCTCGGTAGCGTCAGGACAGTCGAGCCTCACTTTGGATCGGGCTATTGGATGTGTTGGACGTATTTGGGATCGCGTAGTACTTATTCTAATTGTTTAATTTATTTGTGATTTTGTGATTATTTAATTTGTTTTAAAGTAATACATTTTGTATTTTAGGTTATTTCGTGTTTCTTTTTTAAAAAACTAAATCCACTTCTGGTTCATAAAATCAGAAGTGGGATAGGACTTCAACGGCTCACATAGTAATCGGTTATCATCAGTGGCACTTTTCTTTACATTTTTTGGTTAAATATTTTTCAGTCTACCCACAGTTTAGTGAAAAGTTTTGCTTGTGTTTGAGTGAATTTGTGATTAAACCGTAAGTAAAATTTGCTGATATTATGGCGGATCGTTCTTCTCGATCTAAAAATAGAAGCGCCAGCCCGTCGAGATCTCGCAAAAGACGTAAACATTCTTCGCGCAGATCTCCTACCCGGCATCGCGAAAATAATTCTAGTAATGATGTTTTAGACGCTATTGTAGGTAGATTAAGTGCTATTGAGGATAGATTGACGGCCTCAGTTTCTCAAGCTGAACAATTACGTCCAACACAAGAACGCCATACCCCGCCGTTACCGGTCGCAAGCAGTAAGGTCAGCGAGTCTGGTGAGTCAGTACCACATTATTATGAGAACAGTGCGGACAAATTAGTTAATGCTTTATCAACATTGCTGCAGGCAAAGCCTAGTCACTTTTACGTGTCTAATTTTGATCCGAATTTTCACGACTTTGACGTTTGGTGTGCGGAGGTTGACCGTGGACGCGAGCTCAATCGTTGGAGCGACCACGAGTGATTATCGCGGATTGGTAAATGCCTTAAGGGTGATGCTCGCTTGTGGTTGAACGAGTGGGTATCCGATGATCGTACATGGACCAATTTTAAGATCGACTTCCGGTCACTTTGCCCGCGGAACGTCAACGTTGCTAATATTTTGTTTGAAGTGATGTCTACTGATTCGTCAGGTTTTGCGACCTATGCCGAATATGCTCGAAAGTCACAATTGCGCTTAAATATTGTGAAAGGTTTATCGGATGACCTTAAAACCGCGATTATCATTAGGGGTATTACTGACCCACAAGTTCAAGCCGCTACATCCAACGCTAAATTACAGACAAACGAGTTAGTAGAATTCCTATCAGTGTATTCAAAACCAAAACTCGTATCGGGGAATTCTTTCAAGTCAGTCCGTCCACCAACAGAAAATCGTTTTGAATCGCGTAAACGAGCGGTCGTTAATACGCAACATACTGTCAAATGTTTTCAGTGCGGCGGTGAAGGGCATATTAAATCGCGCTGTCCAAAAAGGCAGAAAATGGATCTTAATAATCATAAACCGAAATCTGTAACGTCAACGAGTAACGCGCTCCCGTCATGTTCGTACTGTAAAAAGACAGGACATTCAATTGATAAATGCTACGCTAAACAACGCGACGAATCAAATGCTCCGACTAAAGTAAATTTTTGTCAGACGATGTCGCAAACGGCAACGTCATGACTGCCACTATTGAAGAAAAGCCAGTAGATGTTTTGATTGACAGCGGTTCCGATATTTAATTGATTTCTAGTTCGGTTGTTAAACATCTCAGTTGTAGTAAGTTACCGTCGTACCGTTTAATGCGCGGCATCGGTAGTCAGGAGATAGAGTCTACCTGCTATATCACAACCGTCATTAAGTTTCCAGAAATATCTTTAGACGTAGATCTTTTCGTGGTACCCTCAGAAAGCATCAGTGCTTCAATTCTAATAGGAACTGACGTATTAAATCAAAAGGGGGTAGCATACATACGAACCGGTTACATTCAGCGGCTTACTTGGGTAGATAGTGATTTACGGGTGCATCATTTGCGGGATTCGGATGTGATTAAAACGTCATTAGTAGACGAGGAAAGAAATAGTTTATGTATGCTTGTACACGAGTTTTCTGATTCTTTTGTAAGCGGGACTGCAACGTCGACTGTCAATACTGGTAGTATGGAAATTAAATTAAAAAGTGATACTCCGGTGCACTATCGGCCCTATAAGCTTTCGGCTGATGAAAAATTGCGAGTTCGCGATATTGTTAATGACCTACTTAGCAAGGAGATTATACGAGAATCTCATTCGGAGTACGCTAATCCTATCATACTCGTCAAGAAAAAAGACGGGTCTGATAGGATGTGCGTTGACTACCGCGCGTTGAACGCGATCACTGTTAAAGACAGGTTTCCTTTGCCTCTAATAGACAACCATATAGACAAGTTAGGTAGCAGTCGATTTTTTACGAGTCTTGACATGGCTACCGGATTTCATCAGGTGCCCATGAAGGATGATGAATCCATTAGCAAAACAGCGTTCGTCACTCCTGAGGGACATTTTGAGTACATCAAAATGCCTTACGGTCTGGCTAACGCTCCCGTGGTTTATCAGAGAATCATATCAAAAACATTAAAATCTTTGATAGACACTGGTAAGGTTCTAAGTTTCATTGATGACGTACTGATTCTATCTGATTCGATCGACGAGGGACTAGATTTGTTGCGTCAGGTACTAGTTGTCTTGACTTCTGCTGGGTTTTCAATAAATCTGAAGAAGTGCACTTTTCTAGAGACGGAGGTGGAATATTTAGGCAGACTTATTAGTCAGGGTCAGGTGCGGCCGAGTCCTAGAAAGGTGGACGCTTTATTGATATCAGCAAAGCCCACAAACGTTAAACAAGTCAGACAATTTCTGGGTCTGGCTGGGTATTTTAGGCGATACATCGCTAATTACGCAGCCAGAACCGCTTGTATCGCGAAACTTACAAAAAGAGGAGAACCATTTTTCTGGCGTAAAGATCAAGATGAGGCGCGAAATTACATTATCAGCTGCTTGACTGAAGAGCCCGTGCTCGCGATCTTTAATCCAAACTTACCCACCGAACTTCATACCGACGCAAGTGCGGTCGGTTACGGTGGTGTCTTACTGCAGGAGCATGACGGTAGACGAAAACGAGTCGTAAGTTATTTTAGTAGGGCGACCCACGGAGCGGAGTCTCGATATCATAGTTATGAACTCGAGACTCTGGCTGTGGTAAAGGCTTTGCAGCATTTCCGCCACTATCTCATTGGCATTGACTTTAAGATAGTGACGGATTGCAATTCGCTGAAATTAACCGAACGAAAAAAGGACCTTGTCCCGCGGGTAGCTCGCTGGTGGGTCTACCTACAAGACTTTAGTTTCACCATTGAGTATCGTAAGGGTGCACTAATGCAACATGCCGACTTTCTTAGTCGAAACCCAGTAAATGTTTCACATATTCATCGACCAGCTAACTGGGCACAAATTGCCCAAACTGCCGATTCTGAAACGCAGGATCTGATGGAGAAATTGAGGGCTGGTCAGTTGGATTCATCTCGATATGTTGTCAAAAACAATTTACTTTACTACAAGTACAGTCCGACGGGTGATGAGTCGCGCCTCTTATGCTTCATTCCAAAAGGCCAGGCTAAGTCTTCTACGTGTTTTTCACGACGATCACGAGCATATTGGGATGGATAAAACTACCGACTTGATTCTCCGTCATTTCTGGTTCCCCGGTTTAAGACATTTTGTCAAGAAATATATTAACCATTGCGTGGTTTGTCTTTCACATAAAAGAGTACCACGGGCTCCACACCAGCCTATAGAATCCTGGTCTAAGCCAGATATTCCTTTTTCCACCGTACATATGGACGTCTTGGGACCACTGCCCGAGTCAAATGGTTTCAAATATGTACTAGTATCAGTGGACTGCCTTTTCTAAATTTTGTCTTCTTTATCCCCTTCATAAACAGGATACAGATGAATTGAAACGCGTTTTTACAAACGCAATCTCATTATTTGGTACCCCGTCTTTAGTTGTAACTGACAGGGGTAGAATGTTCGAAAGTAGAGGTTTCAAGATTGGGTTTCTGAATTGGGATGTTCAACACATCTAATTACGCCAGAAATGCACCAAGAAAACGGCCAAGCCGAGCGTTACTGTCGTACTGTCCTCAATATGTTACGTGTCGAAGTTAACAACAAGGGTAGTAGTTGGTCCGACACGATATGGAAAATTCAGCTTACACTTAATATGACCAAGCAAACTACAACTCAAACTTCACCCCTACAGCTTCTAGTAGGTATAGAAGCTACCACGCCTGTGTTGAGAGCGCTTGTAAGGGATGTAGCCCTAGAAAACTCTCACCCGAATCGCGAAGCATTAGTTACTTTGAGACGACAGCGAACCAAAGAACTACTTGAAGCTAATCGACAACAACAGGACCACCGCGTAAACGAAAAACGGAAACAGCCTCGTACTTATGCGCTGGGCGACTTGGTATTTGTGAGCAAGATGTCGCAGAGTTCTGGATAACTGGATTCCGGCATGAGGGGACCCTACAAAGTGGTAGAAATCCTTCCTCATCATCGCTATGGATTGGAACTGCTAGCAGGATCCTACGGGAAACGAACCCAAGCAGCAGCTGAACATCTTGTCCCGTGGCGCGGTGAATGGACGCCGGAGACATGTGCAGCCTTCTTTATGGCTGGTGAGTATTGACCTTGTGTGCTTGCCCTGGTGGCAGCAACCTAATGGCATGGTCGGGCCACGTGCGCTTGCTTTGCAGCAGCTACCTAATGGCGTGATGATTTTAATTGACCATGTGCGCTTGTCCTGGTGACAGTGTAATAAAAAAAAATTTGTGTTATAAAAAATATAAACGTTACTGGTTGTAACATGAAGGTTATAGAGTATAAAAAGCTAAAAATTAATGTTAGGTAGACAGTATTTATGAATATCGAGCGCCCTTGTTCTACCAAGATCTAAAACTTACCAGGATAAATCAGCGGTGTCATTGAGACTTTTAATCTCGGACCGGGGGACAGGGAAATGATAACACGGTTTTGGGAATGTATGACAAATTTTAATACTTCAAAACGTCCCTTACCTCCAGAATGAGATACATATACTTAGTTAAAGCCGGAATACTATGTCTAAACATTTGACTATAAATACCATTCGGTTTTCGTTACTTTTTAGGTTAATTTATTTTACATTTTACTACTGAAATTTGGTTATTGTCTTTCTTTAATCGTTGTCTCTAATGTCTTTCTTGCATCTTGCAAATATGAAATTAAAGTTTTAAGGGTAATAAAAAGAGTTATAATGAAATTGGCTTAGCTGCAGCGTCAGGGGGTTGCTGAGCACACCACTCTAAACAGACGTCATTCATCGTCGCACCAACAGCTCAAAACTACGACGACATCGAAACGGTGTGCGTCGCACGAACACCTCAAACTAACGACGTCTTCCAGCGTCGAACCAACAGTTGACGACACCCATCGTCGCCCAAACAGTATACGACAGTCGTCCAAACAAACAGCGCCAAAGGCTGTAACCAAAAATCCGATTGTAAATATATTTGTCGCCATGAAAGATGACGCGAAACATTTTAGGTTATCAAAAATTGACTCACCGCAAAATCACGACGTTATCATATGGCACTACGCCATAAGCACGCCGAGTATCATCGCAAATTTAATTAACAAGATGGATTAATCTTGTAAAATCTGATTAAGAAAAAAATACAAAAAGTTTAGCTCTTTGTAGGCCCCAGGGACAAGAAAAAGTGACGTCTCCGATCGAGAATTGACAGATGTCAAAGTCATTTTTTTTTTGAAAGATTGTCTATAGGATATTGAATGATCCACAGACCAAGTAATAACTCGATTATTTAAAATCGACTAAAAATGGCTAAATACGAAAATGTTCTAAATTATTTAAAACCAAAAGGTAATTTTGTCAGTCTTAGAAGCTGAAATGTGCTTCCAAACGAAAAATATGTAACGAGTCGAAATACCTCGTTACAGTACATACCTTCCCAAAAAAAAATAAAAGAATGAAACTTCTTTTATTTTTGAGAAGAACTCCCAAAAAATTCCTAATAAAAACTTATTCAAAAAAATTAATAAACAGAAAATATTCCACCACCAAAATATGAAATTTATTCAAACTAAAAGAAGACACTAATAAAGCATAACGTTAAATCAGTTAAGCTTCTAGCCACTGACTAAGTTGCTCTAGAAAAACAAGTTATAAAAACTTTCTAACTAAGTGAAAAACAATGTTAAGGTTTACCAAAACTAATCCATCAATATGACTCAATCCTAAAATCCATCACAAATTAATTATACTCAAGAGTGGATAAGCACCATAGCCTCCATCTACTTATCTGTATCACAAACCAAATAAATATTTCTGAAATATTTAACAAAAGTGTAGATAAGCACCATCGCCTCTATCTTTTATAATCTCAGAACGATTCTAACTAAATCAAAAGGTAATAACAAAGGTTATCCATATTGTAGTACGGTTAAGCATTAGCTGCCGACTATAGATAATTATTCACTGCAAAAGATTCAGTGAACAAGTTTTCAATGAAAAAGTTGAACAACAAAAGTTCAAATTATTCTCATAAAAATAGAGAACCAAAAATAATAAGTAGTGACCGGCTCAACTCTACCGACTTTCCGAACACTAACAAATTAATAAAAGGGTTTGTCAAAAAGACCAAAAATTGTATATTGTGACCGGCTCAACACCACCGACATTCCGTGCACAAAAACAAGTTAACAAAAGTTTGTTGGGAAAACAACAAAGGTGTATTGTGACCGGCTCAACACCACCGACTTTCCGTTCACAATATCTAAAGTTTCCAACGCTTGAACCAAAAATGTCAAAGCGAGGAAAAAATGAAGAGTAAAAAAACTTACCCAAAAAGGTTAACTGAGACAAAAGCTCAAAAGAGTCAAATCCGAGAGGCAAATCCGGGTAAAAATTATATAGAGCTCTAAGTGTCAAATCCGAGGCTTAGGTCTACAACAAACACAAACTAAATAATCTAAATAATATATAACATGCTTCACAAAGACTGAAACACATTTATATTAAAAATGTATTTACACTATGTGCAGGCTATTTGAAAA
Source organism: Cabera pusaria (assembly GCA_954871355.1). Classification (NCBI taxonomy): domain Eukaryota; kingdom Metazoa; phylum Arthropoda; class Insecta; order Lepidoptera; family Geometridae; genus Cabera; species Cabera pusaria. The sequence continues at coordinate 5,961,033 of OX940891.1, forward strand.
GTGGAAAGCTTTTCATAGCAATCTAAAACAATATTTATACTAGAAAAGTGGAAAACTTCTCAAAGTATCTAAAAGAAAGTTGAGTACTTGAAAAGTGAAAAGCTTTTCAAAGTAACCAAAATAATAAAATATACAAAAATATTATACATAAGATCTTTTGATGCCAAGAAAATTTCTAAAAGAAAATATAATCGTCAGATGTAGCTTTTAAAGTTGGGTAAAAGTTTAAGAGTAGGATAAAAGTATCAAAAATAGAATAAAATTACCAAAAATAGACCTAAGTTAGGTTTAGTATATTTAAAGTTGTATTTCAATAAAGTGTTGGTTTTCCTTGCAGGCAATCATCTTTCACTATGAACCATCTCTTTCATGCATCAAATCTCATTCTTCCACAAACATGGTTCCTCCCAAGCAGAGTATCAAAACAAATCTAAATAAAATGTTAAATCCAAAAATGAAAATTTTAATATTTAATTATATCTTTAACACGATAACGTCCAGTACTTGTTTTATTAAATTCCTTTAGTACATAAACGTTAGGAGAAATTCTCTCTACAATTTCACATTTAATAAACTTAGGTGCTAATTTAGCCGAAAAATATGCAGGTGCATTTGACTGTACAAAACTTCTACGCCAAACTACATCACCGACATCAAAAGAAATGACTTTTCTTCCCCTATTATAATAAAGAGCATTACGCTTATAAGCTTTCAAAAGATAAGCTTGAACTTTAACAAAAACTTCACTAAGTGAATTTAAAGAGTGAGCATAAGTATCTCTAGTACCAAGCTCAAGTTGATCTAAGTTATCTAAAGAGTTACTAAAACGGTGCAAAGATGCATCAAAAATAAGTTCTCTACCGAACATCAAAAAGTTAGGAGTGTACTCTGTAGCAAGATTTACACTACTATTTAAAGCTAATTGGACATGAGGCAAAAACCTTGACCAAGTTCGATGATCATTTTTAACAAAACAAGAAATACATGTTTCTATTGTCTTATTATATCTTTCTACTGGATTATTCTGTGGAGTGTATAGTGCATTATAAAATATTTTAGTGATGTTGAAATTTTTTAAGAAATCTACAAAATATTTAGATATAAATTGGGGTCCGTTGTCGGCCACTAAAATTTTAGGTACACCAAATTTAAGAAATATTTCTTTTTCAAAGATTTTACAAATTACTTTAGAAGTAGCATTTATCATTGGAAATATCCAACAATATTTAGTAAAAACATCTACAATTGAAAGAATGAATCTATGTCCAGAATAAGATTTAGGTAAAATCCCAATAATATCAACGGATAACATTACCATAGGTTGATCAACTTTCTTAGGGTTAACCATCTTACCAGCAGGAGCAGAAGTTGATTGTTTATAAGCTTTACAAATGTCGCAAGAAGAAATATATCTTTGAACGTCTCCGAACATTCCTTTCCAATAATAATGTTGTTTTATTTTATTAAGAGTTTTATGTATTCCAAAGTGTCCAGAATTAATATCATCATGATTAGAACGAATAGTATCTAAAACATGTTCTTTAGGTATTACAATTTTCCAATTTAAACGACTATTAGGGTCAAATTTATTTTTACAGTAACGATATAAAGTATTATCTTCTACTCGAAGGTTTTTCATTCTAGAAGGATATTTTTGACAATTTATAAAGACTTTTCTATACCAAGGGTCTTCTATATCTTCATCTGGTGAGACAATATTTATAGCGGGAACTAATATTGAAGTTATATTGATTCTAGATAAAGCGTCAGGAACTTGATGTAAAGATCCTTTTTTATGAACAATATCAAAAGTAAATTGAGAAATACGTGCAGCCCATCGAGCTAAGCGTCCACTAGGGTTATTAAGTTTTAAAAGCCACTTAAGACTAGCATGATCTGTCACAACTGTGAATTTCATTCCTTCGACATAAGGTCTAAAATGTTCAATTGAATCTAAAACTGCCAAAAGTTCACGTTCAGTGGTACTATAATTTCTTTCACATTTATTTAAAGATCTTGAATAATAAGCAATTGGATGTTGTTCATTATTTTCGTCTTCTTGACTCAGAACACTACCAATTCCTACAGAACTAGCATCGCAATGTAAAAAGAAAGGTTTTTCAAAATCAGGACACTGTAAAACAGGTGTAGTTATTAAGGCATTTTTTAAATTAATGAAGGCTTCTTCAGCTTCTTCATTCCAAACAAAAGTACGTTTTATCTTTTTACTTCCGGAAGTTAATTTAGTTAAAGGGGAGGCAATATCAGCGAATTTACAAATGAAACGTCGATAATATGAACATAATCCTAAAAAGCTTCTAAGTTGTTTTACGGACTCTGGTCGTGGAAAGTTTTCTATAATTTCTAATTTAGACGGATCAGTATGTAGGCCTTGACTGTCTACAATATAACCGAGATAACGGAGTCTTTCTTTGCAAAATTCACATTTTTTAAGATTTACTGTTAAGCCTGAGTTTTTAAGTATTTCATGGACTTTTTTAAGGTACTCTATATGATTTTGAAAATTATCATTTACTAAAATCAAATCATCTAAATATTTAAACAGGACATTGTCAAATTCAGGTCCAAAGAGTTTATCAACCAAGCGTTGTAACTCTGCCGGTGCGTTGGTGATTCCAAAAGGCATCCGAACAAAATGGTACAAGTTTTTTCCAGGAACTACAAAAGCAGTCTTTTCACGAGAGGACTCTTCAAGTTTAATTTGCAGAAATGCTTTAGAAAGATCTATGGTAGATATGAATTTAGCCCCACGAAGGCTGTCTAATATCCTAGAAGGGTACGGCAAAGGATAAGAATCTTTAACAGTTATTGAATTTAATCGTCTCGAATCTAAACATAATCTGGTTCCACCATCTTTTTTATCGACGGCTAATACAGGGGAACACCAAGGAGATTTTGAAGGTTCTATAATTCCTTCCTTTAATAAAACTTCCACTTCATCATAAAGTTCTTTTTGTTTAGCAGGACTCAACGGCCAATATCTACTTTTAAAAGGGTCGCCAGTAACGTTAATTTTATGTTCCACAAGGGTGGTAAGGCCTAAACCTTTTTTCTCATAAGAAATATCTTCAAACAAAGCAATGGTTTCATCTAATTGTTGTTTCTCAGAAGGAGTTAAATGAACTGTAGAAGTAACAGCATTCACTTGAATTTTATTATTGTGAACATATTCAATATTTTTCCACAAGTCTTTAGCTAAGTTAAATTTCAACCAAAAATCAAATCCCAATATAATAGGTGGATCAAAAGAGGGTATTATTAAAAATTCTACAAGTTTACAAACATTGTCAACGGTAACCGGTAATTGCATAGAACCGATAACTTTTCTTGATGAACCGTCAGCAGTACAAGCGGAGGCATCAATAGGTTTAATTTGAAATCCTAGTTTAGAAAAATGCAAGTGTTGGTTATTACCTAAAACACAGCTATTTGAACCACTATCTAGCAATCCAGAAAAAGTTTCATTATAAATGGTAAATTTTAAAAATGGTCTAGTATCATTTTGTTTAGTAAAAAGTATAGGAGCTGCTTTATGAACAGAAAAAAATGTTTTTAAATAGTCAAGCCATTCTGAAAATTCTCTTTTACACGTATCATCATTAGGTTTATAATTGGATATCGGAGCACCTGAAGTTTCTTCAAAAACTTGGGCCCGATGCCTTACAAGTTTTTTGAATTATTATTATTTTAAATATTGTCAGAATGACAAGTATCACAGTTCTTTGTCAAAACGCCTCGTTTATGACATTTAAAGCACACAGGTCCAAGAATCTCTGTACACTCTTTATAAGTGTGGTCAGTCGACTTACACTTCAAACAAGAAAGTTTGGTTTCAACCGCATGAAAGTTTTGTTTAATTTCCTTTACAGGTTTTCGGTTAACTAAAATCTCTAATTCCTTACTAATTCGGATAAACTGTTCAATAGTGTCTATTGATTTTCCAAATAAAAACGGTGTGTAAATAGGTAACATGTTGTGTTTAATTATAGTTATCAAAACATTCTCAAAAGTTGGATTAGCTAATCTGCTAGACATATCTAAAATCTCAGTAATGAAATCAGGAAGTGACTCATTACTCCGTTGTTTGCGAGTTCTCATTTCATACTCCAAATGATAATCAAATTCAGGTTTGTCGAATCTGTTCAACAATTCCGTTTTAAGTGTTGTCCACGAAGAAACCCTAATTCGAATACTACGGAACCATTTCGTTGCTGTTCCAGTGAGCAGATCAGAAAAAGAACCGACTAAAAAGTTTTCATCAAAGTTTTTATACAAAAAAATACTCCTCAACCGAAGTGATAAAGTCTCTAACACAAGTTTTCCCATCAAAAGATATCTTACTACGCTTCAAATCAGGAAGTTTATTTGTTGAAGGCAAATGCTTTTTCAATTGTTCATTGAGTTGAACATTCATCGAGTTAAACGAAGGTAAAGGTGTAAAATTATGCAAGCTACTATGACCAAGGTTAGGTAAGAAAGGGTCAACAGCCTCTGTTGTATTCTGCATAACTAAATTATCCAACGCCGGATTAGAAATAACATCCCTAGAAGTACCAGGTAAATTCTCTTCCAACAAGGGTGGAAATTGAACCTGTTTGTCAGTCATGATGAATAATCAAAAATATTAAAGAAACAAAGACAAACAACCAACTAAAAATTCAAAGAATAGTTAAAACTCATCAAAGTTTATAAGATTTTTTGTTAAAACCGATTTAAGTTATTATGTTTTAAAGTTTATGTTAATATTTAATAATGATCAAAAGTATTTAAAGAAATTTGAATGTACAAAGAAACATTCAAATTGTGAAGTATGTAAGATGCAAAAAAGATTCACAATTTATCTTAATTTTCAAGATTATTAACAACGGCTAAGGTTATATCTATTTGTGAAAAGTAAAATCAATAAACTAGTTAATAATTATGTTAATAAGCTAGTATTTTCTAATATGAATGTAGCTTAATGCTTCTCAACAGTAAACAAACGTTATATAAGACAAAGTCATATCAATTCAAACAAAAACTTAGCACTTTCAATGTGGTCAAGGTCAGTTCCTTACAAAATGTAAACAACGCATATCTCAAATGTTATTATATAGTAAGTACACACTTAGATTAGTCTATCCAGTATATAAGACATATAAAGAACATTGTATGTTAATTAGTTTTGTTAAAATACAAAAAAGTTGTACACAAAGTTACAATTCTGTTTTCAAAGTACAAAAACTGTAAAAATGCTAAAAAAATAACACAAAAATTGCACTAAATTGTGACAAGAAAAACAAAAATAAGATGCAAGAAAGATTATATATGTGGAGGTAACTCCGGTCCCTGTTCTCGCGCTAATTGTAATAAAAAAAAATTTGTGTTATAAAAAATATAAACGTTACTGGTTGTAACATGAAGGTTATAGAGTATAAAAAGCTAAAAATTAATGTTAGGTAGACAGTATTTATGAATATCGAGCGCCCTTGTTCTACCAAGATCTAAAACTTACCAGGATAAATCAGCGGTGTCATTGAGACTTTTAATCTCGGACCGGGGGACAGGGAAATGATAACACGGTTTTGGGAATGTATGACAAATTTTAATACTTCAAAACGTCCCTTACCTCCAGAATGAGATACATATACTTAGTTAAAGCCGGAATACTATGTCTAAACATTTGACTATAAATACCATTCGGTTTTCGTTACTTTTTAGGTTAATTTATTTTACATTTTACTACTGAAATTTGGTTATTGTCTTTCTTTAATCGTTGTCTCTAATGTCTTTCTTGCATCTTGCAAATATGAAATTAAAGTTTTAAGGGTAATAAAAAGAGTTATAATGAAATTGGCTTAGCTGCAGCGTCAGGGGGTTGCTGAGCACACCACTCTAAACAGACGTCATTCATCGTCGCACCAACAGCTCAAAACTACGACGACATCGAAACGGTGTGCGTCGCACGAACACCTCAAACTAACGACGTCTTCCAGCGTCGAACCAACAGTTGACGACACCCATCGTCGCCCAAACAGTATACGACAGTCGTCCAAACAAACAGCGCCAAAGGCTGTAACCAAAAATCCGATTGTAAATATATTTGTCGCCATGAAAGATGACGCGAAACATTTTAGGTTATCAAAAATTGACTCACCGCAAAATCACGACGTTATCATATGGCACTACGCCATAAGCACGCCGAGTATCATCGCAAATTTAATTAACAAGATGGATTAATCTTGTAAAATCTGATTAAGAAAAAAATACAAAAAGTTTAGCTCTTTGTAGGCCCCAGGGACAAGAAAAAGTGACGTCTCCGATCGAGAATTGACAGATGTCAAAGTCATTTTTTTTTTGAAAGATTGTCTATAGGATATTGAATGATCCACAGACCAAGTAATAACTCGATTATTTAAAATCGACTAAAAATGGCTAAATACGAAAATGTTCTAAATTATTTAAAACCAAAAGGTAATTTTGTCAGTCTTAGAAGCTGAAATGTGCTTCCAAACGAAAAATATGTAACGAGTCGAAATACCTCGTTACAACAGCAACCTAATGGCATGGTCGGGCCACGTGCGCTTGCTTCCCAGCAGCTACCTAATGGCGTGATGACTGTTATTGACCTTGTGCGCTTGTCCTGGTGGCAGCAACCTAATGGCATGGTCGGGCCACGTGCGCTTGCTTCCCAGCAGCTACCTAATGGCGTGATGATTTTAATTGACCATGTGCGCTTGTCCTGGTGGCAGCAACCTAATGGCATGGTCGGGCCACGTGCGCTTGCTTTCCAGCAGCTACCTAATGGCGTGCTGCCGATGTATCTGTTTTACAGAAACCACGCCTCCCGGCAACTGATGACGTGAAGACATGTTTGGCCATAGGGACCTACTAGTGATTGTAGAAAATGTTCGCACATTTTATTTTGCTTTAGTTAACTTGCAATAATTTATTACATTGGTACCATTTTTTTTTGTATATTGTTGGGATCTCACATTAATAACTTAACTTGTTGAAAGTGCTATTGTCTAGTTTTTTAGCTTCGTCATCTTTTTTGTCAATTATTTCGGTTTGGTCACGATTGTTTGAGTGCACGCTTACAGTTGAGACACGGACCGCTGGTTGTCATTAAAAGTTGACTCTAAATTCTATTCGCATATTAGTCGATGTGTTTTTAACAATAATGCTATTTCAGATGACAATGATCAAGACGATGCTACTGTTAGTAGCCCTCTCCCAGGACCCAGCCAGGTTCAAGCTGTGTACGGGACTACAGTCGGCAGTCCTATCCAGGGGCCGAGCCAGAGTCAAGCAGTCGAGGACGATGCTTCGTCAGGAGAAGCCGTATTAGAAATAATACCCAGCCAAGGGGCGGAGCTTACCTAGACAGGCAGACATGGAGAGGGAAGCGCACCTCGGTAGCGTCAGGACAGTCGAGCCTCACTTTGGATCAGGCTATTGGATGTGTTGGACGTATTTGGGATCGCGTAGTACTTATTCTAATTGTTTAATTTATTTGTGATTTTGTGATTATTTAATTTGTTTTAAAGTAATACATTTTGTATTTTAGGTTATTTCGTGTTTCTTTTTTAAAAAACTAAATCCACTTCTGGTTCATAAAAATATATATTTTTTTTTTGTGGATATCTAAAATTAATAAAATCTCATAATTAGAATTGAAAATTGTAGAGCATGGATCATGCTCTACAGCAATCTGTTTGCAGCACTCAGAGATCAAGTAAAGTTGTGAAAATTTGTGACAAAACTACAACAAAAAAATGATGTAGCAAGCTATACTTACGGTGCAAAATATCAATCACTGTTCTATGCATAGTAGGCAATTCTGTTGCATTAGAGTGTTTTCAAACAGCAAATGGAAACATAATCGTCAAAAACATCCCGCTCGGAATTCATAGTAAGTGCTACAAGTGAAAACTGGAATTTTATCAAATAACTCACTGAATCCGTTCATGTTAATTTAATAAATTTTTTTTTTTAATTTAAGGGATCCCTTAAATTAGCCCTAAGTACATCGTATTAGCTGTTAAGTTAATCTTTTAATATTACCAGTTAAGTAATTCTTTAAAAAAGTTCTTTTTACATCACTCTTTTAATATGTACTAATGAATATAAAATCGGCTGTAGATCTACACCACTACAACTTACCCAATATGTAAGATTCCATTAGGAGACTCGGTGACAACTGCTCCCTCAGAACAAGTCTTCAGTATAACCAATGCAGATTGCACATCTAGTTGCGCATTCAGCGGCACTACGCACACCAGGAATGGTGGGTTCCGAGATCCACCGAGTGCTCTTTTCCTAGACAACACTTCTTCTCGCTTATTCTTACGGATCTGCAGAGCCTGATGCCGACGCTCATCTTTCTTGAGAATGTGCCGATTGCGGCGAACGATCTCTTTAATATTTACTTTACCTGAGAAGAAGAGAATTGAGATTGGTAACTGCTTGAACAATGTATTCTAGGCGGTTACGATCATTTAGATTTCTACAGGTTTATAAATACCCTTGTAATTAAAACAAGAACAAATGGAAAGCGTGCTTTAAATTACATGTATATAACTTCAATTAGTGATAGCTACTGCAATAGACACCTGAGAAATAAATGAAAAGAAAAGGTTGTATGTTTTGGTCTAACCTTTCACAGCAGCTGATACTCCCCGTTTGGAGCGATGCCGAGACTTGTGAGTCTTATTGCTCTGTTTAAGGCTTCCAGCGCGGTGTGCTTGCTGCATTTTCAGGTCATTAATTGGGTAAGTATTCAAATTATTTACAAATAAGAGCACATGGTAAAGTAGTAGATGGGAAACTGCGAAAGCGAGAGGCAGACAGACAGATGTCAACTGTCACTATTGTCAATTTGACAACCACTATTTTGATGTTCACTAAATAATGACACATGAAGTTGACATTTAATGAAACTTGACAGTCTTAACTATCGGAACAAAATTGAATTAAAATTTTTAGAAAAGTCACAGTGTATCCGAATTTAGTGATCCCAGTATAAAGTAATATGGATACAACTACAATAATTTATATGAGTTTTTTTTAGTTTTATGCATATTTTATACAAATCAAAAGACGTGAATAGCATTATTTTAAAATATGTTTTACGCTATTCACGTAAACTAACATTTTTACGAAAAATTAAAGGGTGTGACATGCTTAAAAAAATCTACTTCAATCGAATTAAACGAAGTCGACTGGTAACATACTGCACGCCAACATCACAGGTCACGTGACATGACGTTGTGGACGTGTCATTCGCGGACAGCTCGTTGGCGGCGTTGCGCAGGCTCTTTCTCGCGAAAAGTCCAATTGGAGAGTTACTAATGAACAAAAGTTGAATGGTTTTGGTTGAAATAATCAGTTAATGTTATAGTTAGGATAGTTAATATTGCAAAAAATCAAAATGGGAAGTGAGTATTCATCGTGTTTGCGTTAAAAAAGTGCTTTCTTGTGGACACGTATTAAAATCTATTTATCGTGATTTATGCATGATCTTTTGGTGTATCGTGTTGAATCTGTTTAATAAAGCTTGTATTTGTTGCCTTTGCAGTCAAATTCCTTGAAGTTATAAAGCCGTTCTGCAGTATATTGCCAGAAATCGCGAAACCAGAAAGAAAGGTAAGTCTTGATAATATCTCTCATATCTTTTGATTTACTCCTTCTTTCTCACTGTAATTACAGTCAACTTAAAATTACTATTAGTTTTGTATAAATATCCATTAGAAGTATTATTTCGTAGTCAACATTCTGTAAGTGAAAGTACACACCTAACCCCAAACTAGGTGGGATGAGTAACTGTAAATTCGACATATTTGAAAGGCGTTTTCTAAATGATTTCTAACTGAACATATTATATTTCAGATCCAATTCCGCGAGAAAGTATTATGGACAGCAATCACACTGTTTATTTTCTTAGTATGCTGTCAGGTAAGGCTATTTTTTTTTATTAACGAGGGTACCCATATGTTACATTCCTAACTGTATGTTAGCTGATATTTAGACGCATTCTTAGTTGGAAACCTAGTATTATTTTTATTTTTGTATGAATTCATGTCACATATAGCTAAGTTTTCAATTTATCAAACTAATCTAGGTCGATGTGAATAATTAAATTTCGTCGAAAATAAAGTACAACACATTTAATGCAGTTTAATTGCATCTCAAATATGGATTTAAACCTATATTGTATTGATTTTATAAGAGATTGGAGATAGTGTGTCTTACTTAGTTGTTGTGGAGGAAGAAATAATTATGATATGCATTCCGTTTATTATTTAGACATCTGTCTTGTAGCACATCTGGGAAGCCACTGTCGGTGGGTCAATAGGTATACGGGATGTGAGCAACATATCAAAGAATGTTGCGAACACTTTACCTACTTTGTCCCCGCAATATGATTTTTCAAATGGTCACGCTAGTTTAATAAATTCACACCTGAACATATTCTCATAAGTAAATTACAGTTACTGTCATTGCTGTTGAAAGGTTATTTTTTTGTAATACAAAACTTGAAAAACAAGTTTTTGTATTCATATTGATGATGTGTCAATACAGTAGGCAACTCTTATCATTACGTTGATATTTTGTCACTTATCTGGATACAGATTTGTACACTTTTATCATGTATTTTAAACTATCATGTTGAAGTTAATTTTATTTAATATAACATTTTCGATGGTCTGTTGGTTAAAGGGTTGCATTGCTTGACTTGTAAGCTTGTCAGTTCAAAGCCTAGGACAGTACCCTTAGTATGAGTTTTCATACCATTTCGATATCATATATTGAACACATTTTCTATGAAAAATAGTACAGCTCCTCTAGTGGTTACTACACTTCACTAAATTTAGACCAATCAGGGAGCCAGAATAAGTTGAACACTATGTGAAATCTGTCAAGTGTTTATGATGATAACTCGTACTAAGGGTACAGGTGTTTTATTCAGGTAGAGTATTATAGATATGCAAACTTTCAGATCACTCTCTACCTGATGTTGATTGCCAATAGTCTATGATGCAGCATGCTTGCCTAAAAGATACCTATTAACTTACCTCTTGGGTTACATGCTTTGCCGTTGTAAAACACAGAATAGGCCAACAATACCATTCCTTCTTGAAATCTTGAAGTAAATGGATTGAAGTAAATTTATGGAAAATTTTCCATGTACCATTAAACAATGAGAAGTTTCTGATAGGATCAATAAGGAAAATTGTACAATGAAACACCTTTTTTAACCGACTTCAAAAAAAGGTCGTTTATGAACCGATTTCAATTATTCTTTTTTTGTTCGAAAGGAGATATCCCAAGTGTGGTACCATGGTAATTTTATCGAGGTATGATAAGTATCTCCAGAGATATTGAGATAAACATCTCAAAATTGGTACTGAAAATGAATAGCGCGGCATTGAAGTCGGTTGTTTTTTAGTTTTTAAACGATATTATTAATCGCTGTCTTTTGTGTTGTAAGTCTGTTTTTATTCAATTGGTTTTTTTTCTAACTCTTTCATTTATAAATATCATTTTTCATGTAGAAAACTGAAAAACATATTCTTAAAACAACATTTCATGTGCCAAGGTTCCAGACACAATGAACAACAAATTGTATTATGTCTCGCATTAATCTTAATTCCAGCATATGAGAGGTTAAAGATCCTAAAATACCATAAAAGTTAATACAACTTAATCACCAACTACCTCTTCCAGATCCCCCTCTTCGGTATCATGTCATCAGACAGCGCGGATCCGTTCTACTGGATCCGTGTGATCTTGGCTTCAAACAGAGGAACCCTCATGGAACTCGGCATCTCCCCCATCGTCACGTCAGGTCTTATCATGCAGCTGCTCGCCGGAGCTAAGATCATTGAAGTCGGTGACACTCCGAAAGACAGAGCTTTGTTCAACGGTGCACAGAAATGTAAGTTTTTCATGCATCATTAATGTTAATTGAATATGTTTTCTTTTTAGTTATGGTATCTACATTTCTAGGTTAATTGGAACTTTACGCAACCTCTTGGATACTTGATTAATAAATATAATTAGGGTAGACGTGTTTTAGAGTGGAGACCACTGCTCGGCAAACGTAGTGTAGTACTCCCTCCAGTTAGATGGAGCAATGATATACGCAAGCTCGCTGGCAGCAGTTGGAAACAAATAGCTGAAGATCAAGCTCAGTGGCGTGCCATAGGAGAGGCCTATGTCCAGCTGTGGACAGAAATTGGCTGATTATGATAAAATATAATTCAGTACATCCTGTTTCCTGATGAAGGAACAAAATGGAACACTTTTGGATTCGCTTGACCACCAGCTCAAACAACATTCCAGAACATGAATTTCTTCGAAAAAGGTGTAAAAGAATCTTGAAAGATCAGCAATGCATAAGGACAGTTGGAGTGTTGCTAATGTTCGTGATCACTTTCTGTCAGGTTCCCAACTATTTCTTGGCCATCTTATCATTAAAAATATAACTAATTTTGACTAAACTAAGTGGTTTAATGAAGCTGTTTCAGCTGTGAACGCTGTGGTATATTAGGTGCATAGGTGCAAAATCACCAAGGTGGTAAATTTTCATCGGAGTGTATTAAAACATTGTATTTTCAGAGATATAGAGATAAACACCTCACAATGGGGCCGAAAATGACTAGCAAAGCATTTGAAATCAGTTTCTTTTTAATTTATAAACAATTTTAAATTATTTTACTAAGTACACTTACTTTAGAAATTGCCATCAAAAATCGAATGGATTCAACACTAGTTCTTCTCATCCACAGCTATCATAACCATCGTCATTTTCACCATTTATAATAACACCATCACCACTGAAAGCCGTGCTACGCTTCATTAAGGAGCTGGGGTGGCTGGGTAATCCCTGACAGGGGGAAATGCATAATACACCCTAAGCGGGACGTCAGTGCAGGTCTTTTTGCCCCCATCACCAATTCGAATTAGAATACTAGTTAATAAATGACATCTATTCTCTTCCAGTATTCGGTATGGTGATCACAGTGGGTCAGGCCATTGTATACGTAATGACAGGCATGTACGGAGAGCCCAGTGAGATCGGTGCTGGAGTGTGTCTGCTCATCATCATCCAGCTGTTCGTTGCGGGACTGATTGTGCTGCTTCTTGACGAACTCTTGCAGAAAGGTTTGTAGTCTTCAGTTTGGCTTGAGTCTCACCCAACCAGTTGATAAACTAACGAATAAGAATATTAATTCAATTAAATAATTGAATTTATTTACTAAGGAATTTTTCCGAATTTTTTTAACCGACTTTACAAAAAAGGAGGAGATTCTCAATCTCAATTCGTCTGTATGTTTTTTATTTTTTCTTTCAAAGTATGTTTTTTTTTTTTTTCAATGAATGTTACACTATTACTCCGTCAATTGTGAACCGATTCGAATGTTTTTTTTTTAAATTGGTAGAGAAGATTTCCAAGGTGGTCCCATTGTAATTTCATCGAGATAAGTATCTCTAGAGATATGATGATAAACGTCTCAAACTTGCTACTGAAACTGACTCGCGCAGCATAGAAGTCAGTTGTTGTTTTATTTTTTAAACTATCAAAGAGTTATACAAGTGACATCTTAAATTTTTTTTTTCTAGATATGAACATCTAAAATACCATATTTTGATATTTGCAGGATATGGTCTTGGGTCTGGTATCTCGCTGTTCATTGCCACGAACATCTGTGAAACCATCGTGTGGAAGGCATTCTCACCGGCCACCGTCAACACTGGTCAGTATTCTCTTTATTTTTTAAACTGACTTCAAGAAAGGAGTGTGTATGTTTGAATGACTATAGTCGAATTTTTAATTAGACTTAGTAAACTGACAGGTCAAAATGTCACTTATCAAAATAATGTTGCCAACATTCAAACATAGTGATGATCTTATTTATTTTTATCGTTCAAAGAACTGAACTGTAGATTAAAAACACTTTAATCAATTAGGATGTATAAGTTCTAGTTAACTGAATTATGTATTTGATCAATGTAATTAGACATAAGCATTTAAAGTCCAGGGTACTAGTTGAATAAGGATCATAAATATGTAATACTTTTAGGAAAACTTTAATATGAGTTATTGAACTACTTCACTGAATTTATATGACTCCGTTAACTAAATCTTTTATACCACATGCCTATTTTTATTTCATGAAAAAGTGGCAACACTCGTAATGTCATTTTACTCCATTTAATTAAAAATTCGACTATAGTGATTTTCTCAAAAATCCGATCCCGAAAACCCGAGATCCGATTTCAATAGTTTTCATTAAGGTAGCGACATTTATGATACAAAATTGAACCTAACTATAATACTGTTGTATCGATACTGTCAATGCAAACTGCATAGCTACTCAAAACCAAAAGTTGTTCTGCGTAGACGGTCTTGCCTTGTAGATGGTCTTCTCAATGTTGACCTTATTTATTAAAGGGAAGGTTTTAGGATCTGATAAATATCTTCGAAGATAGACAATGAAACTTTTCAATAACTGACAGCAAATGACCCACTATTGCCACACTCATAGATAGATGTATTATATTATAACTCTTCTATCATAAGTAGGGATATCTCAGAGGGGGTCCTTCAGTAAATTATATCAAGATTCTGATGAGCATCTACAGAGATAAGGAGATAAATCCATCAAATTTGCTGGAAATGACTCTCATTATGTGAAGTTGTTTCTATAAAAGATATAATTTTTTGGTCATTTTAACTGAAGGATATTTATTCTCATTTTGTTCTAATAGCGCTAAAATAAATAAATTTGACAGCTTTTATATAGCGTCATGTGTCAGACAACTATCTATAGCATTACCAGGCACTGGTGAAACTGGCCCTTAATGGATGTAAATCTATGATGTAGATTCATGATTTTCTTCTTTCGAAAATTTAATCTTTAAGTTTTAAAATGATGCCATTATTTTGAAATACTTGTGTATAAAACAAGCAAATTTAATATAAAGGAAAAAGTCCTGGATAGTTAAACAAAGTACTTGATAGTTAATCCCGAAATCGCAGGATTTTTTCCATAAAAAGTGCTTTCCATATAAGTAGTAGTAATAAATGATTTTGCTGAATTTGTGAATGAAATGTGTACTCACAGCTGTAAGATCATTCTGTATAAACACATGTATATGCTCCCAGGTCGCGGCACAGAGTTCGAGGGCGCCGTGATCGCGTTGTTCCACCTGTTAGCGACGCGGCCGGACAAGGTGCGCGCGCTGCGCGAGGCCTTCTACCGCCAGAACCTGCCCAACCTCATGAACCTGCTCGCCACCGTCCTCGTGTTCGCCATCGTCATATACTTCCAGGTACCTATACCACAATTTCCATTTAGGCGCTATCCTCATATACATCCAGGTACCTTTACTACATTTACCATGTAGGCGCTATCGTCACGTATACCACATTAACCATTTAGGCGCTATCATCATATACTTCCAGGTACCTTTACCACATTTACCATTTAGGCACTATCGTCTTATACTTCCAGGTACCTTTACCACATTTACCATTTAGGCACTATCGTCTTATACTTCCAGGTACCTATACTACATTTACAATTTAGGCGCTATCATCATATACTTCCAGGTACCTTTACCACATTTACCATTTAGGCACTATCGTCTTATACTTCCAGGTACCTATACTACATTTACAATTTAGGCGCTATTGTCATATACTTCCAGGTACCTTTACTACATTTACCATTTAGGCGCTATCGTCATATACTTCCAGGTACCTATACCATATTTACCATGTAGGCGCTATTGTCATATATACCACATTTTCCATTTAGGCACTGTCGTCTTATACTTCCAGGTACCTATACTACATTTACCATGTAGACGCTACCGTCATGTATACCACATTTACCATTTAGGCGCTATCGTCATATACTTCCAGGTATCTTTACCACATTTACCATTTAGGCACTATCGTCTTATACTTCCAGGTACCTATACTACATTTACCATGTATCTTCAGAGATATGATGATAAACGTCTCAAACTTGCTACTGTAATTGATTACAAGCATGGAAGTCGGTTGTTTTAGTTTTGTATCTTAATTATTTTAAATGATAATTGTAATTTTACCCTGCAGGGCTTCCGTGTGGACCTGCCCATCAAGTCAGCCCGCTACCGTGGACAGTACTCCTCGTACCCCATCAAGTTGTTCTACACCTCCAATATACCCATCATCCTGCAGTCTGCGCTCGTCTCCAACCTATACGTCATCTCACAGGTTTGTACCACGTTTATATTATTTAACTAACATCGTTTTTTTTTAGGGTTCCGTAGTCCTGACAAGAAACCCTTATAGTTTCGTCATGTCTGTCTGTCCGAGGTTTTGCTCAGAGACCGTTAATACTAGACAGCTGTAATTTTGTGGGGGTATGTAAATAAATGACGCCGACAAAGTGTTGAAATAAAATTTTGAAAAATATTTTTTTTTAGGGTAGCTCCCCTATATGAGAAGTGGGGATGGAATTTTTTTTCATCATCTACCCCATCGTGTGGGGTATCGTTGAATAGGTCTTTTAAAATGACTTAAGGGTTGCTAATATCATTTTTCGATTGAATGCTCCATTTACGAAATATTAAACTTTAAAGTGCAAATTTTTGTTCCAGTAGGGCGTCCTCTAAAAGCTAAACTGCTGGCTTAAAAATCTGGAAAAATTCGTGATAATAGCGTATTTCATGAACTTTAAAGGAAAATTATAGCGGTTAAGATAACTTTATTAGTTTAGCAGTAATAGTCGTTGAACTTGGGTGTTGGATAATTTTGTACCAAATACAAAATCCTTATAATAAATCCTTTAAAGTGACAAATACGGAGTACCTTGTTGCTTGTTTATAACGGGTAAAGACTTGCATTGAATAACAGGCTACTACGGAACCCTAAACTGCGCGTGGCCTGACACGCACTTGGCCGGTTATTCTGAAGTACTGAAACATAGAGTATGTGTATGGTTGGCAACCCTACTTTAATAATTTTTTAATAGTCTGACGTCAATGATTGGACTTTTTAAAAAATGTTATTAGGTAACAGGACAAGCACGACGCTCGCCTGATGGTAAGCGATGACGTCCACCTATTACAGATACAGCGGCTGTAGTATCACTGCAGTGCATCTGTATTCTGTTACCTTGAGACATAAATGTTGAGTCTCACATGCCCTGTAATTTCACTGGA
The DNA here is from genome assembly GCA_954871355.1 of Cabera pusaria. Taxonomy (NCBI): domain Eukaryota; kingdom Metazoa; phylum Arthropoda; class Insecta; order Lepidoptera; family Geometridae; genus Cabera; species Cabera pusaria. Next base: position 5,978,259 of record OX940891.1, read on the forward strand.
CCAAATTACAAAATTCAATGGATGACAGCTGAATAGCTCATTACTTTTGTTTTTTTTTTTTTTTAATTCAAAGCGTTAAATGATGCTTTTGCTATGTTTACTTGATAATTGATTATGATTTATTTTATAATTTTGACGTGTATATGTGCGTATATGAATACTGCCTACATGCTGAATAAATGCTTTGGTTTGATGATTTGACATTGAGGGTAGAGTTCACATAAAATAACGCCTTTTTCCCGTTGTGGTAAGCAGAGATTACTTCTTTCCGCATGCTACGATCCTGACATACCTCTTTCGCTTCTTCCACTTTCATGAGCGCCTTCATACATGCTCGCCGATTATAGGTACTTTTGACTTGGCCTTTCTTTAAAACGTCTCCGATCTGGTCCTGAAAAATACAATGGTATAATGCACAAATATCAGTAAATAAAGCAAAAACTTGCACTAAAATCACATTTATTCGTCTTTTATAAGTGTTTACATAACGGAAACAGTTTTAACAAAACGGGCATATCTTCATTTATATATTACAAGTGGATAAAACCCGTAATTAATTTGTATCGATCTGCCATTACAAATAAATGGAGATCTCTTGTGTTTTTATCCACTTTTATATATTACCAGTATATAAAACCCGGAATTAATTTGTATCCATCTGACATTACAAATAAACGAGATATCTCTTGTGTTTTATCCACTTTTATATATTACCAGCATATAAAACCCGGAATTAATTTGTATTCACCTGCCATTACAAATAAATAGAGATCTCTTGTGTTTTTATCCACTTTTATATTTCACCAGTATATAAAACCCGGAGTTAATTTGTACCCATCTGCCATTATAAATTAATAGAGCTTTTCTGTATTATCCACTTTATATTTTACCAGTGAATAAAACCCGGAATCAATTAGTATTCATCTGCCATTACAAATAAATGGAGATCTCTTGTGTTTTATCCACTTTTATATTTTACCAGCATATAAAACCCGGAATTAATTTGTATCCATCTGCCATTACAAATAAATGGAGATCTCTTGTGTTTTATCCACTTTTATAATATACCAGTATATAAAACCCGGAATTAATTTGTATCCATCTGCCATTACAAATAAATAGAGCTTTTCTGTATTATCCACTTTATATTTTACCAGTGGATAAAACCTGGAATCAATTTGTATCCATGGAAAGCGGTAATAGCCCAATGTCGAAGGCGTCGGCCTGGCGATCGAGAGGTCGTGAGTTCGATCCCCACCCATTGCACTATCGACGTGTACCCACTCCAGGCACAAGCATATTTACGAGAAGGGTTAACAAGAGTACTAGTATGCAACCCACATTGCTGGCAAGCTTTTTTTTTTAAACTAAAATAACCTTTCGTCCCTTAGATGTTAGCCGTAAAGTTCAGCGGTAACTTCCTGGTGAACTTACTGGGCGTGTGGGCGGACGTGGGCGGCGGTGGGCCGGCGCGCGCCTACCCCGTGGGCGGGCTCTGCTACTACTTCAGTCCCCCGGAGTCGCTCGCTCACATAGCACACGACCCTGTCCACGCGGTGCTCTACATCTTCTTCATGCTGGGCTCCTGTGCCTTCTTCTCTAAGACCTGGATCGATGTCTCCGGATCCTCGGCTAAAGATGTAAGTTGACATTTACCATTTGTTTTTTGCTTACAGAGTTTACTATGTACTTAGGGCACAGTGATGTAGGGCAAAAATGGTCGGCTTTGATGCCAGAGGAATCGAGTTCAATCCCGGCGGACGCCAATAAATTTTTCTAATGAAAAATATATGTGGGCTTTTCACAGTGGTCTAGTGTTCGCCTGGCCAGCTACCACTCTCAAGTCAGAACACATTAGATATTTGAAGAATCTGTCGCCAAACATCTGATGTGTTCCGGCAGCTATCCTTTAGATAGTGAGAGATAGTGGTGAAACGCTAGCCTATCAGATATAAAAAAAATGCTCAGTTACAATAATTGTTCGATATTTGACTAAAAAATGCATCATCATAAAATGTCGTCATAAACTCTGCGTTCGTTCAACCGTATAATTGGAAATTATGCAAATAAAATGCTCTCGATTTTGAACTACGCTACGCCCACGTCAAATAGTGAAAGTTGATCCACTCTTGTTGATTAATTTCGTCACAGCTTTTGAAAATATTACGTGGCTAGATTATACTTTATTTCTGTTATGTATTACGATATTTGCAATGCTATTTCGGAAAATTTAATAAATATTTGATTCTGAATGGTTTCGCAAAGTATTCTAGTCTCGATAATGACTGCTATAACATTATACATTTTTTACATAATAGTAGATCTATACATAGGTTTTTATTTACTGTAGAAGGTAACAGGACAGGTATGTCGCTCGCCTGATGATGGTAAGCGATGACGTCTACCTATTACAGATACAGTGGCATGCAGAATTTTGGTTTGCCAGGATTTGCATGTTACTGTACTGCGCCTGTTACCTTGAGACATAAAGATGTTGTCTCACATGGCCTGTAATTTCACTGGACACCTTGCCATTTCAACCGAAAAACATTCCTATTTTACGGCGGAAAATTAATTGACAACGTGGTAATACCTCTCCAGGCGGACTAGCAGAAGTCCTACCATTACAATTAAGTATATATAGGTATATATCATCTACATAAATAGGCACTAATAAATAAATAGTTCAAAAGTAAAACCTATTAGAACTTAAGACCAGCCAAAGGCATCCTCTATCGCCACTCTTATTTAAACTGATACTTACTACTATTAAATATTCTGGGACTGATATCAGTAAGTGAGTGACATGGACCTGTAGAAACAATTATCGACTAAATACAAACTCTAACGGCAAAATGTTGTCCTCAGGTCGCCAAGCAACTGAAAGAACAACAGATGGTGATGCGTGGTCACCGAGACAACTCCATGATTCACGAACTTAACCGATACATCCCAACCGCGGCCGCCTTCGGTGGTCTCTGCATCGGCGCCCTATCAGTCCTGGCAGATTTCCTCGGCGCCATCGGTTCCGGAACCGGAATCCTCCTTGCCGTCACGATCATCTATCAATACTTCGAGATCTTCGTCAAAGAACAAGCAGAAATGGGCGGCATGAGCACCCTCCTATTCTAGTTGTGTAAAACTTAATTCTCCGCTCGAATAAACTATTCTATATCAGTCGGTAGAATGGTTTCGTCGGGCGACTGTGAGAGCGTGCGTGAACCGCGAGTGGGTTATGTGCTATTTATATTTAAAAAGAACTTTATAATAAAAATAATTTACAAGTACAGTGTTTCTTTATTACGACCCGCGCATTGTGTGTCTGCATATCGTTTTTTACGTCCGACTTTGTTAAGGTTACTTACAAAACTTAATTTACTTTTAAGTTAGCGTTGGATTGATTGTAAGTTATCTCGTGTTGTGAATTTAGTTGCACATTACATTCTGTTGCGGTTAGGTCAGAATGATCATGTGATTGTTTGTAGGATTTTACACTTACCACGTACAGATCAGAAAATAATTAAAGAATTTAGAAATAAACTTGTTCTATTGATTTTATGTCGAGCTTCTCACCTCACCACCTCACCTGGGGCCTTATTCAGTAAGACCAATGAGATAACGCGTTCCTTAACGCGCCACGTTACGTTATTGAAAAATCGTATTCTGTATGCCACACGATAGGTAGATTGTACAAAACGCGCGCGTTACACGTCCTCATATGTCACGATATTTTGACAGCTCAAAACGCGCTCATAACCTTACCCTACCACGTTTTAATTGGCATAGAGAATACCATAACGCGGAGATAACGTAACACGGCACGGTAAGACTTTAAAATGGTCATACTGAATAAGGCCCCTGTACTGTATATACAGTTATCCATTATTAATTATAACTTGCATAAGGAGTGTTGACCTAAACACATTTAAGCGCTTCTTAGAAATTATTATATAGCTAAGCTAACAGTATTATGCTGGGTACACACAGGATGTTCGCACCGATAGACGGGCTTTCGGAGCGAGTACCCGCACCGGGCAATTTGCTTTATATATATTTTTAAATTACACAAAACAGTATGTAACCAGAGCGGAGCGCCCGCGCCGGGATCTGGTTTACTCCCAACGGCCTCCACTTAAACAGGCGCCAGTGAGGGACGTTAGGACAAAGTATTAATATTTGTGCCAACGGCCACCGGTGGTAAAAAATTGTACTCGCAACGCCCCCCCCTAAAACAAGCACCAGTAGGGGACGTTAGGACAAAGTATTAATTTTTGTGCCAACGGTCGCCAGTGGGTGTATGACAAAATACTCAAGATAAAATGTTACATGAACCCCCACTGGTGGCCGTTGGCAGGAAAATGTATGATTTGTCCTGACGTCCCCCACTGACGCCTGTTTTAGCGGGGGCCGGGGGCCGTAAACCCGGGATCCCGCAACGGGCCGCAACGGTGCGAAAATCCTAAGAACGAAGGCGAACAAAAAAACACATTTATACGGGCGTACAGCTTCATCTCTCTCTCTCTCTCTCTCTACTCAGCGTTTTTTCGCCTTCCCTGGCCCATTGTGTACCTAGAAAATGTCGACACTCGCGACCCATTTGACTAAAAGGCCCATCGAATAGTTTATTTACAGACATTCATGTCATCATGCTTGCCTTTCATAGTTACCCGAGTCTCACATATTAGCTTTCTGTTTGCTAGTAGGTATATTATCAGAGCCACTAATATCATAGAAATTGTAAATAGTACCTACACATACTTGAATTATAATATATTTATAAAGATTTTGTTACAGAGATAAGTTAATATTAATTCTTGATTATATTGGTACTTCTAATGTCAATGAAATCTTACACGAATTTATTTAAATGTTTAAAATTAAACTATAAGGTAAGTATTTATATTAGAGAAGGATTATGTAATGAATAAAACATGTAAATATTGTTATGTATGTAACTTTATTCTCCTCACTAAACATGCAAATACAAAGACGGAAAACAAGAGTTATTTCCCAAAAAACCTTTATAACAAAACCATTTCACGACTAAATAGTGGTAACAAATATATGTACAAAATAATATAAAAATCAGATTTCGAAACTACTATATAATTATGGATATACATATGGGAAGTCGGGAGATCGTAGGAACATGGTAAGGTTCTTAAGAGATCTAATATCTGATATATATGTGTGGCCATAAAAAATATCGTAATCAAATCTTATGGCACAACTCGTATAGTGAAACGACCAAATGCGAGCGACACTCATTTTCTTTATAATACTGACAAAAAATTTAACTCTCAGATTCAGATGAGAAAGTTTGCGAAATTAACAGCACTAAAACACTTGTCTCTATTGAGACAATGCGACAAATTGAGACAAAACAGAGGTGAGACAATAATTATTTTGTTGTTCTAACTGTGATATAAAGTTAGCGCTACACCAATGCTTTTATTGAACTATAAGTTCGCCACAGAATAATTAATAGTGCAAGTATCGCTCCCACCCAATAGATATTCGACGTGATACAAAAATATAACAAGTATAAGCACATTACCTTGTGACAACAGACCGCTGCTGACAAATCACATATTCTTATATACGTACCGTTCTAGATAAACTACTTAATTAATACCGATAAATCAAGCACTAACACGCCTATTTCATAAAAAATAACTTTGAAAAGGCACAGCTTACAACATATATTTAGGTCAATTCTAAAGAATACGCTAGGGTCCTAGCCGATCCAGACCTAACGGCAGAGTTGATTGATATTGCTTATAGATTTGTCATTAATGGCTTTTTGGTCCCTTACCAACTAAGGATATAGAAATCGGTTATAAATTATGTCAAACGTAAGATTAATTGAGAGGAGGATGAAATATATACAGGATGGATTTTTGAATTGGACCGGTAAGGGCACGAAACCTTTTCCGTTGTAGCTACAGGAAAACATTGTGAGGAGACTGGCCATTAATACACATTTTTACATTCACAGAATTCGTAAAAGTATACAGTTACAGTAGCGTAGTATTATATTCTCTTTGGTTACAGTATACAGTTCGCAAGAAAATTGGCAATCTATACAAACACTTTTTTTGTGGCATTCGATCCGCTTACCTATAGAGATCAAAATAATATTTCGGACCAAGTGAGGTTAGGTTACTAGAAACGGCGGAAATAGCAAAATATTTTTGCTCATACATTTTGTAGTAACGGACAGAGTCCTGAATTCTCAGAACGTTTTCCTGTAGCCAGTATTATTACGTAGTATTTATCTATGCTGTAGCTACAACCGAAAAGGTCCCTTTGTGGTCCAATCTCAGAAACCCACCTGTATATACGCAATTTCAAAATCGTCCATGCCATAAAGGTGTGTCTAAAGTCTATGGGAGAAAGAATAAGCAGATGCAAGAGATCTAATATTCTTGAAATGGCAGTAGATTGAAGTCAAGAGCTAAATAAGTCCCATTAAAAGGAAGTTTTATTAAATAGAATTAGGACAACCTTTGAAACTCTAGGCACTTTGCTAAAAGGAATCTAGGGCATGCTACACCCCGATATGATTCTATTACAGTCACTATTCGAAATAACTCGCAATAACGTGATCCGTTCGTCGTTTCTCACTCAAGCGTGACAACTGCAAGATACGTCATTTCACGCTTTACAAAGTGAAAAAAGCGATAGCGGAACAGTCGCGAAATCATAGATATCTTAAGTTACTAGAACTAGTAACTGTCCGATATCTACGGCCACACTATCTTACCATCTACCGCCCGCTTACCGCAATAATTATGGCATTAATTACTGCCTAAATGACCGCGTAAATTGGTGTTTTCACTAGAGTTTACCTAGATATGACACTACCGTCATATGCCATATTGATTGACATTGTAAAATTGTGGCCATAGTCGTTGCTAAACCTAGGTGTTGTTTCAATTATTGCCATATCTCGGTAATGTGGCCGCAGTATAATAGGATTGCTTTGAAAACAGGCCATTTCACACAAAACATACATTCTTAGCACACCAACAAATACTACAAATCAGAGACATGATATTGTGATCAGTTTATTATAATGTTTGACTAATAAACTCTTGAATACATTTTGGAATCGTATACAGTTACACAATCCATTCAAATAGATACAATACATCCAATCTTGTGACGTAAATGTTTGTCTACAAAAATAACGAATGTTAAATTCGTAAAACTTCCAAGTATATCGGTTTTCTTGATCTATTGAATTTAACTTTAGACATAAATCCGAAAAGTATTACGGAATTTCAATAGTCAAAAGTTAAAACCAACCAATTAACGTTTCATATTAAGGTAATTCCATAGATTTCAACTACAAATTAGACAATCAAGTTATATTTCCCATTTGAACGAACATGTTAATTTAATTTGCCTTTGTTTTGTATGTTTATCGTTATGTAGATATTCACAGATCACTTCACGACACCATCAACAATTTTCTAAGCAATTCACGTTAAACTGTTATACAAAACCGACGAAATATAATAAAAAAAGCAGTTTATCCCTATTACATTTTTAGCATAACCGTTATATACAAAGCTATTCGTAATCTATAGTCTAGGTTTTCTATACCTCGTAGGCTTAAAAATGGTGTTATCATTATTGCAGTTAATATGTCCATATATATACGTGTCTATTAGTTCAGTGCTTAAACAGCAAAATCTTATAAGTCAAAAATCTAAACGAAAATATCAGTAAATTAATTCAGTAATATTTTATTAAAATCAACAACATATCCACATAAGGAGAAAAAATAAAACAATGAAAAAAATAACTACAGTAATAACAGTGCCAATTAATTTACTAAACATGGTATATTACTTACTCGACCTAATTTAGGAAGAAAACAATATTTCACACTGCGCATCGCTAGATGACTAACGTAATCCCCCGTCGACCCTTGATATCAACAGTTCCTATATAAAATTATACTTTGAAGATACACACGTCTAAAAGTCGACTTAAACCGATACTATAAAATATTATCTAAAAAATAACAACAAAACGAATCGGGCACCGCGTTGGACCTTACCGCTACGCTAGGTGATTTCACTACAATTCAATCTTGTATAGTTTTGTACATGCGATGTATAATAGCACTTAATACATTACGGCTACGATCCAAAATTCAAAACTGTAATTTAGAATACACATGTCACTCCCGTAGCGCTTTACACTTTCGCACCCGAAGCCTCACAGTCACTAACTTGGTATAAGTTACACTCCCAGTTGTGAACGTTAAATGACGAGAAAGAGAGAGGGAATTGTTAATTTAGAAGAGTAGAAACGAAAATGTTTGCATATTTATGATGCAAAGATGCAGTCTTTGTTAGTGTGAAAGCTTCGGGTACGGGGCTCACTTGCAGGTTACCCGGTCGAGTCGTTCTCACACAAGCACGACAGGACGGTGTCGAACCACTAGGCAACGGTCTCGATCTCCTCCTGCAAGGGCTGCTCGGGCGACGGTATCTTGGTGGGAGAGCTGGGGTAGGGGGAGGTTTTGAGCTTCCGCGCCTCGCGCCGCTGCTTCTTCTGCTGCATGACGAGACGGAGCTGTTCCAGTTTGCATTTGGTCTTGTTGTTTTCGAGGGCTAGAGTTTTGGCGGTGTCGCACTTTTTGCAGAGTTCTCCGACGGTGGAGTGCGCGGCGCACGACAGGCAGGCGTCGGGCTCGAGGCGGGGGCACGAGGGGGCACAGGGCGGGGCACACTGGCAGTCTCGCTTGGCCGCCGCATGCCCGTCGCATTCACCGCGGGGGCACGCTAGGCTACAGTTCACACACTTGCCCGGTTCCTCTGCGGTCGCGCATGTGTGTTTTGAATCCTTCTGTAATGTAAAAATATGATTAAGTAAATTTTACTAACTAGACAGTTGTACATTCCACCACAACAGATGTATTCGAGTAGGACTTCCAAAAAGGAGGAAGTTTTCAATACATCTGATGTATTTTTTTGCATGTATGTTATGTGATTGCTCCGTCAATTGTAAACCAATTCGAATGATTCTTTTTTTAATCGGTAGGATACATTTCTGAGGTGGTCCCATTGTAATTTTATCGAGATCTGATGAACGTCTCAAACTTGATACTGAAACTGACTCGCGGGGCATCCAGTTTAAGTTTTTAAACTATCTTAATTATCTAACTAAATGTTGTTAAAAACCATTTATCTGATGATGGAGTGGATACACTAAAACAAATACAGCTTTCTTACTTAAATGTAAATAGGAAACACACAATTTTTTGACTAATGACTAATCCGCCTCTTAAGAGTTTCTATGCATGCAATTTTAGTCACTCTAGGATGTGCACAAAAATAAACAAACTGCAACCGGCTATAAAATCCCGAGTGTATGGAGTTATAACAATTCATGTTTCTTGGGGTATGTTTCTATCACGGAAATAAATCAAAATAGTGGCAACAGCTCGAGAGATTATTCTCTAACAAAACAACCTTATCCTGTAAAATATTAGTTCAGATTAGTTAATGATAAATGTGACTAAGGACACATAAATTAGGTAATTGCTAGCATTGATTAGCCTAATTTGTTAATGATACTTACTGATAATAGTCCGATGGAAGGTGGCGCAGGGCAGAGCAGGTCGTTCAGAATGTGAATAATAGTAGATATGTCCCTTTTCGGTCGACCATATCTGGAACGAGTTAAAACACGATTTAGCATTTGATACTGAAAGTTACACATTGCCGCAGAACAAATAATAAACATTACTCTATCATATAACAAATATTAATATCATTAGTTAATATGTATATTTTTTTTTAGAATTAAAGAGTCATTGATAACGCAAGGCAATATATATGTCTGAATGTTTAAAATCTCTTTATCTATTCTTCCTAGCTTTTGTTCACACAATCATCACATCACATCACCACAATCACACATCAATTCGACTTATAGTCGTGGACAAAAATATAGTCTCACCTGTCCTGTAGAGCCGGATTCAAAGTCCCCGAGAATGTGCCTGAATATATCCCCTTGCCATGATGCTTCATGGACTCTATCACAGCTCGGGAGCCGATCTTCGAGCGCACAGACTCCTCGGCTGTTCTGAGATCTATTTTATTGGTCAACACCTCCTTGGATAATTTCTTCAACTTTTGGGTTAAATTCTTGGAGGCTTCTATGAGGGCTTTAGTGTCAATGGTAGGAGTGGGCGATGCACGAGCTGGCTTTTTGGGTGCTTCAGGTGCTCGGAAGGGACACTGTTTGGAGGTGGAAGGTGTCGCATCGTCCTCCGTCTGTGTGCAACCTGTGCTGCTTGCAGGTTGGTTGCTCGGTTGCAGGATCAACTTCCTCGAGTTGGTGATGTAAGGCTCCGTTCTTGAGGTAGATGGTTGTCCAGGATTGCTCTCCTGCCTGTTTTGCATTCTCTTCTTGTGTTTGTTTACTACAGACTGCATGAAAGCCTTCTGCTTGTTCTGCCCTATGGGATGTTTGAACTTGGATGTTTTGTGAAGTAAGTACTGGAAGCGCTTGTTCTTCAGAGGTTCATTTATGCTTTGAAAGGAGGGGAGTGTTGCATTGGACTCCTGGCTGCCGTGACTTGTGGTCGCCAGGTTGGATATCTCCCGATCCATCATTGTCTCCTCTTGGTCTTCAAAGAGACCCTTATCAACTGCACTATTGAACAAGTTTTCCATAGGGTACTCATCTATAGTGCTCTCCGCAAGGAATGAGCTCTGATCGGTAAAATTGTCGCCACTGTCATCACTCAGTGAACTATCAGGCGTTTGGGAAGACATAGATTGACAGGTTTTATCATTGGTAGCACTTGTTGAGGGTGTGGGATTGTCATTTATTTTATTTTGGGCAAAGAAGTCTAGTAAATTATTTTTAACAGTGTTCACGATGGCCGCCTCTCTTTCCATTTCCGAGGTGGACATGTCTATGGGATTGGAGACCAAATTGGAGAGAGATTTGATGGGGGACTGGTCGTTCTCGGATGTGTCTGAAAGGTCCGACAGGGAACAGTTTGTGGTCTCAGTGGAATCATTTTTCTCTTCATTGTCCTCTGATATTTGACCAAACTTCTCTTCAGCAAATGTCCTATACAATTCGAAGGCATTTTGTATCATTTCTAAATCCCTTTTGGCTATAAATTGGGTGGGGCGAGTGCCTGCAGGCTTATCGGACGTTGGTTCATCGCTGTCGGAAGGGCACTGGGAGTCTGTAGGGCTGGGGCAGTCTCTGTGTTGTTCACATTTCTGTGTTGTCTGAACTGCAGTGGAGGTTGTCTTGGCAGGAGTGGATGTGCGCAGGGAGCGAGACCCGGCTGAGCCGTTTAGTGTCGACAGCTGCAACTGTATCAGCATCATGTGGTCACCCAGCCGCATAGTCAAGTTGAGTGGAGATTTGCCACTCAGGAAATCATTCACCTGTGAATCGTTCAGCGACTCAAGAGCTTGCATTACCGAGTTTTCTGGTCTCTGGCTCTGCAAAAACATTGATACATAGTGTTAATGAAAATGCCTATTAAGTAATTACGTTTATTGTGACTGCCATCGATCAGTTTCACTTCGTTGTGAAACACGTGATTATCGCGAGATATGTGGACACAGTACGTACCAGCAGCCCCGTCTCGACGCTGGGAAGCAGGATGACCCGCGAGCCGTCCAGGAGGCCGTTGTCCTCGAGCGTGCCGTCTCTCAGTTGCCTACAACACAAGCTAACGTCAACAATCCGCTCCGATAGCGCTGATGCGTCATCGTATCGACATATTTCCGCGATATGTTTGACAATAGAAGCTTGGCGTCTGAAACTTTGCACTCACCTTTCGCGGTGTAGGAGACATATTCGATCCTTGGACACTTTCAATTTCTTTGAAACTAGCTTTTTGAGATGCTCCACTGTGTTCTGGCCGTTCAAACTGATGGAGAAATTACCACCCGTGGTCGTCTGTATATTCAGCGTTATGTCCGTGCTTTGAGACGAGCCACACCCGTACACTTCGGTCCCTGTAGCGCGTTCCATGGTTTGCACATAAAATTCACTGTAATTTTATCAAAGAGCACTAATTGAACTGTACAGTAGCTATCTTAGATTACACAGCTATTTTATTGCTGAATAGAAATAACAGGGTCACGCCAGACCCCCAGTTTTTTTGATGTGGCCGTCGGTGTGACCAGTTAGTTACATTCGCGATGTCCCGTTAATTTTTTTTTACAACAGCTGATGCGAAGCGCTATAAATTTACGTTCCGTTTAACTCTTACTTTTCATTGTATTAGAGGTAGGAGCTCAATTCTTTCTGATATGTTATTTATAAATATGCCACTGAGGTAAAAACGAAAATTTCAACTATTGGTTATTTTATTGTCATGCTCTCAGGACAAAATTACCATATATTTTTATATATTCAATATTCTAAATAGTTTTCTTCGTGAATTGAAGCGCTTACGTCAAAAAGCGTTACATACGTCATATGACGTCATACGACGCCTAGCAAGCAAGTTTGGGACATATTTGAGCGCGTAATTTAAAACAAGAACTTGACACATTTTTGTGAACTGTTTGAACTTTGAACTAAGCTTTGCTGAATTTGCTTTGCACTTATATAGCGTAAAATTATAATTTGATGCTGCTAAAAATACTAGCAGAGAACTTTTGCTGTACTGTATCTATCATGCGTAATCTAATGCAAAACTCAAGTCAATATAATTCTATAATCTACAGGTATGTACTTACAGAAGACTGTTACGAAAAAGACATTTCGCAAGTGTTATTTTGATCTCTGAGATTATCCATTTTTTATTAAATAGGAGATTAGCAAGCAATATGAATCCATTTATTATCGCCTATAAAAAAAGAAGAGTGTGTTAGCTCTCTCATCTTTTGATAAGTATATATTTTATAATACTACAAAAATGTTCAGTTACTTACTTAAATGATATGGTTTATTCACAACGTCCGCCACTAAAACGTCCCCCAGTGGGGGACGTTAGGACAAATTATTAGTTTTTTTCCCAATATCCCCCAGTGGGGTTAGACGTTGACCAATGATATAGTTTTACTTGTTCTTACACTAGGTAATGCCCGTTTACACTAAACTTAGAATTGCCTTAGCTTGTCAAAATATCACAAGATATACAAATCCGGCTACCAAAATCTTAAAATATAGATATATAAATATAGCTTATCTGCAAGATATATATTTTGATGCCAGATGTTGCTTTGAGATATTTTGAAATCTAAAGCGATTCTTAAGTTTAGTGCAAAACGGGCGAAGTGATTTTCGCGAAAATTTCATACTATAACGAAAGAAAAAGAAAAGCGAGAATTTCATACTATAACAATTTAAGATCGTTTACGAAAAAATAACTATTTAAAACCGCGCTAGTCATTTTCAGCACTAAGTTTGAGGTGTTTATCTCCATACCTCTGGAGATGCTTATCAGATCTTGATGAAACTAAAATTGGACCACCTTAGAAATGTCAAAGTCAAAGTCAAAGTCAAAGCATTTATTCAGTATATGGGCAAATTAAAAATTAGCACTTACACACGTCAAATAACATTAAATAGATCATATTCAACAAAAAATATAGATATAACAGAAACATAACGCTTTGAATTTACAAAAAAAAAACAAAGGTATTGAGCCATTCAGCTTTCATCTAGACGTCGAACGTCACACTTAAAACACATGTTTAATTCCCCTTATTAATGTAGGGTTGCCAACCGTACCATTACGTGCACCCGCAACCCAGTGCATGTTTCAGTACTTCAGACAATTCAGTAATCATTCGAATCGGTTCACAATTGACGGAGTAATCGCATACCTAACATACACAACAGACGAATTGAGAACCATCTCCTTTTTGAAAGTCGGTTGTAATGACCAAGAGGTATATGGGAATAATAAAAACATCGACATAATCCTCAACCTGTTTATTTACCCAGCACCCGTCGTAGAATAAACAAACACAAGTTAATATCTATCACAGAATTTGTTGCTTCGATGCAATAACAATTCATTAAAATAGTTTTGGTACTTGTAACACGCATTTGCACATAGTTTTCAACAATTAAAACTAAAACGGGCAAAAGAAATGTAATAAGACCATCAATTTGCAAATTTAAATACAAAGTAGCCGTATGCAAATACTCACAATAAAGTATATTATGGAAATTATCATCATGGACTATAAAATTAAACGATTATTTAATTAATCTGTAACAGATGGCGTAGGTAACCTATCGAGGCATTGTAAAATAACATATTATTCTGAACAAAAGAAGATAATAAGAAAGAAGATATCGGGCTATGTGCAACTTAAATCAACAAACAATGATGTACTATTTTCCTTTCAGTGTTACCATCAAAGAATTTCAAATTCTGTATGATTTATGAATCATTATTGGGCAAAAAGTGCTTTAATAATATCTATAAGGGTCGTAGAGGGATAAATCTACAGAGCTTTGGGTAGCGTGGCCACATGAGAAAGAAGATTATAAACCTAACCATATATGTACATAGAACCCAGTGATACATAGCAAAAAAAAATCAATATATATGTTATGAAATGATGAGAAAAATGCCAAAATAAACTTCACAATTTCACAATACGCCATAAAAGTCAGTTTGTTTAGCTAACAACGGCTAACAACGTTGCTTATCCTGAAAAAACCGGCACGCACTGAGAGACGGAAATAGTATAGCTTTGTCCTTTTCCGTTACATGGAATAACTCCATACTATATCCCTTTTCATGTGGGAACGAGCTACCCGCAGTCTATTCCATTCTCCGTCTACGAGTAGGGTCGATCGACTCTGACGCAGTTAAGTGAAGCACAGAACCTTTTATAAATGATATTGACCTTTATTCCCGCCCTATAAAGAGCATTTATTGAATACTGTAGACATTTGTGTATTATGTTATGGCAATAAAAGTCAATATTCTTTATAATACGTTCGCTATGAATTACTGAGCTTAGTGTGTCAATATTACATTTCCAGATGCCGAAAATTAATTAAAACATACGTCCGATTCGTTCGAAATCTTGAGAAAGTAAATTAAAATATTATGATGGTCAGATCAAATAATAAACACCAAGAACGAACAATGTTGAGTTATATTTTATAAATAAAAATAACATCATAATTGAATCTAGTATATTGAAAATATTGATGTTATGCTGTAATTTATTTAACATCCATAGCTAAATTTAAGAAATATGATTATTATACATGGTGCTCACATATATAGTTTTACGTTTAATGAACGGAATTCAGATTATCGTTTTCTGATAAAGTGATCATTTATTTATCTCGTCGCTTTTATTGTATCATAAAAATGCATCCTTAATAATACTTAAAACTAAATGGTATATTTTATTTATAATGAATATAAATAAAACTAGGAATAAAATAACAATGTTAGTGTGTGATCCGGGGTAAATGCGTTTAAGGAGTAATTGCGTCACGGAGACACCACAAAAATTAAATTGTAAACACTTTTTGTTTATTGTTATCACTCACAAGTTACATTAGTAAATTAAGTTAAGAGAATTTACCCCATTAACACAATAACCCCGGGTCACCTTATAATATTTAATTTAATTAAAGGTATTTAATTTATTGTGATTGGTAACGTGTCATAGTTAGGTAAAATGTATGTAGTATCACAATATCACATAATGAACATCACATAATATGAGATAGGTCAACATTGAAATAAAATTCTACAATAATACGATTAATTTTAAAAATCTTCAACAAGTGGTTTAACCACAATATGTCAAATATAATTTATTATACAGAATGAATCTTGAACTAGATTTTTTACACTCACCTTACAGTATTTTTTTTATTTGTTTACTAAATTTCCATTATATATCTATATATATTATCTATATATCTATAACCGGTAGTTTTGATAAAATAATAAACAATTCCAAGAAGTCTCCGTTCGCAACGGCAATGGCTTTTATGCAAAAATGTACTTTTAGAATGCCTAGAATGTTTCAATTTCTATTACAATTATCTTTTTATATCTGATAGGCTAGCGTTTGACCAATAAACCTCGCCTGGTGGTTATCGATTATGTGGGCGAAGATGGTGCTGATCACGTTAGGACAAGAATGATCTAACTCTTCAGGGCTGCGTGCTGCCGAAACATCGTAAGGTTATGGCGGCAGATTCTCTCCTTGATATCCTCGTCACAATAATTCACAATCAAGTGTTAGGAGTGTGGCCAGTAGTGACAGTTATAGATTCATCCTGTATATAAAAAGATGGCCGAAGACAACATACACAATTTTTAAACAACTAATAACGCAAAAGTCAATCAGTAAAAAAAACGTTAAAATTGGTTTTAGTTAGTCTATCAACCAACTTTTTGTAGGACATCAAAATTATAAAAATAAATTAACATTTACAATCTACCATCATGAGTATAAAATCTAGCTTGAAATTATGGTATTGTTAATAATAACCCCCAAAACCCCTGAAGTTTTAGCTACAGTGCAATTTCTAATGTGCACTAAACTAATAATTTATGATCGTACAAAACGAAAAACCGACTTCACGTGCCGCGATAGTGAAAAATTGAAAATATCCACTAGCCATAATGATGTCATCAAGGTATCAAATTTGTTTATATTGTTTATCCTCATATCTCCGGAGATGATTATCAGATTTCGATAAAATTTGATGGGGACCAAACGAAAGGCATATAACACTCAAACAAAAAATATATTTTCAAATCGGTTAAGATTTGACGGAGTTTTGGGGTAACAAATTTAAAAAAACAGTCGAAATGAGAACCTCCTCATTTTTGTTGAAGTCGGTTAAAAAGGGACCATCCATAGTGCGTCACAAATTAAGGCGTAGGGAGGGGGAGATCGATGAAGTGTGACATTTTGTGACAAGGAGCGGTAGGGGGTCCTAAGTTTCACGACGTCATCATTCAAAATCTAATACATCTAAAGCCGGTCACACATTCAGTATTACGAACCCAAAATATTGAATGGGTATCCTGTTACCGGGCACATACATCGGGAATTTCGTTTCGAAGGGAAAACTACAAAAATATTTCCAACTCTATCAGGTAATAATAAGGTTTAGTAAGGTAATAAGGGTTAAATTTTTGTAAATTGTTAAACACAATCCAAAATTTCATCGTTCTGACGGGACTGGAACACGCACCCCCCGGATTACACGTCCAGGTGCTCTGCCTTATTTTGAATTGTGTTTAACAATTTACAAAAATATAAAGTGTGTGACAGTTCAAGGAAACATAATAAAAGGTTTAAATTGTTTTGTTGGCGATTCCATACTAGCTCTACTAGTGTCAAAATATGTGACGTTACACTAGGGAGGGGGGCTATCATACAAATGTGATCAACTGTGACAAGGACGGGGGGAGGGGCCAAAAAATCAAGAAATTAGTGTGACGTACTTTATGGGTCACCCCAAACATTATTCCTAATCTTACATCTGCATGTAGAGAAGTGATTTTTTTCTAATCTCTAAAGATAAGATATAAGAAACAGTGTATTAGAAATATTAAACTAAGTACAACTTAACAGTTAATGTTCATAAGTTATTTATTATTTTATTTTAAATTAAGTAGTTATGTACCACCCTGTGCAATACAAACTAGTTTCAACTGGTTTGGGATATGAATTTATCTTTTATTGCTTTTTATTTTAGTGTAAGTATATTAATGAAACGGTGTAACAATAATTAGTAAATTTTATATATTTATTAGATAATTGCAAGTGCAAATATTTACATTTAATTACAGTGTCACTCATATTAAATCGAGATTTAATTATTTAAAATTGTTCCACATTACTACCCGAACTATGAATTATTCAGAAGAACCATTTTATATTGTTCTTATATTATGCTAGATATAAATAGACTCGTAAGAAATAATATAATATATATAATTAATATAACCCACTTCATAAGCTTATCTATGACTAAATACGGTCAACGTCAGTCATTCAAAATAAGTAGTTAATGGACCTTGACCTTATGTTTTACATTATTTTTCTCTTGAATGAAATGCAATAAGTCCAGTAATAAACAATATCATAATCGAATGTCCATGAAATTAATTATGTTTAAGCTGTGTTCATGAATCGAGAGATCGGGCTACCTGTTAATTCTGTTATGCATAAAGTAGTGTTAAACGTGTCTTCCATAAGACCTGCAAGTGCGACAGAGAGCACTATACAGGCATCTCATTTCCGCACTCTTATTGCTCCGCGTGCAGCGAAGTTTGACACGAGCATAATAAGTTAGATAGTGACAGCGCTACATGCGAGAGTAGTGTAACAATATATTGGGTTGGCTGAACGTGATTTCATGCTTTATCGAGTATTTCTCTGGTGCAATGCTGGAATCGTACAAAAGTTTATTATAGTAGGTTTTGCCAGCCACCTTGCGAATATCATCGCTCCAACTAGTCTGAGTGTCGTGCTAAGTGGCGTACTATTGGTGAGGCCTATGTCCAGCAGTGGACCAGTATAAGCTGATGATATGATGATTATAGTAGATTGTTCAAGGACCAGTTTCATTAGTTCCTGATAGACTCCTTGATATCCTATTAGGGACTTATCTGCCAAATAAAGTAAAACTTTTAAATGGCGTTATTTGTCTGATATCTAACTAATATATAACTATCTGAGAGTTTATCAGGAGCCGGTGAGACCTAAGTATAATATTTATCAAGCGTAGTTATCTAGATCAGGATCCAAACTCCTGCGTTTCGTTATCGATCTCTCCAAACACGTAGCTTCCCCGACCGTCCATCTGTAGGTAGTGGTCGTGATGTTTCCACAGTGACTTACGATGAGACACCGTGAACAGAGATATGCCCATCTGAAATTAATCAATTGTTAGTATTTTTGGGTTCCGTACCTTAAAAAGAAATAATTACGATAGTTTAAAAACCTAAACAACCGACTTCCATGCCGCGCGAGTCAGTTTCAGTAGCAAGTTAGAGACGTTTATCGTCATTTCTCTGGAGATACTTATCAGATCTCGATGAAATTACAATGAGACTTCCTCGGAAATGTACTCTACCGATTTAAAAATATAATCATTCGAATCGGTTCACATTTGACGGAGAAATCGCTTAACATACATACAAAACATAGACGAATTGAGAACCTCCTTCTTTTTGGAAGTCGGTTGAAAAGGAATCCTTATAGGATTACTTTGTTGTCCGTCTGTATGTCTGTTCGTCTGTCAAGGCACTTTTTCTCAGGAACGTGTAGAGGTATCAAGTAGAAATTTACATCAAATAATGGGTCTACGGTATCTTTTAGCTGTGAAAAAATCAAACTTGTAAGTCAACGCGATCAAAAAACATATACACATTCACATGAATGGAGAACCTTCTTTTTCTAAGTCGGTCATACGTTCAAATGTTGATTCTTACCTCTCTACAATATTGGTACATCTGTCCTTCTACATCTACGGAGACAGCACTGGTGCATTCATCCAAAATGGCGAACTGTGGTTCGTGGTAGAACAGACGCGCCATCTGTCGAATAAAACAATAAACATTGTAAGAGGAGCGCTGAGAAGTGAGAAATGAACATGTTAAGATGGAACGCGGGTACGAGGAAATTGAAAAATAGGTGTTTTAAAGAAACTATTGCCGTCGCGCAGTGTCCGAATAACCAACAAGAGTGCGATAGAGACAACAGCAACTCAGAGCCATTTTTACCTACAATTTTTTTACTAAAATAAGGCTTCGCATTCCCCTGTTTTCTCGTCTAAAATCAATCCGATCAAATTCATTTTTGCAGATGAGTGCATCCGTGCTCCTATCATTTTTAGGGTTCCGTAGCCAAATGGCAAAAAACGGAACCCTTATAGATTCGCCATATCTGTCTGTCTGTCCGTCCGTATGTCACAGCCATTTTATTCCGAAACTATTAGGACTACAGAATTGAAACTTAGTGCGTAGATGTATTCTGTAAACCGCTTTCCAATTTTTATACAAAAATACAAAATATATACATTTTAAGGGGGGGCATCCCATACATGGAACTGGAACAAAAAAAATTTTTTTTCTTCAAACCTATACGTGTCTATGGATAGGTCTTTAAAAATGACATTGAGGTTCCTAAAATCATTTTTTCTCAAAGTCAATCATTTAAAAGACAGGCGCGTCTAAAGTGGTAAAATGTGTCCCCCCCCCCCCTCTAACTTCTAAAGTAAGGGAGTGAAAAATCTAGAAAAAATATATTCTGTAGATCTCAATAAAAACTAACAACAAAAATTGTTTTGAACGAGATACAGTCAGCAGTTGTTGAGATATAGCGACCGCAAGTATAACTTTGTTTTTCATACAAACACTATGAAAAACAAAGTTATTTTTTTAGTTGCGAAAAATCAAAGTTATAGAATACTCTACTGTGTTACGGAACCCTACGAGTGCGAGTCCGACTTGCACTTGGCCAGTTTTTTGTCTTAAAACCCTTTCAAATTTGTCTGGTAGCCGTTTAAATCAGGGCAATAAAATAGGTCATTTTTCAGGGTTTTGAAGGGTCATATTTCTTTTTACAATTGGTTGGTCATAAAAAGCAAATGACAGGGGCGTAGCTACAGCAGACCTTGATTTGCAGGGAGGAAACAGGGGAATACATTTGTATCGAAAAATGTACTCTGCGTTCCCTTAGTACCAAGATTTTGTTGCAGTTTTTACACAACTACGGCGAAGCAAAAAGGAGGTTTATGATTTTGACCGGTATGTATGTATGTTTAATACAGAATACGGCTTTGCATAATACACCCGATAATCACGACTTAGTTCTTTTAGTGGAACTCTCTCAACCTAGGTTTCGAGCGAGTCTGTTGTTTTTCTTTTGGAGTAAGACCAGTAAATCGCTACATTCACTTTTAATAACCTTCCTCTTAAATAAACCCATCTCGTATTGTTTACAAAATTATTAAGTATAATATTGTAATGTTTAGCTCCCTCTAGCTAAACATTACAATATTATCTATACTAATATTATAAAGAGAGAACATTTGTATTTTTGTATTTTTGTATGTTTGTAATGATTAGGTTCAAAAACTACTGGACCGATTTAAAAAATTCTTTCACTAATATATAGAATGGACTTTCGAAGTGAAAATAGGCTATATATTATCCCGTTTAAATAAAAGGTACATTCGTGGATACCTAATTTGCAACCTAAGTCGACAAAAAAACGGTTGAAAAAACACGTTTCTTACGAACGCTGCTCAATTGAAAACAGATGGTAGAATATTTTCTATAGAAGAGTTGTACAAGTTAATAAGACCTACAAAAAAGTCCGCGACAGCATATGTCTATCTCTTAAGGTTGACTCACAGTAACCATTTTAATCTTTTATTTTTTGTTAAAAAATATTACATAACTTCCAGGGCTATTTTCAAGTATATAGTATTAATCCTTATCCAAATAATTACGTTAATTAGCTTGGCCACATATTATAGATTATAATTGTGCTTTAGAGTATATAATTCAAATGAAAACTCTAGAAGATATCACGGATTTCACATACACGCATCGCAAAATTAATAAAATATTTGCAGTGAAACCACAGAATAGGTCATAGTTACTACGAAAATATTATTATAAGCTTAGCTTATCTGTAGATCCCCACCGATCACAATCAATTTAAAGTCAATATAGTATGATCTATTGTATAAAATAATAATGATCTATATATATAATATAATATTTTAAACCACCCCGACTGATCTATGTATAATCTTTTCAGTAAAATCATTCCAATGACTCTAAACACGACATTTAAAATCTGAGCTTTAAGTTGGTGAGGATTTGAGTATTCTGTAGAATCCATGAGATGTCCCAGCATCAGGTCAATGCTTCCATGTTCTTACAATATCGTTGAAGAAGAAGATTTTTTAATTGATCAGACCTATGAAAGTTGATTAAAGCTTATAGTTTTATAACGATTGAACGAATTTTCATGAATCAAAGCTAAGAACACTCTCAATGAAAACATCTATAAAAAAAACTATCAATAATAAAATCAAAATCGGTTTATCCGGTTGGGTGCTAAGATGCTATAGACAGACACACAGATACACACGTTAAACGTATAATACCCCTACTTTAAATCAAAATCGGTTCATCTGGTTGGGTGCTAAGATGCTACAGACAGACACACAGATACACACGTTAAACGTATAATACCCCTACTTTTTGCGTCGGGGAACTCCGTAAGGTTACGGCGGCAGATGTTCTCCTTGGAGGTAAGCTACTTTTCAACCGAAATCCAAAAAGAAGGAGGTTCTCAATTCGTCTGTATGTTTCATTTTTTTTTTCATTTTTTGTGTGTTTGTACTTTACGTGATTACCCAGTCAATTGTGAACCGATTCGAATGATTATTTTTGTAATCGATAGGGTACGTTTCCGAGATGGTCCCATTGTAATTTAATTGAGATGTGATAAGTATCTTCAGATATATGACGATAAACGTCTCAAACTTGCTACTGAAATTGACTCGCGTGGCATTGAAGTCAGTTGTTTTAGTTTTTAAACTATCTTAATTATTGGTAGATTTAATGATCCCACGAAAACCCATGATTCATGAATGCACATAAATCTTTCATTGGTAGGTATATAGCTAGGATTAGAACCAACGACCCTCGGGTCAGAATCAGGGTAACTATCCTTTACGCCAAAGGGCCGTCCAATATCACTACGTGAGCATTATAAAACAATGTCCATCACTGCGTCTGTCTGTCTCTCTGTCTGTTCGCAATAATCTCAATAGCTTCTGAACGGATTATCATGCGGTTTTCACCAATAGCCAGAGTGTTTATGAGGAAGGTTTACGTGCATAATTCGTTAAGGTTTTGTGTAAATTGGTTGAAATATGACGATGATTGTTAAATATGTTAATATTTTATATTCGATGCAACAAACTGATGCAAATGTTGTAGGCATATATGTTCTACCCGTGCGAAGCCGGGGCGGGCTGCTAGTACT
Source organism: Cabera pusaria (assembly GCA_954871355.1). Classification (NCBI taxonomy): domain Eukaryota; kingdom Metazoa; phylum Arthropoda; class Insecta; order Lepidoptera; family Geometridae; genus Cabera; species Cabera pusaria. The sequence continues at coordinate 6,001,286 of OX940891.1, forward strand.
TAATAATTTTGTAAACAATGAAACGCGGATACTCCGCGGCTGTGATTGGTCCGTCAGTGACAGTTAGTTTCCCGCGCTGTCATCACGTGACAGTTATGCAACCATCTTGCCTTGGATTGCTAGATCCAGCCGGGGTGTGAACCAGCTAGTGTAAACAGTCTAGTGTTTCTGCCACGGACTTGCAAGATGTGAAACGATCTCCCGCCTGAGGGTTTTTCTGGTACAGTACAACACGCAGCGATTTAAAAGAGGAGCAAACAGACTTTTTTATGCAAAAGCAGGCAACGCACTGGAAATAATAATCGTGTTGCAGGTGTTTATAGGCGGCGGTGACCATTTTCGTGGTGGGCCGCTTGCGTGGTTGTCAACATCGACATAATAAAAACCAGTGATATGACAAGGATTTATGCTAGGGCCACACACATCGCGATAGAATTATTGCGATAAAACTTCGTCTTCGACTTACGGCGATGTGCATGACCACATTGCAAACAAAGAAATGTCGCAATAGTTTATCGCGGAAAAATGGACGAAGCTTTCGCTCTTTATTTTATGGCGTTTAACAATCACTTTTTGCAATCACAAAAATAAGAAAAAAAAATAAGGCGGCAAAGAATGGTTACCATTCATTCAACAGCAGATTAACTCGCAACCAAATAAAGCAATACCGGTCTGCTACGCACGACGCCTGTCGGCCGACTGAAGTGTCACGCAAACGAAGTTCATCGCGATAAAACCCTTTGATGTGCGCGAATTTACCGACAGCGGGGCGAAGTGTCAGCGGCTTCGCCTGAAGTGCCGAAGTATTCGCGAATACTCGACTACACACATCGCGATAAAGCGAATGTTTGCGTTATCGCGATGTTTGTGGCCCTAGCATTATGCTGGGGGCACACTATCGCGATAACGCGAAGATTTGCGTTGTCGCGACACGTCTGGCCAAAGTTTTCGTCCTATCGCGAATCATCTTCGCGAATACGAATGCCCTTCGCGCCGCTGTCGGTAAATTGCCGCACATCAAAGGGTTTTGTCGCGACAAAGTTCGTGCGGTTGGCTTCACATCGCGCGCTTTAGTTGACTGCGAGACTCCGAGCGGTTTGAACGTGTTTCAATTAAACAAAAAACTAAACATTTTCAGCGAACTTGTCATGGATTGGAGTAATGAGAAAATATTATTATTCATACAAAATTATGAATCTGAACCAGTTTTACGCAACCGCCTCTTCCATGTTTCCCGCGAAAAGAATTATCGCGACGTTCTTGATTATCGCGACGTAGTGAATATGTGGCCAAGCACTTCGTCATGGATCGAACACGAAGTTTTTATCGCGACAACGGAACAGGAATTATTGCGCGACAATGTAGCCGTAGCATTAGAAAAGCAGCAAAGTAGGTCTGTTTGGCGGTAAGAAGAACAGCACAAGACCACGCACGGCTGTGATTGGTCCGTCAGTGACAATTAGCTTCCCGCGCTGTCATCACGTGACAGTTGTGCAACCATTTTGCCTCTGGCTTCTATGCTATGAACTATGTAATGTAAAAGTGACTTACAGCGATCCTCTGCTTCTCCCCTCCAGATAAGACATCCATCCAGTCTTCGACGGCACTCCAGCCTCCCTCCCGCGTCGTGAGGTAGGACAGTTGAACTATTTCTAAGTACTTGTTGAGTTGCTCGTCTGTTCGCCCGCGACGGACCATTTCCTCGCGCGTTTGTGGGTAGATCACCTGGGTGGAAGTGTTTTTGTTAGACGTTTAGACATTTTTGTGTGTATTACCATTAAAAACAACACTATATCATCGTTATAATCAGTCGGTATCAGCCCACTGCCGGACATAGGTCTCTCCCAAAACACGCCAGTGAGCCCGATCTCCGGCTCTTTGATTACAACCGCTGCCAGCCAGCTTGCGTATATCATCGCTCCACCTAGCTGGAGGGCGCCCTACACTACGTTTACCGAGCCGTGGTATCTAGTCTAACACATCTTCTAGGTAACTTCTTTTTATATGATATAGGCTAGTGATTGACCACTATCTCACACGTTGGTAAGTGATGATGCGGTCGAGTATGGTAGCACGCTAGGCCTGGGAACCGGCTCTCAAGGATAGCTGCCGGAACATATTAGATATTTAGCGACAGATTTTCTAACTTGAAGATGGTAGCTGGCCAGGCGGACACTAGATAGTGTCCTACCACCTTGCAGGTGTTGGGGGTTTCTTAACGATGTTTTTCCTTCACCGGAGTGCCACCGTGAAAGCCCACATACATTTTTCGATAAAAAAAAACCATTGGTGTACGGCGGGAATTGAACTCGGTACCTCTGGCATCAAAGCCGACCATTCTCCTACTTACACCACCGGGCCGGGCCAAAAAGATCTAACTTATAATATAGATAGGTAATTGAATAAACATATTTTTAAGGTAACAGTATTCTAGGTAACTTACCTGGTCTCTCAAAGTACCAAGCGTCATGTAAGGTCTCTGAGGCACGTAGAACAGTTTTCCTTTAGGTGGTTTCGTGAGAGTACCACCGAAGATCGGCCACAGCTCGCCCAGCTGTCTGAATAGAGAGGACTTGCCGCAGCCGTTGGGGCCACATACTAGTACATTTATACCCGATCTGAAGGAAAAAAAATCATTTTTCAAATTCCATTTCAAACGCCAGCTAGTGAGCGTTGTGCAACTTATTTCAATGAATTGTAAACTTTAAACTTTCGTGATTTGAACACATAGATATAAATATTAAAATACGGGACTTGTCGCGCCTAAAACATAAATTTTTATTTAACTCGACGTTTCGACCAAGTTGCATTGATCGTGGTCACGAAACGACAATGAAAACGGTTCATTATAATATAATTGGAATATTTAAAAGGAAGCAACGATTTTAACCTTACATTTACAATGTTAACCTTTAAACGCTGTTATTAACTGTACGTAATCAATTGATTATTAAAGCAGTTAAAACCGCATTAAGGCTTAAATATTCCAAATCGACAAGTTTTTGATTCAACAGCAAACAATGAAATATTATTTGTTTTGATCAGAAAAAATATATGATGTAGTTCAAGATTCACATTCTTGATTATTTAATGGTTCAAAACACGATATTTACGACTTCACTGGATCATACAAAAATACGAAAACACAAATTTAAATCGTTTTTTGGGTATTACTTAAAGTACATTAAACTCTGACTCACAAAAACGTCATGTCCGTCTGTCTCTCTGTCTGTCCGAGGTTTTTCTGTGTATATATATTACGCCGACAAAGTGCTGAAATAATATTGTGAAAAATATTCTTCCCCCCCCCTCTAAAAACTAAACTGCTGGCTTGAAAAATCTGGAAAAATTCGTGATAATAGCGCATTTCATGAACTTTAAAGGAAAATTATAGCGGTTGAGATAACTTAATTAGTTTAGCAGTAATAGTCGTTGAACTTGGCTATTGGACAATTTTGTACCGAATACAAAATACTTAGAATAAATCCTTTAAAGTGACAAAGACGAAGTACCTAGTTGCTTGTTTATAACGGGCAAAGACTTGCATTGAATAACGGGCTACTATGGAACCCTACACTGCGCGTGGCCCGACACGCACTTGGCCGGTTATTATTATACTAGCAGCCCGCCCCGGCTTCGCACGGGTAGAACATATATGCCTACAAAATTTGCATCAGTTTGTTGCATCGAATATAAAATATGAACATATTTAACAACCATCGTCATATTTCATCCAATTTACACAAAACCTTAACGAATTATGCACCTAAACCTTCCTCATAAACATTCTGGCTATTGGTGAAAACCGCATGATAATCCGTTCAGTAGCTATTGAGATTATTGCGAACAGACAGACAGACGCAGTGATGAACTTTGTTTTATAATACTTACGTATTGATATTGGACGGCCCTTTGGCGTAAAGGATAGTTACCCTGATTCTGACCCGACGGTCGTTGGTTCTAATCCTAGCTATATACCTACCAATGAAAGTTTTATGTGCATTCATGAATCATGAGTTTTCGTACAGTGGTAGTGAAATCATTAAATCTACCAAAAAGTAGCTTACCACCAAGGAGTACATCTGCCGCCGTAACTTTACGGCGTTCCCCGACGCAAAATGTAGGGGTAATATACGTTTAACGTGTGTATCTGTGTGTCTGTCTGTAGCATCTTAGCACCTAACTGGATGAACCGATTTTGTTTTTATTATTGATAGTTTTTTTTTGTTTGATAGATGTCTTCATCGAGAGTTTTCCTAGCTTTGATTCATGAAAATTCGTTGAATCGTTATAAAATTATGAGCTTTTTTCTAGTTAATTGCGCTATGAAATCAACTTTCATAGGTCTGATCAATTCGAAAATCTTCTTCTTCAACGATATTGTAAGAACATGGAAGCCTCCTGGACTCTACAGAATACTCAAATCCTCACCAACTTATAGCTCAGATTTTAAATGTCGTGTTTAGAGTCATTGGAAAAAGCTATTAAACATAGATCAGCCGGGGTGGTTTAAAATATTATATTATATTATTATATATATAGATGATTAATATTTTATACAATAGATCATATTATTATACTATATTGACTTTAAATTGATTGTGACCGGTGGGGATCTACAGCATAGCTAAGCTTATAATAATATTTTCGTAGTAACTATGACCTAATCTGTGGTTTCACTGCAAATATTTTATTAATTTTGCGATGCGTGTTTGTGAAATTCGTGACATCTTCTAGAGTTTTCATTTGAATTATATACTGTAAAGGACAATTTTAATCTATAATATGTGGCCAAGCTAATTAACGTAATTATTTGGATAAGGATTAATACTATATACTTGAAAATAGCCTTGAAAGTTATGTAATATTTTTTAACAAAAATTTTAAGATTAAAATGGTTACTGTGAGTCAACCTTAAGAGAGAGACATATGCTGTCGCGGACTTTTTTGTAGGTCTTATTAAGTTGTACGACTCTTGCATAGAAAATATTCTTCTATCTATTTTCAATTAAGCAGCGTTCGTAAGAAACGTGTTTTTTCGACCGTTTATTTGCCGACTTAGGTTGCAAATTAGGTCTCCACGAATGTACCTTTGATTTAAACGGGATAATATATAGCCTATTTTCATTCCGAAAGTCCATTCTATGTATTAGTGAAAGAATTTTTTAAATCGGTTCAGTAGTTTTTGAGCTTACTCATTACAAACATACAAAAATACAAAAATACAAATGTTCTCTCTTTATAATATTAGTATAGACGTACTGCCAAGGAATGGAATACGTTGCCGGAGTCTGTGTTTTCAATTAGATACAACTTAGGGATCTTCAAGTCGCAAGTGAATAGGTATCTTTTGGGTAAGCGTGCTACATCATCGACCTTAACTCAGCATCGTCACTTATTATCAGATGACGAAGTGACCAATCACTACCCAATTCAGCATTAAAAAAAATCCTATTCCTATAAATATATTATTCTTCCTATTAATATTTCGTTCAAACGCTACAAAGACTTTATATATCTAATCTAACGCAGCGTTTAGGTTTTTTTGATCGATTTAAAAAAAGGAGTAGGGACACATTTTGTCTGTTTTGATCTGTTTTTTTTGTGAATGTTATCACCTATCAGATCTTGTGAACTGTATTAAAACATTTTAAATATAGCCTACACCTGAAAAGATACATAAAGATACATAAAAAAATTACAACCGAATTAAAAACTTCCTCCTTTTATGAAGTTTGTTACTCCTATTATACATCATTATCTGTTATCCTATTGTACTTACTTGACTTCGAAGCTAAGCTCTTGTATGAGAACATCACCGTTGGGAGTCACAAGGGGCACTTTGTCAAACTTTATGATCTTGTCCTGGTACACAATGCGACCGGCGCCGGGTGTCAACGCTAGTGTTGGGCCTGTTGACAACACATTCACACTTAACTTATATTATAAACAAATGCCCCGTGGCTTCGATTGCGTTAGTAAATAAATAAATAAATAAATAAATAAATAAATAAATAAATAAATAAATAAATAAATAAATAAATAAATAAATAAATAAATAAATAAATAAATAAATAAATAAATAAATAAATAAATAAATAAATAAATAAATAAATAAATAAATAAATAAATAAATAAATAAATAAATAAATAAATAAATAAATAAATAAATAAATAATTTAATATAGTTTAAAATAATGGTCACCGTCGCCTATGAACACTCGCAATACTAGGGGTGTCACTTATGCGTTAAAATATCCTGACAGGTCGGCAGCCTTGTCAGGATCTTTTAACGCCCCCTTTGAAGGACTTCATTTTGTCACTATGCGAGAAAACGGCAGACGGCAGCTCGATCAACTCAAATCCTAAAAATCCATTAGATCATAGCCCTCTATGGGTCAAATTACGCAGGGCGACAAAATTCTCTTAGTTGATGATGATGAGACAAATTTCCGTCAAACACCTTCCCTAAAAACGATCTTTAGTACTCTCACCATTTCCATTACCCTGCGGTCTATCCACCATGGTCCTGGTATACTCTCCACGGTTGACGTTATCCAGCACGCTCCGTAGCTGCGTCATCCTGGCTGTGAGACCAGCCAGCTTGTTCACCTTCTACCATCTTCTTAAAGATAACTTAGGGGTTCAGAACCCTATCAAAGCATGACCATAAAAGAGTTCCGTATTACGCAGGGAGATGAAATCTTCTTAGTTGATGTTAGATGAAGCAAATTTCCGCCATACACCTTCCCTAAAAGATGGTCATGATTGTCCTAAAAGAAAAGATGGGTACATATAGTACTCTCACCATTTCCATTACCCTGCGGTCTATCCACCATGGTCCTGGTATACTCCCCACGGTTGACGTCATCCAGCACGCTCCGTAGCTGCGTCATCCTGGCCGTGAGACCAGCCAGCTTGCTCAGCTCGCGCCCCGACAGCACCAGCCGACCTATACCTTCCGCCATCTTTACCAGCATACGACCGTACGTGTAGTAGTGCTGGAAGATGAAAGGGAGAATTTTAGGGTTGGGTTCAAATACTAATAATATTAATTCTGGGTCCAATCCAAAGCGGAAAGAAGAAGTCTCAGCCTACCCCAACGGGAAAAAGGCGTAATTTTATGTATGTTTAGTAGTTATTCACGAAAGTATAGTATTACGGTATTTTTAGGTTAGGAGGGCCGCCACATTTTGTGTACTTTCCCAGGGATCACTTGTATAATACTATTTTCAACCGACTTTTAAAAAGGAGGTTCTCTAATCGTCTGTATGAGTTTTTTTTATGTATGATCGTGATCGTGATTGAGAATCGATTCAAATGATTATGATTATTTTTTAATTGGTAGGGTACATTTCCAAGGTGGCCCCATTGTAATTTCATCGAGACCTGATAAGTATCCAGTACCCAGAGATATGACGATAAACGTCTCAAACTTGCTACTGAAACAAACTCGCGCGGCGTGGAAGTCGGTTGTTTTAGTTTTTAAACTATCTTAATTATTTAATTTAAAATCAGAACCTTAGGACATTATTGAAAAAATTCAAATTCAAAAAATTTCATGTGAATCTTCACATGTCCAAAACAAAGCCGTCAAGATGTATTGTTCTATTTTTTGTCCTATTTTTAGAACAATACATCTTTACGTCTTTTGGATACTGTAATTTATTCTAAAACTTAAGTGATATAGAGATAAGGTCAAAGTAAACCAAACCAATCGAGATATCATTAAACATAAAGAGGCAGACGAACAAAAACTTGTCTTTGGTCTACAGGTGGTACAAGCATATTTCAATGGTCCGCCTGACTTTCTACCAGGAAATAACTTACCACCATCAAGATAAAATTAAGCCATAACCTTACGGTGTTCCGGCAATACACAGCCCATGAGAGTCAGATTATTCTAGGCCTAACGTGTTCACCAACCTCGCCCACATTATCACCACCAGGCGAGAGTGTATATGTATAACATAATAAAAAATATTTTAATAATATCGTTTAAAAACTAAAAAACAACCGACTTCAATGCCGCGCTATTCATTTTCAGTACCAATTTTGAGATGTTTATCTCAATATCTCTGGAGATACTTATCATACCTCGATAAAATTACCATGGGACCACACTTGGGATATCTCCTTTCGAACAAAAAAAGAATAATCGAAATCGGTTCATAAACGACGAAGTTATCTGCGAACAAACATAAAAAAAAAAAAAAAAAAAATATATATATATATACGGTCGAATTGAGAAACCTCCTCCTTTTTTTGAAGTCGGTTAAAAAGTAATATTGGAAAGGCTTAGAATCTAAGCAAAGATGCCTAAAGTGTTGTCATGAAAAATGGTAGTAGCTATGGAAAATATGAATTATTCAGAAAATATATTATATTTTATTAACCGACTTCAAAAAAAGGAGGAGGTTTCTCAATTCGACCGTAAATTTTTTTTTTTTTTTTTTTTTTATGTTTGTTCGCGGATAACTTCGTCGTTTATGAACCGATTTCGATTATTCTTTTTTTGTTCGAAAGGAGATATCCCAAGTGTGGTACCATGGTAATTTTATCGAGGTATGATAAGTATCTCCAGAGATATTGAGATAAACATCTCAAAATTGGTACTGAAAATGAATAGCGCGGCATTGAAGTCGGTTGTTTTTTAGTTTTTAAACGATAATATTGCAAGCAGGCTGGCAACAGTTTGAAACGAATAGCAAAAGATTGAGCTCAGTGGCGTGCCATGGGAGAGGCCTATGTCCAGCAGTGGACGGAAATTGGCTGATAATGATGATGAATACTTTATATGATATAGGCTAGCGTTTGACCACTATCTCATCTGTTGGTAAGTGATGATGCGGTCGAGGACGGCAGCACGCTAGACCTAGAATGGGAACTGGCTCTCAAATAGTTGTAAATACTTGACTAGTCACGTGAATGCCTGTATCGATTTTGATGGGTATACCATCATCTATACCTAGTACCTAGTTTAACCCCTACAAATTATTTATAGATATTTCTTAGTACTTCACGTACGTACGTACTACGTTTCATCACTCGGAAACAAGTAAACAATGCTAGCTGGGCAAATAAATTCTAAGTAATTGGTAGTATAAGATGTATTTTACCTTAAACCTATCATTTTCAGTGCCTGTCGTGAGTAGATTGTGGTCCACAGCGAAGAATGGCCTCGAGACAGCGTAGAAACCGACTGTGATGGCGATGTCTGATAACAAATCATACAGATATTAAACGTTACTATTCTTCATGTTTCTAGACTAATCTAGAGCTATCGGTTAAAGCTACAATGTCTGTCGGTCAGTTTGTATTGAAGTTAATCGTGATGATACTAATAGTGACTATAAAAAAAATTGCAAAGTTAGTTCAGGACTAGCATAGAAACCTTTATCACAATATTATTACGTCTCTAATACAATAGAAATTTTCTAAGATGTGTGAAGGAAATTAGGAATAGTGGAATAGTGACCAATAGCTTATCTGTACAAAACTAATTCAGGGCCATCATAGACTAATTTTTTTTGGAAATATCATGAATAATCTGTTTATCGATAAAAATCGCGCCACACGTGGCTCTCCCTAGAGCACCTATGATTTATGCCCTCGCCGTAGACGTAATATTAATGGATAGTACACTGCAGATGTTTTGACAAATTCAATTTAATCCGTATGCTTTCTATGATAAGGTTGTAATTGCTTTGTATAACAAAACCGCCCAATTGAAAGAGACCCGGGTGGGAGTTTGTCCTTGTCTAACAACCAGCTAGTCCTATATATTTTCTACACTATAGAATAGAATATTTTTATTGTCATAAATTCTACATTTCATATGATTATAACTGGTATAATTATGAATGATTATCTATGGACTCGTCGGTTCACAAAAAATAAAATAATAATAATACACAGACAAAATCGGAGATGCAGTTACATAATAAATAGGTACTTTATTGGCAACGATTTTGAAGCTGTAATTAGGCTTAAGTCGTAAAAAATGTAATTAAAAAAAGAAAAATCATAATATAATAATAAAAATTAAAAAAATTGTTATAATTAATATTAATATTTATGTTAATTCGCTGTAAAAAAGCTTCGTCATAAAAAATTGTATCACTGCTTATGTTTCTAATTTAAAATCACGATAGTCGTTTGTTAGAAATTCTTTAATACTGTACAATGTTTTTGACAACAAAAGTTTTTTAACGTTCCTACAAAATTTGTCATATGTCTCGGCAGATTTTACAGAGTCAGGTAATTTATTATACAGGCTGATTCCCATAGCATCCGGTAATCTTTTGCTCAGTGTTAATCTTATCCGGATAGGAGTTAAAATATTTTTATTCCTTACGTTACGAATAGAATTTTGACTACGTGTTTTAAAATTGTCTGGGTTGTTTCTAACATATTTTAATATTTCTAGGATATATAATGACATCGATGTTAAAATTTCAAGATTGTTGTCTACAGGTAAGTGGTCTCTACAGGATTCTTTATATTTAGCTTTGACTAGTACCCTTACAGCACGTTTTTGCATTTTTAGTATTCGTTCATTGTCTGTAGAATTACCCCATAAAATAATTCCATAGGACATAATTGAATGTATATAGGCGTAGTATATTTCTTTTAAGTATGTTTCTGATACAGTAGGTCGTAGTTGTTTTAAGGCATAGATTCCTCTAGCCATTTTTGTACAGGTTATGTTTATGTGCTCTTTCCATGTTAGTGCCGAGTCTATCTCGAATCCCAATAATTTTGCTTGGTTAGTGCAATGAAGAGCATTTCCATTAAATGTTACTGTTGATACTATTTTCTTGTTAGGAGATACCGCATTAAAAAATATAATGTTCGTTTTATTTAGTATATATAAGTTTTAAGCCATTTATGGTGAACCCACTTAACATTATCATATTTTCTTTAATACTATTTTGTAGATTATTTATGTTGTCATCGGCTACTATTATAGAAGTATCATCTGCATATTGGATAAGATCTCCTATTAGTTTTAAATTCGAGAGGTCATTCTGGAAAGCGAGGAACATTGTATTCCCCAATGAGGATCCCTGCGGTACTCCAATATTCTGCACCCGCTGGTTAGATCTGAACTTTTTCCCACGTATCGTTACTTCTACCACTTGTTGCCGATCTCTCAGAAAGGACTTAATTAGTTCTCTCGTAACATCTCTTATCCCATAAACATGAAGTTTGTCAACTAAAAGTTGGTGATCAACTGAATCAAATGCTTTAGAGAGATCTATAAAAATACCGGCCACCATCTTTTTATTTTCAAGACCAGTGACGACTTTTTCCATAAAGGCATGCGTCGCGGAGGTGGTCGACCGCCCTGTCCTGTACGCATATTGACAATTAGATAGTGCACTGTGCCTGTTTAGATGCGACATTATTTCACAACTTATAACGCTTTCTATTAGCTTCGATAATGTAGGTACTATAGTTATCGGCCTGTAGTTTTGGATATTTGAAGTGTAGCCTTTTCCCTTGTAAAGAGGGATTAGTCAACACAATTTTAAACATTCGGGATATACCCCAGCTTTTAAAATATTGTTGATTAGATAAGTGATGTGATCGGAAAGTGGATTCATAATTTGATATAAAAAGGTGCCTGATAAATCAAAAATATCTTTAGTGCTAGAATTGTCTATCTTTCTTTTTTTTTTAATTCGTTATGATAAATGTTTCGAAATTCCAAGTGAGGTAGTTCTGTTACAGATTGTTTTAAAAATGATATTGCCTTTTCTCTATCAGGGGTATTATTAATTATTATTTCGGTACCTATGGTTATGAAGTAGTCATTTATATAATTTGGTAATTCATTATCTTTTATAATTAATTTTGTTTTGTGATTTATTAGCTCCCAGTTCCACTCTTTAATATCTTTGTTTGTGTCTTCTTTGATTATCTGCCATACTTCTTTTTTCGGATTTTTTGATTTATTTATACGGTTTTCTACATAATCTCGTTTTTTAGAAGTTGTTGTTCATATATGTATAGTATATATATAAGTTGTTCGTACAAAAGAAGGGGACAAACTCCGTTCAAGGTCGGTCTCATTGGGGCCGGTGTACGCAGTCAAGTTTATTATTAAGTAGCAGGTCTGTGGTCCTCGCCTGCAGCAATGGTTTGACACGAGCATAAGGGCCGGCGCTGACTAACGTCACGGCACGGCACGGTAAAGGATTTTATTTATGATCAAGTTCTTTTTATTCTTATTGCAATGAGTTTGAGAATGTTTACTACTTTATTTCGATACAATCGTACCGGGGCACGTCGTGGCATACCGCGAGACGCAGCGGCACGGGCTGGGCGCGGGGCAAGGGAGGAAGCGCGCGCGCCTTGAATTGAACATTGAGTGTCTGGACTTAGGCGTCCATTACACGATAGGTTTTGGTGTCAGTTTGCTGGCAGTCACGGCTGTGACTGATGGATAACTGATCGTCTAACGGGGTGATTGACGGTGACTGACCGATATTTACATACTTTTGATTGCTGCATCAGCAACCAAAAGTCATGACTGATGGTTTTGAATGACGGATAACCTACCGTGTAATGGACGCCTTACGCGGCATGCCGCGCCATACTCCGGCATGTCGCGTCATACCAAAGCGTCCTTCGGGCATGGCTAGCAACGGTGCAAAGCCTAGCAGTCAGCGCCGGCCTTAACGCAACAGCTATCGCGTTAGGAGCTGTCGCTTGTCGCTACTTACATTTAGCGATGATATTGTCTATGAAACCCATTCCAACGCGGAAGTTGAGGAAGTTCCTCAAGTGTCGCGTCAGCTTGTAGAAACTGGCCAGGATTGTCAGTTGTTCTCTGTGGTTACCCTGCGAGCAATATGAGAATTAAAGATATCATTTAAAAAGTATTTTTTTACCCGCGACTTCGATCACGTACACCAAAAATTGTATCACTGCAAAGCTCTGTCAATCAACATTTGTGTGATCTGAGTTATTTAAGTTATGTGTAAAAAATCATGATTTTATTTTCATACAAAAAAATATAGTAAATAAAGTAAATATAGTTATAATTATTATTATTTATTAATGTCGAATTGTCATGTTGTAAATTGTATTTTATTTTAGATTTATGATTTTATCTCTAGCTAGAAAGTTATACATATTAATAATTATAATAGATTTAGATTCGCTTAACAAAGTGTGGTAATAATTGTTTATTTTTAGGATTCTGTCTTTCTATTAACATAATTTTAAGATTTTGTAACCTATTATTGTATGTTCGAAATTAACAAACTGTTGATACATATTATGTATTTTAACACCTTTTGCACACAGTTTTCACAATAAATATATTCTATTCTATTCTAAAAAGTAGCCTATGTTAATCCTCATGCTACAAAGTATCTCCTTGTTAAATTTCAGTAAGATCGGATCATCCGTGTAGGCGTGATTAGGTAACAAAAAAAAAACAGAGAGTGACAGAGTTACAAACGTTTTTATAATATCAGTCTGCACTCTGCAGGCATATCACGAAGTTTGATAGGGATTGAAATAAACGAAATGACAGAGATGGAGCTATACGGCCTACATAGCTGCGTCCCGTCATTTAGTTAATTTCGTTAATTCAATAATCAACTGTCTATGTTCGTGATAGGTCTGAAGGATTTCCTTATATATTAAAACGAGCGATTCTTGTACGTATATAAATTGCGTATTCCGGAAACAGCTCCGATTTGGATGCAATTTTGTATGTAGACAAGTTTTGATTTTTAACTTTAGCTGTAAGGTCAACTCAGGTACGACCGCCATCATCATCATCATTGACAGCTCATTTCCGCCCACTGCAGGGCATAAGCCTCCTCCCTCTTACGCCACTCATCCCTGTTTTGAGCTACTCTTGGCCAGGTCCTATCTGCGTACTTTTCGATGTCGCCGACCCACCTTACTCACACGACCGCTATACTCTATTATTAAGGGTAAGACCGTCATTAAGTTAAATTATAGCTATTTTTAACCGACTTCAAAAAAAGGAGGAGGTTTCTCAATTCGACCGTATATTTTTTTTTATGTTTGTTCGCGGATAACTTCGTCGTTTATGAACCGATTTCGATTATTATTTTTTTGTTCGAAAGGAGATATCCCAGGTGTGGTACCATGGTAATTTTATCGAGGTATGATAAGTATCTCCAGAGATATTGAGATAAACATCTCAAAATTGGTACTGAAAATGAATAGCGCGGCATTGAAGTCGGTTGTTTTTTAGTTTTTAAACGATATTATTCTCTTACTGTAGTGTTGCTGGCGACATTTGTGATACAAAATTGAACAAAACTATAATACTGTTGTATCGATACTGTCAATGCAAACTACATAGCTACTCAAAAACGAAAGTTATTGCGCGTAGACGATCTTGCCTTGTAGACGGTCTTCCCAATGTTGACCTTACAGTTGCATTTTTGTACAAACGTAATTTTACACAAAAAAAACGAGCAAAGCTCTTACACCCTGGTACTTGTACTATTCATTATTCTGTGACCCAGGATCAAACTAAGGCATTTAATACGTATAAAGATAATGAAGTCATTTTCTTCAAGGTAAACTTCTGTAATTAGGTCATATCAGTATTAAGTAATTAAAAGATATTTAATTACCTACTATATATTGATTGTGTTATTATAACAATTAGACCGTTTAAGAACGACGTAAGGTAGGTCAGTTTTAACCGACTTAAAAAGGAGGTTCAATGTTTTTAACCGACTTCAAAAAAAGGAGGAGGTTGCTCAATTCCACCGTATATATATATATATATATTTTTTTTTTTTTATGTTTGTTCGCGGATAACTTCGTCGTTTATGAACCGATTTCGATTATTCTTGTTTTGTTCGAAAGGAGATATCCCAAGTGTGGTACCATGGTAATTTTATCGAGGTATGATAAGTATCTCCAAAATATTGAGATAAACATCTCAAAATTGGTACTGAAAATGAATAGCGCGGCATTGAAGTCGGTTGTTTTTTAGTTTTTAAACGATATTATAGTGAATGAGATTTTTTATGTAAAGAATGGAGATAGGGCTGTACCCTTATCTCCGTTGTACAAGAACCGATTTCCCATATTCATTCCCTACAGTTATTGTGGATTTTGAACTTCGAAAGTACATCATTAAACTCAGAACACTTATCTTTTGGCAAAGTAGTAATTAATTTATTACTACGCCTAAAGTTTAGATTACTGTTAACTATTGTAATGTAGGGCTTATTGCACCAAGTATTATAGCCAACCTTAGCTATAAGCTTGCATAATCGCTTATTCAATAATTTAGTGAAAAATAATGGACGCAGTAAGATACAGAAACATTCATACAGGAAACCATAAGTGTAAAAAACCCAACAGCGGAAAACAACAGTCTATATAGGATCCCATGCTGGATTTTCTGTGTGTCAGATGTATTCAAACTATCTTTATTTTCCTTAAAATGTAACATTATCTACTGGAACTATTATAATAGTATACAGAATTAACGTGTTTATTTTATACATACATACATACAATCACGCCTTTTTCCCGTTGGGTTAGGCAGAGACTACTTCTTTCCACATGCTACGATCCTGACATACCTCCTTCGCTTTCATACAGGCCTTTCTTTAAAACGTCTCCGATCTGGTCGTGATACGTTCGCCTAGGTCGGCCGCTACCGGCTCGCCCATACACACTCGTCTCATAAATCTGTTTCGTCAATCTTTCTTCATCCATCCTCTCTAGATTTTATGGAGGGTCATTATACTAAGTAAGATTTATGCGACGACATGACCTGCCCACTGCCCACCCAGTCTTATAAGATACTAGCTGTGCCCCGCGGCTTCGTCCGCGTTACAAAGTATTCTATAGCCTAATCTATAATACTGGCTATCTCTCTACAACAGTTTAGCTAAATCGGTCCAGCCGTTAGACCGTGAAGAAGTCCCAAACGAACAAATATACAAACTGACTTCGAATTTATAATATTGGTGTTGATGGTGTTGACTTACTTGGTAGAAGGCGATTTCTTCAGAGTTAGTGATTAGCCTCGAGTTAACGTAACGGAATTCTCCTTCTAGTTTCTGCTCTTGAACTGTCATTCTGGCTGAAATATAATAAATATTTAAAAGTAGAATAAGGGCCGATTTTGCATTCCTCAGTTACACGATCAGGTAGGGTTTATACCACTGATAGCATATTTCCGCATTTTTTAATAGACAGATAGAGGTATTCCAGGGAATAAAATCCTTACCAGAGGAATTAATTTATCTGGCTCTTTTTGCCTCAGATAGCCGATTATTCTGTGGTATAAATTAAGTTTGTGACAAGTTTGAACGTCAAATTTTGACATTATATCATTTAGTTTTGTTTAATTTCATTATGGCTCCACACAGTTAGTGTATTTAGCCAGAAACTGGCTAAATACACTAAACGTGCGAAGCCATAATAAAACAAAAAAATATAATAAAAAAACATCGTGCTTGGCCGAATTAAAATCAAATTTAGAATCTCCTTGAGTGAAAATTTCAAGTGGTTGTAAATACCCGCTCTCGCTCTAACGTCTATAGCACTGCGTAAGATTATCTCTTTTCCACACTTTAGGCGTGAAGATAGTTACAAATAGACTGACTGATAAAAGCACGTTGAAAAATCGAAAGTTTTATACGGGTGTTTATATGGGCAGATAAATATTTTGCATTGGTAACCCAATGCAATATATTTATCTGCCCGTTTTTTTGAAGGATTGAAAAATCGGCCCTGAGTAACATAAAATAATCGTCAAAATAGTCGTCTTTGAATAAGCCCTATTGTCGATTATTTTCGGATTCAGATGCATATATAGTCCACGCCAAGTCAAGACTTGTTCTCAAGATACTAAATATTTTTATGAGATTTATGCTCATTATATTGTTCGCGTAAGGTTATATTATTATATATATATTATTTGTGTTTAAAATGTGAAAATACAATACATAAAAGAGGTACGCGTCCATTCGCCCCCGCCTGACGCACCGCACGCACGGCACGCAACGGATTTCAGTTTGCATGCGCCTAAATGCCGGCGATGCGGGCGGCGCGGATAATGGACGCAGCCCTATTTAAAATCATACAAACTAAAATCTGTTGCGCGCCGTGTGCCGGCGCGGACTAATGGACGCGTACCTAAACTTTTTATTGTGTATAACAACACAAAGGTAACAATTGGTACCTACAGAACATTATTAGTATTTTATTACAATTTGAATTTATTATTTTAGAACAATTCTATTAAAAAAAGTGTGTGTGTCAACTCCGACGCACGACTGGAGATTACTTCTTAAGAATTATTATTATTGTGGTCAAGGTCAAGGTCAAGGTCAAGGGGGCCAAATATGTAAATCGTTTCCTAAGGAGTAAACTCCAGTATATTTTGTATATACACACATACATCTCGAAGTGAATGGTGCGCAAAGTACGTTGCGCAAAGGAACGTTACGCCTACTTTTAGTTAACGCTCTAATTTACTCCTCATAAAATGTTCATACCGCAGGCTTAATATGAAAATCGTTTCTTAAGGAATAGTAAACTTCAAAAAGTAATACAGTACACCAACCTGTAGGTTTTCTGAGGTAGGTCAGGAATACTCCGGATACAAAGAGGTATGCCATCATGATACCAGGTGTCTAAAACAACAAATAACAACGTTCAGAAACAATAATAAAGAAAAATAACGTTATTTCTAAATCTAAATTTAAAAAAAAAAAGAGACTAATTAGGCCAGCTGCATACCATAAGGCGCTGTCCTATTGCCATTGTTCGCGCGATGATGCGTGCGATGATCGTGCAACCGTGCGTTCAAAGATATACTGATATAATTAATGTCCTATTGAAGGTCGTACGATCATACGATGAAATGATGATGAATTTCATCGCACGATGAAAACGCATCGCATCATCGCACGAGCGATGGCAATAGGACAGCACTTATATAAGAAATATCTGATAGGTTATTTCTCGCGGTTGCTTAAAGGCCCTCTGTGATTTACATCTCGTCATGAGCCCGAGGTGGTTCCTGCATTGCAAATTCATCGAGATCTGGTGAGTATCTCTAAAGATATGGAGATAAACACCTCAAACTTGCTACTAGATATAAATAGCGCGGATTTAAAGTCTGTTTTTTTTGTTGTTTTTCAAACGATCTTAATATTTTTATGATATCAAATTAAGGTAACAGGACAAGCACGACGCTCACTTGATGGTAAGCGATGACGTTTACCTGTGATATGTACAGCGGCATGCAAAATTCCCTGTATTTTCACTCTACACTTCACCATTCAAACTGAAAACATTCTTGGGTCACGGCTAAATTCATTGGTAAAGTGGTGATACCGCCCCAGGCGAACTAGCAGATGTCTTACCACTTTTGGTATCAAAAGACATTGATATAAGAATAAAAAATAACTCACAGAAGCTCCCAAGTTGACAGTCAGCCTATATAAATAGATACCTATATCCAGTACAGGTTTGGTAATATTGCCATACAAATCCACGACTGTCTCGCAGAACTTGTCGATATCAGTGGTGAGAAGCTGGTCGGCATTGGATATCCGATTGTCCAGGTTTGTGACTTGATAGTATGTGAAGCCTCTAGAACAATCGAGAACAATATTAGTGTTAGAGTTCAGGAGTAGAGTGAACGAGATGCTTTTTTAATATCTTACGGTGTTACTTATAAACGTGTCTCAAAATTTGAGCAATTGCTGAACTATTGATCAAGGAAAATCTCACTCATAAACAGTAATCAAAGTTGAGAGGCCGTTGAGCATTGCATTGACAGCTCTCAAAGTTAAGCACTTGCTGAGAGGCAAGATGGCGTTGACAGCACCAATCAGCTGATATATGGGTTGTTTTTAGATTTTCAAATTTCGCGGTATTTTTTTGTCACTTGATCTGTCATATCTACAGCCCGTTACAGATAAAAAATGAATATCTGAGGGCTGGAATCGTTCTTTAGTCGACTAATTTGGTTATAGTGTATGCCAACTACCCATGGAGCATATCTATTTCGTGTCTCAACCAAGCAACGACTGACTAACGTTTATGAGTGAAAAAAAGTTGAGCAATGATCAAGTCCTTGACAGCTTCTCAGCTGAGAGACAGTTCAGCAATTGATCAACAGATTTTTATAAGTAGAACTGTAACAGTTCTACTCAGCGTCTAGGTGTGTAACCCCAGACATATGTGCTGAGTTAAGCCTTTTTGGCACCTCACTTCTCATAAACTTATTTTAAAACCTGTGTTCTTTCTTCTTTTGATGTTTTACATTATTATTATAATTAATTAAATTTGTTACTATGTGAGTTTTTGCCAAATAAACGATTTTCTTTCTTTCTTCTTTCGTTTGACCACTATATTACATGTTGGTATGTGATGATGCGGTCGAAGATGGTAAGCACGCTAGGCCTAGAATGACAACTGGCTCTCAAGGATAGCTGCCGGAACACATTAGATGTTTAGCGACAGATTTTTTAACTTGAGGGAGGTAGCTGACCAGGCTGACACTAGATAGTGTTCTATGCAGGGGTTGTTGGTTTCTTAACGATGTTTTCCCTTCACCGGAGGGCCACTGTGAAAAGCGCACATACATTTTTTCGATAGAAAAATCCATTGGTGCACGGCGGAGATGTAAGGTTGGTAAGACCATAGCTTGCATTATTCTTTAAAATCGTATGTATCGAGTACAACTTTGAGATAGGGTCTATGTACTTTATTGCTTTTCTTTATATCTTATAGGCTAGCGTTTTGACCACTATCTCATCAGGTGCTAAGCGATGATGTGATCGAAGGTGGTGAACACGCTAGGCCTAGAATACTCTGACTCTCAATGGCTGTGTGCTGCCGGAACACCGTAATGTTATGGTGGCAAATTTTCTCCTTGATGGTGGTAAGCTACTTTTTGGTAGCAAGTTAGGTGGAAATGCTCCTACCAACTGAACTGAACTTGTAGCCCGCGTGCTGCCACTTTTTATTGAGATCTACAGAATATATTTTTTCTAGATTTTTCACTCCCATACTTTAAAAGTTAGAGGGGGGGGGGGGGGGGGGAGGGACACATTTTAGCACTTTAGACGTGCCTATCTTTTAAATTATTGACTTTGAGAAAAAATGATTTTAGGAACCTCAATGTCATTTTTAAAGACCTATCCATAGACACCCCACACGTATAGGTTTGAACAATTTTTTTTGTTTCAGTTTCATGTATGGGATGCCCCCCCTTTAAACTATTATATTTTTTATTTTTGTATAAAAATCGGAAAGCGGTTCACAGAATACATCCACCTACTAAGTTTCAATTCTGTAGTCCTAATAGTTTCGGAATAAAATGGCTGTGACATACGGACGGACAGACAGACAGACAGACATGGCGAATCTATAAGGGTTCCGTTTTTTGCCATTCGGCTACGGAACCCTAAAAAGCATCATAGCGCATGCCAGTTTAAGGGCCAATTTGACCGGTGCTTGATGACTATTGAGAACTTATCTGACAGGTTTTTGACAGCTTTTATATGGCGTCATCTGTCAGATAACACTCTTGAAACTTTATCAGGAACGGGTGAAACCGACTCTAAACAAAAAAAATAAGACAATTCGTCAAATGTTTCACAGAATTCCAACAGATTGGACTGTGGAACTGGTACTTTAATTTATTCTGTGACTGTTGAAGATTGTTAGTTTGTCGCAAGAAAAAAAAGTTTGATGACAGAAGCCATCTTGGATAGGTAAATCGTATAGGTCACGTTGGATTTCTTGAATGAGAATCTAAGACGCCCTATAATTACCCTGGCTACATGGTAATTACCATTGAAACCTAAAACAAAACCAGCAAGGTGACTACTTACATTGCTAAGCTTAAAAAAACATTTTATATCATAAAGTTCAAGGCACGGGGGCAAATGGGGCAAATGGAGAAATTGACTCATACGAATCAAAAAGTTCAAGATTGAATAGCGTCTATAAAATTGATTGACCGTTAATATGTCCGATTGGACATGAAAATAGTATTTAATAGTTATTAGGGCATATATTTCAATATCCAGTATTAGCCAGTATTCTTCACTTAAACTCTACTTAATCAAAGTAACACATTTGATAGGCTAGCGTTTGACCACTATCTCGCCTGATGGTAAGCGATGATGTGGTCGAAGATGGTGAACACGCTAGGACAAGAATAGTCTGCCTCCCAAGGCCAGTGTGCTGCCAGAAACCATAAGGTAATGGTGGAAAATTTTCTCCATAATGGTCTATTATTTTCTGCGGCTTCACCCGTTAAAAATTATCATGTCTCCTATTCTACCCTATTGGCTATAAATTGCGCAAAATTTCAACCAAATCGGTCAAGCTGTTTGACCGTGAATAGGTAACAAACAAACAAATATACATACTTACTTTCACATTTACAATCTTGGTGTTGTAATCAAGTAAATGTTGATAGTCTACATCGTTCGATTAAATATCCTTATGTAATCCACCAGTACCACCTATAACCGGCGATCATGTATGAAGGCGCTCACGAAAGTGTAAGAAGCGAAAGAGGTATGTCAGGGCATTTGGAAAGTCAAATATAATAATCGACAGTAGACAGAAAAACAGTATAATGGAAGTGGCAACGACAAAATTTCTCGGCCTTATGTTAGACCAACACTGATTAGAAGGCTCACATAAATTATGTTTGCAACAAACTCGACAGATTCTTATACGCCCTAAAAAGATTGAGAGCAAGTATTTCCGCGGAAGCAACTCTGAACGCATACCATGTCTCTTCAATTGTCTCTTATGGTCTCATACTATGGGGAAATTCGGTACTGTTTGATTGAGAAGGTATTCTTATCCAGAAAAAACTGGCCAAGTGCAAGTCGGACTCGCACTCGTAGGGTTCCGTAACACAGAAGAGTATTCTATAATTATGATTTTTGGCAACCAAAATATTAACACTTTGTTATTCATAGTGTTTGTATGAAAAACAAAATTATATTTGCGGTCGCTATATCTCATAAAATGCTGACTGGTTTTTTGTTGGAAAAACTTTTTGGTTTGGAAACCAATTTTCGTTGAAAGTTTTTATTGAGATCTACAGAATATATTTTTTCTAGATTTTTTACTCCCTTACTTTAGAAGTTAGAAACTTAAAACTGAACTTAAACTTAGTTGGGGGGTAGGGGACGGGACACATTTTACCATTTTAGACGCGCGTATCTTTTAAATGATTGACTTGAATCATTTTATCTCAAAATAAAATGATTTTAGGAACCTCAATGTCATTTTTGAAGACCTATCCATAGACACACTACACGTATAGGTTTGAAGAATTTTTTTTTTGTTTCAGTTCTATGAATGGGATGCCCCCCCCTTAAACTTTTATATATTTTATTTTTGTATAAAAATCGGAAAGCGTTTCACAGAATACATCTACCTACCAAGTTTCAATTCTGTAGTCCTAACAGTTTCGGAATAAATTGGCTGTGACATACGGACGGACAGACAGACAGACAGACATGTCGAATCTATAAGGGTTCCGTTTTTTGCCATCCGGCTACGGAACCCTAAAAATGAAAACGTGCCTTCCACAGAGAACCTGGTTTATGGATAGTTGTAAACCACTTTTTAAAAAGTTTAACATTTTACCATTGGCCTGAATGTACTATTAAAGACGTATGCTTATTTGTTAGGCAAGTTAACACTACTTTGAAATAAACTGGCCAAGTGCAAGTCGGACTCGCACTCGTAGGGTTCCGTAACACACTAAGTATTCCTATGACTATGATTTTTCGCAACTACAAAATTAACTTTGTTTTTCATAGTGTTTGTATGAAAAACAAAGTTATCTTTGCGGACGCTATATCTCTTAAACTGCTGATTGTATCTCGTTCAAACCAATTTTCGTTGTTAGTTTTTATTGAGATCTACAGCATATTTTTTTTTTAGATTTTTCACTCCAATACTTTTAAAGTTAAGAGGGGGGGGACGACGACGACACACATTTTACCACTTTAGACGCGCCTATCTTTCAATGTATTCGCCTCAAATGATTGACTTTGAGAAAAAATGGTTTTAGGAACCTCAATGTCATTTTTGAAGACCAATCCATAGACATCCCAATATAGGTTATACACATATAGGTTTGAAGAAAACATTTTTTTTTGTAAATTTAAATAATTATCAATGTAATGACTTAACTTTAATTATAATACAACAACCATTGTATATGTAATAAGTAAAATTTTGAATAATCATAACATTTTTTAAGAATACATATAAGTATGTATCGAGTTTGTACACCATGATACATGGTAGAATGTATAGGCAACTATCTATTAATAATTATTATTTACCACATACATTTTAACATAGTGTAAACCTACATTCTGCAAAATAAAGAAGTAGGCTCTGCCTACCCCAACAGGAAAAAGGAGTGATTTTTAACCACCTTAAAAAAAGGAGGAGGTTTCTCAATTCGACCGTATATATATATATATGTATATTTTTTTTATTTTTGTTCGCGGATAATTTCGTCGTTTATGAACCGATTTTGATTATTATTTTTTTGTTGGAAAGGAGATATTCTAAGTGTGGTACCATGGTAATTTTATTAAGGTCTGATAAGTATCTCCAGAGATATGGAGATAAACACCTCGAAATTGGTACTCAAAATTAATAGCGCGGCATTGAAGTCGGTTCTTTTCTTAGGTTTTTAAACGATATTATATGTATGTATGTAAACAAACAAGCTAAAAATATAAGTTAGCAAGCTCGACAGACTACATTCTCTTTAAAGAAATAAATGCGTAGGTCTTACGTACAATAACCTAACATCCTTGCCATTCACATGTAAAGTTTTTTATACCATATAGGCTAGCGCTTGACCACAATCTCACTTGTTGGTAAGTGATGACTGGTGATGCAGTTAAGGATAGTAGTACGCTACGCCACAGAATAAATAATACTACAATAAGCTAGACCTAGAATGGAAACTAGCCCTCACTGCTCTCAGGGATATCTGCAGGAACATGTGCGATGTTTGGCGATAGAAGTTCTAACTTGAGATTGGTATCTGGCCAGACGGAAACCAGATAGCGTCCTACCACTATGCCGGGGGTTACTTAACGATGTTTTTACTTCACTAGAGGGTAGAGGGTCACTTATAAATGTTTTGATAGAAAAATCCATTGATGAACGGCGGGGATTACAACCCGCTACCTCTGGCGTCAAATCCGACCTTTCTCCCACTGCACCACTGGGCCCTGAAACGTATACGAAGACCACGTATATGACCACCTAACATTTTATATACGTTTATCGCTTCAAGGGGCAAGTGTCCAGTAAAATTACAGGGTATATTAGACTCAACATCTAACGAATGTCTTATGATAACGTGTAGTGACTTCCAAAATTGCAATCAAAGTTTGCGTGCCGCAATATTAGTTATAAGCAGACTTGATCGTTTACCATCAGGCGAGCGTCATACTCGTCCTGTTTTACCTAGTATCACACAAAAATATCAATAAGTAAAAAATAATATTAAGTACAGTATGAGGGTCTTCGAATCGCGAGTGAATCTTCTGGGTAAGCACGCTCCATCATCGATCGATCGTCGTGGTCAAGTGCTACCCAGTTCGGTGTAAAAAAAACGATTTCTACAAATCACTAAAGCCATGACTGGTCAAATTAAATAAATGTAGTGTACTTTACAGTAGATTAAGTAGAATTATTCAAATTTCTTAAGCTGGGTCAAGCTGCAGGTTACTATTTGTATTGTAATGAGGGAACGATAATGTTGAGCGGACTTGTGTTGTTTTAAAAGTAATAAGTAAGATTCATTTCAACTAGCTTTATCAAGGAGTCTGGCAATCCTAGAGTATTGCGTTCCGCTGTAGATACTCTGGCGCATGTAACTTAAAAGCATATACACACACGGACTTACAAACTGCATAAAAGTTCAGGATTACTTTCGAATTCATTGAATGGTCCTTTCCGAGTCCGTCAGTGTACAAATTTAAATTGAAACCTATAGTTTGGTTCGTTAACTTCATAACAGCGTAGTATCGTATCCTTAAGTGTATGTTTGTATACTAGAAAAGACCATTCAATTAATTCGAAAGTAATTCTGAACTTTGATGCAGTTTATGAGTCCGTGAGTGTAGATGGCGCTGAAGCATGTTACATCGTTCTCCTTCTAAATATTGCCTAAATGCATCCTAAATGTATGAGATCCTGCATCACGCAAACGATATTTTCCGTGAGTTTGGTACGCTCTGTTGCACTTGTACTTATAGTTATGTTAATGTGCACTTATATCTTAAGATTTGAACTATAATAGAAACTTCACAAATACAATATTAGTCAGGTACTCAGCAGTACAGTTCTACACTTATGAATTTATTTAATGAAGTGATTAATTAATTAGGCGCGATTTAACTAATCAATGGCCTCATTTTATGCTAAGAGTAGATCTATTTTTTGCTTGGGTATTTTTTTCTTTTATATCTGACAGGCTATTATAGCATTTGACCAGTGACGATCATCGTTTTGAGGGCCCGATGGCGTAATCGGGAGAACGGTCGGCTTTGATGCCAGAGGTACCGAGTTCAATCCGCGCCGTGCACCAACGGAATTTTCTATCGAAAAATGTATGTGCGCTTTTTACAGTGGCCCTCCGTTGAAGGAAAAACATCGTTAAGAAACCAACAACCCCGCATCGTTGTAGGACACCATCTAGTGGCCCGCTTTCATTCTCCAGTTAGAAAATCTGTCGCTAAACATCTAAAATGTTCCAGCAGCTATCCTTGAGAGCCAGTTCCCATTCTAGGCCTAGCGTGCTTACCATCTTCGACCGCATCATCACTTATCAACAGTTGAGATAGTGGTCAAACGCTAGCCTGTGAGATATAAAAATAATCGCAATCATTCAGTGACGTGGCATTTAGTTGATTTTATTTCACTGAAATACTCGTTTAAGGCTAACATTCACACAAGGTTAATTACGTTTTCCACAATGTTGCTAAACTATTTATGTTTATTTGTTTAGATACAGTGACAGATAAGTATGATAATAAAATAATAACGATGTGCTACTATACTATTAATTTTATTAGATACTGCAACAGATAATAAAATAATAACGATGTGCTATGTACTGATATCGATACACAGATTATACAAATAAAGGAGGCGGATGTGCCGTTAACGAGCTCAAAATGGAAGTGTCTGAAACAGACAGTGTTTTCTTATTCAGTCTGTGCATATCAGCGTATTGATGTTTCCAGTTATGGTCAAATTATATGCTAAGCCCAGCCCCGGGACACATCTACTGCTTAGTTGGTAGCCTCTGTTAGGTCCTGTGTTGTGCAGGTGCAATTAAGTAGGTGGGCCAATGTCTGGACTCTCACTGCATAGACACAGACACTGTGACCTACTTTAGGAAGGTCAATATAGCCCCAACTGCACAAGTGTCCTTTGCACAGCCCAACCTGGGTTCTAAGGCTGCTAGTGCTAAGCTTTTCTTACTTCTTGGCAACAACATCAATACTTAGTATGCGATGTACTTAACGGTTTCTTGACGGATGACACCGGGCAATATTTTGAACGGCCTTTGTAGGACAATATCATTTATTTTCTTAACCTGTTGTGTCTTATTCCTGGGGAAAGGTCTGCCCCATAGCCTTCCACGAATCTCTTTCCAGGGCAATGTCTGTCCAGCCAGCCTTTTGGGCTATATCGTCACGCCACCTCCTTCGTGGTCGACCACATGTCATAACTCATCATCAAAATGTTATAATGACAATAGAGGGTAGTGGGAGAACGAAAAATGTATGTGCGCTTTTTACAGTGGCCCTTCGGTGAAAGAAAAAACATCATTAAGAAACCCCCAACCCCCGCATGGTGGAAGGACACTGTATAGTGTCCGCCTGGCCAGCTACAATCTTCAAGTTAGAAAATCTGTCGCCAAACATCTAATGTGTTCCGGCAGCTTCAAGTTCGCTGCCGGAACCAGTTCACATTCTATTAAAAAAAATCTAAGTTATGGAAATGTTTGGGAGCCATGACTCAAACAATTTAATTAAAATGAATTAAATTAAACAGAAGTTAGTTGTGTATTGTTTTACATCGATAAGCTGAGAGAAGTGAAACTACACTACAATCATCCATACTTCCATACTAAAAACGTTTGTAACTCTGTCTGTTTGTTACCTAATCACGCTTAAACGGACGGTCCGTTCTTACTGAAATTTAACAAGGAGATACTTTATGGCACGTGGATGAACATAGGCTACTAAATTATTGAACGAAGTCGCGGGTATCAACTAGTTTTATATATACCTATTCGCGTACCCATTATACAACCATATCATTTATATTTATACTAAGGAAGCACAATAGCTAACAATATTACGATAAGGTTCTAAATTGTCGTATCAATTTCAAAGGCTGGACGATGAGTCAAAGCAATCTATTCAAGAACGCGCCTTTATTTGTTATCTTGGAAATACTTGTTGTACGATGTTTTAAGTTTAACATTAACACAGTAAAAACCTTGTTATAACTTGTATGAAAATATTCAGACGTGTTTTTTCCACCGACTTCTAAAAAGATGTTTTTTTTATTGTTACATCGCGTCGTCGAGTCGCGATGTTTCGCCAAGCTTCTCGAACAAAAAATACCGTGGGAAAGAATAGACTAATTAGGGGCTATAAACACCCGACCCGACCGTCATAAATGTAACCTTCCGGGAATTCAGACCCTAGTCAATGTACCTAGTTTTGTAGTTAAGATTGAACCTTATTCATAAGTAGTTAGAGATCAAATTAGCACGTATGGTAAAGTTGTTTACATCAGATGCTCAAAGGAAAGCCGCCCCTATTGTTTGTGATTTTTATTGAACGTCTTTTGTCTATTGTTTCGAGTCAATACTGGAAAGTTCTGTAGAAATATTCTCGTCCTATATAAGACGTTGAAACCGCGGCTTGAGTCAGTCTTTCTCTGGAAGCGACAGTGAACTATCTAAGCGCGGATAGCGACCCAGTGATCGTTAAGTGTTATCAGTGAACTAGTGTTGTGAATTGTGAACAGTGAAATCAGTGATTGTGAACTAACGACCTCAGTGCGTGTTAACGGACTTTTGATAATTGTGCAAGACGATTTGGACAACTACTGTGGAACATTGTGCTAACCTAGTGATCAGTGGAAATAAACGTTCATCTCATCGGATTGGCATTTTAATACCACCCCGCACGTAACAATTGGTGTCAGAAGCGGAATGCCAATCACTCCGAGGGAAGATACGCGTACTCCACGCACCAGGCGCCAGGCGGAGATGGATGCAACCCGGCAGAAGGAGCTCGAAGCATCGGGTGCAGGAACATCCACATTGGAAGAGCCAGCAGCAACACCGATGGCACCCACCATGGCAGCGCCACCTACAGCACCGCCGGTGAGTCTAACAACGGATGGAGGCCTGGAGGCCATGCTAGCTGCTCTCCTAGCTGGACAAGAAGCTGCACGCCAGGAACAACAGGCTGCACTACAGTCTGTACAGGCGGCACAAGAAGAAGCTAGCCGTAAACAGGAGGAAGCTAGCCGTAAACAGGAGGAAGCTAGCCGCAAACAGGAGGAAGCTCGCCAGGAACAACAGGCTGCACTACAGGCTGTACAGGCGGCACAGGAAGAAGCTAGCCGTAAACTAGAAGAGGCTATTGTGCATCAGTTGCAAAGCGGACTTGCCGGCATGGGGAAAAAGATAAAAAAGGTGGAAGAGCGACTCGACGTACACGAGCAGACCGTGAATGACCTGGCTAGTAAGGTCCAGAAACTGGAATTACGAGGAGTCGGACAGAGCAGCCTGGTTCCCGCTACGACATCGCCCTTCAAACTTGATCTGCCACACTTCGACGGAACATCTTCGTGGGCAGCATACAAATTTCAGTTTACGACGCTGTCCAAAAGCTGTGGCTGGACTGACGAGCATGCAAATACAGCGCTCACATTAGCGCTGAAAGGAGACGCTCAGCTTATCCTGGAACGCATACCTGAAGAGGAAAGGACGCTGAAGACCCTGCTGGAAGCCCTCGAAACGCGCTATGGAGACAAGCATATGGAGCATGCGTACAGGGCACAACTACGTAAGCGAACCCAGAAGCCCACAGAGACATTGCAACAGTGGGCAGATGAAATCGAGAGGTTGGTCCGACGAGCCTACGTGTCGACGCCATCAACCATCGAGGTTACATCGCTGCAGCACTTTGTGGATGGAATCAGGGATGGCGAAGTACGCGCTGCTGTACGACTGGGACATCATCAGACACTCAAGAACGCCCTGGTTCATGCTTTGGAAGTGGAAACTGTGCGACGAGACACCAAACCGTATAGGGTTCAAGAACTGGTTACTGAACCCAGGAAGCCCCGTTATGGACCGACATGTTACGGGTGTGGAGAAAAGGGGCATATTCGGATTGATTGCCCGAAGACGAAGAAACAGGACCCAAGTGGCAGAAGAAACGTCGTCATAGCTGCGGGACGGGCGCCGTCTGATCGAGAGAGAGCCCCCGCCATCACTGTGACACAAGTGTGCAACGGGAACAGCTTAATCGTCGAGGGAACCCTGAACAACAAGACCTGCAAGTTCACAGTGGACACAGGAGCATCGCGCACAATTGTGAAGCCTGAATTCCTGCAACGATTTATATCACGGAAACATCGATCTGCAGCATGCTCACTACGGACAGCAACCGGCCAGTCAGTACCTGTCCTTGGCGATACAGATGTGGAGATAGTCATCGGTGAGCACTCATACATTCATCCTGTGCTTATTGCCAACATAACTGACGATTGCATTCTGGGATTGGACTTTTTGGAGAAGCAGCAGTGCATATTGGATGTGGCCCGTGGTGTACTCCGGTTTCCCGAGCAAGAAGTGTTTTTCGAAGGAACGGCACCGTGTAAGCTTTACTGTCTCAAGGACGTCGTGTTGGCTCCAAAATCGCAAAATATTGTTCGAGTGAAATTTCCAAATACAGTCAAGAGTGGACTATGTGTAGTTGCCGAAGATGAGGGCACACATCCGACCTGGATTACTGCAAGAACATTGCTCATGACAAACAGAACGGCCAGTGTGCGAATTCTTAACCTTGGCAATGAAGAAGTTCATCTGAAGAAAAACAGCATAATTGGAAAATGTCAAGAAGTGAAGTACCTGCGACGAACGGATATTACTTCTACGGAACCAAGCTCGGAAGACCAAATATCACAGCTGCTGGAATCATCCAAAGACAACTTAACGTTCGCTCAGCTGTCACAAGCAAAACGTCTGTTGATGCGGTTTAAAGACGTCTTCGCCGCTGGAAACAACTGTGGATGTACCGGACTTGTTAAACACAAAATTGACACTGGCGACGCAAGACCTATACGACAGAGGCCACGAAGGATTCCATGGGCGAAAGAAGCTGAAGTTGCAGACATGATACGAGACATGGCCAAAGAAAAAGTCATCGAACCATCTACAAGTCCTTGGTCATCGCCAGTGGTTCTGGTGAAAAAGAAAGATGGCTCCACCAGATTCTGCGTAGATTACAGAATGCTTAATGAAGTCACAAAGAAGGGCAGCTACCCCTTGCCTCGAATAGACGATACACTGGACATGCTCAGTGGAATGAAGTGGTTTTCAACGGTTGACCTGAAAAGTGGCTACTGGCAGGTAGAAATCAGTCCAGAAGACAAAGAGAAGACAGCATTCAGTACGGGCATTGGAAATGGACTCTGGCAATTCAACGTCATGCCATTTGGACTGTGTAATGCTCCAGCAACGTTCGAACGTCTCATGGACAGAGTAATGGTTGGATTACTGGGAGACGTATGCTTGGTGTACCTGGATGACGTCATCATTTTGGGCCGTGATTTTACTGAACATCTGCAGAATCTGGAGAAGGTTTTGAACCGTCTACGTGAAGCAAACCTGAAGCTAAGTGCCAAAAAGTGTGACTTCTTTAAATCCAAAGTCAGCTACCTTGGACACATCATTTCGGAGAACGGGGTACAAACTGATCCTGACAAAATCAAGGCTGTTCAAACTTGGCCTACCCCGAAGAATAAAACGGATGTAAGGTCGTTTTTGGGACTATGCGCTTACTATCGGCGGTTCGTCAAGAACTTTTCTGGAATTGCCAAACCCTTACATCGACTGACGGAAGAAAAGCGCACATTTGTATGGGACTTAGAGTGTGAATCCGCCTTCAACGATCTTAAGCAGCGACTGTGTGAAACGCCGATCTTGGGGTACCCTACCAGAGATGGAAGATTTATTGTGGACACTGATGCCAGCAACACGGGAATTGGAGGAGTTCTCTCGCAAATCCAAGGAGACCAAGAAGTGGTCATAGCATACTTCAGTAAATCATTATCCAAACCAGAACGAAACTACTGTGTCACCCGCCGCGAGTTGCTAGCTGTGGTGAAGACTCTTCAGCACTTCAACAAGTACCTCATCGGAAGGGAGTTTACGCTCAGAACTGACCACGCTGCTCTAAAATGGCTTCTACAGTTTAAGAGCCCGGAAGGTCAAGTGGCACGATGGATCGAGCAACTTCAAGAGTTCAACTTCGTGACAGAACATCGCAGTGGAAAGGGCCATAGCAACGCCGATGCCCTGTCAAGAAGACCTTGTGCAGATGACTGTAAACACTGCGAAAAGCACGAGTCTCGAGAAGAAGTCAGAGTCATCAGGATGGACAGAACAGATGACGAATGGAACGGCGAAAATATGAGACAAGCACAATTGGAGGACAGAGATTTACGACCTGTACTGGATTGGATAAAGTCTGGAAACAAGCCCCAGTGGAGCGACGTGTCAGCTTGCAGCCCAATCACAAAAAGTTACTGGGCTCAGTGGGACAGCCTGACTCTGGAACAAGGAATCTTGTACCGAAAATGGGAAAACAGCAATGGAAAAGAAACTACGATGCAGGTCGTTGTTCCCCGGAGTAAAGTGGCATCTCTACTACGACACATTCATGATGGAGTTTCTGGTGGACATCTAGGAGTCAAGAAAACTCTTGTGAAGGTTCGTCAACGATTTCACTGGGTACACAGCCGC
The DNA here is from genome assembly GCA_954871355.1 of Cabera pusaria. NCBI lineage: Eukaryota > Metazoa > Arthropoda > Insecta > Lepidoptera > Geometridae > Cabera > Cabera pusaria. The sequence continues at coordinate 6,033,405 of OX940891.1, forward strand.
GAGGATGTAGAAGATTGGTGCAGGAAGTGCACCGCTTGCGCGGCAGTAAAAGGACCGAAGACAAGAAGTAAAGGACAACTAAAATTGTACAATGTTGGGGCACCATGGGAGCGCATTGCCGTGGATGTTGCCGGGCCATTTCCCGAGACTGAAGAAGGCAACAAGTACATCATCGTAGTGCAAGATTACTTCAGCAAATGGCCCGAAGTTTTCGCGACACCAAACCAGGAAGCAAAGACAGTTGCAAAGAAGTTGGTGCAAGAAGTGATCTGTCGATTTGGTGTACCGATGGAACTGCATTCCGATCAAGGAAGGAACTTCGAGTCTGCCCTATTTCAGGAAATGTGCACCCTCCTCGGGATCCAAAAGACGCGGACAACGGCAGCTCATCCACAGTCAGACGGAATGGTTGAGAGGTTTAACCAGACGTTGGAGAATCACCTGGCTAAAGTCGTGGACGCACATCAACGTGACTGGGATCAGTACATACCTCTGTTCTTGTTGTCATACCGTTCCGCTACCCATGACAGCACTGGTATGGCTCCTGCAAATGTGAATTTTGGACACGAACTAAGACTTCCTATCGACGCCATAACTGGTTCCCCGCCAGATGCTCCGAAGCCTGTAACCGACTATGTCAGTGATCTTCGTAGTCAGCTGGACGAAGTGCACAGGATAGTTCGAGAGAATAGTTTAAAAACTGGTGAAAAAATGAAGACCCGGTACGATCGTAGAGCGAATACGATGGGTTTCGAAGAAGGAACTCTCGTCTGGTTGCACAACCCACTACGAAGGAAAGGAAAAAGTCCGAAGCTGCAGGCTCATTGGGAAGGACCATACCAGATTATCACGAAGATAAACGACGTTACCTACCGCATTAAACGAGGCCAGAGAGGAAAGCCGAGGGTAGTACACATCGATCGACTTACACGATACCATGGAACAAATGATGATCGGGACGATCATAACTAAGAAGGGGATAATGTTACATCGCGTCGTCGAGTCGCGATGTTTCGCCAAGCTTCTCGAACAAAAAATACCGTGGGAAAGAATAGACTAATTAGGGGCTATAAACACCCGACCCGACCGTCATAAATGTAACCTTCCGGGAATTCAGACCCTAGTCAATGTACCTAGTTTTGTAGTTAAGATTGAACCTTATTCATAAGTAGTTAGAGATCAAATTAGCACGTATGGTAAAGTTGTTTACATCAGATGCTCAAAGGAAAGCCGCCCCTATTGTTTGTGATTTTTATTGAACGTCTTTTGTCTATTGTTTCGAGTCAATACTGGAAAGTTCTGTAGAAATATTCTCGTCCTATATAAGACGTTGAAACCGCGGCTTGAGTCAGTCTTTCTCTGGAAGCGACAGTGAACTATCTAAGCGCGGATAGCGACCCAGTGATCGTTAAGTGTTATCAGTGAACTAGTGTTGTGAATTGTGAACAGTGAAATCAGTGATTGTGAACTAACGACCTCAGTGCGTGTTAACGGACTTTTGATAATTGTGCAAGACGATTTGGACAACTACTGTGGAACATTGTGCTAACCTAGTGATCAGTGGAAATAAACGTTCATCTCATCGGATTGGCATTTTAATACCACCCCGCACGTAACATTATGTATGTTACGCGATTACTCCGTCAATTGTGAACCGATTCGAATGATTATTTTTTTAATCGGTAGGGTACATTTTCGAGGTGGTCCCATTGTAATTTCATCGAGATTTGATAAGTATCTCCAGAGATATGACGATAAACGTCTCAAACTTGCTACTGAAATTGACTCGCGGGGCATGGAAGTCGGTTGTTTTAGTCTTTGTTTTTCTTATAGGCTAGCGTTTGACAACTGTTGCCTCGTGGTAATCGATGATATAATGTAAGATGATGAACACGCTAGGCCTAGAATACTCAAGGCTTTAACGCGAGCTACCGGATCACCGTAAGGTTATGTCGGCTGATTTTGTCCTTGATGGTGGTAAGCTACTTTTTGATAGCAAGTCAGGAGAAACATTGAAATAATGTACTTGGTAGGAGCATATTATTATCTAGATCATTATTACTTTTGTTTTAGAGCACTCAAGAAAATTTTGTTGTATTTGTTTAATTGTATTTTAGCTGGCTAGAATGGCTCAGATTCATGCAGAGTAATCCATCACAGTGGACCAGTTTACGGTATCTTTATAGGCCGGTTAGGTTCCTAATAGCCTATAGGTAAACTTGCATCTACCAGATAAACTAAGTACATCTTTTGCATGGCATGTGTAAGATAAGCATCCGATATTTTATCAGGAACCAGCTCAGAGTAACTATTACTAAAGTATAGTAATAGTTTATCTGAGGGAACCAGTGAAAATGACCCATTGTGTTTGCACCTACGAATAAATAATTACATGTATTTATTTATTCGTAGACGGGCACTCATACATTCAATGACATTTTATATTTTGTATCGTATTTATAAGATAATTGACTGCTGTATACTGTGACTAAGCGGTTATAACACCTAGGTATGATTCTGATCAAAGTTCTATCGAACTCATTTAAGACTTTGCACTGTGTCTATTATTTATTCTGTGACTGTGCTAACTGATAAGATACAATTGTATATGACACCTTTAGAATTTCACTAGTTCCTTTTTGGGGTTCCGTCCTTCTCAGAAGGAACTCTGTCAGTCGGTCTATGAAGACCCCTTTTCTCAGGAACGCGTAGAGATATCAAGTTGAAACTTTAAATCAAATATAATATTATATTATATATTTAGCTGTAAAAACATCAAACTACAGTCAACGCAATCAAATGATGTGAACGTATTTATGTCGTATATTTTCGCATATTTTGCGATTTTACAAGGAAATCTTAAACTTATAGAGTACTTCCAACTGTCACAGACTAGAATAATGAAATTAGGCAATATAACCTAGCTTACGGTGTACGGCAGCACGGCCCTTGACAGTCAGATACTGTGTTCACCATCTTCGACCACATCAATGCTTACCTCCAGATGAGATACTGGCCAAACGCTTGCCTAGCAGACATTACAAAATATACACATATTACTATACACCTACACTTATACAGCAGTAGCTTAAACAACAAATAACGATTTGACTTCAATCACAACGTAAACAATTAGTACATAAGTAGTAAATTTTCCATAGTTCTAAAATAGTAGTCGATAAAGAATAGCTTAAATGTTTTGTCTGAATCATTCCGTATTTCGACAATCCGGTTTGACCTATCATACGATGTTTGACTACCATACAGTATAGTATAATAACCAGATAATTACATAAATGCAGCTACGTAAAGATGAATTTACTAGTTGCTATGTTAGTTGATGTGTGAAGCGATTGAATCAAGGTCGAACGATATAATATCGTTTAAAAACTAAAAAACAACCGACTTCAATGCCGCGCTATTCATTTTCAGTACCAATTTTGAGATGTTTATCTCAATATCTCTGGAGATACTTATCATACCTCGATAAAATTACCATGGTACCACACTTGGGATATCTCCTTTCGAACAAAAAAAGAATAATCGAAATCGGTTCATAAACGACGAAGTTATCCGCGAACAAACATAAAAAAAAAATATACGGTCGAATTGAGAAACCTCCTCCTTTTTAACCGACTTCAAAAAAAGGAGGAGGTTTCTCAATTCGACCGTATTTTTTTTTTTTTTTTTTTTTTTTTTTTTATGTTTGTTCGCGGATAACTTCGTCGTTATTGAGATAAACATCTCAAAATTGGTACTGAAAATGAATAGCGCGGCATTGAAGTCGGTTGTTTTTTAGTTTTTAAACGATATTATTTTGAAGTCGGTTAAAAATAAAACCATACATAAAATGTATAGATCGTCTTGATCTTTATTTCGATGGTTTTTTTGTTTGTTTTATGTCTGACTGACAAGCACTTGATCGGTTAATATCGGAATCGGTTATAAATGGCGGAGCCCTGACTGAGGTAACAATTAAAAAAAACAGTCAAATTGAGAAAGTCCTTTTATGAAGTCGGTTAAAAAGCAGCAGCCGTAGCATCCTTTTCTCGAAACAGGCAAGAGCACTTTCGACCTCATTGCAACTTATTAAGAGCAAATTAATTTTTGCCTCTTCACAGCTAAAAGACTACTGATTCGCCTGATAATTTGCACAGTGATAGTTAATGTGGTGGAACAGGATGATGGATAATTTAACGCAGCCGATGCGACAGGGCGAGTTATAGATCAGTCAGACAAGCGTGTAATTCTTCTGTGCCGCGATGTGGACACATACCTAATTAGTAATCACGGATTGTAAACGTGTAAGACACTATGACACTATTGAATCCGTGTATTTAGAATAGAGATGTTACGGAGGTGGTTCTATCGGAACCAAAGACATAACCGGAGATTTGAAATTTATTTTACCGCAACCGAAATCGGAACCGGAGGTCAACCATGGAGTGTTGGGGACAAATGTGAACTTATGTTAAGGCCGGGTCAGATAAATGAATAAAACTATGTTATAATTATTCGGTATAACCTCAGCTTCAAATTAATCGGAACCGAAGCCGAAACCAGAGGTGTGAAATCAACCGAAAGTTTCGGCATATCGGAACCGAAGCCTCCGTAACATCTCTAATTTTGAATAATTCCCCTATGAGTTTGCCTTAGTAAGCTCTAAGAACATTTATCTACGGCTAATTAAGGATTCTTATAAACTGGTTTCTAATAGATACCGGTTAGTAAAACTTTCGCATTTCGGAAATCTGGCGATCGGGCGAGAGCGGTGCATCGGTGCATGGTAGTTTGCGGTAGAGGCATTCTGTATTTCTGCCTGTATCGCACACACTACCAGCGATACCTGGATGACCAGTTTTTTTTTGGTCAATCGTGTTTTTTGAATTTTTTGGCTCCCAATCAGTATTTTCGCAAAAGACAGACACAAACTTGAAAAAAGAAAGGGAAAACATAATCATCTCATATCCTGGACTCGAACCGGGGTCCTCTAGTTTCGGCACAGAACAGATAATAATTCGGGACCGACCGATTTCCCACCCAGATATCATTACCTTGTCAGATGGTGGAGAAATGTACCTTCGTATTCTAATGATATTGTAGCAGTTTCTCATTGCCTGAAAACACGGATAAAACCACGTTTTCTAAAAATGAAACCTAGCTAGATGGATTTATCGCCCCCGAAACGCCCTGCATACTACATTTCATGAAAATCGTTGGAGCCGAGCCGTCGAGATACAGATTATATATATATACATATTTACAAGAATTGCTCGTTAAAGTATTAGATAGATAGATAGATATCGCCCATATTAGAGAGTGACAGCGAGAAAGAGATAGATAGAGAACATGGCAGCAATAAAAAATCAAATATAGTTATACTATCATCAATTCAACTATAGTATACATACATACGAGTATATCTATGAACGGGCACAGAATAAAAAATAGAACAAGCAAAGTGCATAATAAGATCGTTTAAAAAACTAAAAACAACCGACTTCAATGCCGCGCTATTAATTTTCAGTACCAATTTTGAGGTGTTTATCTCCATATCTCTGGAGATACTCATCAGACCTCGATAAAATTACCATGGTACCACACTTGGGTCAACTCCGTCGAGTCTTCTCGTCGCATATACCACAGTGCCTAAAGACTAAAGTCTTTAATCAGTGCGTCCTACCCGTCTTGACATACGGAGCCGAGACGTGGACACTCACGGTTCGACTGGTCCACCAATTTAAAGTCACTCAGCGAGCTATGGAAAGAGCTATGCTGTGTATAATATGGTGTTTCTCTGCGGGATCGAATCCGGAACGAAGTAATTCGCCAGAGAACTAAAGTGATCGACATAGCTCATCGGATTAGCAAGCTGAAGTGGCAGAGGGCTGGTCATATCTGCCGTAGGACCGATAACCGTTGGGGTAGACTGGTTCTAGAGTGGAGACCGCGAATCGGTAAACGTAGCGTAGGACGCCCTGTTACCAGGTGGAGCGACGACATTCGCAAAGCGGTGGGCAGTGACTGGAAACAAAGAGCCGACGATCGGGCTCAGTGGCATGACTTGGGAGAGGCCTATGTCCAGCAGTGGACTAATACCGGCTGATTATGATGATGACCACACTTGGGATATCACCTTTCCAACAAAAAAAGAATAATCAAAATCGGTTCATAAACGACGAAGTTATCCGCGAACAAACATATAATAAAAAAAACATACGGTCGAATTGAGAAATACTTCCTCCTTTTTTTGAAGTCGGTTAAAAACCTTGGAATTGGGATGACTGACCTATCTTATACTTATACTCGAGGGCCCAGTGGCGTAATCGGGAGAACGGTCGGCTTTGATGCCAAAGGTAGTTCAAACCACGCCGTGCACCAATGGATTTTTCTATCGAAAAATGTATGTGCGCTTTTACAGTGGCCCTCCGGTAAGGAAAAACATCGTTAAGCAACCAACAAACCCCGCATGGTAGTAGGACACTATCTAGTCTCCGCCTGGCCAGCTACCTCCCTCAAGTTAGAAAATCTGTCGCCAAACGTCTAATGTGTTCCGGCAGCTATACTTCAGAGCCAGTTCCCATTCTAGGCCTAGCGGGCTTACCATCTTCGACCGCATCATCACTTACCAACAGGTGAGATAGTGGTTGAACACTAGCCTATCAGATATACAAAAATATAGGTAATATAGGTTATTCAGGTTTTTATAGATAAGATAATATGTACGACACGTGCAAATTCGCGTGATCGTTAATATTTATACATTAATTACTTATTCATTTTATTTTAGAATACTCAAATACAATGTTTTGTTATTCATTTTAAACTAATTCCCGGAAATTCAACACCGAAACCGGCTATGGTGATTTTTCCATTATAATTTAAGTTATTTTCAAAAACTGTTTTAAAATATTGTACCTATCTACTATAAAATTAATTCATTTAAAACTCTAGGAAGTTAACGTAAAAACACATTTCTTACTAAAATAATTAAATCGTAATGAGTTATGACATTTGAGCCACTGTGAACTTTCGTGAATTGAACACATAGATAGATATAGATTCGTCATGTCTGTCTGTCCGTCCGTATGTCTCAGCCAATTTATTCCGAAACTGTTAGGACTACAGAATTGAAACTTGGTAGGTAGATGTATTCTGTGAAACGCTTTCCGATTTTTATACAAAAATAAAAAATATAAAAGTTTAAGGGGGGGCATCCCATTCATAGAACTGAAACAAAAAAAATATTTTCTTCAAACCTAAACGTGTGGGGTGGGTTTCTATGGATAGGTCTTCAAAAATGACATTGAGGTTCCTAAAATCATTTTTTCTCAAAGTTAATAATTTGAAAGATCGGCGCGTCTAAAGTGGTAAAATGTGTGTCCCCCCCCCCCCCCTCTAAATTTTAAAGTATGGGAGTGATAAATCTAAAAAAAATATATGCTGTAGATCTCAATAAAAACTAACAACGACAATTGGTTTGAACGAGATACAGTCAGTAGTTTTTCAGATATGGCGACCGCAAAGATAACTTTGTTTTTCATACAAACACTATAAAAAACAAAGTTAATTTTGTAGTTGCGAAAAATTTATGGAATACTTAACTGTATTACGGAACCCTACGAGTGCGAGTCCGACTTGCACTTGGCCAGTTTATTTAAAACACAACTTATCAGTCTTCTCGTGACCACGGCGATGCAACATAGTCGAAACGAAAAGTAGAAATAAATAAAATTATTTTTTTATAGCGATAAGTATTTTTGTTTTAAAACTATTTGAGCCATTTTCAAAAAAACTGCTCGTAGCCTGCCTGCACATTAAAGAAGCCTTTTTGATATTTTGTTTTTTTGCATGCGAGTATGTAAGCGCGCTTCATCATTGATCGCATCATCACTTAACATCAGGTGAGATAGTGGTCAAGTGCTACCCAGTTCGGTGTAAAAAAATAATTACAACAATAAAAAGTCTGCGACGAATGACAAGTATAATATCAAAATTCTTTTTCAAAGTGTATTTTTAGATTAAACAAGTTCGGTCGCCAATTGCGTAACATATTCAACATAAGATTCAACTTTTATTCTTGTCTCACGTGACACCACAATAATATAATTTGATAATTATCAAATTATATTGAGTCATCAATATATATTGACATTTTGTCGATAATACAGTATAATAGCAGAACAAGTATCGATAACAAATTATAACAAGTACTTTTTTAGGAAGAAGATGCATTTAAAATATGTGCTTATTTACCTGTTTTTATTATACCTTTTCAAATTATAGTTTTTTATTATTTTGGGTGTTTGAATTAAATATATGAATAATCAAGCGCAGGCGGAGGTGAAGGGCTAGACACTGATAGTTTACATAATTAACTATTCTAATTTATAAGGCACTAAAATGTAAATGTAGCGTGCTTGGTTTTGAAGTAATGACGGATATACATATAATACTTAAATTTAAAATTTTATGATGTGTGTGTGTCTATCTGTGACATCTTATAGCTTTGAAACAAATAAACCGATTTGATTTAGTTAGTGACTTAATAGAATGTTGTTAGCTTTTTATGAAGAAATTCCGTTCAGCCGTTTGAAGATTAAGGCCTAAAAAAGAAATCTACAAATTAAATACAAGAAACGCACGAAATACATAGCCCTTCCTTGGCAGTCGGGTTAAATAAGGCAACTTAACATACTTTGAGATGTGTACCAACCCGCTTGGCGTAGCTTACACCATAGACAAATTAAGAAGAATGTTTCTATGCTTACACTAGCACAGAATGATGAATAGGAGTTTTGGCGGGAACGTGGAAAAGTGTGTGTGATCTTATTGTATTTTTTCCTAAAACTTGTGTTCTTCCGTGTGTTAATCTATACTAATATTATAAAGAGAGAACATTTGTATTTTTGTATGTTTGTAATGAATTGGCTCAAAAACTACTGGACCGATTTAAAAAATCTTTCACTTATATATAGAATAGACTTTCGAAATGAAAATAGGCTATATATTATCCCGTTTGTACATTCGTGGAGACCTAATTTGCAACCTAAGTCGACAAAAAAACAGTCGAAAAAACACGTTTCTTACGAACGCTGCTCAATTGACAACAGATGGAAGAATATTTTCTATGGAAGAGTTGTACAACTTAATAAGACCTACAAAAAAGTCCGCGACAGCATATGTCTATCTCTGAAGGTTGACTCACAGTAACCATTTTAATCTTTAATTTTTTGTTAAAAAATATTACTTAACTTCCAGAGCTATTTTCAAGTATATAGTATTAATCCTTATCCAAATAATTACGATAATTAGCTTGGCCACATATTATAGATTAAAATTGTCCTTTACAGTATATAATTCTAATGAAAACTCTAGAAGATATCACGGATTTCACATACACGCATCGCAAAATTAATAAAATATTTGCAGTCAAACCACAGAATAGGTCATAGTTACTCCAAACATATTATTATAAGCTTAGCTTTTCTGTTGATCCCCACCGATCGCAATCAATTTGAAGTGAATATAGTATAATAATATGATCTATTGTATAAAATAATAATGATCTATATAATATAATATGTTAATCCACCCCGACTGATCTATGTATAATCTTTTCATTAAAAGCATTCCAATGACTCTAAACACGACATTTAAAATCTGAGCTGTAAGTTGGTGAGGATTTGAGTATTCTGTAGAGTCCAGCAGATGTCCCAGCATCAGGTCAATGCTTCCATATTCTTACAATATCGTTGAAGAAGAAGATTTTCGAATTGATCAGACCTATTAAAGTTGATTAAAGCTTATAGTTTTATAACAATTGAACGAATTTTCATGAATCAAAGCTAAGAACACTCTCGATGAAGACATCTATCAAAAAAAAAAACTATCAATAATAAAATCAAAATCGGTTCATCCGGTTGGGTGCTAAGATGCTACAGACAGACACACAGATAGACACGTTAAACGTATAATACTCCTACTTTTAATCAAAATCGGTTCATCCGGTTGGGTGCTAAGATGATACAGACAGACACACAGATACACACGTTAAACGTATAATACCCCTACTTTTTGCGTCGGGGAACGCTGTAAGGTTACGGCGGCAGATGTTCTCCTTGGTGGTAAGCTACTTTTCAACCGACTTCCAAAAAGAAGGAAGTTCTCAATTCGTCTGTATGTTTCATTTTTCTTTCTTTTTTTGTGTTTGTATGTAACGTGATTACTCCGTCAATTGTGAACCGATTCGAATTATTATTTTTGTAATCGGTAAGGTACGTTTTCGAGGTGGTCCCATTGTAATTTCATTGAGATGTGATAAATATCTTCAGAGATATGACGATAAACGTCTCAAACTTGCTACTGAAATTGACTCGCGTGGCATTGAAGTCCGTTGTTTTAGTTTTTAAACTATCTTAATTATTGGTAGATTTAATGATTACTCGAAAACCCATGATTCATGAATGCTCATAAATTTTTCATTGGTAGGTATATGGCTAGGATTAGAACCAACGACCCTCGGGTCAGAATCAGGGTAACTATCCTTTACGCCAAAGGGCCGTCCAATATCACTACGTAAGTATTATAAAACAATGTCCATCACTGCGTCCGTCTGTCTGTTCGCAATAATCTCAATAGCTACTGAACGGATTATCATGCGGTTTTCACCAATAGCCAGAGTGTTTATGAGGAAGGTTTAGGTGCAGGTTTGTGTAAATTGGTTGACATATGACGATGATTATTAAATATGGTAATATTTTATATTCGATGCAACAAACTGATGCAAATTTTGTAGGCATATATGTTCTACCCGTGCGAAGCCGGGGCGGGCTGCTAGTGTGTAATAAATGTGGATTATTAACCATTAAGTGCCGGTGAATGTGTGCGAGTGTAGGGAAACAGCACAATGTTGAAAAATATGCTATTTGCGTTCTCACCAAAATTCCACTGAAAATCTTCAGTAAACACCACATCTTTACTGAAGGTATGACTTATACTAGACTTTTACTTGAAAGCTGACCTGAAATGTGACTTTGACCCATCACTACGACTAAAATTCTTAAAAACTTGAAAAATTTCAATACTTGACACTGGCTAAATACACTAATCGTGTGGAGCCATAAAGAACTAAAAAAAAAAGATGAATAGATGACACTAGGTAGGTATTTAAGTACTCACTTGAGGTACTGATTGTACAGATGCAGCGACAAATTGGTGCGTATTCTTAGCTTCAATTCTCCTATACTCCATTTCAGGACATTGTTTACTAGAGAGATCTGCAAACATACATTTTATAAATATACATGTATACCTATATAACATAGACATGCCTAAATTCTATATCAAATCATTAGGTCTTTGAATTGTAGTGGTAGGACTCTTAGCAGAGTCCAGGTCAAAGCTTTGTCTATTATGCATCCGTGAAAATTACATGTATTGTCAGTTTCAATGTGTAGGTGTCCAGTGAAATGATCGGACGATGAACTTCGGGATTGTTTCACCGGTTCCTGTTGAAATTCCAGATAGTTATCTGATATATGACGCCGTTTCATGAGGGCTACCACCTCGTGGTAAGCGATGATGTGGTCAAAGATGGTGAGCACGCTGGGCCTAGTATAATCTGAATCTCAAGGGATGTGTGCTACTGGAACTCTGTAAGGTTATGGCGGAAGATTTTCTCCTTGATGGTGGTAAGCTACTTTTTGGTAGCATGTCAGGCGGAACATCAATGTAATTCTCCTGCCACCCGTAGAACCATGAATGCACATACAAAAATTAATTGATGCTCGACTAAAATTTAAACCAGCGACCTTCGGGTTAGAAGTCGTGTGTCCGCCGTATGTGCCGTCCGCCCGTTCGACCTAAGATATAAATTCCACCCGTGCGGAGCCAGGGCGATTTGCTAGTCTAATATAAAGAGAGACATATGACACATAAAGACATGACAGACTTGTTTAGCTTTTTTAGTAAGAATTGAAGGTAATAAATAACAAGGCCCTCCATACCCTTTCAATGTCATCAAAAGGTAAACTTCTATTCTAATGTCTAATAGTTAATTATATTGATTTACTTTAATGACTTTATACTGACCAATGGCATAGCAGTGAAGAATTGCAGCAAAAGTCGCTTGAACTCATTATTGTTCATTGTTATAATGGACCTGTGTAAGAAAAGCAATTTTATTAGTTGATGGTTTGTTGGTGTAATTAAATGTAATTAATTATGAGTACATGAATATGAGCATCTTTAGCAATATTTTGTCTCAAGAAGGTTTTTCATTTGGTTGAAATTTATAGCACGAAAAAGGGAGGGGGGATGGGGAGTAGGGGTGGAGAGTGGAGGGGAGAGTCCCCCTTTCACTACCCCACTACTCTCATTACAAGGTAATGCATAGTTTTAGAGTTATACTTGTTTGTAAAATCATAACCTCGCTAGGTAAAAATTTAAAATAGTTTGGCACAAAAAGGGAGGGTGAGGAGGTAAGGGAGGGTCCCTCCTTCCTTTTCCCACCACTTTCGCTTTAGTTACGCCTATTTTTGTAAAATCATAACCTCACTTTTTTGTAACACGTCGCTGATCAATATCACTGTTTTGTTGGATGTTTAACAGACTTTATAGCACGGTGTGACCTAAATCCGCACTTTACGCACGCTTTTCCGTGACTTAAATAGTCGATTATTTCACGACTTATAGCACCCTCGCTGCGCTCGGGTGCCAAGTGCCAACTTCACGCCGTGTCATAATCTTCTATTTGACGGAAAAGCGTAGCAAGCGTAATGTGCGGGTTAATGTATTGACACACACTGATAGCCATAAAATAATATACGATACTCGTGACTTAAGTTGTCTATTGTTGCACGGCGTATTTTCAATTTTAGCGCTTCGCCGTCTGCTGCCGCGGCACGCTCGGTTCGCTCGCTCGGCTCGCGCGTTGTTTTGTCGCAATTTCAACCTTACCTAACCTAGTTTTTTTTGGTGGGGGACCCTCCCCTTCCCATTCCAATCCCCCTTTTTCGTGCTCGTGCCAAACGACTCTAAATCCAACCCTTTCATTTAGTTTGATTTATATTTATTGCACCATGCCGATTTATACACATAGAAACCAAATTGAATGCACACAGAATTTCGTGCAAATCATATCAGAGACTGTAGAGTCTACGCCTTCCTTGATGGGATGGCTTGACAGATGTCAAGTGAGAGGTCATGGTTCAAATCTTAGCACGGTTTTTCGTCCACAAGTGGTACAAGCATATTATATCGAATAATAGGTTCTCAGACTACAAAAAAATCTTTATAAATTTAAAATATAAATTTTAGTGTAAGGCAAAGATTATAAATCAATATTTATAAGTATTTTAAGGTTACTTAAGTCGTATAGGTTCATCCAATACAATATTTACACACAATAAGTTCAATTAACAATAAGTTACTAGCAAATTAAAATTAGAGACCTGTCTAAATTTTCAAGTCTAGTGACTTCTATTCTAATCATAATAATATATTAAAGTACAAGTAAATAGTACTAAAAAGATTAAGTAAAAAGATGTGCATTCAATCAATAACCAGGGATTTAAAAAACAACCTTTTTTTTTAAAACAAAACTTAGGACAGAAAGTCAAATGCTAAAGTAATCATTATAAACCAATAACAGGCTATTTCAGTTTTACTGCCATGTCTTAATGATCACGAGCATAATATACAAAATACCTATGTCATGTTAATGAATATGAATCTTGTACACTTATAATGTGGTTTGGCACTTATGTTGTGGAATTAAGTGCATCATACATTTTTATTTCTTGTTTCTTTAAATTATTTTTTTTTATATCTTATAGGCTAGCGTTTGACCACTATCTCACCTGTTGGTAAGTGATGATGCGGTCGAAGATGATAAGCGGTGGGGATGGAACTCGGTACCTCTGGCATCAAAGCCGACCATTCTCCTGATTACGCTACCAGGCCCTCAAAAATAATTCAGCTAAAAGTCTATATATAAAACTAAACTTCTTTCATACTAAACAGTTTATATAGTTGGCAGCCTGAAAAATGTGTGTGTGGTTATTTATATCTCTAAGTTTTTGGACTGTCGTTAGGCACTTTATGTAGTAGGATTTGTTGTAAGGCTGTCAGCATCCTGAAGAATATATGCCAAAACCTTTCTTCAATATCTTAGAACGTAATGTTGAACAACAAAAGAAGCTTCAGGGTCTGATTTCTGCACTTCTTCGCGGGTACAGCAATAGACATGACACAGATTATTATAGTAAAAATAAACCAATTCATGAAGCCCAGAGCATTATATATAACAAAGACACTAAGGTCACCTGCCTGAATAATGATTAATCCAACATTCACAAAAAAGGTGAAGTAGTATAGGTGGTTGAAACATTTTATTGAAGACCTAATCTATCTGACTTGCTACCAAAAAGCAGCTTACCACCAACCCTTGAGAGTCAGACCATTCTAGGCCTTGCACGTCCACATCTTCAACCACATCATAGCATACCATCAGGTGAGATAGTGCTCAAATGCTAGCCTATCAGTCCAGTGAAATTACAGGGCATGTGAAAATCAACTTCTTTACGTCTCAAGATAATAAAGCGCAGTGCAGTGTCATGCAAAATTCTGGCCGACCAGAATTTTGCATGCCGTTGTATCTGTAATAGGTAGACGTCATTGCTTACTATCAGGTGAGGGTTGTGCTAGTCCTGTTACCTTATATAATAAAAAATAAATATATCATGTATGTAATAATAATTAAGATAGTTTAAAAACTTAAACAACTGACATCCATGCCGCGCGAGACAATTTCAGTAGCAAGTTTGAGACGTTTATCGACATATCTCTGGAGATACTTATCAGATCTCGATGATTTTACAACCACTTCATGATGAAACCACTTCAAAAACATACCCTACTGATTAAAAAAAGAATAATTCGAATCGCTTCACAGTTGATGGAGTAATCAATCGCGTAACATACATACAAAAAAAAACAAACGAATTGCGAACCTCCTTCTTTTTGGAAGTCGGTTGAAAAAAGGACAACAGACAGCTGACAGTAAACTGAAAAAAAATTCATGTAAAACAAGATATACAAAATCTGTACAACAGATTTAATCTCGGCGAAGTGTCAAATACCTAAATAAAGAACTTACCCTTCAATCAATGTAGTATGCTGTATGAGCCATAGATCGCACATGGACCGAGATATCAAGGACATTGCAATCAGCATCAGGAACCCACTCTCCTTGGTCCAAGCACCCGGGATCATGATCTTCCATAACTGTTTGAATTCTGCTAGAAATCTAGCATCAACTTGAGCTTTAGGTCCTTTCTTATCTCTCTCCTTGATCATGTATTGAATCTGTTCCTCTGGTGATAATTTACCCGGTTTTCTGACAACATTTTTGCTGCTTTTTCTGTAAAAAAAATTGAAACTTATATTAAGGAGTAGTTAGTTAGTACTTAGTACTTTAAAGTACTAATATCATTTAAAATTTTTTTTATATTTTTAAATATCTGTAATGTGTTAAATCGATTGATGCTTCACATAAAAAGTTAATGATGAAATTGAACCTGTCACATTAGGAAGGACATTAAGAATTAATAAATAATCGAGCTGTCAAAAGTATAAATGGTTAGTATAAAAAGTATAAACAAAAATTTGCAGCACGCAAATTGCTGTTCTCTATTTTACTACAGTGTTGAGATTAGGATAGCCATGTTTTTAGCTCTGTCTGTGTCCTCTGTCTCTCTGTGTAGTGGCGCCATTTTTGCAAATTTTCAGCTTTGCAAATCTACACACGACGCCTGTCTTTCGTAGCACGTGTTGGATGGTAACTAAATACCAACAGCAGTGCAGGCGCACACACTGGTGAGAAAATTGTCGGTACAGCTGTGCAAATTACACACCAGGTGTGTTTTACTAATATTATTACTGCTGAGAAATACACAGGTGGTGTGTGAGCTGCACTGTAGTAGCACCGCACCGCACACATTTTCTGTGTGACGCTACATAGCCTTAACGTAAATTTCGCTCTCATAGCATGTGTGAGTGCCTGCACTCACATAATGTCACTAAAAACACACGGTGTGCGTTTTCAGCAGGGCACATGTTAAGTGAATGGTTGGATAGAGTATAAACTCATTTGCAGCACTAAAATTGTTGTTTTTTATATTTTACTACAGTGGTGGGATTTGGATAGATATATTTTTAGTGCTGTCAAATTTAGTTAAGTTAAGGCCACATCACACACATTAGTAGCGTAGGACGCCCTTAGACTAGGTGGAGCGATGATGTTAGTAAGGTGGCTGGCAAGAGCTGGATTAGAGTAGCCGAGGATCGTGCTCAGTGGCGTGCAGTTGGAGAGGCCTATGTCCAGCAGTGGACAAGTATAGGCTGATAATGATGATGTCGGCCACAGCATAATCAGCATCAATATGATAAATTGTTTGCATAATGTTAATTCTTATAGATAATTTTAACTTTCAGTTGTCATGTAATGAATAAAAAATGTAGTTTATTAAAATATTTATATTTTACAATGACACATGCACTTTTAATTAATTACGACCAAACAACTTGCCCAATTTTTTGATCACATCTCATCTGATAAGTGATGATGCGGTCTAGGATGATAAGATAAAATTATCAATTTCTATCACAAAATAATTAGGAACTGATAGCAACAAGTAAAATTTGATTTGTGCTTTTACATTAAAGGCTCCATCCAAAATCTTCACAAAGGATGTAAACTTTGCTCTCTGCCAGTGTATGTAAACATAGATGTTTGTTCAGTTATTAGTAAATGTTAACATAATGCAAGGTTCACGGTGTTTTAGTTTACCTCATTTATAGCCTTTTGATGATCACTTGAACTTTGATAGGAATACCTATCTTTATGTGCAAGAGATCGAAGGTCAATATTAAAAGATATCAATCAAATATGCAAGAGCTTATCAAATTACTTCCTTACACACTTTATATTGGATGGAATATTTTCACTCACCTTGACTTCAGAGAATTCCGTAATACCCAGGCACTCAGAGCCGCGGAAGCGGCGAGGGCTATCTTAACATCGGTCCGTTCCGTTAATTTACTTAAACTGGGCGCCATTCCTATTTATTTTATTACATTAAATGTGTACATGAACCGGATATGCAAGTATTTAGACAACACCACGAGCACAATACCACTCACTTCATCGTCGTAAAATTGAATTAAATTATCAAACTCGAGCTCGAAAGTCGAACCACGACCAAATCTTCACGAAACAAACTGATAACTGAATGACATGACATGACACATGACACTGACCTGACAGCAGTGACAACTGATAACTGACTAAACTGACACTTGAAAGCTGTGAAGGAATTGATTTTTTTCAGTATTATAATGGCTCCACACAATTGATGTATTTAGAAAGTGTCAAGTATTAGAATTGAAAAAAGTTTTTGTAAATTAAAGCACAGAATAATGAATAGTACAAGTAATTAAAGTCAAAAGTCACATTCCAGGTCTAGTTGAAGTCATAGTCGCTGAGTAAAGATGTGGATTTTGGATGTGGAAGATTTTCAGTGAATTTTGGTACTGACGACTATATAGATAGCATGTTATTCAATATTGTGCTATTTTCACTTTTCCTACACTTGCACACATTTACTGGCACTTAATGGTCAATAATTCACATGTATTAAACTTTCACTCGCGGAGTGTTTCACTCACACACACAATTTTTAGGAAAAAATACAATGATAGCACACGTTCTTTCACATTCGCATTTCCCAGTTTGTAAGGCCGAGCTCGGGATATTACTATGATAATATGATTGTCTCACGCAGATAATTTAAATCCGCACTAAAATATGTTCAAAATAATCAAAGTAAAATTACAATGGACTCGAAATCACTCTGCAAAAAATGTCGGCCAATTTTGGAAAGAAACTAATAAATTAGACAGTATAATTAAGATAGTTTAAAAACTAAAACCACCGACTTCCATGCCCCGCAAGTCAGTTTCAATAGCAAGATAGAGACGTTTATCGTCATATAAGGTAACTAGAATTAGTTACCTTCTTTTAGCTAAGTATGTAAAAAAATTTGAGATGTTTTTGAACACACATGAAAACTGTTGGCGTGTACAGTCCCACAAGTATAACTTGGCGGTGGTGGTTTTTGGAACTAATTCCGCTCTCTTGAAACTGTGAGTTTGACGTTTGAGAGATTACCGCGACATTATTGTTGATAAATCTGCTACATTAAAATAGTTCAATAATGCCAAAAGTAATTAAAAGTGATTTAAGAGAAACTGTTATCAAAGAACAAAGTAAAAGCACAGTGGCGCACAGCCGCGCCAACTTATACTTGCCGGACTGTAGGCACAGAATAATTAATAGTAGGTACAGGGATAGATACATATATCTAGGTTTTCACTACGAAAGTGAAATCCTAGGTCTGTGGATAGATATGTAGATGGGTTGACTTCTAAGCGAGAGGTCGCTGGATCAAATCCTAGTATGGGTGTTTCTCCGCAGGTAGTACGAGCATGTTATATCGATGTTCCGCTACCGCCTCACTTGATAGCAAAAAGTTGCTTATCACCATTTAAGGAGAAAATCCTCTGCCTTAACCTAACAATGTTTTGGCAGCACACACAGGGCTG
Source organism: Cabera pusaria (assembly GCA_954871355.1). NCBI lineage: Eukaryota > Metazoa > Arthropoda > Insecta > Lepidoptera > Geometridae > Cabera > Cabera pusaria. The sequence continues at coordinate 6,052,071 of OX940891.1, forward strand.
GATTTAGAGATCTAGAGCCCCTAGGCACTTTACATTTGAGGCTTCTCCCACCTACATCCCGATCACGATCCCGATGCTCGGTAACTGGGTGGACAGGGCCCTTGGATGCTGGGCCTCTAGGCCAGTCAGTGCCTTGTAGGCCTCGGCGGAAATACGGCCCTGAGTACATAGGCCTTGAGAGTCAAAGTATTCTAGGGATAGCGTGTTAACCATCTTCGACCACATCATCAATTACCACCAGGCGAGTAAAAGACATATAAGAAAGTAACCTAAGGAGTATCACAGAGAGCACATACCCAATAGCTAAGTTGATAACTTATAATATTCATAACGTACGAGTACCTACCTATATGATTTTATATTGATACTAGCAGTGCCCCGCGGCTTCGCCTGCGTTAAAAACAACTTTTATTTATTTACATTTCTTTGAACCATCTCCTTACGATAAAAAACACAACAAAAAAAGAATTAGCGAAATCGGTCCAGCCGTTTACGCGTGATGCCGTGACCAAGGGTAATTGGGATTCATTTTTAGGGTTCCGTAGCCAAATGGCAAAAAACGGAACGCTTATAGATTCGCCATGTCTGTCTGTCTGTCTGTCTGTCTGTCTGTCTGTCCGTCCGTATGTCACAGCCATTTTATTCCGAAACTGTTAAGACTACAGAATTGAAACTTGGTACGTAGATGTATTCTGTAAACCGCTTTCCGATTTTTATACAAAACTAAAAAATATAAAAGTTTAAGGGGGGGCATCCCATACATAGAACTGAAACAAAATATATTTTTTTCTTCAAACCTACACGTGTGGGGTATCTATGGATAGGTCTTTAAAAATGACATTGAGGTTTCTAAAATCATTTTTTCTCAAAGTCAATCATTCAAAAGATAGGCGCGTCTAAGGTGGTAAAATGTGTGTCCCCCCCCCCCCTCTAACTTCTAAAGTAGGGGAGTGAAAAATCTAGAAAAAATACATTCTGTAGATCTCAATAAAAACTTTCAGCGAAAATTGGTTTGAACGAGATACAGTCAGCAGTTGTTGAGATATAGCGACCGCAAGTATAACTTTGTTTTTCATACAAACACTATGAAAAACAAAGTTATTTTTGTAGTTGTGAAAAATCATAGTTATAGAATACTCTACTGTGTTACGGAACCCTACGAGTGCGAGTCCGACTTGCACTTGGCCAGTTTTATTATATATAAAGATTATTTAACGACTTATAATAAGACTAAATAATAGTCACAGTTTTACATATGATTGTAAAACTGTGACCAGATGTCTGTCTGAGCACTGAGCATTGTTTTGGGTAGCAAGCAAGAGTAGGTAGCCTAAGGCGCTGAGTTCCACCATCGTACTTTAACCGTAACTATAACAGATAACCGGTGTTTTTGTAAGGAGTTTGACTGATTTTTGACGTTTGTTAAAGTCAAAATAAGATGGTGCAACTCAGCCTTAGTTAATAACTTTTTCCAATGTCACATACTTTTGGCGTCATTTTCTTCGCTTACATTGTTACATTACACGTTTATGGGTCTGGGTAAATAAAATCGTAGCCTAATCTTATTCGCAATTTTTAGTCGTTTATTAAATGAATCTAGGTTTAATGTACAACCAACACCTACCTACTGAAATCTGAATACCACAATCGCCAAACATGAAATTGAATATTTGGCTTAGTATATTTTATTTCATATTCCTACTTACTTATTCTCTTTTATAATTACCATCGCAATTAAATTTATGAAGATATTAAGTTGTATAAATGTATGTAGGTATTCTATGTAATTAAATTTAATTGCAATGATTTTATCGGTGAGTTCCTGTCTTATTCTATGTTGGTAGTGGTACATTAAGGTATAATTAGGTAATTAAAACAATAGAATATGCTAAAATAAATTTATTATTAAATCTCACATGTTACATACATAAATCAAGTCGTCGGAAACAAAATATTTTCTAAACGTATAATATAACTTATAACTACAACAGTCTTAAATCAAATTGTCGGAAACTAAATGCTTTTAAAACTAACATATTTAATTCCTATACAAAAGTTAGGAACTGAATGGTGGGACTAGGGAAACTATATCTACTATCTACAATTAACTGGGCATGTCATTTAGTCAACTTCTTCAACAGTGGGTCCAGTATAGTTGTCTTGTTGTTGTTGTTGCTGATATCCTGGGTTGGCACCACCAGCGCCCGCTCCATGCATCTTGCTCATCATAGGTGAGCAGACTCTCTGCAGATCCTTCAGCTTATGCTCGTATTCTTCCTTCTCAGCCAGCGTGTTGTTGTCTATCCATTTCAACGCGTCGTCACATTCTCTGCGCGTGGTATCCTTGTCTTGCTCACTCAGCTTGTCTCCTGCATCATCCAACGCTTGCTTCACTCCGAACACGTAGGTTTCGAGCTGATTCCGCGCTGATACACGCTCTCGCTGGCGCTCGTCTTCCTCTTTGTACTTCTCCGCTTCAGCGAGCATCCGGTCGATCTCAGCCTGCGACAGCCGACCTTTGTCGTTCTTGATGACGATGTTCTTGCTCCGGCCGGTGCTGTTCTCCTTAGCGGACACGTTCAGGATACCATTGGCGTCCAAGTCGAAAGTGACGTCGATTTTAGGAACGCCCCGAGGTGCCGGAGGAATACCCGTTAAATCGAAGCGACCCAGCAAGTTGTTATCTTTGGTCATCGCTCGTTCGCCTTCGTATACTTGGATCGTAACGGCTGGCTGATTATCCGAGTAGGTCGTGAAAGTCTGAGACTGCTTGCAGGGAATCTTGGCATTTCTCTCGATGATCTTTGTCATTACGCCACCGGCTGTTTCGATACCAAGCGACAACGGCGCTACATCAACTAGGAGCACGTCCTGGATTCTGCTGTGCTGTTCACCGCTGAGGATAGCCGCTTGAACTGCAGCGCCGTATGCCACCGCTTCGTCCGGGTTGATGGATAGGTTGAGCTTCTTTCCGCAGAAGAAGTTTTGTAGCATGCTCTGGATCTTCGGGATGCGAGTAGATCCTCCAACTAGAACTACGTCGTGTATAGAGCTCTTATCCAGTTTAGCGTCTTTGAGGGCTTTCTCGACAGGATCCAGTGTTCCGCGGAAGAGATCGGAGTTTAATTCTTCGAAACGAGCACGGGACACTCGGGTATAGTAATCGATACCTTCGTATAAAGCATCGATTTCAATACTCGCTTCGGTGCTCGAGGACAAGGTGCGTTTAGCTCTTTCTGCAGCCGTGCGTAATCTTCTCAGTGCCCGCGGATTACTTCGAATGTCCTTCTTGTATTTTCGTTTGAATTCGTCTGCGAGATGGTTGACAAGTCTGTTGTCGAAGTCTTCGCCTCCCAGATGAGTGTCGCCGGCTGTTGCCTTCACTTCGAATAGAGAGCCTTCGTCGATGGTCAGGATAGAAACGTCGAAGGTGCCACCGCCGAGATCGAAAATAAGAACGTTTCGTTCGCCTTTCAGGTTCTTGTCGAGACCGTAAGCGAGAGCCGCCGCTGTTGGTTCATTGATGATGCGGAGAACGTTGAGTCCGGCAATAGCGCCTGCGTCTTTTGTAGCTTGACGCTGAGAGTCGTTGAAGTATGCCGGTACTGTGATAACTGCGTCTCTAACTGTTGATCCCAGGTAGGCTTCGGCGGTTTCCTTCATTTTTGTTAGGACCATGCTGCTGATTTCTTCCGGTGCGAATTTTTTGTTTTCACCTTTGAACTCGACTTGGATCTTCGGCTTGCCGCAGTCACTGACGACTTTGAAAGGCCAGTGTTGCATATCCTGTTGAATCTTCGGGTCATCAAATTTGCGGCCGATAAGTCGTTTCGCGTCAAAGACTGTATTGGTAGGGTTCAGAGCGACCTGATTTTTCGCTGCATCTCCAATAAGCCTCTCTGTGTCCGTGAATGCGACGTATGAAGGTGTTGTTCGGTTTCCTTGGTCGTTAGCGATGATTTCTACGTTCCCATGTTGCCATACTCCAACACAGGAGTAGGTGGTTCCAAGATCGATTCCGATAGCTGGCATTTTTCAATTATTTATTTTCTTCTTTGTCGTATTAAATTCACTAGATAACAATAATAGACTTCTTCACAATAATTCACTTCGTTTAGGTTTGGTAAGTTCACCGTATCACTCTCTCTTCACTTTGTTCGCTCGTTACTTGTTATTCAAATACTGAATGCTTTGCCGCGTTCGGAAAACGCTTATATACTCCTCAGATCTCGGCCAATAGCCATCCAGAACAATCTAGAATCATCCCGAGTCAACCAATCATAAGCTTTGAGGGGTGGAGTATTCTAGAAAAATCAAATATGCCAGCCAATAGGTGCCAAGGAAAGAGACAGAATGATTCATATTAGACAGAGAAAGAGAAACAACAACATACCAGGGTAGAAAATTACCCAAGTAATGTGGAATAATTTGATCGTTAACATTTATAATTATTTAAGTAAAGTAGATTACTTATAGTAAATAAAATTTGATTTAATAACCAAATTATGTAACGTAGGTTTATGTTAAGTGACTAAAATAGTGTTTGGCGTGGTTTATGGAGTGATGTACAATTTTAGTTAGTCTGCTATGATATTTTAATAGGTTTACCTACATTATATTTAATCTCAAAATGTTTGTGACTTCCGCAACTGAAATTTGAGCCAACATACAGAACCATACATAATGCAAAAAACGGTATGTACCTACTTAATACCTACTTTATATTTCCTCAATATTTTGTTAATAAATTATACAATATAATAAATATTTAGATAAATGATTGAATTTGAATGAGATTATGTAGGAACATGGAGGAGGACCAATAATACAGAACAAATAGAAAGATACTTTTTTAGGAAAATCATTAAAAATAGTTTTGATTATATGTTTTGATATATGATTTTTTATTGATTCTTGTCAAACCAGTTTAAAAATGTCTCTACTGTATATTAATTCTTTATTACATGCAGTATACGTGCAGTATTTTTCAAGAATCTAAATGTATTTTACATAGTTTATCTTAGACTAATGTTGGCGTTTTTTAGAACCATATCTGGTATACTATTCTGCATTTACAGATTCTAGAAAATTCCATAATGATATAGCTGTTTCACTTTTCATAGATGTTTCTCGTTCCCTCTTAACGATAACGGCATAGATGTTTCTAGAACACGTAATTTATCATTATGTTGGTCTCTGTCTAACACGTAAGTCTATCTCTTTTATGCGGTATTGGAATATTCTAGAAAGTATAATCCGACTGATTTGGCGAGAGAATTTCTGTATTGAAATTATATATTGGTAGAGGCATCTAAATTTGTTAGCATATAAATTAACGGGCTAAATGCGCAAAATGTTGGCGAGGCTATAAAACTGGTATTCAATGCCGGCCCCGTTAAGATACTTGTTTGAAGTCTAGTGGTGAGGTTCGCTCAATACCATTTAGAGTAGGATTTTATAACATTTTAGGAGTAATTTTCCATAACGTAGTAGGAATCATGGGAATAAAACAGAATCGAAATATGTATAAAAAACGGCACAGAAAACAGGAGGTGGGTCCCGTTGTAAAATAAAATGGCGGACATGTCATGACACCCGGTTAGATACGACGTAGATCCTAAAAGTCGATGTAAAAAGCCGAAAGGGACGTTTTTGGAATAAAAATGTGAAGGTACGTAGAGTTTTTTGTTGCTTTCTTAAATTTTTCATGAACTATAGGCAGGTTTGCAGGTAGGTTGTCTTGTGCTGCTTTGTTATGTTCTAGTGCCAGCAACGTTGTTCCCCTGAGAGGTTGCTCTACTCAGGTGAACACCATTGCTGCAAAAAAATAGTTTAAATGTGTTTTGAACACTAGATTTACTAACCAAGTGAACTGTTACTCCTTAGGGACGATATATTTTGTAGATTTAACATTTCATTGGGTAAAAACATACCTATAGAACTTTTAAAAGTGTGTGGTCAGGGAGGAGTTCATCTTTGTTTATTGATTTATCGTCCCAGAGAATGCTGTCTTTACTAATCATTTTGGTATTTTATTTAAATTCCACACGATGAATTTGGTATCTCCTGTAAGAATTTGTTTTTGGTGGAATTTTCCATTAACACACCTATAGGTAGAATGCTATTTTATATGTTGGTTTTGTCTTGATAACATCAGCTGACCCATGTTTACTTATTTATCGATATCATTTCAATTATTTATCTTACTATAATTATCGTTATCATTATAATTATTTATTGCCTCGATTACTTAATCAGTTTGACAATAATGCTTAGCAGGATATTTGGGTAAATTATAGATTGATAATTGGCAGCATTTAACGAAACCATTTATTGTGCAGGTATATTATTTTCTACCTAATGTAAATTATTTAAATTATTTGCACTGAGGATATGAAGAAATTATTTCTGCAGATAAAATTAAATTATAGAACCTACTTAACTATCTAAGTAAGTAGTACCTACTTAATAGTTTTAGGAATTACGAGAGAAAATGTAAATTTTAAATAGTTTGCAAGATATTTTTTCTGTAGTTAGGTTAGTACGCAGAGATTTTTTACCTAACTGCGTAGTCTAAAATGATAAATTACCTTTTTTTTATCGACCTTTTTTTTAATTGTTTATTTATATTAGGTGACTTAAATTTATATTAGGTGACTTAAAACTCTTACCAATTAGTTAAAATACGTTTGAAATAGATATAATGTAATTATTTGGATATTTACAGATTAGGGAAAGTTAAGTACCTACCTAGTTGAATTAAATAAAAAATTAAACTCTTCGAACTAGGTACCTATTATATATATATGAAATATTACTTAAAGGATTATATAATACCAAATAAGTCAATAACTACCAACAAAGTAGGTACCTATATTTTGAAAGTTACAGTTGGTACTTTTTTATAAATAGTGAAATAGATTTTTTTATAAAATATTAAAAAAAATTATTATGCTCGACATTTGAAAGTAATTGATTAGATGTTTAAAATAACAATATTTTTTAATATTTGTTGCTATGGTAAAACGACTCGTGTTGGTAAATATATCCCCCCTAAAAGTTAGGGCTAGCAACCATTCTAAATGTAAACCATATATAAATATTTTATAAACTAATAAGGGGACTTAAGTAAACAGTATTTACTTACTATAGAAGATTTCTTTAATAGACTAATTTTTATACTTTGGTAAAAAAATAAATTACGTAATATTTTGGGGCATAATGTTTTATACAGCGTTAACGTATATTTTTAGTCAAATATAGGTAACATTAAAATAATGTGAAAGATATTGAGATGAAGGTATATTTTTCTGAAGGCAGAATTTGCCAAAGAAAAAAGAATCAGAAAATTAGATCTAGTATAAAATAAAAAGTTATAAATGTTATAGTTAAACTAAATAAAAAAATACGATATTACTGATATCTACGCCTAGATTTTTCTTGCAAGTTGCAAATTTACTTAAATTTATATTTTATTAGATTTACATCATACCCTGTTCTTGAACTTAAACTAAGGCTGAAGAAGTAAAAAATAAACAATTATAATAAATAAAGAAAAAAAACTATTTTTTTCACTGAATAGTTACTACCTACTTTTACAATACAAATTGTAGCATTTCCGGTTGGTTGCTCACCTATATATTTTACTATCCATTTGCTCTGCTAAATTTAACTAAATATGTGTAGGTATGTATGTTGGTATCACCTATTAAACTTAAAACTTAACATAAAAGAAGATATTTACGTTCTACATACAGTCCATCCTGCCTACCTTTTTCTTGAGAAGTAGTTTTAACAATGCCTGTGTTGAAACATTTAAAAGTAAGTAACAATGCATAGTCTTTTGTTCTTTTGTCAGGCAATTTATAATGGCTGAGTGAATTCGTTTGCAATATAACAAACAATAGGTACATTATTTTAAAATCAATAATGGTGAACCATATCTTGTTTCAACTAAGCTGTAGGTAATAATTATTCTTTCAAAAAATGTTTTATTGTTAGATACCTGCAAAAAACAGTTAGTTATTCATTATAAACTACAAATAACGTCAAATCAATATTTTTTTAGAGTAACGTATACGGTTTTACATTTTCTAATTGACATTAATATATCTTTACTTATGTATTTTACGTCGTAATCTTTTTATTTCTATGTATTTTTTAAACCTAATTAGTTATTCAGTGGTACCACAGAATAATAAATAGTTCAAATGGTGGCACCTACCTAATTAGTTACGACCAACACTATTATTTTTTATAATTTTTCGAGTCTTTTCTCCTGCTAATTAATTGAGTTTACAGCCTTGGCATTAAAATGTACCTACCTAAATGTGTTTACTTCGTTTTATTTAAACAGCAGGGAAATAAACGTCACTGCACAGCCCATGCACAGCCATTTTGTTTAACCTTGGCATCTGTACAAAGGTTTATGTTTGCATGCGTATTATGCTAACAACCGCTTTATTATATCTATAATATTTCATTATTATGAGGAAAATACATGAGTTGTTTTTATTCAAGCATGAAAATGTAAATATATCGAGTGGGTACTAGTGTTTACCTTTTATTTAATTTAACTGGTGATCGTTCCATGTTTGATTTCATTAGTAATTAATCTTAATATAATACTATTAATAATTATATGTGAGTTTTGGTATGTCTTGTCATTATTACGTAAGTTTAATTATTTAATTGAATAAATGTATTAAAATATAAATAAGATTTAAAACAATGTAAGTTGTATAATATTAGAATATTGCATACCTATATTATGCTACGTAACGTGCATCGTAATACAATTGAGAAATTCAAACTTAAATAATAATAAAAAAAAATACACAAAAAAAATAAAATACAAATAAGTATTTCATGTTGTTTATTTTTAGTCAAACAGGTTTTTTTTAAACAGAAATAAAGTATAGGGAAATAAAACAACGAGTTTACGATACTTAAGAATTACAAATACTGTTTATATAAAAGTATTTAAGATTACTAGTAAGGTAGTATGACTACGGATACGAGGGTATAGTCAAATATCAGACCAATCAAATCACAGATTGACCAAATTTTTATTTTAAAAAAAAATCTTTATTAGATACTCAAAAATAGCAAGACAGAGAAAGGAACTAAGAATTCCATTACCAACATAACAATTCTTATAATTACAATAATGAAATAGGTAGGTATTTAACACTAAAATAACAATGATAAATTTAATCAATTTACTACAGTTACGTCGTTAGATGAAGGACAATAAAAAGAAAAGAAATCTGATAACCTACGGCAAAAACAACAATTTCAATAAGTAAAATATATATAAAAGCATATTGAAACCTGAACCTGAATAATTGCACAACTTAATTAAATGTTATTGGTACACTTGAAGTCTGGATTCAATAATCAAGTTTTTATTTGTTTGCAACATTACATGAAATCGAAAGTCCTAAAGGCCTTGCGCTAGGTATCTTGATTGTAGATGTTTAAGCCGTCTAGGCACTTATAAAAAGATTAATAATTTAATAAGGTTATAATTGATCAGAGAATAGAATAGTTAAGGTACCTATTCCATAAGTACGTAGGTACGTACTTACTTACCTACATAAAATTATTTTAATTAAATTTACTTTGGACATACCGATCTTGAGGGAACTTATAGGTACTACGTATTTCCAAAATATGTTTGATGAAATTGAAATAGGTTGAATAATTTAAATTTTCAGTTTTATTAACAAAATAGTATTATATTTTAAAAGATTTTTATTTATTACCTATAAGCATTACAAAAGTATATTTATGATGTAATGATAGTTATTGATAGGGTATAGGAGTTGATAAAAAAAATATTGGTAATTTTATTATTTTTTATAATAATAAAATACATTTTGTATTGAAACGACAACAAGTATCGAGGAATATTGGTAAAATAAATACCAGATAGTCACACTTTTTTTTTAATACCTAAGTACCTATAAATTATATTGACACACTATTTGCAATTAAGTAAGTTGGTACAATAACAATTGTTATAAGGAACATTATATGTTGATAAGAATGAATGAATTATATTTAACAGTAAAAAATAATATATTCTCCATACCTACTTAATACGACATGTTGCACAAATTGACTTTAATTTTATTTGTAATACTTATAACACATTTTGAAATATATAGATAGATAACTCTTTATTGTACACCACAACTTATAAGATATATACAAACATAAAATGCGAAATGTAATATGAACCGTAAAATGGGCGGTCTTATCGCTAAAAGAGCGATCTCTTCCAGACAACCTTTGGATGGAATGGATTAAAATTAGACAGGTAGACGGCGGTGTAATTTAAATGTAAAGAAGAAGGATATTTTATCACTTAACAATTACATGATAAATACATATTATATGCCTAGTTAATATACATATGTATATATTTAAACTACACATACTACACATATTCCTAATAATAAATGCGTTATACATACACATATTTAAATATACAATATTATACATAATATTACACAATATAAATATATTATTCTATGGTATGCGTTGTGATATTTCAATTATTAACATTAATAAGGTTTATAAATTAGCAGACAGAAGATCAACTGTGAATGGTTGCTGATGTGGTATTTTGGCAAGATAAAACTTTTTTACCTGTTCTTTGAATGAAGAAGGAGACTGTGCCTGCCCTACTTGATTACTTGATTACAAAAGACATGAAGATAATGTTCACGAAAGTGAAACTATGATACGAATTGGCTGGTAGGTACTAAAGATAAATAAGGCCAATGAAATCCAATTAATGTTTTATTGAAGTAATTTAACACAAGAAACTGGATACGAAATGAAGAACACGATAATGCTTAACATATATTTGTTGTGGTAGATTGGAAGTAAACATAAATAGGTAATTTAAGAATTAACTTATTGTGTTGCTGGGAAACAAAGCTAGGTGCTTCTCCGATCTCATTCCTTTCAATAGTTAAATTAATAATTTCTCGTAATTTATTAGGCTTTGGTCAAAAGATGAAATTTGCAATGATAATTATAATGCCAGATAATAATTATTAGGTATACAACTAAAATAAAGCATTTATTCTAATCTAATTATGATAGGGTTCGATTGATGTAGCATTAATATGAAAACGTCTGTTTTTATGATTGAAAAGTAGGTACTAACTACTTACCTAAGTAATCAAATCTTTATATGATATATGTTATTTATATTTGATATCAATGCATGTCCCTGTTTGAGATTAATAATATCAAAACAATTCAAAACAATAATTTATTATAACATCCAAGAAATTAAGACAACCAATTTGTATGGAAAACTATTGTGTAACGAATTAACGATTGCACAATCTTGTGTAAAAATGCATCTAAAATTTACTACTTTATAAAGTCTCTGATGATCTCAAATAATAAAAATTTAAAAAGTATATCAATAAGTATTTATTAAGACAAATTTAAAATTATTATGTGTGAGGAAATTAGATAAAAATTGGTGGAAAATGTATCATTATATTATTTTGGAAATGAACATAATTTTATTATTGATGGACAAGGATGGACAAGTAAAAAAAATAGGTGAGACCTAGAGGTAGGTAGGTATTTAGGCGTGATGATTACCCAAACATAATATAAAAATTGGGCATAGATGACTTGGTAAATACAGAAATGAGTTTGCATCCAAAATAATTCGGTATGGAAAGATTGCACAATCTTGTGTCAGCTGATGATCAAATTGAACAGAAGATATAATCTTGTAGGTACTCGTATAAACACAGACAATCGGCATTAGGCAAAGTCAATTCTAGATAGATATACACTTTATTGAACACCTTAGATAAAATAAGCAAGCATACATTATAATTTACAGCAAAAATACAACAACATGATCTTTATTCAATAATTTTAAAAATATTCGAGAAACTAAAACTAAAACAGCATTTTTTTCATAAGATAGTTTCTATAATACCAATTGAAATGCAGTGAATTTTAACAGCATTTCAAAATCGTGTGAAGAAGAATAAATAAAGGACATGATAGTCACAGACGTTTGGAGTACTTATCTAATATCTCAATAAGAAACATTTAGTTGAAAAAGAATCCGAACATTGATTACTTATAAGAAGATTATAAGAAAGAAGTAACTTGCAAGAGTTTTACCGAATCGAGACAGCAGTAGAATTGAATAAATTAAGTACTTATATATTACGAAGGAATCCAAATATTGGGTAATTTTGGTAATTTCTAGACAATACGGCAAATATCCAAAATATTATCAAGAGATTGCACAATCTTGCGTTAGAAGATAATTTCTTTGAACGGGAACAATTATTGTCAATGATCTTGTAAGTAATATACAGATATAACTTGCATTAGTCGATATTTACACAACTAGGTGTTTAAAAATGCACTAGGAACATGATATATATGGTTAGTATAGCATAAACATTGCACACGCCTACAATTGTACTAAGATGAGATAAAATACATTATAGTCACAAATGTCTAGAGTACTTATTTAATTAAATTGGAGAAGAATTAACAAATGTTAAGAAAATGTAAGAGAAGTAACTAGTAAGTACTATCTACGTAAATCAAAAAATTCAACTTCATTAAGGTAAACTAAAAAATGATGAAGCATTTGATCTTTTTTTAAAGGAAGGAAAATTAAATAATTAATGTTATTTAGTACCAAAATCCTAATCCCTGGAAAATACAACGTCCGAAAATGATTACACAATCTTGCATAATGTTGTTTACGACGATAATCCAATCGAAGATGAAGAAACAACTTAAGATGATCTCATACTGAAATTAGTCGATGAACTTACATAAACGATTTACGATGATCTCACACTGAAGTTAGTCGATAAACTTACAAATACAATTTACGATTATTTCAATATACTGAAATTAATTGATAAACTTAAAGAAACAGTTAACGATGACCACATACTGAAATTAGTCGATAAACTTATAGAAACAATGTACGATGATCTCATACTGAAATAACAAGAATTACTAAATATTTATGCAACTAAACGCAATCATATTGAAATGATGCTTGGAATAATATTTCAATTAGATAGTTTATTGGATTATAAAACCTAAAATACTTAGATGAGATAAAGGACATGCTATAATAGTCAAAGATTGTTTTTAAGTACTTATCTCTACAAGTTATTAGAATTATAACAATCAGCAGAACAAATTAGATTAACCAAGAACATATAGATTGATTCTAAGAATATCAATGTAAAAGTAGACTATCTGTGCAGTAATAGAATTCAACCTGATGGAGATAAATATGAAGTTGATTAAGCATTTGAATTTTACATAAAAAACATTGATAGTATCGTAGATACATGAATAATCCAAACATAACATGTATTTGGTACGTGCCAGTATCCGGACGACAACGTCTAAAGCTATTATTCATATTTTGCAAAATCTTGTGTGTCGAAGATATAATTGAAGATGAATTACCAGAAATACTTTACGATTATCGTATAAAATAACAGGCATTAGTAAATATTTACACAACTAAACGCAATAATTTGAAAAGGCGCTCGGAACAAGGTTTAAATGAAATATTGATTTGCACTGGATGTTTTTTAAATACCTAAAGTTGTACTTGAATAAGGTAAAGGACGTGCTAATGTAAAGAAAGTAACTAAAATCTTAAGACGAGTCAATTTATCGGTACTTACTCAATAACTGCAATTACAAAAGATCTAATAAACTGATGATAAGAATAATGTAAGGATAATCTATCTATATCAAAAGAATGCAACTAAATTGAGATATATTGTATAATATGAGTTAAAGAAACATTTGAATTATGCCTTAAGATGTTTGTTTATGCAAGTCTAATGTAATCCCCCAGTTTTCGGAAATTACAGCGAATCTCTTGTATCCAAAATTATTGCACAAATATTGCACCATCTTGTGTTACAATGATTCAATTTATGAACATGAATTAACAGAGACTTGACGATGATCTCATACCCGAAAAACCAGGCATTGCCTATACATATTTACACAACATTTAGCAATAATTTTAAAAAGCTTGTTGTATCCTTATTACGAGCAATGGACATGCAGTAGATATACAAGTAATCGAAACGTCCGCTAAATAAGATTGAGATACAAAAGTTGAGGTAAATTATGAATTTTATTGAAACTATGAAAATACAAAGGATAGAACAGGAAATCAAAAGAATATTGTGAACAATGTAATCAAATTATATCACAGATGCTTTAGCTAAACTATGTGAACATAATAGGCAGGGTTTAATATAATATTAATTGATTAAAAATGTTATGAGCTATTCCTACTAAAGAACACCGAGAAGACAAATAAATATATAAAAGAAAAATATAATGACAACGATCAAACCAAATAAGTATCACAAATTGCATTTAAGAACAACTTACTTATATTACATAACTACTACAAATAAAAAAATCTAAATCATAGAATAATAAAAGAAAAGTTTACATTAAACTACTAGAAAAGGTTCTTAGATATATTACACAGAATAATTTATGAATGCGATCTTAGGACTTATCAGAACAACACAAGGTTATTATAAATAATAATGAAATAAAACACTTATAATCATAGCAGAGGATTTCATTTAATTAAAACACTTATATTCGTAGCATACGTTAAGGTAGAATAAGATTAAATTATATCATTATTATTTAAGAGCTTACTTAAAACATATCAGAAAATATCTCAACTAGGTACTGTACATATTAAAACATATTTCAACAATAATTAGTATTAGAATATTAGTATTTCTATTATAATAGAATAGATGTTACATTATTATCAAAACAAACATCCCAGTAAACACGTTCCAGTAATCACAGTACATACACGTATATGATTAAGTTTTTGATAATGATAATAGCATATTTCGATTATGCAAGGATAAATACATTGTGATAATGTTGGAATAACCAAGTAAATGGAAAAATAATATTTTGTAATGTGTAGATTCTACACATTACAAAATATATATTTTATTTTATTCTGATCAGTAGCTCTGACACAAAACTAGATAGACTTAAGAAAATACTAAACAGAGTTTTTAATTGCTTCGAAAGAAGTATTTACAACAGATAATAATCATAGCATATTTCGATTAAGAGATCATACATAAATTAGGGGTAAATGATGTAGAGACAACAATGATTCTATGATGGGACAGGATATTTACTAAATTATAAGAACATAGTCATGATACAGCACAGTGGGTATATATATTGGGTATATATATATAGTATATATAGTGGATATGACAATAATACAAAAGAAAATGAGATATACGCAGGGAAACAATGACTTTTAGACGTTACAGGATATTTACGAAATTATATGAAAAAAAATCATTAAATAGAGTAGATTATATGAAAAGAATACAGATGGAAACGTGAAAAAATTTAAGAGCAAAAATGATCATTAGTGATTTATAGGACCATTATGAAATTATATGAATACAATCACAAAACAGAGAAGATAATAATATTACAAATGAAAATGAGAAATACTGTAGGAACAACAATGATTGTAGGATGTGAAAGGATACTAATGAATATTCTATGAACACAGTCATGACACAGGGTCGGAAATATTATATTAATACAAATAAAAATGTGAAATACTGTAGGAGCTACAATCATCAAAAGACGTGAAAGGAGAATTACGAAATTATATATATACAATCGTAAAACAGAGTAGGTCATATGATAATAATACACGTAAAAATGAGAAATACTGCACTTAGAAGCAACAATGGTCATAGGATGTGACAGGATAATTTCGAAATTATATGAATACAATCATGAAACAGAGTAGGTAATATAATAAGAATACATAAAATGAAAATAAGAAAAACTGTAGGAAGAACAATGATTATAGGATATGAAAGAATAATAACGAAATCATATGAACACAGCCATAAAACAGGGTCGGTAATATGATAATACTACTATATAAAAAAAAACTACATATGAAAATGAGAAATACTGTAGAGGCAACAATGATTGTAGGATGTGACAGGATAATAACGAAATTATATGAACACAATCGTAAAACAGAGTAGGTCATTATGATAATTATGCAAGTAAAAATAAAAAATATACTGTAGAAACAACAATGGTCGTAGGATCTGACAGGATAATCACAAAATTATTTGAATATAACCATGAAACAGAGGAGGTAATACAATAAGAATACAAATGAAAATAAGAAAACTGTATGAAGAACAATGATTTTAGGATGTGAAACGATATGAATTAAATTATATGAACACAGTCATGAAACAGAGTCGGCAATAATACACGTGAAATTGAGAAATACTGTAGAGGCAATAATGATCGTAGGATGTGACAAGATAATTACGAAATTATATAAACACAATCATGAAACAGAGGGGGTAATATAGTAAGAATACATATGAAAGTAAGAAAAACTGTAGGAAGAACAATGACTGTAGGGTGTGAAAGGATAATGATGAAATTTTATAAATACAATCATAAAACGGAGGTGGTAATAATACAAATGAAATTGAGAAATTCTGAACAGGAAACAATGATCGTAGGATGTGACAGGATAATTACGAAATGATATGAATACAATCGTAAAACAAGGTAGGTCAAGTGATAATAATACAAACAAAAATGAGAAATACTGTAGAAACAATGATCGTAGGATGTGACAGGATAATTACGAAATGATATGAATACAATCGTAAAACAAGGTAGGTCAAGTGATAATAATACAAACAAAAATGAGAAATACTGTAGAAACAATGATCGTAGGATGTGTCAGGATAATTACGAAATTATATGAATTCAATCACGTAACAGAGGAGGTAATATAATTATAATACCAATAAAAATAATAATATAATATAAATAAATCTGTAGGAAAAACAATGATTGTAGGATGTGAAAGGACAATAATAAAATTATATGAACACGGTCAAGAAACAGAGTCAGCAATAATACAAATGAAATTGAGAAATACTGTAGAGGTAACAATAATCGTAGGATGTGACAGGATAATTACAAAATTATATGAATTCAATTATGAAACAAAGGAGGTAATATAGTTAGAATACAAATAAAAATAAGTAAAACCGTAGGAAAATTAATGATTGTAGGATGTGAAAGGATAATAATGAAATGATATGAACACAGTCAAGAAACAGAGTCAATATACTACAAATGAACTTGAGAAATGCTGTAGAGGCAACAATGATCGTAGGATGTGACAGGATAATTACGAAATTATATGAATTCAATCGTGAAACAGAGGAGGTAATATAATAAGAATACAAATGAAAATAAGAAAAACTGTAGGAAGAACAATGATTGTAGGATGTTACAGGATAATTACGAAATTATATGAATTCAATCATGAAACAGAGGAGCTAATATAATAAGAATACAAATGAAAATAAGAAAATACCATAGAAAGAACAATGATAATAGGATGTGAAAGGATAATAACAAAATTATATGAACATAGTAAATTTTAATCTTTCGCGATTTACACACATAATTATATTGTAATACGGGACTTATCGCGCTAAAAACATAATTTTATGTACCTCGACGTTTCGATCAAGTTGCATTGACCGTGGTCTCGAGAAGACTATCTTCTCGTGACCACGGTCAATGCAACTTCTAACAACCCTCCCCCCCCCCCCCCCTCCCCCGATGAACTTGTTTTTTTTAATAGATTTCTTCCCTGCTATTTATATTTTTTTTAATATATATATTATATATATACTATATTTATATTATCCTATAACGTATGAATACAGTCTGAAGTTCTGAACTATTTATCTTACTTATCCTATTTAAACCAATTTACCCTAATAATCGGATTGGAATAAAATATTGGCCATTTGTAATCGTCTAGTTAGTAGTAGGACCCATTGTGAACCGTTGATGTAACCTAAATTCTTTTCAGGGAATCTCAAGACAAATTTAATATAATAACTAAAGACTAAATAATATAAGAAATAAAGGTTTTATTGTTACAAGTAATCCTAACCACTGCTACAATTCTATTTGTGCCAGATTGTTGCTTTTGGTACCCTTCGGTGCAACTGTTACCTAGTGAAAGTGTTTGCACCAATTTTTATAACTAATGTTATTCAGTGCAAATATGCAATTATTAGTTTTAATTCGTGTTATTCTATGAATACAAGTACAAGTAATCCTAAACATTACTGTTGATACTATTTGATACTTTTTGGTGCAACTGTTACCTAGTGAATTTCTTAGTACCAATTATTTATCTAATATTATTTTGTACAAATACGCTATTATTAGTACTAATTTGTATCGTGTGTAAGGTAACGGAGCGCCTGGAGGAGACCTACCGCACGCTACATCCCTAAAGGAACCAGGAACTTACAACGTAAAGTTAATGTAAACAACGAATCATAAAATTTAGAAGTATATTTATAAAAAGGAGAGTGGGGACTTGAGGAATGTGGGGTTGAAGGGGCTCACTATTTGGATATTCTTGATGCTGTAGTTCCACGGGGCAGTTTTAGCATTTAGCTAATTCGTAGAAATTTGAGTTTACATCAACTCAACACGGGAGATCCGTGACGCGATGCCGCGCCTTTTCAGCTATCCTGAACAGTTACAGCGTGTAGCAAATTGTGATGCGCTTCAGCACCGTTTTAGCTATCCTGGTGTTACAATTCTACGGGACAGTTTCAGATGAAAGTCTCCTGGGATTTCTTCAATTCAATTCTCCAGAATACATTACTATCGTGAAAGTCTCTTCGGATTTCCCAAATTCATTTAATTTTTCTCAGGAATATATTACTTTTTTTCCAATTTTCAACAAGTTACTTTCTCTCGAGCTGAAACTCGAATCCCGTCAAAAATGATTTGTTTATCCTTCAATCTTTCTTTTTAAATTTTAAAAACGTTCCACCCACACTCAAAAAATAAAACGACTACATTCTAATATAAAAAGAGGATGGGTTATGAAAACATGCATGAAGTCGATTCAAGAAAAATAGAAATATCACACGTGTTATTATTATTAGTACTTGTAAACCTGAATATTACTGTTGGTACTTTTTGGTGCAACATTTACCTAGTGAATTTCTTAGTACCAATTACTTATCTAATACTAATTTATACAAATACACTATTATTAGTACTAATTTGTGTTGTATTATTATTATTAGTGCTATAACGCTACATTATAGAACACAACTGAACATTGAGTAATATTTTACAACCTTTTTTAACATTATACCTATTGTTTCTAATAATATTACATTGTAGAAATAAACATAAAAATATGAAATTAGTATTTTCTCTTGAAGTAATTTCTCTGGATAATCTCTTACATTCACACCTTGCATTCTTAATTATATTTATTTTGAGACTTTCTTTGGGACTTCGATAGATATTAATTTGATGATCTTACTTTGTCAATTTCTTTGATATTTACATAGACAAAGTTATTGATCATGTAAATAGATTTAATATAATCATTTTAGTATGTACAATAACAAAAGAGAGGAGAAAAAAAAGTATGGCTAATAATTACATGTATATATGAAAATTTGTCTGATTTAATACTTTTAAAGGGAGGATAGTCTATGGGGTGTTTTTAGACAGCATGTACCATGGATGATTGGATCGGCGCGTCTCCATCCGCTGCCGAGCTATGGCATTCGTCTTGGTCTATGGTCTACTTGATCTAGTATCAAGCAACCATCCATGGGAAACCACCACTGCGCATGAAGACATGACCTATATTTCATAATCGAAGTATCGACGATAAATGAGGTTTAGTAGCTCAGAAAAAGTACCTGCATTTCTTTATCGAAACATCAACCAGAAACGAGGTTAAGCCTCATGGTGATGTCTATAATAAGTCAAAAGTCAGTAGTACAAGATGAATCCATTTAATTAAATTTGACGTCTTAAATTGTATGTCAGTACTGAGTCACAACTAAAAGTGAGAGGACATAATCTTTTATAAAAGGGAATAATACATGTTTGCCTCTTACTCAGCCTACATACTCATCCACTCCAGCTTAATTTAGCTTGGGAACATTCGCTTGCTCGTACAACAGAGTTGCCTTGGATGGTTACATGGTCTCTGTCTATTAATCGAGCACAACATCCATAACCACCTGTTTCATGTAGATATTACTCTCTCTAGTTACTTAAGAGTAAGTAGTATCTTAGCTACCCTGCCTACACTACCTTCTATCAAATTTCCTATCTATCTCCTATCAACCTATCCTATCGTTCCTACTAACCCATACTGGGTCTATCCAACTCCATCTATACTAAATCCTATCCTGAACCACAAAGTATATTTCCAACAAAGGAATGACTCAATGAGCCAGGTTAATTGTAGTTAATATTGTGGTTAATGAAGATAATTACTGAAGCAACCCAGATAGGTCAGCAAGTGGGCCAGGTTCGCCACCATTTTAGTTAAATTATTTCTCCACTCCGGAAAGACCCAGAGATCCAAGATCACTTTTAATGTCGTAGTTGGTGATGATGTCGTTGCGTGGTCATCTATGTTAAATGCTAGAGGAGACTGGCTATTCATTCAGCGTACAAGTCTCCCCAGGGTTGGGCCACCCATAGCATAACACAGAATCTCACGGTCCCCTCAGGGAAGGTAATTCTCGAACATTTTGTAATAAGTGAATCTTTTCTCACTGACTTATTCCGCAGAATATGTAAGTTTTAAGTTATGTTGCGTGGTTGTCTATGTCACTAACTAGAGGAAACTTTGGCTATTCGTTCAGCTTACAAGTCTCCCCAGGGTTGGGCCACCCGTAGTGTGACATAAACTTCCACGATCCTCGCAGGGAAAATAAATCACGAACAGATAATAGGCGATCCGCGCCAGATAAGCAACTTCAATAAAACACATATATCCCATAGGAAACAAAATGTCGAAAATATTAATAAGTTAATCTTTTTCACTAAGTCATTCCAGTGAATCAGGTACGTTGATTTTAAAGATGCTAATGTACGTTTATTTATGTCGATGATATCGGGTAAGTCAACGTGATATAATATCCCCATGTTTATATGTCCCGTAGGAAATGAAATCTCGAACATATTAATAAGTTAATTTTTTCCACCAAATTACTTCAGCGACGCAGGTACATAAAATTATATTAAATTACTGATGGTCTCAGGGAAGGTAATTCTCGAACATGTAGTAATAAGTGAATCTTTTCTCACGGACTTATTCCGCAGAATATGTAAGTTTAAGTTATGTTGCGTGGTTGTCTATGTCACGAACTAGAGGAAACTTTGGCTATTCATTCAGCTTACAAGTCTCCCCAGGGTTGGGCCACTCGTAATGTGACATAAACTTCCACGATCCTCGCAGGGAAAATAAATCACGAACAGATAATAGGCGATCCGCGCCAGATAAGCAGCTTCAATAAAACATATATCCCATAGGAAACAAAATCTCGAAAATATTAATAAGTTAATCTTTTTCACTAAGTCATTCCAGTGAATCAGGTACGTTGATTTTAAAGATGCTGATGTACGTTTATTTATGTCGATGATATAGGGTAAGTCAACGTGATATAATATTCCCATGTTTATATGTCCCGTAGGAAATGAAATCTCGAACATATTAATAAGTTAATTTTTTCCACCAAATTACTTCAGCGACGCAGGTACATAAAATTATATTAAATTACTGATGGTCTCAGGGAAGGTAATTCTCGAACATGTAGTAATAAGTGAATCTTTTCTCACGGACTTATTCCGCAGAATATGTAAGTTTAAGTTATGTTGCGTGGTTGTCTATGTCACGAACTAGAGGAAACTTTGGCTATTCGTTCAGCTCACAAGTCTCCCCAGGGTTGGGCCACCCGTAGTGTGACATAAACTTCCACGATCCTCGCAGGGAAAATAAATCACGAACAGATAATAGGCGAATCCGCGCCAGATAAGCAGCTTCAATAAAACACATATGTCCCATAGGAAACAAAATCTCGAACATATTAATAAGTTAATCTTTTTCACTAAGTCATTCCAGTGAATCAGGTACGTTGATTTTAAAGATGCTGATGTACGTTTATTTATGTCGATGATATCGGGTAAGTCAACGTGACATAATATCCCCATGTTTATATGTCCCGTAGGAAATGACATCTCGAACATAATAAATAAAATTATTATATATAAATAAATAATATTATATTATATAATAAATAAAGTTAATTTTTTCCACCAAATTACTTCAGCGATGCAGGTACATAAAATTATATTAAATTACTGATGCATGATTATTTATGTCAATAATAATGGGTAAGTCAACGTGACATAATATCCCCATGTTTATATGTCCCGTAGGAAACCAAATCTCGAACATATTAATAAGTTAATTTTTTCCACCAAATTACTTCAGCGACGCAGGTACATAAAATTATATTAAATTACTAATGCATTATTATTTATGTCGGCGATAAACGTGCATCTCTGGCATCTTCTTTTTAAGCGTACGAGTACCCCACGGTTGCTACTCTCTGTAAGAATCAAAATCTCCATGTTTCGTATAGTAATATATAAAAAAATCTCTTATGAAATAATAAGTGAAACGTTTTCACAACAGATAATTCAAATAAATTATTTTATTTAAAGATGAGAAATTATCCGCGTTAGGAAGTACTGACATCTTTAATTATTGATTCTGCTTGCGAGTAATCCATAAGGTCACTACCTCTTATTATGTCACAAACTCCCAATATTCTCGAACAAGTGAATAAATTCACGAGATTAAATTTGCAATATACAACGTAGATACTTAAAAATCATCTCAGAACATCAGGTGCAAAGTTGGTATACGAAAATTATTTTATTATAATAAATTATTTATTATCATCATTACCATCAATGCATAACACATAAACCAATAAATTCCTGAAATAAATGAATTATTTTTATAATATTCCGTTATAAACTTCATCATTAACATCATACAACATATTAACGACATAGACCCAATGAACACTCTGAAATAAATGAATTATTATTATTATAACCTGATGAATGTTTTCTCAATTCTATCTTAAATATGAAAGGTAAGCACTTTAACTTCACCTCCAACAGGTTAAGGCTCCAAAGGACACTTAACATCAGCACTAAAATTATAAATGTATTCATCAATTCAGGCCGTACATTTACTTGTCATCTCCTCACAACCATGTCCGGACCGATTCGGGTAAAATGTTATATATTTGTCTCAACGTGAGCAAAGTCACGGGACGCAGCTAGCTTTCTTAATCATATTAAAATAAAATATTATTATTATAACAAGTATTTTTTTTCTTTAATCTATATCAAATATGAAAACCCCGATTTGGATGTAACAATAAAAACTTCAAGCGGCAAGCGGTTAGCTTTCTTTATGAACTCCAAATCTTACTGTTACTATAAGTTCTTACAATACTAAATTCCAGTTCCTTTCTGTCAGACATCCACCCGACAGTCATATTAAAATAACTAATATTATAATGGAACGATAAACCAAATACATTATCCTACAATTAAGTTCCTGGGTGTCCATCTTGCACTAATCCACCATTTCAGAATATCCAATAATTGGTGATGAGCTGATGGCTACAATAATGTACTTATTTATTTTACATGCAATTAACTGATTATATGATTACTGTTGTTAAATTTAGATCTGATGATAATAAGGGATCTGTAATTATATATTATAGTTATCTTTATAAATATTTAGAAATCTATCTTTTAACCATTTATCTTTATATTAAAGTTGTCAAAAATCAATCAGATAAGTTTGCCACAGGATTACGTACAATCTGATTTAATCAGATGAAACCCACATCGTCACAGAAACATCTCAGTGCAGAAATCTGGGTCTCAGTGTTTGTTCAATTCTGACATTCAAGGAACAACATTTATTAAGTAAATGGCAGGACTGCTTGTTGTTTTCTAGCTACATTACTTGTATTGTCTTATTACAATACGCATTGAAATAGGTAATCTAACGCGTTTGGCGAAAACTATCTTCGAGTGTTTTTGGAAAAGCCCCAACCCAGCCTCCTTATTAGTAATAAATAAAAACGATACTGAATGTTTTTCCTCTTATTTAACTGCTGCCTGCGATGTATTTCTTCGTGTAGAACACTTGTATTTTTCAACTTTCACGATTTATTATATATATAATATATATATATATATATATATATATATATATATATATATATATATATAATAAATCGTGAAATATATATATATATATATTAAACACAAGTAAAAACTCCAAGTCCAGTCAATTTAAGCGGCAAAACCGTCCAATCTTTCCCTTTTACTTTCCCCGGTAATTTTTTTTCGTTCCTCCAAAGAAGCCATAAACTAAAAAACTAACTAAAAAACCAAGAAAAACTCGCGCTTTTTGTCTAAACAAAATACAACATCAATTCCTTGCTCTGACAAGCGACAGCCCCTCTTGTCACAGACAGCTCATGTAATCTAACACCTTTTTATCTCTACAAAGTGGCTTCGCACCTAACCAAAGTACTCATATTATAGTGCCAAACGTTGTTTTGTTTGACCCAAATATTAAATTAAATACTAAATAAAAAGATCATATTTACTTTTGTATTATAAATCAAGTAAATAATTAAAATCAATATAAATTCGAAATATTACAGCATAAATCTGAACCAGTCTCAATAAATCGTAGAGCTCGAAAGCTGTTCTGATACAATCTTGAACGAAACGTCGAGGTAAATAAAATTATGTTTTTAGCGCGATAAGTCCCGAATTACAATATAATTATATATAAACATAGTCATGAAACAGAGATGGTAATATGATAATAATACAAATTAAAATGTTAAATACTGTAGGAACAACTATGATCGTAGGATCTGACAGGATAATAATGAAATTATATGAATACAATCGTAAAACAGTGTATGGTATATAATGATTATACAAATAAAAATGAGATATACTGTAAAAACAACAATGATCGTAGGATGGACAGGATGATTACGAAATTATATGAATTCAATCATAAAACAGAGAAGATATAATAAGAATACAAATGAAAATAGGAAAAACTGTGGGAAGAACAATTATTGTAGGATGTGAAAGGATAATAACGAAATTATATGAACACGGTCATGAACCATGAAATAGAGTCGGTAATAATACAAATGAAATTGAAAAATACTGTAGAGGCGACAATGATCGTAGCATGTGACAGGATAATTACGAAATCATATAAACATGGTCATGAAACAGAGACAGTATTTTATGGGATAGGATTATACTAGGAAACATGATAATTTTATTAATGAAAACGAGTAAAATCATATCGTTTAAATAAAGGTACAGAATTTCGTAAGATATAGGGTTCCGTACCACACTACAGTATTTTTATAAGATCTAGCAAAAAATATCATTATTATTTTTCGCCAGCAAAAAATAATAATTAATAAACATTTTATTTCTTATAACGCCATCTAACGTCTAACAAAGGTGTTAGGGATCGACATTTCAATATAACGCCATCTTTGGGACGTTTACCTAACTAAGCGTTCATAGATGGCGTGAAATGCCGAAAAAAACACGTTACTTGTATGGGGACCCTCTATAATTTTTAACTTTATTCTGTTTTTAGTATTTATTGTTATAGCGGCAACAGAAATACATCATCTGTGAAAATTTCAACTGTCTAACTATCACCGTTCATGAGATACAGCCTGGTGACAGACGGACAGACAGACAGACAGACAGACAGACAGACAGACAGACAGACAGACAGACAGACAGACCGACAGACAGACAGGACAGACAGACGGACAGCGGAGTCTTAGTAATAGGGTCCCGTTTTACCCTTTGGGTACGGAACCCTAAAAAGTAGGCAATACAATGACGGAAAATATAATATTAATGATAATGAAAACGAAAAACACGTGATAACTAATAGGCACTAATATAATGGATTGTAAAATTGTGCTGATATGAATAGTCATGCTCATAGGATAGGATGTAACAAAACGAATTATCAAATAATATTACGATAATTATCAAATAATATTACTAATATAATGGATTGTAAAATTGTGCTGATATGAATAGTCATGCTCATAGGATAGGATGTAACAAAACGAATTATCAAATAATATTACGATAATTATCAAATAATATTACTAATATAATGGATTGTAAAATTGTGCTGATATGAATAGTCATGCTCATAGGATAGGATGTAACAAAACAAATTATCAAATAATATTACTAATATAATGAATGGATTGTAAAATTGTGCTGATATGAATAGTCATGCTCATAGGATAGGATGTAACAAAACAAATTATCAAATAATATTACGATAAGGGTAACATGAGTACAATAATGAATAAGATAGTTAAACTTAATAAGTACTGTTATTAAGAAAACTACCATGATGATGGTAATGAAAACGAGATAGAATTAAAAATTTGACAGTATATTAAGAGTATATAAGAGTATATTACAACATTGTTGAATACAATGAAACAGAGAAGTGAACAATGAAAAAAAACTACAGGTTTGATAATTATCATGGAATGTGTCAGGATGCCATAATATTTGTTAAATATACGGTCTAGATATTCTTATAGATATAATAATTATGATGATGATTGGATGGTATGTGTCCAACACAGTAGAAGTACAATTGAAATTACTAGATAAGGTAAATAATGAAGAAGAATTTATCGGATAGAATGTATTAAATGTAGTAAATATTAGATGAAGCCTTATAAGTAGATATTTAACTTAAATTTGAGGATGATCATTTATGATACACAGATAATGTGTAAGAGATATACCACAGACAATTATAGAGAGAGAGCACATATTACGAATACAGACACTGCAACTAAAAATAAATATGTAGTTACTTTCGTAGGTCCAATTAAATATCAAGGTTATATATGTATTTTGAGATGAGAATTGATCAATAAAACGTATGAATAAATGGTGCAATAATACGTGTCTACTTAAAGAAATAAAGAACTGTTTTTAAACGTTTTTATTATTCATCGTATCACTCTTGGCTTGGTCGTGGTCGTTGCTTCAGGATTAGTGGTACGAGTACGCTTGACTATTCGTTGCCATTTCTAATTTTAAACATGTAACCTAATAAATGTAGCGTGTAAACTTTAACATAACAAAACAGCACATTTGATGAGGTAGTTACGGTGTTGTAGTAGCTATGAGGTAGTTGTGCGAAATACGGTAAAAATAGGAATTAGCTCATAGAAATATTTACTAATATGAAAAACTGGAAATATATTTAAGGAAACTGGGTAAAATTATAAGTGTATGACGCATTATAAGTTAAGACATGATGTATTACAACGTATATAATTATACAAAATTATTAAAATGTTATAAAATAATTATTTTCCATACATTTATTAATAATTTACTACCTAATAAATAGCGTGTAAACTTTAACATAACAAAGCAGCACATTTGATGAGGTAGTTACGGTAGTTGTATTAGCTATGAGACAGTCGTACGATATATGGGCATAATTATGGATATGGACATACATAGAAATTATCTCTTAGAAATATTTACTAATACAAAAAGCTGGAAATATTTTTAACGAAACTGTGAAAATGGGTTAAATTATAAAGTTTATAACGCATTATAAGTTAAGACATCATACATTACAAAGTAAAACATTATACAAAATGATTGAAATATTATAAAAACTATTATTTTCCATACATTTATTAATAATTGTAATATAATATGCTAACTAATAATATTAGTAGTTGGTTCAAAATATTAGAACATAACTGAACAGTGCATTACCTACCTGTATAACACAGTAAAATATAACACAGTAGCACATTGTAGTGACAAATAAGCGTATTAAGAATTTTAATAAAAAGAGTGGAGTTCTGCGACTTGTAAAACAGTGATTAGAAACTTTACATCGGTATTGGTTACTTATCAAAGAAAACACAAAACTACGCCTTAGGTGATACATAATTAAATAGGGTATATAATTTAACAAAGTTAAACAAAATACAAGTCATTGTTGTGTCAACAAAGCTTGAAAAAATAGTTAATAGTTATTATAAGATACACTATGATTGTAATTAACACTTAGGTATACTTACATATTATTATTATTATCGATTCAAATAAATTATAGTTTTATGAAATAGAATCTTATGAAATATACAGATATCTATAAACAGAGGAAAATACTTTAACAAAATATAATGATATGGAGAAAGTTTCTAGTACAATAAACATATTATGATAGTCTAGAGTCTAGATTAAATAGTTAAAAGGCTAGAAAACAGTTTACATCACATTACTTGACTATTAAGTAAAATAAATATTACAAAAAGTTTATTAATGATATTACGATAAAGCAAAGGCGTTTACGAAAAGAGAAAATAGTTCTACGAAAAAGCAGTATTTATTTAATTTGAATTTAATAGATTGGTATTTGTTAGATAGTTGGGAAAAGAAACGTGAATTGAGATTCCTACATCAACAGTTTAAGAGATATATAGATAATTACAAAAACATGATGGCACAAAGCTTGAAAATTAGTAATATTATCAGATGTATGATTCAAATAAACACTTACTTAGTAAAACATCTTCATATATATATATATACAGATTTAAAGATTTATAAGAATGATATTAAGAACAAAGTCTACAAAAACAGAAAATAATTAGGAATGTATGTACAATTATTGAAATACCTCGCATTAAACATTATACACATACATACGATAATTCAATAATGTGGAAATTAAATTAAAAGAAAATCCTTTTTATATGATATAAAAGGTATGGAGACGGTGAGATTATCTTATTGGAAATTATAATTATTATGGAAAGCTAGAACATTAACATAGTATATAATATAAACTTAGATTAAGAAAATATACGAAACACCACAACATAACTAGGCCATAAAGTAAAGTCTTGTAGAAGAGTCGATATCACGATATTAAAACAATTGAAAATCTTATTTAAAAATTTCACAATCTTGAAAATTTAAAATATTATTTAGGGACTTATTTTGGGATTTATTATATATTATTTAGTTTAAACGGGGGACAATGTGTCTACAAAATTAGTAAATAGTTCTACAGTTATATAAAACCTACAACGTTATACATACAAGAATGGATTGGAAAGTGTATGAAATATGATATTTACTTAGTTTTACGAAAAATAATAAAATATTATAGTCCTTTTAGAATCTTTAGAAATTACCATGTCATTCTAATGCAGTATACTTACTCGTTGTATTAGCGAAGTTAAAGTGGTATTTATGAAATAAGATCAAGGAGAATATTAAATGATGTATTATAACATATAATATGGATTACTATTATATATTGAAGAGTATTTCAGAGCATAAAAATCTTCGACATTATTAAGAACCTATAAAGGCAGACTATTAAATAAGGTGAAAATTGAACATATTTTATGAAATATTATAAATATGAAAATAAAAAAATTGGTAAATATTTTATTGAAGCCTTTATACATTTGAAAAACGTACGTCAAAACATAGTAGGTAGGACTTTTTTTTTAAATTGTATGTAAAAATGATATAAACATTACTAAAAATATTAACAAACATTATTTATAGTGACGGAAATAAGAATTAAACAAACAAATAGATGTAGGTAGTCTACAAATATAGGTAATTATACTAAGTACAGATGATTGAAAATGTCATTAAATTTTAGTCATTCGAAAAATCTGTTACATAATAAGCAGTATATACATTACACACGAAATTCGATGAAATAAAGTAAAAAGAGTACATCTTATCAATATATATATATGACAATATTTAAATATTAACGAATTCTACATTTGAAGATTTTTACCTTGAGGATAACCTACGACAGTACATACAGTAATTTATTAGGGGAAGCAAAAGTCTATGGCATATGAACAAAACAAATAATTGATAGATGTAAGGAATATGAAAAAATAAGGATAATAACATGGAAAGAAAATAAGGGTTACTAAGAACATACAAAACGAATAAGTTTTTATGAAATTAGGTTACAAAGAATTATGATTTTATTAAAATTATTGAAGTTGTTACATCCAAAAGGAAAAATTGTAGGCATTATGATAATCATACCAAACATCAATTAACTGATGATTAATCTATGGAATAAGATAAAAAGAAATAGTTTTATTATAAATAGTATTAAATAATTATAAACACATTGAAATGCCAATTACCAATAGGTGAGATAGTGGTCAAACGCTAGCCTATTATGATATAAAAATAAATTAAGCATTAGGAAAAAAAACTGACGAGAACCAAAACAGTAAATTGGATAATTATAAAGTTACGTTGATAATTTAAGCTACTATCTCTGGCATTCCGAAAATACATGACCTACCAAACGGCGGACGAAGCGTTCAATGGAATAAATATGGTTAGACGAGATTTATAAAAATTTAAACGTATGAAACATTCACACTATCTTTAGCAGACGTAAGAGACGAAATAGTTATGTAATATGAGAAATAAACAACATATTTTTATGAATAATAATGATTTAACTAATAATAATAATAACATTAAAATAATAATTATTTATTTAAAATTTTTATAACGATTAATATATTCAAACGAAGAAAAATTTTATCATGACAGTATAAAATTAAAAGAATATATTTAGTTCTGATAAATACAATAAAATTATAACCATTAAAAACGTAATATTGAATATTTAGAAAATGAGAAAATAATATAATTTATTAGAGCAATGCGTAAATAAGTAGGTATAACGTAGTCGTCGATGAATGATGATCATGATTACTTAAAAACTATAGATTTTAATTACTGTACTATATATGTAGCACAAACATAACAAAGCAGCAAGCACATTAGGGATAATATATGACAAATGTCGATATAATTAGTGGAAACCTCAAGGTATTTTAAGTATTATTAAATACATTTCTTAGTTCCAAAAACTAGGTACTCATCAAATAAACTCTAAATTAAAGAGTTTTAACATTAGGTCTAAGTTCTATTAAAAGGTACAGTACAAATGATGATCACATATTATGAAAGATTTATAAGGATTATTTGACCAATGCTGAATAATATTATTACATGTATAACAGTAACAATAAATACGTATTCACTTATGATTATTTACTTAGTTGTAGGAATACTATTATTTCGGTTTGTCACCGATAAGTTATAAGCTAAGTAGCACATAAATAGAGTATTAATATTATTTACTCAATATTATAATACTGTATAGAATACTAAAGGTAAAACGCAACATATTTTTTTAAATATTATAAATGTGACAATAATTAAAATTGGAAAATATTCTATTGAAGCCTTTATACGTTTAAAAAACCTACGTCAAAACATAGTAGGTAGGACATTTAAAAAAAATGTATGTAAAAATGATATACACATGAAAAATAATAGCAAACATTGATTAATAGTGACGGAAATAAGAATTAAACAAAGAAATAGATGTACGTAGCCTACAAATATAGGTAATTATACTCAGTACAAATTATTGAAAGTGTCATTAACATTTTAGGCATTCGATAAATCTATTACATATAAGCAGTATATACATAACACACGACATACAATGAAATAAAGTAAAAAGAGTAATCGAATAAATATATGACAATATTAAAATATTAACGAATTCTACATTTGAAGATTTTTACCTTTAGGAAAACTTACGACAGTACTACAGTAATTTCTTAGGGGAAGCAAAAGTGTATGACGTAAGAAAAAAATAGATAATTGATAGATGTATTAATAGATGATTAAGATGTAATACGAAAAAAATAAGAATAATAACATGGAAAGAAAATTAGGGTCTAAGAACATAAAAAACGGATAAATGTTTATGCAATAAGGTTTAAAAATAATAATGATTTTATTAAAATTATAGAAGTTGTTACATCGAAAAGTAAAATTGTAGGCATTATGATAATCATAAAAAAAATCAGTTTACTGCCGATTAATCTATGGAATAAAATAACAATAGTTTTATTATAAATAGTATTAAATAATTATGAAAACATTGAAATGCCATTTTATTTTAATCAGATATTATATCATTACTTACCAACAGATCAGATAGTGGTCAAACGCTAGCCCATTATGATATAAGAATAAATTAAGCATTAGGAAAAAAACTGACGAGAACCAAAACAGTAGATTGGAGACAAAATATTTTATAAATTAATAATAACGCAGACAGATTTACGTACAATTTATAAACTAAGCACAATGATTGGAAACTTAAATTGATAATTTAAGCTAGTATCTTTTCTGTGATTTAAGGCATTCTGAAACTCCATGACATATCAAACGGCGGATGAAGCGTTCAATGGAATAAATATGTTTCGACGAGATTATAAGTACGAAGTATTATGATAATTGAAAAACTTATTCAGAAAAATTTAAACTTATGAAAAACCACGACTATCTTTAGCAGACATAAGAGACGAAGTAGGTAAACAAACAACATATTTTTATGAATAAAATGATATTATGTATAACGATTAAAATATTTAAACTAAGAAAAGTTTAAACATAACGTATAAGATGAAAAGAAAATATTTAGTTGTGATAAATACAATAAAATTATAACTATTTAAAAACGTAATATTGAATGTTTAGAAAATGAGAAAAAAAAATAACTCATAAGAGCAATAAGTCGGTACAACGTAGTCGTCGATAAATGATGATAAAATTACTTAAAAACTATAGATTTTAATAATTACAGTACTATATATGATGCACAAACATAACAAAGCGGCAAGCACATTAGGGATAATAATATGACAAATGTCGATATAATTATTGGAAACCTCAAGATATTTTAAGTATTATTAAACACATTTCTTAGGTACAAAAACTAGGTAGTCATCATACCTAAATTAAACATTAGGTCACAGTTTTATTTAAAGGTTACAGTACAAATGATGGTCACCTATTATGTATGAACGATTTATACTAATTATTGGACCAATGCTGAATAATATTATTACAATTATAACAGTTACAATAAAAACGTATTCACTTATGATTACTTACTTAGTTATAGGAATACTATTATCTTGGTTTGTCACCGATGAGTTATAAGCTAAGTAGCACATACATACAGTATTAATATTATTGACACAATATAAAAATACTGCATAGGATACTATAATACGTAATTAAATATACGGGTTTAATTATTTTATATATAAGAGACGATGTTTATGCGTTTAGGTAAATAAGCGAAATAATACTTAGTATATTTATATATTATTAACTACAATATAAATGGGCTTTACACATGCGTACTGGAATTTAAGGACTTGATATTTAGTCGTTACTTATAATATAGGAACAACAAATTGAGGTTGTTGCTTTTTACTTAGTACTTATAGTGCTTAAAATTTACCAGAAAATAACTTTTGCAAAGTATAATAAAATAGCAAATAGTTTATAACAGTAAGTAAAATATGATCTACAATAAAATTTACCACCGAACAAAGGGTATATAGGTAGAAATTAAAGGCAGCACTGTAATAGCTCAATACGTAAAATATATTATTTATACATTGTGTAAGACTTCGATATGCTTTTATAAAATATTTTGATCAACCTATTCTGATATAATCAAATGTTTTAAAAGAATTTGCAAATATTATATATGAAAAAATACTTTAAAATGTAGAACACGTATATTTTGAAAACTGAATTAATTTTAAATTCTCAAATAAATACTTATAAACAGATGAGATATTATATTTAAATATTAAGAAGGGTAATTATTTTAATTATTTCAATGCGTAAGCTAGTGTGTGTTAATATTAAAAGTATCAGTTGACAGACTTTGAAAATGTGGTAATAATAAAGTGCTACAATTTTGTAAATTAATAAAGTTGATTTTTAAAAAAGGTTTCTATTGTGTAGAAAAGCAAAATTAGTGTTGGTAGAGAAAAGATGTTTGTAGACAATTTGTGAGAATAAAAGTCTTTTCAACAGAAAAAAATACAATACTATACTAAAAGTTTACATTTTCAACCAACAAGTAATGTGAGAAAACGTTTTCGCTGTGAACTAATAAATAATATGAGAGAGCAAAAGTTTTCATAGTCAGATAATAAATAATATGTTATTAAGACAAAAAAAAAGTGTAAGCGGTGTTTACGGTTAAATTTTGTTAGAAAAAGTTTTTGTTGTGTATTAAAAAACAAGAGAAAAAGAGAATCGATCGATGGATCGAACCGTGGCGTAATTGACAGAGCACAGAGGACGTGTAATCCGGGGGGGTGCGGGTTCGAGTCCCGTCGGTACGATGAAATTTTGGATTGTGTTTAACAATTTACAGAAAAAGAGAAGTTCATTTTGAGTACTATTTAGTTAGATAATTGTGGTTTTTACCGTAAACTGTTTAAGTGAGAAAAGTTATCGTTGTTAGCTTACAAGAAACTTAGTAAGAAAGGAAACTTTTAGTTGTCTACAGATAAATTATTGAGAAAGAAATAAATCCATAGTCAACATAAAATAATAAAAGAAAAGTGTATGTTTTTGATACTTGTATAAAAATTAGAGAAATATTTCTAAATCAGATAAATACTTAAAATTGTGAAGTGATATTGCAGGTAAAGTTTAAATTCACAACTGTGCGACGAAGTTTATTTTGCTATACAGTGCGTTTTTATAATCCATGATTCGAAATTGTTATTGAAATAAAATACACGTGAATATAATATCAATATGTGAATACATTTTGAGTTCATTTAGTATTATTTATTATTGGATCATTAATGTAGAATTGCAAATCACAGTTTGTTGTTTCTTGTTAAAACGTGATGGTGTTGTGATACTGAGAAAAGTGTAGTGTATTTCATATGATAGGTACATTACATTTATTTATGAGTAAATGAATATTATATTGAAGACTAATTTCCATTCACAATACAAATATTATTTGATGAACTTTTCTTTTCAGCTTCAGTGTAACTTTTGATTTAAAAATATATCACCACGAAGGTTTTGTAAGAAAAATAATAATAATAAGAGTATTGCGTACGAGTCACGCTGTACAATTTTGCGTGTCAGGTTTTGGCAAAAGGTGTCGAACATGTTTTAAAAATTTTCAACTACTTGTACTGACCATATTTTACGCTAAAAGTATAGTATTTATTTTAATTTCAAATGAAATAATGAAAAACAATGAAAATGCATAAGAATATATATTTATCTTTAAGGAGGCGTTCGTTTTTAGAAGGTTTATAATATAAATCTACTAGCAATCAAATTTACACGAATTCTAAATATTATGCTGCGAATGTATTAAAATATATAGGTACGGCTTCTTTGCTTTAGATATATACAAACTACTAATTAGTACAAAAATTTATAAAAAGGCGGTCTAATATGTTATAGAAATATTTTACGCACAATTTTGAATTAAACTGAAAATATGAATATTATGACCAATATAAGACATAAGTTAATAGATAAATATAACCACTTACACGTTAGAAGAAAAGGATATTTAGCATTTTTTTTATCTGCATATATGATTAGATGCGTGTTGTATATAAATAATATCAATATGACCTTTGCTGTGTATGTTAATATGTAATATTCCGTTATAATATATTAGTTTATTAATTCCCAAGTAAAACAATAGCGTCCAGATCGATTATTTTGCAATATGCATAGCTAAATGGAAAATTTTACATTTTGATCTCCGTCTTATAACTTTTCTTCGTCTTAGCTTTATAATAATTCCAAATGTATTTATATATTGTGATTAAAACCTGTGTTATATATTAACTCTCTACACATTATTTCAGGATTTCGATGCTTTGTTACCTAATTTTGCCATCGCTTGTTCTGCAGAGTATATAAGGTCCTGTCGTTTCGCACCATGGGAGGTTACATCAAATCCATAGACAAAACACGCGAGATTAGGAAATGGATTTAAAATAAGGCCCACCTCCACAAACTTCTGAGTATCTCCAAAACATCTTCGTTAAATTGAAACAAATAATACATCGTGAAAGGTACTTCAAATAAAACATTAAATTTTATATTTCAGTTTTGCTCTAAGTTATAAGAGTCTCGTCACGACAAATCGATGGAGCTAAAATTAGCGACAATGCACGTAAACTTATCGATTCGATTTCGATATAAACTAAACATAGATAATTAATTTCCGCTTGCTACAAAAACATTTTCTGGAAACATTAATTATTTTGTCGTATTTGATAGATGAGACAGTTTATATGGAATGCTGCTACTTTTATTTCAAATAAATTTAAGAATGTCATATAATAATAACATCCTAATATTTTTTTAAACCCTTTCTTTATTAAACCAGAACTTTTCAATTTTATTAATTACACTTCTGAATGTTATCGCCATTGTGGTTTTATAATCCCTCGGCGAAGGGAGGAAGTAATTGCAATAATTAATTAATTTTCAGATGGTTTATTATAATGTTGGCGTGAGGCAGGCAGACTATCAGGCAGGGTTTATATCATCGGAGATTAGAGTACCCATAGTTCTCGAATATATCAGTCGAGGCAGGATTCACACACCAGATGATCAGAGAGGGTAGATCTTAAAAATAAAACTCAATTTGGTATAAAGGTTTTATATTAGGGTGTTTATCAGGTTAAACTTGTTAAAATGTAATTCAGTCAAAAATTATATACCTAGCGATAGGTGTATAGGTTATATATTATATATTTGTTTGTATATATATTTGCGCCGAATAAAATGTTAAAAACCATACATCGTTTCGTTTCTACGGGGAACAGAGATGTTATTATATATATTCAATTATATTTTTATTTCTTTTTTATCTTTATTTAATCGTTTTGATACTTCTGATATTTCTTTGTTTTTATTTGGTTTAAAACAACACTACAATTATTGCACAAACAATAAAAAAACAATGTTTTTTTTACGTTAGTTAAGATCCGTTAGGCAATAATTTTTAATAATAAAACAATTTAGTATCTACTATGTATTTTTAAAACCGATCCATGAAATCGGTTCTAGGATTACTTTTTGGTATAACATTTTGCTAAATATATATATTCATGAGGATTATTTTAATTACCGTCCAATATAAATATGATTTCCATATTCAGAATCCGTTATTATATTTCATACCTCTTGTAATAGATAAAGGTATCTAACTAACTGTGAAAAGCATTTAATTGATTTATTTTTAGCTATTGCATTTAAGAATTAATAAAATATGTTTGACTTAAATTAAAAAGAACGTTGAATTTTTAAATAAAAAAATATATCAAAGTTTGTAAAATATGAAATCACGCATTACTGCTATGTATTTTAGTATAAAAAGTTAGTTAAAATCGTATAGTGCCCCTGATTTAAGAGTAACATTACACAGCCGCAGATTTAGGACTTTCTTTGATATCTTTATATTACAAATCTGGAAGAAGCCAAGACTTATAGGCAGGCTTTAGGTGTAGCACTCATAAAACAGGATGCCGTAGATTTTAATTCACTCTGTAAAATATGCATAGCCAATTTAATACTAATCATCACCTCGTAACTATTTTAGTTTTATTTTAAAGAATACTTATTGTTAAAGCATATTATTATTGACTCTTTAATTATTGAGCCTCAGATCATCTTTATGTTTGTTTAATTGTGGCAAAAATATATTATGCTTCGATAAAGTTGAAGAGTTATTACTGTAACATAATTAAAATATGTATATAAGATTTAGGTTAATATAATTCTGTACTGATTAATAACTACGTCTTATCGTATTTCGGTTATACGTTTAATATAAAGTAATATTAAATAATAAAGGCAATAGAAAATATTATATAGTAAATATTAAAGGTAGTTATTATTAAAAGCAACTATTTTGGAACCAAGTTGACGTAAGATTATATCTGATATTTTATATTTTTAAATCTGTCCCCTTGATATTAGAATCTGATAGATTGTACGTTATAATAAAAATAATATTGTATTTACTACTTATATCCGAATATTGAAAAATAATAATTCAACAATAGTAAAAGATGTTATAACTCTTTTGAACAATAAATCTATAAATTATAAAGTTTCTAACGTTTATATTATTTTCTACCATATACCACCCTTTTTGCATTTTGCATCAACATTTTTTTTATGGCTTACTGTCATTTAACAATAAGAGTAACATTAAATTAAATCTTAACACGTAGAGAACACTAAGAATTTATATTACACGCATTTTGATTAAACTTTTTGATATAGAGTATTATTTGTTTGGAATTCACATAAGCCACTGAACTTATATCTCACACATGTTTTTTATAATTTTATATTTTCTTACTTGTATTTTATATATAATATGATTTTATAATTAACATTGAATGGCGTTCGACTGGCACAGCACGGATTGCATTAAGAATATTTTATTAATTTTCATTTTCATTATTTTACATTAATAATCTAGATTTTCGATCATCTAGCTAGACATAACTACTTATGTGGACAATAACCAAAATATGAAATAACCTCGAGTACACAAAATTGGTTGTAATAGATTTAGGTAACAGGAGTAGGCACTCCATGGAAATAAGCTATTTACTAATACTTACCAGATAATATAATTTGGCTACTTAATATATAACCTACACAAAATGATATTACTATATTTACTAATATAGGATTATTTCTATAAGCGAATGATAGATAACAAACAAAATTAAGGCAAGGTAATAATGATATACATTGACATAGTTTATTGAGGAAATCATCTAAATTCAATATGTAGGTACCTACTACTAATAAATTAATAATATTGGTAGGTACTAATATTGCAGAGATTTCACAAGTAGTATATTCTTCATAAAATCATGAACATCATCCTAGATGTAGGTAAAGAAAGAGTAAGATAATGTGGAGGTAGGTATATCAGCTTTTTGTGCTATTTATTACCAATTTACGTTTGAATAGTTTTTACCCAACACCAGAATAAATATTTTCATTGTCAATTTAGAAATGTTGAATTAAAAAGTAACTTCGAAAAGAAAAAAAATCTGTAGCTTAAGTTTTATATTAAAAAAATATAAAATTTTTGGTAATAAAAAGTAGGCAGATGGAGAAATATTGACTTTAAAATTAAATATGATAGTATTTGTGTAGTAAAAACAAAATTATATAATTACCTAATATTATTACACGTAAAATTGATTTATTCGTACTTAAAATGATTATTATATTGTATATAATCTAAATCATTCGTTTTTAAAGTTCGAAGTTCGTTTTTATAGATTGTACTTTAAAGATACATTCATTTTATTATATAACTTATGTAGGTATAATATCTGTTCTAAAATATTAAAGAATTGGTGTTGGTATTGATACTCGAATTTTTCGAGAAATAGTCCACCTACTGAGTTTCTTGCCGATTCTTCTCAGTAGCTTGTAGGTTACGAATCGGTGGTTCATTTGCGATAGGATTACAAATAAAAACATTGTTAATAAACATAAAAATTGTGACAATAATTACATTCATCAAAATTAACTACAAAACTGTTAACAGAACCCCACTGCCTACTATTTATTATGGTATTATTAATAACAAATACAATAAATAAAACTAAAAGCATAATTAGTTACAAATATAGATTGCTATAAATTAATTTTTAATTGAAATAAACACAATAATTAACTGTATCTGTTGTTTGATTCCCTTTCCTTTCCTAATTTTGTGCACATTTGAGATTATTATCGTAAGTTGCTATATTATTGAAAAATGTTTTTACAATTCATATTATCTAAGAAAGATCTACATATAATTCTTAAATGTGCTCAAAAAACACATGCCTACATGTTTATTCTTATAATAGTATCTATATAATAAAATAGGTATTACTTCTGCTAGTATAGTACAGCTACATACAGTCTGTTCTTATGCCGTGAAATTTATTTTTTTCGGTTTGAAGGACAAAGACTGCATGTTCACGCAACATCTGGTGAGATAGTCAAGTGCTCGTCTGACCGACATATAAGGGGAGATAAATCTCTCAATAACTGGATGCAATCGGTACCGATTGCATCGAGAGATTTATACTAGACTCTGTTGAGAATGGCGCCACAGTAACTTGTACTATTTTAATTCTATGCCACAGGTGACAACTGGGAGTAAACCAGTTGTCACTTCTATTAGTGACGCTTGGACTTTTCCCTTTTGTCACTAATGTTGACAAACATAGTGGTGGCAATTGGGAAAATTCGAGAATCCAGTGAAATTACAGAGCACGTAAGACTACATTTAGGTTGTACTATTATATATTCTGTGATCTAGGTAATTCTCAAGTTAACAAGCTCAGTGCAGTGACGCGCAGCATTCTGTGGACATTCTGCATAGGTGGACGTCATCACTTACTATCAAGCAATGGTAATGTTATATTATTTATTGAAAGAACTTTGGTAAGTACCTACAGAAATGATAAAACTTTGAATGAGTTAGAAGGAGACGCATATCTTACCTGATGTTGGCCGATGACGATGAAAAGCTAAATTGCTAAATTAGATACTATTCTTGTAGAGCCTGTTGTCTTGAGCAAAGTATACCTACTAACGTCCCCATATGGTGCCCGTTTTAGTGGGGGTCGTTGGGAGTAAACATACTATTAGGATGGGATTCAGATAACTGAGAATAAAAAAATCTCAATTGTCATTACTAGTGGCAACTTGGGATATTTATTCCCAGTTGACAAACATAGTGCTAGCTGGGACTAGACGCACAAGCCAAGTGCTGGGCACAAGATCTAGCAGACTAGGTATAGAAAATATCTACTGATCCTAGAATATCACGGTTAGGTTTAGGTCCAATCCTTCCTGTTTATCTTAAGGGCTCACCTTAGGCCTTAGGGTTATATCAAAACTGCACCCGTAGCGATACCCGCCTCTATAGCGATCAAGAGAAACATAGAGACCTAGATTGCACGCATATTTCTATCTCCGCAAGAGATGGCGCTACTGTACAAACAATTTTTACTACGTCTAAGTCATGTGACAGGAAACATTTCTCATGGTTTATAGGCCCTAGTAAAAATCATACCTGCAGGGCTAGCATGGCAAGGGGACTATTTTTTCTTTCCTCCTATCCGTGTTTTGTTTGGTGGAGAAGGCAAATTATAAGTAAAGTTTTTCGACAATGATAAACGCCCCCTGACTTTAAATATTCTTTTTTTAAACTTTTTAATACGAAACAAAATCAAAACTCGGGGTTAAATTTCACCAAGCGTTTAAATTGTTGTGTTGATCTCCTGTCAGTGGCGAAAAACAGGGAAATAATTTTGTCTTTCCCCTGGGGATAAGGCCATGCTAGCCCTGCTGTGGACTTAAAGTAAACCTAGGGTCAGCATAATGCAACTCTCACACCACGAACTAGATGGCGCCACCTTTACCAAGTTGAAATAAAAAAGTATCTTAGTTATCTTGCTCGTCAAGCATCATAAAGTTGCTGAGTGAGTCACGGTCTGATTAATAATAATTACACCTTCCATAGAACTACATGTAGCACTGCAGCCTAGGCTTTGTAGCACATGAGTAAAGACTTTACTCATGTGTTTGTAGCCAGATTATTCGGCGTTTAAAAAGTCACTTATAGAAAAATCTGTTTTAATACGTTTATTCTCATAATATTCTCTAATGCTGCCTATGCCTATATGCCATAGTGGCTGGTGGCCGTTCCTTGTTTTTTAGGGTTCATTATTTTATTTCATGTTCATCATAACTACTATAACAGTTTTTCTTGTCCGGGTGTTGACACACCGCTTTTTTTTTTTTAAATTTATTCGGTTAACAAATTGGTGTACAATATTCTTAATTTAAAAATCATGCATTTTAACACTTATTTAAAACTAAAATTAAATAGGTCATGCATACAATAATATTAATGTAGGTAGGTACACTTTTTATGAATGAATGATGTGTTAACAACCGGACAAGAGAAACTGTATCCCGGATTAAGTAAGTGAATTATGCATGATAGTAGTATATATTAATACTCCGATTGTATATGTACACTTTTTGTAAAAACAAAATAAATTTCATTTCATTTCAACTATTATAGAAAGATAGAATGTATTTTCGTAGAAGACTCCACCCGTAGCCCGTAGCACGCTTAGGGTTAATCGATTAAATTAACTATATATTTTCGTAGACACTCGTAGACTTCGTAGCATAGCTAGTGCAGATAAGTTCCGAGCCGTAGGTTTTCTGGCAATACTACCTTACAATTTGTTTTTTGAGGACTGTATGGAAAACTCTAATGGTGGATAATGGTGAAATTTGCTGAGATTATGCAAGTATGAAGTTACTTGGATTCAAACAACCTAGCGCAAAAGTTTGTCTGGCTTGAGGTATAATTATACGTAACGATATGGTGCTCGATGGATCGTAGCTATACCTTCATGCATGTCTGGTTGCACAAAAGGTGGTGTTGAGATTAATCTTGACTACAAATTACTCTTGACTGACTCGAACCACATGAGTAAAGAAACGGAAGTAATAGAACTACTCAATCTAATTGTCAAAATGCAATTCCTAGTACATACCTACATGTTTATATATTATAAGCTAGCGTTTGACAACTATCTTGCCTGGTGGTAAGCAATGATGTGGTCGAAGATGTTGGACACGCTAGGCTTAGAATTATACTCTGCCTCTAAAGGGCTGTGCGCTACGTTATGGCGGCCGATTCCCCTTGATGGTAGTAAGCTAGTATTTGGTAGCAAGTCAGGCGGAACATCGATATAATATGCTCCTACCAGCTGTAGAACCAGAACATACTTATTATGAACTGCCATAGTGATGGGCAATATCGACATGAATGACACAAAAGCTTAGGTAAAGCACGATGTTAGTGACTTCATAACAATAAAGCTTTAAGGCTGAGTTGCACCATTCTTACTTTAACCGTAACTATAACTAATAACCGGTGTTATTGTATGGAGTTTGACTGATTTTTGACGTTTGTTATAGTTAAAGTAAGATGGTGCAACTCAGCCTTAGAGCCAGTTTCACCGATTCCTGATAGCGCTAACATGAAGAAATCTGACAGATTTTTGACAGCTCTTATATGGCGTCATGTGTCAGATAACTATTTAACGCAATTTCAGGAACCGGTGAAACTGGCTTAATATCCTAATGCTATTGTCAAGGATAAGGATAGCAAATAAAAATACGAGTAACATTGAAATGTGTAAAATTATTTAATGTATCATAAAATTGTCACAACAAGGAATTGCCACGAGCCTACCTTACACAAATTACCGCTTAGAAATAGGACTAAATATCTACTTACTTATTCATAACTTAAGTTACTTAGTCAACTTAACGTAACATCACATATAGAACGAGATATTTTAATAAGTAACAATGGCCGAAGTATTTATGTTCACTTTGCTCCGTTCTTAACACGTTCTCTTTCTGTATGCATAGTGTGATCTTAAGTAACTCAATTTTTGAGATCATTTTCGTATAGACGACCAACTTATCTGTTCAGGCGGATAACATTGGAACTAAAGCATTTCGAGTAAACTTTTAGAAGTCGCTTTGTCCGAATGCTACACTAGCGCCGCTGCTAACTGAACATATAAGATGACACTATAAATTATTTTTCCAACCAAATAATAGCTACCATTATATTTCAGAGCCCAATTTTGTAACACATGTTTGTAAAGTATGGGAGTCACTGGATTATTAACTAAAGCAATGCAATGGGATTTTGACAGCCATGATGACAAATATTGTTACGAGTATGCTTACGAAAATATTGTCTAAATATATCTATATACATATTGTCTAAAGGTACGGACACACCGCGGCGTCCTGCGATCTGCGGGCGCGATTTCAGTACTTTTCAATTGTTTTCTGATCACATTTGGTGTGAACAAGTCGGTACAAATACTACTTTGCTATCTGATCACCGCCTAGATCGCGCACGCAGGACGCTGCGGTGTGTCCGTACCTTAATTGTTGTGTTCGTAGATGTAAGACATTATTTGTTTTGTCTTTTAGTGTGTCTATTTCTCATATTTATAATAGTAGGTATTTCTTAATAATTGTAATGCCATATGAGTCTCTGAGACTCGAAAATACCTATTTATAGCACAGTGTGACCTAAACCTAACTTCACGCCGTGCAAAAATCGACTATTTGACGGAAAAGCGCAGCGTAAGCGTAAAGTGCGGGCTTATGTAACACTACTATCTATAAAATTATATACGATACTTGTGACTTAAGTTGTCTATTATTGCATGGCGTAGCACCCTCGCCACGCTCGGGTGCTAACTTCACGCCGTGCAAAAATCGACTACTTACGTCACACGTATCGTACATAATATACTATGTATTTAAAAAAAAACAATGAGATTGTTAAGATTTCCAAAACAATTTATAGAATAACTATACTAATGTATAATTAAGCTTATGGTCCTTTTATTTTTTATTTAAATGTTCATCCAAAGTCGTTTCCCTTTTTTACTTTCATAATAATTAGGATAATTTGAAATCAATCGAACGCACCACACCTATTCGAGTAACCTTAAGTGATCACACTATAAATACGGGTCTTTCCTTCATACAAAATCCCTATTTACAAATATATCTAGAGGAAACTTTGATACCTATATTATATAGTTATGTTTCATATATCAGTTCAATATATTGGTATATTTTATTATGATAATGTTATATAGATTATTATGCAGGTTTATATAATATTATTAATAATATAAACAGTAAATTGTAGTGTCAATAACAGTACGATCTATCTTGTAAACTCTGATAGTATATTGATAAAGATTATCAAAAAGAC
The DNA here is from genome assembly GCA_954871355.1 of Cabera pusaria. NCBI lineage: Eukaryota > Metazoa > Arthropoda > Insecta > Lepidoptera > Geometridae > Cabera > Cabera pusaria. Next base: position 6,097,045 of record OX940891.1, read on the forward strand.
ATAGAGGGTATACAGCTGGCAAATACTGCTCTAAATAAAATAATTATAAACAATAATATGTAGGTAAGTATTACAAACGAACCACTCATACGGGACTTATCGCGCTAAAAACTTTAGGTCATTTTATTAGCCTCGACGTTTCCATCAAGTTGCATTAACTGTGGTCCCAAAAAACCACTAAAACCACTTATTACTTGGATAGGAATCCTAACGCCTGTATCTGGTACGCAAAAAATATGAATATTAATATTTTTATCAAATTGTTGTTGAGAAAAGGGTACTTTCAGAAAGACTATTTAATTTTAACAAAAATATTAGGTTTTTTTATGGTAAAAGGTAACAGGACAAGCTCTACGTTCGCTTGATGGTAAGCGATGACGTCTACCTATAACAGATACAGTGGCATGCAAAATTCTGAACTGCCAGAATTCTGCATGTCACTGCATTACGCCTGTTACCTTGAGACATAAAGATGTTGAGTCTCACATGCCCTGTAATTTCACTGGACACCATTGCCATTTCAAGCGAAAAACATTCCTATTTCACGGATGTAAATTAATTGGCAAAGTGGTGGTACCGCCCCAGGTGGACTAGCAGAAGTCCTACCACTACAAGTATGTTCTCAGTAGCTTTGTTGACGGATTATGCTTAATATGTATATAATATTTTTTGTTAACTTTAATATTTTAAGGGAACTGTCTAATGTATATTTGCAGAAGTAATTATGTTTTACTTGAATACATTTTTCCCTAGTTTCCACATACTAGATTTTTTTTGTATGTCACAGATCCGAGAACATACATATTACCAGAAAATAAACGAGAAGGCGACAACTCACCTAAAAGTGAAGCCAGTAAAACCTGTGTCCAAAAGCCGTACCCTCGCTTGCCTCGCTTCTAACCCGTGTAAAGTTGCTAGCTAGGCATATTTACAGTAGAAACGGCACAACATGGCTTAATATATTTTAATTAGACATTTTCACCATCATAATCAGCCAGTATCAGTCCACTGCTGGACATAAGCCTCTCCCAAGTCATGCTACTGAGCCCGATATTCGGCTCTTTATTGTTAATTTAATTAGACATTTTAAAACAGGTTATCTTCGCAACGACGTTCAACAGTGGACTTATTGAATCGCCGGCGCATGAAACCACACTATTTAAGAGTGGTTTTAGTGGCTTTACTTATAGTTGAGTTTACGCCTTTTGATAGATTCGACATTGAGATTTCACAGCTGACTAAATTTGTCAAGCTTCAAACTAATTCAAGATTTGATTGGTGTACCAGAAACTACAAGTACCTAAGTTGAATCAGATATAAGTTAACTGTTATTGTTTCTATTCTTACTGAAAGTACCCCAATACCAATATCTTAACCAGAATATTAAACTGACTGGCCCCAAGATATAGATACGGTTTTCGTTGTCTTTAATATTTGATATGTAATGTATTAAATTTTATAATAAAATGTTCGTATCATATTATCTCATTAGGTAATTACAATAACTATCGTGTCTACGGACACTGCATGTATTTTTAGAGGCTTTTTTATATCTGATTGGCTATATATTTGATAGGTTATATTATCTGATAGGCTATATATGTCAAATAGCATTTAACCACTATTTCGTGTGGTGGTAAGTGATGATGTATTCGAGGATGGTGAACACGCTAGGCTTAGAACGGTCGGAATCTCAAGGGCTGTGCTGCCGAAACACTGAACGTTTCTGGTGGCAGATTTTTTATCGTTGATGGCAGAAAGCTACTTTTTGGTAGCGAATCAGGCGCAACATTGATATAATGCTCCTACCACCTGAGCCTCCATTAGGTTTTATAATTTTATTCTATCGCGTTATTGTTGCGGGAAATTGCGGGTTGCAGGTACGACCACACCGCGGCATTCTGAATCCGCGTGCGCGTTCGCGATCTGAATTTCTATTGTTTTCTGATCGCTGCCTAGATCGCGCACGCAGGACGCCGCGGTGTAGTCGTACCTTAAGATAACTTTATATCAATGTAATGAATCTTTGAGCTTTTGATTTTTTGAACCATACCCTTACTATGACAACAGCCAGTACTTACAATTTTAATGGCTAACTAAGTAGTAGGTAGTTAAATGTATCTAGCTGTCTAAGAATAAATTGTCTAATTTATTCTTAGCTAGCAGCACAGTGGTTCGTTTGTAAAGCTCGTAATTGACATTAAAATTCCCTCTAAGTTGGCGAGAGCGGAGCGAGGTGCACGGCATCACTGCTACTCTTATCTCTTGTTCTTATTCTTCATGGTGAGCCGCCGCCAGAAGCTGGTCTTCTCAGCTGGAGGCTGTTCTTCCCTCGCCTCTTCTCCTCGAGTCTCTCCCCGCAACATGTCCAGGAACGTCGGGTCGTTCTTCTTTACGTTCTTCTCGATCTTCACGGCTTCAGCGCTCAGTTCTGCCTTCAGCTTCTCCGGGCTCGTGTTCTCCACCTTAAACTCGTTAGGGTCTTCCACGAAAGCCTGCTGAAGGTCACGCATTATCTTTTTCCTAATCGTCTTCTTCATACTCAGATGTCTTTCCAAAGTCTTCACGTCTCCGTTCCCGTAGCGGAAGTCATCCTTCTTCTTTTTGCTTTTGTTCTTGTTGACATCGCTGTCCTCGATAGTCTTCGCTTCGTACTGCTGACTGAGACCGAAGATGTCCCGAAGGTGGGGGATCGCTCGCTCCGAAGTCATCGTGGCGTCGAGATTCACTGACACCTCATCGTGAGATCTGAAATCGAAAACGGTGAAATTGAGCGACTTCTCGACAAAAAACTGACGTGGATTGGGCCTATTATATTAATTTTCTAATAACACGTTGCGCGTGTCAATTGTCTGGGGCCGGCCGGCGTTTTATTGGAAACTTGTGCGAATGTTGAGCACAAAGCTACGTGCTCCTTTCTAGTGATACGATAAGATCGTTTAACAACTAAAAGAGCCGACTTCAAATGCCGCGCTATTAATTTTCAGTAACATGTTTCAGGTGTTTATCTCCATATCTCTGGAGATACTTATCAGATCTCGATGAAATTAGAATGGTAATTTAACCACCATTGCAATATTTCCTTTCGAACAAAAAAATAATCATCAATATTGGTTTATAAATGACTAACAACGTTATCCGTGAACACAAATAAAAAAAAATATATATATACGGTCGAATCGAAAAATCCTTTCTTGCAGTCTGTCAATAAATCTTCGATAGAAGCTGATATGCCTTTTAAATGGACCTAGGTTCTTGTTTCGCTAAGAGCCAGCCTACAATGGTGATGAAGAAGTGGCATGGTCCGTGTACCGTAACTGTAACCTCTGTCAGTGAGTGCGATAAGTACTTCCCTTGTTTAACGGCTATAAATTGTGTCTGGGTAAAAAATATGGTTAGCTTGGAGCGGAACGGTTAGAGCGTGTAGGTGCACTCTGCTATTAACGTGGATTATTAAAAACCTTAAGAGAACTCTAATGGTAGATTACGTTTCATTCAACTCAAGTTGAAGAGATAAATAAGTAGGTAAATGAAGTACGAAAAATGGTTTCAGTTTTTATCAATATTAAATTTGGTCAAAGTCTGCCCTATTTGACGTAACCAAAACTGTTTAAGTAAATATATAATTTAACATTGTTTAAAAAACTAAATATATATCTATGAAGATAGTCGACAAATCTCGATGTTTTTCAATGGTGCCCATTCAGGAGTATACTCGTTCAAATAAAAAATATTTTAAAAATCGGTCCATAATTAACAGAGAAATCGGTGAACCCATACTTATAAAAAAACAGACGAGTTGAGAATCTCTTCTTAGTTGAAGTCGGTTAAAAATGAGTTTAATTACAACATTTAGTTAAAAATGTAATTATCTAAGCGCAAAATTGCGAAATGACAAGACAAATCAGAGACTTTCTTCCATTACTCCACAATCCTAAACGAGCAAACGTCGCTCAAGCACAAAAACTAGTCTAGATTTGGTTTCGATTCGGCGCCTGCGTCGAAAGTGATGAAAGTGGCCAACGGCGATTTATAGCTTTTCTTCAAGAGAATGTGTGGACAGATACCTACTCTTGTTTTAAAATAGTTCAAAACATTAGGTTGACACTTGGAATTTTAAGTACCTACCTAGCATATTTATTTTCGTAGCCTACAAGCAGACCAGATGGTCGTTTAAAAATCTAAAAAATAAAACCGACTTCGAATGCTTCGCTTGTCAATTTCAGTAAAAATTTGAAGTACCTATCTTTCTCCATATCTCGTGTATCTACACGTCAGATATTCACGAAGTTTAAATAAATCTCTTCAGAACAAAAAAATATTTTGCACAGTCAATCCAAATCTGTCAATGACGGAGTTATAGTTATTATGCCCGAACATAGATAAACATCAAAGCAAAATATTCTTGGTTTACAAGTTACACCGTAAATATGTTTACCTGAAAAGAGAGTCGTTTTTACGATGTTTTGATTACCAGAAAAATTAAAGGCCTTTGCCACTGGATCGTGAAACTAGAAGTAAGTTTGTAAGAAGTAATAGTAAGTAGTCTCCCAATATACTTGTAACTTAAACGCGAATTCAGTATGGTAGGTGCAATATTAAAAAAAATATTACAACAGTATCATTTGTCACTATTAATTGTCATTGACAGCGAAGGTCTTTATACTTATTCCCTATCCTAAGTATTCAATTTCATTTTAGTAAATACTTTTTTTTAAGCTTACTATCAATGTGGGTGGTACATTACTAGTAGTCTTGTTAACCCTCCAACTAAGCTAAATATGCTTGTGTCTGGAGTGGGTTCACGTCAATAGTGCAATGGGTGAGGATCAAACTTACGAACTCTCGATGCCCAGTCCGACACCGTATCTATTCGGCTATTGCCGCTATATTGAAGAAGATTGACTTATGGCTAGTTTTTAGGGTAGGTAGGTACGTACCCAAAGGGTAAAACGGGACCCTATTACTAAGACTCCGCGGTCCGTCTGTCTGTCTGTCTGTCTGTCTGTCCGTCTGTCACCAGGCTATAGCTCATTAACCGTGATAGTTAGACAGTTGAAATTTTCACAGATGGTGTATTTCTGCTGCCGCTAGAACAACAAATACTAAACACAAAATAAAGTTAAAAATTAAAGGGGGTCCCCATACAAAAAACGTGTTTTTAAACGCCATCTATCTAATTAGTTTCGGCAAAATGACATAGATGGCGCTAGTAAACGAGCCCCGTCTTTCTAGATCGCGACCAAACCAAATATTCTTGGTAATATCAATTAATCAAATATATGAGGTTGAAACTCTGTTATGTTTCGTATTGTACGGAACCCTCCCTAAGTGTGCGATAAAAGACGCGATGCTGACTCGCACTTGGCCAGTTTTATTATATTCTATCGAGCCAGATTCTATGCAACTAAAGATTGAATCTGACATAAAGCTCCATGGTAGTAATGTCAAAATGCAATCGCCTGTTGAAAGGAATCAGGATTTATTGAGTACAGAAACCGACAGTTTATGGAGACTAGAGTTAGATAATCGATACAATACAATACAATACACAACACGACACTTCATAACAAATCGAATATTATAAAAAAATTATCTCAAAGACAAGAATTTAATCGATACTTCATAAATAACTCATAACATTCATAATAAATCGAATATACATATATAATCTCTCTTAAAACATCTCAACACTTATCACAAACGATTTATATTCGAAAGGTCGCTGATCGATCGTAAATTGTTACTTACACAGTTTATCTAATAGTTAACACTGCAAAGCCATAGTTTTACAGCATTATACAGGATGTTTTTCAAAATACATTGGTCAGTACGGGGCAGTTTGTAAAGGAAATATGGAATCGATTTGGGAGAGAAAAAATGTTTGTTAAAAATTAAAAAAAAACACTAAAGTTACTAGGAACTAAACTTATGTTATGTTTTGTTAAAAAAATCTGCTACTATGAAGTCTTTGCATGGAACTCTATATTGTATTAACAAAAGGCAAATAACCAGAAAAAGGTTTTTTTTAGTATAACTAAAATGCTACTAAATCGTTAATTACTAGAGTCTATAAAAGCACTTTTTAACACTTAAGGTACGAACACACCGCAGCGTCCTGCGTGCGCGATCTAATCGACGATCAGATAGTGCAGTAGTATTTGTACCGACTGGTTCACACCAAATGCAATCAGAAAACAATTAAAAAGTGCTGAGATCGCGCCCGCAGATCGCAGGACGCCGCGGTATGGCCGTACCTTAAAACAATCACATAATTCCTGTGCAAAAAAACTTCTTTTTCTTTTACTTACTGACTTACATAAACTGACCCTACAACATTGCTTGCCTATAGGTAGTTACAGGATCACTCTGTATAACCAAAGTTGTTTATTTGGAAAGCCACAGTTAAGTAACAGTTAGTTTGCATTAGCATTCAGGTTTTGTATTTGTATCTTGCATCAAGGAGAGCCGACTATCGTAAAGAAGACTCAAGTTCAAGGTAATGCCGTGATTGTAAGTGATAAACTTGAGTGGTGCAAATGTGAAGACCAAGTCATTGGACGGCGAGAATTAATGATTTTTTATTTGAAGATATTTATAGATTTTTTACGCTAGTTATTAAAGATCTTTACAATGTTGCATTGAAAGTTTATTTCTAGGTGCCTACTACCTACATCTTATGTTTTGTGTTGTCAAAATGATAATAAAAAAAAACAATTATTTGTATTTTTCCATACACAGATAATAGTTATTAGTTAGTGGTCAAATGCTAGGCCCTAAAAAAAGAAAAAAACAGTATATTGAAAGGATGACACTCAATTTAAGTAGATCTGATTAAAATACAGCGTGTTTTGAAAAGTCTTCAGTGAAACTGAAACTACATTATACTACTTAGATTCAAAATTTAAAACCACTCCCGACCCCGACTGATCTATTTATAATCAGTTCATTGTGACCATTCCAATGAGTCCAAATACAAAATCTCAGCTGTAAGTTGGTGAGGACATAGAAAAGATAATAATACTACGTATAGAACGGACACTGTTCCCCCCACCAATTCCGGGCTTCCTCACCCCGCCACCGACTTGGAGCTGTCGAGGAGCTGCGCTGAGCAAGGACGCCACACGCGTACGACTATAGAACAATTACTACTCACGGAGAGAGGAACATCAACTTCATACATTTATGTTGGGACCAGTAGACACTGGAGGAATTTACGTAGGTTCTTATTGCGTAGGTATATAATAAACACTTAATTATATTAGTATACCTACCTACATATTCGTATTTTAGAATTAATTTTCATAAATGAAACAACGATATATATACTCGTGCGTAAATAACGCTTAATTTGTAAAATATTTAAAAAAACTTTCACGTTTATACATTTTTATAACACAGCAATTGGGAACTTGATGTAGGTACGTAGTATTTATATTCTCTTTACTTGATGTCGCTCTAACGTGCGAGCAAGACACACGACATTGTTTCGTACAGCTCTGGCTGGCCGCCCAACACAGAATAAAAAATAGTTACTGTGGTGCAGTTTGTTCTATGCAAGTCGACTGGACCTGGAGATGATGGTTTACGAAATAGCGACTAATATTTTCAGTGTTAAAAGCTTTTTGGGTAAGTGTACAAAAAATATTCATACGGTCAGTACGTAGTACGTATGTACGAAGTAACTATTATATAATCTGTGATACGGTGATTACGGGCGACAACCTTAGACATCACGCACACAAATGCACGTATAGAAAAACGACCCGTGTGTAGTGTCTGTGTCGGTGTCACAGTGTCGGTCGTTAAAACGCTAGTTTGTATGGAGATTTAGCGAGTGTCCGGGGTGTGGTGAGGAGTAGAGTAATCTGCAGATTCCATGTGATGCCCCAGCACCAGGTCAATGCTACTATGTTTTTACAATATCATTGAAGTTAGAGGATACAGATTTTAAAATTGATCAGACCTATTAAACTTGATCTCAATGCGTCATTTTCTAGAAAAAAGCTCATAGACTTAAAACGGCTGAACGTGTTTTCATGAATCAAAGCTAAGAACTTTCTTCATTAAAACACCTATCAAACATATAATTTAAGTTCGTTTACAAAACGAAAAAACCGACTTCACATGCCGCGATAGTGAAAATATTCAATAGTCATAATCATGTAATCAAGGTATCATATTTGTTTATATAGTTTATCTCCATATCCCCTGAGATTATTATCAGATCTCGAAAAAAAATTGAATGGGACCAAACAGGAGGCATAATCTTTCAAATAAATTAAGAATTTTTTTAAACGATAAATATTTGACGGAGTTCTGAGGTAACAAACAAAAAAAATAAAGTCGAGTTTTTTGGAGGAGGTGCTTAAACCTCCTTTTTTGTGAAGTTGGTTAAAAATAAAACTAAATCAAATCGGTTCATTTGTTTAGCGCTACGATGCCACAGACTTGACACACACATACACAAATACTCAAGTCAAACTTATAACACTACTTGCACCCCTTCTTTTGCGTCGGGAGTTAAAAATAGGGCACAGTACAAAAGACATTGCCCGTGTGGTTCCGTAGTAAAAAGTAAGTACCTTTTTACGAGTAAACACTAAGAACAATTCGTCCACACAACTTTTAAAATAAACTAATTTAATTTAACGAGCTCCCTACAAATGTTCTGTTCAGTTAACTTGTTCATTAGTTTTTTACTTCGTTTTAGTTTTAAGGTACGGACACACCGCAGCGTCCTGCGTGCGTGATCTAGGCGGCGAACATAGAGCGCAGTAGTATTTGTACCGACTGGTTCACACCAAACGCGATCAGAAAACAATTTAAAAGTACTGAGATCGCGCTCGCAGATCGCATGACGCCGCGGTGTGGCCGTAACTTTAGAGTACTTGTACTATTATTTGTTCTGTGTTTGGAGTTGTGTTCACCAACACTTTAAACTGACGTTTAACTATTAACTATGATTTAAACGACGGTGTTTGTCTTTAAATTGTGCCCAACTTTAAACGAGAGTGGGTAGTTTTAACCGTGCACTCTGGTATAAACTACGGTTTAATATAGATGTTAATAATATATAGATGGTGAACCCCAACTTAAAATATTGGGGTACCTCAAAATGGGTAAATCGAAGCGTAACGAAATGGCCCGATTAAGTGAAACGATACGATAAAGTCAAGATTCTTCGTCATGGCAGTTAAACGAAATGGAATTTATTTCGAGTAGTGTTGGATTCGGTTCCAAATTCCAATTTCATGCTGTAATTTGAGTGAAAAAGGGATTTCAGCTGAATTGGGAAATACGTTGATAAGTGTTGTATAGAAATATACACAGAACTAGAGCATACATGGGCGCCACCAACATTATTTTCAGGGGGGTGCAGGCCATTCTTCGGGAGTTTACGCTGCAAGGTCACGACAACCTCTGACCATAGACGTAATATATAAACTGGCCAAGTGCAAGTCGCACTTGCACTCGTAGGGTTCCGTAACACAGTTAAGTATTAAGTTAAGTGTTAAGTATATTCCATAACTATGATTTTTCGCAACTACAAAATTAACTTTGTTTTTCATAGTGTTTGTATGAAAAACAAAGTTATCTTTGCGGTCGCCATATCTCTAAAACTGCTGACTGTATCTCGTTCAAACCAATTTTCGTTGTTAGTTTTTATTGAGATCTACAGCGTATATTTATTTTAGATTTTTCACTCCCATACTTTAAAAGTTAGAGGGGGGGGGGGGGGGGACACACATTTTACCACTTTAGACGCGCCTATCTTTCAAATGATTGACTTTGAGAAAAAATGACTGTAGGAACCTCAATATCACTTCTAAAGACCTATCCATAGACACCCAACACGTATAGGTTTGAAGAATTTTTTTTTTGTTTGTTTCAGTTCCATGTATGGGATGCCCCCCCTTAAAATTTTATATTTTTTATTTTTGTATAAAAATCGGAAAGCGGTTCACAGAATACATCTACCTACCAAGTTTCAATTCTGTAGTCCTAACAGTTTTGGAATAAAATGGCTGTGACATACGGACGGACAGACAGACAGACAGACATGACGAATCTATAAGGGTTCCGTTTTTTGCCATTCGGCTACGGAACCCTAAAAAGGATGGTGCACTGCAATTGTTTTGACAAATTCAATTTAATCCGTATACTCTGACAATAAGATTGTTATTGCTTTGTAGAACAAAACGGCCCAATCGAAAGGCACCAGGGTGGGAGTGTGTTCTTGTCTAACAACCTGCTAGTCCTATATATGTTCTATACTATATGTATAGTATATACATATGTCGTCCATACAAAAGAAAGGGACAAACTCCGTTCTAAGTCGGTCTCATCAGGGCCATTTTGCGCAGTCAATTTATATTACGTCTATGCCTCTGACTAATTTCCCGAGGAAGTGCATCGGACATGCATGAAACCTAGGTCGAGACAGTCGACAACAAACAGTAGTGAGTATAATAGTTGGTACTTTTATAATTATGATTTAAAACTTTACTATAACTATAAATCTAAAATAAATAAATATACCTAATAACTTAGACCTCCCTAAGTTGGAAGGTATATTTATTTTAGATTTATTATGTAAATTTTAAACCATTATTGCTTAACTATTTATTGCTGACGAGGAGAAACGCGAGAACGCGATGTGAACAGAGTAGAGTAGGACCCTGATATTAATTTCTATTAAAACGATAACTTCAAAAAATACTGTACATATTTTCATTCAGGCCACGGGGGTGCATACGAGTATGTGCAGTCAGAGTAATCTAGGCCTACCGTGTTTACCATCTTCGACCACATCATCAGCTACCACCAGGCGAGATAGTGGTCAAATGCTAGCTTAATCAGACTAATATTATAAAGAGGAAACGTTTTTAAATGAGTTCAACTTTTGAGATGTTTGATCGCGAAGCAAGTGCATCACTTTCAATATCACGGAAAATATCGTTTGCGCGATGCAGGATCTCATACATTTAGGCAATATTTAAAGGAGAGCTATTAAAATCTACGCTAGCGCCATCTCTGGGTTTTATTCTAATACTATAAATGCGAAAGTAACTCTGTCTATCTGTCTGTCTGTTTGTTTCACTTTCACGCCAAAACTACGGAACCGATTTAAATGAAATTTGGTACACAGATAGTCTAACTACACTTCTCCTCGCCTTGGTAGCTTTTTATTTCTTTAAAACTTTTCGTTTTATTAAAACTTCGAGATATTAATGCTCTGTTAAACTAACTTCTAAAGAAGCCATATCACAAATTTTAGTAAGTATCTATGTAAAACCAACCTCGATCTGATTTTTTTACAAATATGTATAAGTATTTAGGTACTTCTTGGGACAAGTCCTTGATTCTCACTATAATTTATATTGGTGCCAGCTAGTAATACAAGTTCATAATAACCACATTCTCACCTAATGATAACTGACGATACGCTCAAAAATCGCAGTCTAGTCAAGGTACGCGTGGTTAGAACTAAAAGTTTATAAATAACTTCACAAGAGTGTTATGGGTTTCTATTTCTTAACACATGCAATACGTATATGCGTCAGTATTAACAGCTGACATTAACATTGGAGGGGTCAGCGCACTTCAGTTGTGGCCCTGTGGCCACACATGATCAGCCATCTTGCTTTGCTGACGTCACCATCTTGTTTTTGTACTGATTTAAGGCTAGGTTTACAAGGCGTCGCGTTACCGCTAAGCAAAACTAGCCCTCGCGCTGCATCAGTATTTATAACACGTTTTATAAATTGTTTAAGTACAACACGGGGTGCACTTTTCCATACAAATGTATTCCCCTGTTTCCTCTCTGGAAAATACTTCTAGAGCCAAATTTTTGTCTACAAAAAATCAAGGTCTGCTGTAGCTATGCCCCAAAGGAACATACATATATAGACTGATAAACATATTACCTCTCCTTTGCGTCGCGCAGTTGGGTAATGAGGTATCGTTGAAAGAGGCTTGATTGTCTGCTGGTTGTAACTGTGTGATGAAAGACATAAAGTCATAAATTAAAAAAAAGTTAATTTAGCCGTGTTGGTTTTAAATGAAAGGGTTCAATGCATATATAAAAATATATATATTGTAAGATATTTCTCGCGGCTTTGCTTGCATACACAATTTTTAGTAGTCGGGTTTTAGTTTTGAACTTACTTTTTGTACCTACCTGTTTGTTATTGTTGTAGGTAGGTATGATGTCACTTTACGTACATGTTAGTGCCAGGAGGTGAGATAGGGTATTTTATATTGTAAGACGTAGTTTAAAGGAAAATCTTAAAAGATCCTCTTTGGGATTTTCGTTAACTCAAAATTCATCTTTTTTTCCTATAACCTTAAGATTAAGAGCTATATATAACTATTTAGTCATTGCAAAAGGATATGCTTATCATTATTAAAACTATGACACACGTTTGATGTATTACTTGTTAAAGTAATTAGTCCAATTCAAATAAAAAAATGTAGCCACTGCAGCGATGATACGACGGTAAATATAAATTTATCAGTGGCCCTCCCGTGAAGAAAAAACATCGTTAAGAAACCAACAACCCCCGCATGGTGGTAGGACACTATCTAGTGTCCGCCTGGCCAGCTACCACCCTCAAGTTAGAAAATCCGTAGCCAATCATCTAATGTGTTCCGGCCGCTATCCTTGAGAGCCAGTTCCCATTCTAGGCTTAGCGTGCTTACTATCTTTGACCGCATCATCACTTATCAACAGGTGAAATAGTAGTCAAACGCTAGCCTATAAGATAAATAAAAAAAAGTGGGGACCGAACTCACAACCTCTCGATCGCCAGTCCGACACCTTATCAATTGGGCTATTGCCGCCTTAAGTTAAGTTGTTGCATAAGCATTGTATAAATTCGCAGAACATAACTAACTTTATGTCTATTGTATAATATTCAATTGCATGCCTTATTTCACACCATTTCAATAGTCACTACCCAAATAGTAGTGTATGTTAGTATTTATATCTTTGATTATATCATGTATATTATCAAAGATTTATAGACTAGGGTCAAGACATATACTTGCACCAAAGAGTTACTTCAAATGGAAACTTCAACTAGGTGTAAAATAAGTTCCACGTCGCCTCTCATGCTGACCTAGCTAACAGATCATTAATCTACGATGGCCTAAAAACTGCACTACTGGAGCATTATGCAGTAAGCTGTGACGCTATATTACTTAATACAGGCCGCTTGGCCTGTATATATGTATATATATTACACAGCTTATATAGCGTTACGGCTATCTCGTAACTAGGTACATAAGTATGTACCTAGTTACGAGATACATATTTAACCGACTTCAAAAAAAGGAGGTCGTTCTCAATCCTGGACAACAATTTTTTTATGTGTGTTCGGGCATAACTTCGTTATATAATCCGTCTATAACTAATTTATGGCCGGATTTACGAAATTATTTTTTGTTCGTAAGAAGATTAAGTATTCCGAAATGGTTATTTTTAAATTTTGTAAAAATCTGATAATGAGTTTCGGAGACAGACTACGGAACTTTTTCAGTAAATGCCAGCAAATTGTGTCATCTCCAAACTCCGTCATTTAATTAGCCGACTTAATAAATTCTTGTTTTATATGTATGGGAGGGTATACTAATCGTATGGTCCCATAGTAAATTCATCGAGATCTGATGAGTATCTCCAGAGATATGAAGACAAGCCTTCGTAACAGCTGTCTAGGATTGATAACCGTCTGACTATCTTGCTAATTTCTTCATTCTATAAAATATCATGGTATAACAATATATGTTTTTAAATATCCCATGAAATTTCCTATAAAATTCTATGTAAAAAAACTAAAAACCAAAAAATTATACGCCCGTAATAATTCAATTCATTTATTTATCAAGTAACATAGACTCATAGAATAATGTTGTACAGTTAAGAGAGAAAAAATTGTGATGTCACCAAATAAAACAGTTTTGGATTTTTTTTTGTTTAACCTCTTGCCTACCAGGAACACTTTTTCTGGAGTACACTGTTGAAATTTTTAGTATTATATCGGCAATAGGGTATAACATCCTGGAAAAATAGTCAAAAACATCCTGCACCAGGAAAAAATGGTGTCCTACCATTTTAACATGTACCGGTTTTTTTTATATTCCTATGCCCTGTATGTAGTACAGATGTAGGCAGGAGGTTAAGAGACTAATAAGTTCCCTTTTTTCTCATTTCATTTTGGTATCATTTTGGATCATTGAGATCTAATGAGTAGCTCCAGAGATATAAAAACCTCAAAATTGGTACTAAAAATGACTAGCGTGGCATTTGAAGTCGGTTGTTTTAGTTTTTAAACTCAATTATTAATCATATTAATTAATCATCATTGTGACAAATTTTAAGATAGTTTTGAGTTACAATAGTCATCGAGTTATAATGCATTTTATCATAAAAGGTAGGTAGGTTCTAGCATTTCTAGCCTAGACAGTCGATATATACTAGATATATCTATCTAAATATTACTCAAGCAAATTGTGCCATAATTACACGTGTATGCATAACTTACCGTTGCTAATTACTAGCACACAGTATAGGTAAGCTAGACACTCGTGTCGCAATATAATAGAATATAGAATTTGACATGTCCTCAAAACATAGTTACAATAACGCGTAATCGCTCATTTAACCGACTTAAAAAAAGGATGTTATTTATTTCTTATAGGCTAGCGTTTGACCACTATCTCGCCTGGTGGTAAGCGATGATGTGGTCGAAGCTGGTAAACACACTAAGTTTAGTATGGTCTGACTCTTAAGAGATGTGTGCTGCAGGAACACCGTAAGGTTACGGCGGCAGATTTTCTCTTTGATGGTGGTAAGGTACTTTTGGTGGCAAGTTTTTTTTTGTATACTAGATAGATAAGCGTTTAACCACTATTTCACCTGATGTAAATTCAGGTGGATAATCGATATAATGCTGCCTGCCATCTAAGCAAAAATGTTTTTTTTTTCAGTGGTTCGAGCCACGACTGAAGCCCCAGTGGTCCTACTAACTCTGTTCCTGTTGTAGGTATATTATAGCTTTAGTCTAGAAATCTGAATATTCAGTCAGCATTGTAGTCATTGGTTTTGTTATACCACACAATACTTTAATTTGCCGTTTGGCCGACATTCGCTGAAAGTGACGAGAGAAACGGTACACTTTAGTCTGAATGTCTGAAAAATTGTTTCAGGACGATTCGGACAAAAGATTTTACAATTACTATACATTTCAGTCTAGAAGAGAAAACTTAAAGCACAGAATAACTAATAGTACGAGTATCTGGTGTATTCTCAATACATTATGTTAATAAATTAAATCAGCATAAAATACTCTTTGGTGTTATATAGTTATAGCATGTATACTCCTTTTACAATTTCTTCAACACGTTGTGCCAGTACAAATTTTTTTTTCCCTGCTGTCAAAAGGAATGGACTTTTATTTTTACAAGTTCATCACAATTATATGATAAATTAGCTAGGCAAAGAGTAACATAATATATACTTAGCTAGGTAGTAGGGGTCAGCCTTTATATTTATCAGCCTTTGATTATTTGACAAGTAAATAATCAAAGTTATCAGCATATTTAACCTCGCCGCACCAGCTATAAGTACTTAAGGCCAGTTTTACCAGTTCCTGATTAAGTCTCAGATAGTTATATAAAAAGTCCGACATATAAAAAAGTTAGTTTTTTAACGTTTTTAAAGTTAAACTATTTAGTTATAGCACAGAATAATGAATAGTTGTGTGAATATTTGTGTGTATGTTTTTTCTAACTTGGTTATAGTTAGAAAAAACATACACACAAATATTCACACAAATATAAAAAGCTTAATGATATGAACTGTAAGTTGAGCTCAGTTTGTATCATCAGCATCAGTTTTGTAGTTTCTAATAATTTTAATAATAATTAGCTATAAGAACCTAATAAATAAAATATTATGGAAGCATTCGAAAAAAATTCGTGCGATAAATTATTTATTAATGTCCACAACCACTTTCATCAATGACAGTGCAGTACTAAAACTGCATCATAAAATGTAAGATCCTCTAGTTAACCCACATTCGGCTCATAAAATACGCATTATATATCTTACAATTAAATCAATAAAATCCATAAATTGTACTCGTGATAAAAACCAGCGAGAACCTTGTCATAATCCACGAATTATTTTTGTAAATAATTAATTCAAAAATTTTGAGTAACAATCTTAGTTTACTCTTCAGATAATTGAAATAAAAATGGTCTGAATTAATTTTTGAACCAAAAAGCCTTCCCGGTGGGCCATTAAATTAAACCAAAGCCATTGATTACCTAAAAAGAAAAAGGTTCTCAATTTGACTGTAAGTATATTATGTTTTTTACCTTAAACAATTCAACAAAATTAATTTATTACATTACAAAGAATTTACAAAGAATTTGAATACAAAGAAAATCCATTTATTCTTTGTTCGAGAGGGTATATATACTTCCCATTTGGTCCCATTGTAAAATTCATCATCGTGATCCGATAAGGGTACTTATATCAATATACAACATCTTTGGTATATCTCCAGAGCTATTATGATAAACACCTAAAATTTGTAGCCGAAAATGACTACCGCGGCATTTGATGTCGATTTTGTTAGGTGTGAATAGGTCTGGTTTAATGATCAATACCTTGGTACATAAGAAGAATACATCGACTACAATGATCAGTAAAGTCTGTTTCATTTCATTGTATACAGACAAACACTCGACCGTCATCTCACCTGATGATAGGTGGCGATGCGGTCTAAGATGGAATCCTGCTTGTCTGAAATTGGAAGACGGTATGAGATGAGGCACTGGACAACTACTCATTTTTTTTATTTTATTAATAAAAATGTTTATTTCTCATCACAAAGGTATTCGTGAAATCAGTAACAAAAGAATCTTAAAGTATAAGTACTACTTTGTGAGAGCTGGTGCCTGATGTAGGTTTTGTGAAAAACCTGTATTACAGGTCACCAGGCCCCTCGAGGTAGGAACATAATTTTAAGATTATTTAGCAAGTGCGCTTAGATTTACAAGTGCTTGATAATAAACATATATATATGTTATTTAAATAATAATTCGTTTAGTTACTACAAAAGTTATTACATACTAATATTACCTATTTATTACATTATATTGGGTACCTACATCTATTTACATTATTAAAATAATATAAATACAGCAGAGTTATGCTAATGATGTGCGGCTAAATAATTACTTTTTTAAATGACAAAGTTTTAAGTTATTTTATTTTCGGATTATTACGACTTAAACATAATAATTACAGTTAGGTTACCCGTTCTTATGAAGTTATAAAACAGAACCGGTGCAGGAAAGTATCGGCCTTGCAATGTTTTCTTACTGTATTGTGTTTTGTATTTATATTTGTACAAGTGATCCTACAATCTACAATACAATAGAATATATTGTGCTTCCAGACGGCTTCGTGTTTTTTTTGTTCTGTAGTTATAAAGCTGGATACACATGTTAACTATTATAACCTCCCTATAGCTTATTATGCAACTTTGCCAAAGAACTCAGTTCAAAATTAAACTTAAAAAAAAAGTTTTTTAATTGATACTGCACGAAAATCCTTAAAACATTAATACCTAGGTTAATGACCCCCTGCATCAATAAGTTACTAACCAAACTTTGCACGATTAAAATATAGAGGTTCAATATGATTGCCTAGACACTGTAATCTTTTTTTTAAATGTTTTAGCCATCATAATGCGATCCCTTGGTGTAGCTATAGGTAGGCAACATAAATCTCGGTAATAGCTCGCAATATCCACCGAACAAAGAAAATAAACTAGACGATCGGTTCTGGATACAGCAAGATATTCAAATATGAAACGAAAATTCAACATTCTGAAAATGGCTCATAACCACATCGTTATTTCCCATCAGGCCAGAATCAAGGTAAGTGCTTGTCTTTATGAGTTGCATCAGTAGTATAGTATGGATGTATTGATGTTTGTTACTCTTTCACGCTAAAACCACTGGACCGATTGAGCTGAAATTCGGTATATAGATAGCCTAGATCCTGGAATAACACATAGAGTACTTTTTATCCCGATATTCCTACGGATAAAATATCTACGCAGGTAAAACCACGGGGCACAGCTAGTACTGTATATGTATGTAAGATATAACACAATCTGCAGATATGTGTTTCAAGCCTAATACTCGTATTTCTTTAACGTTCTCGTAAGCGTGACGACGTTGACGAAACCGACTCGGTTTTTATAGAACGTCTTTCTTTATTTGAGTTGGAATAACCTTTGTTAAGAAATGACAATCCGGGCGTTACTATTCTTATAGCTTTTGTCTCATTATTAGTTTTATTTTAATCTTGTTTTAGTTGTGTTTTAGCTGCATAATTTGTTTGGTAACATGACTATTTTAAAATTTTTAAAAAGAATTAATTATTCATTAATAAGGGCTAGTTTCATCGGTCCCTATTAAAGTGTCAGTCAACTGACATAATGACACCTTAAAAAATTACTTACAAAAATCTGTCACATAATTTCCTAATAGGATTTCCAGGAACCGATAAAACTGGCCTTAATAATTAAAATAGTTAAAGAACTAAAACAACCGACTTCCACACTGCTCGAATCAGTTTTAGTAGCAAGTTTGAGACGTTTATCGTCATCTGGAGATACTTATTAGATCTCAATGAAATTACCTCGCGAGTATACCCTTTCAAACTAAAAAATATTTTTTTAAATCGGTTCAAATTTGGCGAAAATATCATTGATCATACATAAAAAAAATACATACACACGAACATAGAAATCCTCCTCCTTTTTGGAAGTCGGTTAAAAATAGCTGGAGTCCATACACCTACCTGTATTCAACAAGATTTTGATAAACGCATAGTGGTGTACATTTTCTCAGTATTGTCAATAAATGTATCGATATGAATTACCATAAACCTATAATAATATAATGCGTTCGTGAGTTCTGTGTGACTGTGAACTCATAGTAATATTGTTCGTGAATCTTAAATTTTATGTCTGATGTCCTAAATTCAGATCTGGCTTTGCTTAGCATCATACCATCTTAATTTTCCTACCCTATATTTTATAAGGTCGATGGTGTTGGTAGAGCTAATGCAGCGATGATCCCACCTATGAGGTATCGATGCAACAAGTTACCATTTCGCATTCCATTCTGCTTTGCTGAGCATTGAGATATTAATTTTTAAATCCAAAATTAATGTTCAATTAATTGACAATGAGTTCAGAAGAAACTCTCTTGTCTAGCTATGTACAATACGTGACCAATGATTGGTCTCGCGCGAGAGGCGTCGTCGCGCCCTAATTGTCGCACGCAATGTACCTAATGCAAGTCGGCAAGTTGAACGGTTGCGCCGCGCAGCGCTGCTGTCGCTTGGTGGAAAAATTGGGAAAATATACTTTTGTTTTCTGTATTCTTCTGATTCCACAGCACCGATTTACCTACGCCTTTAGACTAGGACACCTAGTCACTAGGTAAATATAATATACCTAATATACCGCGCGGACGAACTGAAAGACAGACGAATGGACGGATGGACAGCGTAAGTCTCAGTAATAGGGTCCGTTGGAAGCTATTGGGTACGCAAACACACCCTCCATGCTAGGCATGCGCCCACGCAACGGGCGATGTCTGTCATCAATGAATTCGTGCATCAGTTCCAACATGTCGACATATTTAATGATAAGTTGAATGTTATTATTAATAACTTTAGGATATTTTTAAGTTTTTATAATTAGTTTAACCCTTGTTATAACTTAGTTACTAAAATAAAAGTAGTTTGGCAGTTTTTAATCGTTTTGGCAATGCAGTTAGCTTACGATTTTCTGAAATAAATAAATAAATAAATAAACCTGAAAATGTAATAACTCCGAGTACCTACATCCTGTGATATCAAGTATCAGTTCAATATATTTACCGGCAATTAATTACAACAAACACAAATGCCTACTTTACCTAATCACTAGGTACAAAAATAATAAAATTAGTTAATATAATATAATATTTAGATTAATAAAAACATTACCTACCTAACATATTAATTATCACAAGCACCGCGCTAGGATTGTCCCAACATATGCTGAGACTTCGTATCCGTGAATATTGTTTATGTGTGCGTGCGTTGGTCGAGCGCGCGAACTATCAAGCTTTACTTCTATACCTATTTGTTCTTTGGTAGTTGACTAAAATTACCCACTTCCCCACAAACCCACATTCACACATGAATTAACCACGGTAACTGGCTGGTGGTCTGATGTAACACCATGCCGCGTAGTTATCTGATGCCATCCATTACGAGAACAAAACGGATCATAAAAGGCGTAAAGCACGCAACATCCTGCGCGTGCGCGTCATCTATGCACGCTGCCACAGCTGGGACGAGGAATTTATAGAAACATGAGCAGGTTTCTTGGTTTTTCTATTAAAAAAATGCATACCAAGCAAAAAATGGCAATCATATTTTTTTCTAACGGTGCATTTTGCACAATTTTTTAGTTAAGTATATATTTCAACATTTTTAAGAACAGCGATATATCTGTCACAACAAATTGCTCTAAATGTTATGGATATAATTTTTTTTATAATACAAGGTAACAAAATGACAAGCAAGACGAAGAAGAAAGAAGTCTCTTTAGTGCAGAAAATGTTAAAATGCAAAACTCTTGTTTGATAGAATTTTGTGCGTCACTGCATTGCGTTGAGACTTAACATCTTAATGATGAGATGTTAAAATTTAAACATCCTGTAATTTCACTGGACACTTTGTCTTTCAAATTTAAAAACAAAGGGCACCTTCCTTAAGATAGCATTAGCAAAATTGAGCGAAATCAATCTTAATGGCACCGAAATGCTTAAATAACTTTTCATCCCTCAAACACACACAAATCATTCACAAACAAATGAACCTCTGATTGTAAAAGTACCGACTATTATACTCACTTGAGACTCGCTACTGTTTGTTATCGACTGTCTCGATCAAGGTTTTGTGCATGTCCGATGCACTTCCTCGGGAGTTTAGTCGTTTACGACAGTGGTCGTCGCAATCTCGCAGCGTAAACTCCCGAGGAAGTGCATCGGACATGCAGGAAACCTAGATCGAGACAGTCGATAACAAACAGTAGTGAGTATAATAGTCGGTACTTTCAACCGACTTCCAAAAGAAGGGTTCTCAATTCGTCTGTTTTTTTTTTGTATGTATGTTACGCAATTACTCCGTCAATTGTGAACCGATTTGAATGATTCTTTTTTAAATCGCTAGAGTACGTTTCCGAGGTGGTTTCATTGTAATTTCATCGAGAGCTGATAATTATCTCTAGATATATGATGATAAATGTCTCAAAATTGCTACTGAAACTGACTCGTGGGGTATGGAAGTCGGTTGTTTTAGTTTTTAAACTATCCTTATTATATAATCATGATTCAAACTCACTATAACTATAAATCTAAAATGAACCTCTCACTAAAATCTTACTTTATCTTAACCCTCCAGTTCCTCATTAGATTTCGGTGGCACGACACAATAACTTACGAGGTTAGACGCTAGGTTCGATTCCCACGGCTCTGGTTGGATAATGCGTTACTTAACCACAGGTTGCGCAAGCGCATCTCAAGGTTCGCTCCGATCATTGTCAGATTGTCACAATGGTTCCCGCACGTCATGAGCTTTTCATAGACTTATATTGATATTGTTATTGGAACGGTTTGCTTTTAGAACAAGTGTTCATGAGATCTAACTTGTATTTAATTTACACGTAGACGTAATAAAACGATGGTGCACTGCAGATGTTTTGACAAATTAAATTTAATCCGTATGCTTTAACAATAAGGTTGTAATTGCTTTGAAGAACAAAACGGCCCAATTGTAAGACACCAGGGTGGTAGTGTGTCCTTGTCTAACAACCTGCTAGTCCCATATATGTTCTATACTATATGTATGGTATATATATAAGTTGTCCATACAAAAGAAAGGGACAAACTCCGTTCAAGGTCGGTCTCATGGGGGCCGGTGTACGCGATCAAGTTTAATATTTAGCAGGCCTGTGAATTTACATTGTGGAAGGACACTGTCTAATGTTCACCTGGCCAGCTACCCTCAAGTTGGAATATCTGTCGCCAAACATTGATGCAAAGAAAGGCCAAGTCAAAAGTACCTATAACCGGCGAGCATGTATGAAGGCGCTCATGAAAGTGGAAGAAGCGAAGGAGGTATGTCAGGGTCGTAGCATGTGGAAAGAAGTAGTCTCTGCCTACCCCAACGGGAAAAAGGCGTGATTGTACGTATGTATGTATAAAGAAATAGAATAATTAGTATTTTTATAATCACTAGAATGTTAACATGGTTTTTAACTAGTGAAAAATTAATTATTAATTTGTAAACATATATGTACAGATAATAATATATAGAAAACTACGAGTATTTTCCCATTATGGCCTCTCATGATAATTGAAACTCATAATCAACTTTGCTGTCCATTCAAACACGCTTATCCAGACTCATAATTAGGTGATTCAATTACAACAACAAGCAACAAACGTAAAATTAAATAAAATTAATATACTAAAAGCACAGGTAACTGTGGCACAGAATAAGCACCAGTTACTAGCGGGAAGCGCATTAAATTAACATAATAAACTAATTTTGGAGTTTTTTTAACAATTCCTATCGCCTTGAGTGTTGCTCCATCGAATTTATAATGAGAGAACCAGTGTATGCCCGCTACTGCCTCTACGTCCCAGTAAACTTTTTTTTCTGATGTTTATCAAATCTTGATAAAATTTAAATCCTTGGAAATTAACCCTTTAATAGAAAAATAATCTTTTAAATCGGTTTACAATTGGCGGAGTAAGACGAATTGAGAACCTCCTCTTTTTTGGAAGTGGGTTGAACTCTCTCGGACTGAAATAACAAATCGATTGACACCCCATTCATCAAAATCGGATGAGTAGTTAGGCGCTACGGTGGAAAATTTGTATTGCAAATACAAGCATATTTATGTAGAGTACCCACAGCATGCTGCTAGGATTTCTGTTAGCATTGATTTTATTTATAGCACAGTGTGACCTAAACCCGCACTTTACGCACGCTTTTCCGTGACTTAAATAGTCGATTATTGCACGACGTTTAGCACCCTCGCTGCGATCGGGTGCCAACTTCACGCCGTGCAATAATCTTCTATTTGACGAAAAAGCGTAGCAAGCGTAAAGTGACAGCTCGATACTCGTGACTTAAGTTGTCTATTGCACGTCGTCTAATATTGTACCTTCACGCCGTGCAATAATAAACTACTTAAGTCACACGTATCGTAATATACTATTTAATACTTGTACTGTTGTATTGTAATCCATATAATATGGGCATGCGCCTGTAATAAATACATTTTAATTTAATTTAATTCACGTCAAACGCAACCTCAAATGATATTTATTTTCAACCGACTTCCAAAATAGAGGAGGTTCTCAATTCGTCTGTATGTTTTTTTGTATGTTTGTTACGCGATTACACCGTCAATTGTGAACCGATTCGAATTATTCTTATTTTGATTGGTAGGGTATATTTTTTAGGTGGTTCCATTGTAATTTTATCGAGATCTGATGAGTATCTCCAGAGATATGATGATAAACGTCTCAAACTTGCTACTGAAACTGACCCGCGAGGCATGGAATTCGGTTGTTTTAGTTTTTAAACTATCTTAATTATGCGTTACAAATGTCGTTGTCATTTTGAAGTTGCGTTTGGCTTTGGCTTGAACGTTATTCGAGATTAGATTTTATATAATGGGCTGTTCAGTTGCATGAAAGAGGCCGCCCTATGAACATTTCTGACACACACGGCCGTCCATATTCAACGCATGGCGGTGGATTTGACATTTGACACAAGTAATATCAATAATGTATTCATCATTATCAGCCAATTTCCGTCCACTGCTGGACATAGGCCTCTCCCATGGGACGCCACTGAGGTCGATCTTCAGCTATTCGTTTCCAACCGCTGCCAGCCAGCTTGCGTATATCATCGCTCTACCTAGTTGGAGGGCGTCCTACACTACGTTTGCCGAGCCGTGGTCTCCACTCTAGAACTCGTTTACCCCAACGGTTATCGGTTCTGCGACAGATGTGACCGGCCCACTGCCATTTCAGCTTGCTAATCTGAGCTATATCGATTACTTTGGTTCTCTGACGGATGACTTCGTTTCGAATTCGATCCTTCAGAGAAACTCCGAGCATAGCCCTCTCCATAGCTCGCTGAGCGACTTTGAATTGGTGAACTAGTCAGTGTCCACGTCTCGGCTCCGTAAGTAATAACAGGTAGGACGCAATGTATAACGTATTGGTGTGCCAATAAATGACTTCGTGCGTTCCTTCCCCCCTAGACCAAATCTAATTTCTGTTTTCATTCACACTAACGCAAATTCTAAATGTATGGGTATGACATTTATTTGTCCGCAACAAAGTGGTCATTCCCATACATTTTGAAGTTGCGTTATTGTAAACAGGAATTGGATTTTGTCTAGGGGGCCTCTGTGCACATGTATTCCTGGCGGTGAAATTATGTAGATGCAAAATCGTTGATTAGGAGATTTTGTTTTGAAAGAAGAAACCGCCTGTAGCATTAAGATGCTCAGTAAGATTCTTACTAATACATTTTTTTTAGTTTGCATGGATAATCTTTTTTTTCGTATTCTATCGAAGTACAAAGTAATAAGTAGATATATGAAGTCAATTTAAATCTACAACCCGATACACCTATAAATTAATATTCTATGTACAGACACGATTCACTTTTAATTTATAAACAAGTAGCAAAATTCAAAGATCTGATAAGTAAGGTATATTTATGATGTGGCAAGTGTACGTCAATGCTTAATTAGCAGTAATTGTGTCGATGGTATGTTGACGTGAGAAATTATTTAATTGAACGCGATGTCAGTAGGTTTGTAATGTGAATAGTGAATATATTCGGTGGGGATTTTGCTCACATTTTGTTCTTGTGCCAATTACGTAGTATTATTATCTTGGTTAGTTTTTTTGGGTTCCGTAGCTAAATGGCAAAAAATGGAACCCTTAAGGATTTGACATGTCTGTCTGTCTGTCCGTATGTCACAGCCACTTTATTCCGAAACTATTAGGATTTTACAGTTGAAACTTGGTAAGCAGGTGTATTCTGTAAACCGCCTTACAATTTTGTACAAAAATAAAAAATATTAATGATTAAGGGGGGGGGGGGGGCGGGGGCATAGACAAAACTATTTTAGACTTAAACTATTTTTGTTTTCATCAAATCTATACGTGCGTGGTTATAGATCTTTAAAAATGACATTGAGTTGCCTAAACCATTTTTACTCAAAGTCAATCATTTGAAAAATAGACACTTCTAAAGTGGTAAAATGTGTGCCCCCCCCCCCCCCTTTAACTTTTAAAGTAAGACAGTGAAAACCTAAAAAAAAGTATATACTGATCTCAATAAACACTTTCAACAATAATTGGTTTGAACGAGATATATTCAGCAGTTTTTGAGATAAAGCAACCGTAATATAACTTTGTTTTTCATACAATCACTATGAGAAACAGAGTTAATTTTTGGTCCCGAAAAATCGTAGTTATAAAATTCTCTAGTGTGTTATGGAACCCTACGATTGCGAGTCCGACTTGCACATGGCCAGTTTATTTTTAAATAAAGCTTACTCGCAATGTGGGTTGCAAATTACTAGGTAGTCTTGTGTTAACCCCTCCAACTAAGCTAAATAATATGCTTTGTGTCTGGAGTGGGTTCACGTCAATGTGTGGATCGAACTCACGACCTTTCGATCGCCATGCCGACGCCTTTGCCATTGGGCTATCGACGCTTTATAGTAGTTTATGCGTTATCGTTCTAATTCACTAATTATAATATTTCATCTTTTATTAATTATTATTTATTTAATCTGATAGGCTAGCGTTTGACCATTATCTCGCCTGGTGGTAAGCAATGATTAAATATATACTTGTAAAAATATGTTTAAAAGTAAATATGTGTTTTTACTTAAGACGAAACGCTGAAAACCTTTTAGTTTTCATAATCATTATCAAAGGGTTAAAAAATAAACCTTGAGATAAACAATTAAACGTGGGTAACATTTGCTCCAACTTTGAAAAGTAAATGACATTTTGTACTCAGTGTTGCCACACTTTAAAAATGACCACTCTAAAACGCTCTAATTAGACACTCATCATAATAAAATACATTAATTAACACCATTTACCCATTTACCTTGACTTAAGTCACTCAGACCATTATGTGCAAGAATTTAACATGGTTTCACTTACACGTTCACTGTTATTATAATCTGTGGTTTGACTGGGTCATTGGCACGCTGATAAATGGATGGATTTCCTCATCATCTTGTAATTAATGGTGTTGGACTATTTACTGGCAGGTAAACAAAGTATTTGCACGTAGGTTTATGATAAATACTTGTTGGTAATAGAAAGTGGATGCTTAGTTCAGAAATATTGCTTAATCGTCTTCAGTTGAAACCTAGGTTTAGATAGTACTGCCTATGGTATGTATTTTTAGGGTTCCGTACCCAAAGGGTATAACGGGACCCTATTACTAAGACTCCGCTGTCCGTCTGTCTGTCCGTCTGTCTGTCTGTATGTCTGTCTGTCTGTCTGTCCGTCTATCACCATGCTATAGCTCATATACCATGATAGTTAGACAGTTGAAATTTTCACAGATGGTGTATTTCTGTTGCCGCTAGAACAACAAATACTAAAAACAAAATAAAGTTAAAAATTAAAGGGGGTCCCCATACAAAAAACGTGTTTTTAAACGCCATCTATCTTATTAGTTTCGGCAAAATGACATAGATGGCGCTAGTAAACGAACCCCGTCTTTCTAGATCGCGACCAAACCAAATATTCTTGGTAATATCAATTAATCAAATATATGAGGTTGAAACTCTGTTATGTTTCCTATTGTACGGAACCCTCCCTAAGTGTGCGATAAGAGACGCGATGCTGACTCGCACTTGGCCAGTTTTATTTTAGTATAATTTTACGGCTTGTTAGCTTGCCCCTCTCGATAATTTTTGTTAGGGACATCGAGCCCACCGAGAACGCATAGAGTTTGTGTAAAAAGAGAACCGTCGCGGCTTTACGATGATCTAACATTCAAAGGTAAGAAAGGAAGATATACACTTACCTAGTACCACCCGATAATGATAAGAGTAGGTACCTGCCAAGGTATCAAAGATTTCTAGTCGTATTGGAAATGACAGAGCAATGTTGTCAACGCAAAAAAAACAGAGAAATAGAACCATCCACACGCGCGCCCTCAATTTCTACGACGGTTCTCTTTTTGCACAGACTATCCGACTAGTAAGAAAACTAAAGAGCTACGCAGAAAATTGTCCTTTCCACACAAACTCTGCACAGTAATATTAAAAAATAAGATTTATGCGTCCGCATAATCAAGTCAAGTCAAGTCAAGTCAAGTCAAAGCATTTATTCAGTATATGGGCAAATTAAAAATGTGCACTTACAGACGTCAAATAACATTAAATAGATCATATTCATTAATAATGATTATAGATATAACAGAAACATAACTTATTGCTTTGAATTTACAAAAAAAAAAACAAAGTTATTGAGCCAATCAGCTTTCATCTAGACGTCGAACGTCACACTTAAAACACGTGTTTAATTCCCCTGATTAATGTAGTGTTGCCAACCGTACTATTACGTGCACCCGCAACCCAGTGCATGTTTCAGTAATGTACGAATTCCGGGATTAATATTGTAAATATCCATAAAAAAGTAAAAATGCGCGAGTGCAACTCGCACTAGGCCGGTTTTATTTTTTAATTAGCTATCTTGCTACCTAATTGGCTTGTCTATTACCTTTGTACTTACCTTAGGTACTTTTGTAGTGATAGGACTTCTGCTAGTCCGCATGGGGCGGTACCACCACTTTGCCAATTAATTTTCAACCGTGAAATAGGAATGTTTTTCGGTTGAAATGGCAAGGTGTCCAGTGAAATTACAGGGCATGTGAGACTCAACATCTTTATGTCTCAAGGTAACAGGCGCAGTGCAGTGACCTGTACCTCTGTACCTGTGCAGAATTTTGCATGCCGCTGTATCTGTAATAGGTAGACGTCATCGCTTACCATCAGGCGAGCGTCGTGCTTGTCCTGTTACCTTTCACCATAAAAAAAGGTACACAAAAATGACAATTTTAGCTAAGTACTGTTTAACTGTCAGTGCGGCTTGTCACACCTTACTCTAAGGGCTTACCTTTTAAACCTTCGCGCGAATTGATCTATTAGCAAGAAAGGATAGGGCAAGATAGGGTTTCTATGTAATTTCAAACTTGCTTTTGTAGAATATTTTATATAATATTTTAACGTGTAGATATCGTAACGATAAAATCGCCATTGAAGCTGACTATTGTATTGCAATGATAATTAATTGTATATAGAAAAAGTCGCAGCTATATAGCTGTCTCTTTTTATTATAAGAATTTTTATAAAAAATGTCATCACTTTCCTTTTCTTTACTTTTTAACCGACTTCAAAAAGGAAGGAGAATCTTAATTCGTCGGATTTTTTTATTTTCATGGAAGTTCCACGATTACTCTTGGACTGATTAGAAAATTCTTTTTATTTTAAAAGGTATACTTATCAGGTGGTCCCATTTAAATTTAATTGAGATCTGATGAGCATCTCCACAGATATGGAGATAAATACCTCAAACTTGGGACTGAAAATGGGTTATTCCACAAATCCCCACTGACATTTCCCATCAGTGGGGATTTGTAAACTTTTTTTCTATAAATCGCCATTGCCGTCTCATAGCGCTCTTGGTGGGGATTTGTTGAAAATTTATACCTCTTATCCCCATTGATGGGGAACGTCAATAGAAATTGAAAATGACTAGAGCGGCATTTGAAGTTGGCGGCGGTTCTTTTAGTTTTTTTTATTTTGTTTAAAATAGCATTGATATCAATTAATAAGATTGCCTTACCTTGACCATCGCTAACTAAATGATAACAATTAGCCTTTGCAGGCATCCTCTACACGACCTACTTAGTTATCCATCAGATTACATTGAAGTTACCACACATCCGTGCTCGAATTTACAACTGAACTGAAGATTTGGTAAATTAAATGGTTTAACAACGGTTATTTAATTAAATAATTAGGCTATGTCCTTGTATGCTAATATTTTAGTCATGAGTTGGTCTGATGAGATTTACAAAACGAGAGAGAATTATTTGATAGTCTAGTCAGGCCTATCGCACTCCGCGCTGTCGGTATGAAAATGTACCTACGTTGCGTCGCGCGCGGCACCTCCCGATCCATACTAGGTATATATATAGAGTGTCAAGTTTCATAAGGTCCAAGCGAAAACCATCAATAGAGGAACCCTAGGGCTATCCAAAATCCCAATTCTTCATGTATGTTCTGCGAAAATCTATAGTATTCGAGAAAATTGCGTTTTTCTTGTCTTCATGTCGGTACAGAATGTTGCTATTATTATAAAATTTTCTCTCTACGTAATACCTAGAATATAAAGTATATAGATACAAGGTGACAGTTTGTAATTGCACTATGTATCTTACTTTAGTCCGTAGATGGGAGTTGCCTTCTCTCTCTACGCTTTAGTCAGGCTTGTATCAAAATATATACAGAATAAAAAATTTCAACCCATTTTAAAAAGTTTGCTAGATACTTTGGGGCCCTGCTTCTTTCTCGAATTTTCTCAAAAACTATAGATTTTCGCGGAACATACATGGGATCCTTTGGCTCTTGAATAATCAATGGTTTTTGTTTCGACCTTAAGAAACCCAACACTCTCTACAGTATATTAAAAATGCGAAAGTAACTCTGTCTGTTACCTGCTCAAGGCTAAACGACTTTTGCACAGGAATAACTACCCAGTATGGTAAAATAAGGCACAAGGTGCTTTAAAGCGCGGAAGAAGCCGCATTGCGCTACTAGTCAATACCAATATTATAAATGCGTAAGTGAGTTTGTACATTAGTTTGTTTGGGACTTCTTTTTTTTTTAATGATTACGTATTACATTATAATATTACATACATACATTAGTAATGTGCAACCCACATTGCGTGGGTTGCACATTACTAGTAGTCTTGTTAACCCCTCCAACTAAGCTAAATATGCTTGTGTCTGGAGTGGGTTCACGTCAATAGTGCAATGGGTGGGGTGGGGTTCGAACTCACGACCTCTCAATCGCCAGTCCGACACCTTATACATTGGGCTATTGCCGCATTAAATAATATTATATTATTAATTCTTCTTCGCATTATATAATTCTTCCCGGTCATATAGGATACTTTTTAACGTGGGCGAAGCCACATAGCTAGTATGTCATAAACTAAAATAATCTTATAGCAATAATTGCGGTTATTCCATAGGTAACGAAAAACAAACTATAAAATACCTCATTCACGTTACCAGGAAACTGTCCTAATGTCCCGTTTACACGCAACAAGTAAACAAAGTAATTTAAGATAGTAACATATCTGATAATCTCAAGACCGAATTTTTTCTATGATCCCGAGATAAAATGCGTGAGAACTTAAAGAGAGCTGTGAGATGTACTTAGGAAGCTTTAAACAGAGCTTGTGATTTTGTTTCCTTTTTCAACCGACTTCCAAAAAGAAGGAGGTTCTCAATTCGTCTGTATCTTTTTTTGTGTGTATGTTACGCAATTACTCCGTCAATTGTGAACCGATTCGAATGATACTTTTTTTAATCGGTAGGGTACGTTTTCAATGTGGTCCCATTGTAATTTCATCGATATCTGATAAGTATCTCTAGAGATATGGAGATAAACGTCTTAAATCTGCTACTGAAATAGACTCGCAGGGCATTTAGTCGGTTGTTTTAGTTTTTAAACTATCTTAATTATTTTAATCACAAGGCTAGTAGACCGTTTGACCATTATCTCACCTATTGGTAAGTGACGATGCGGGCGAGGATAATCGGAAGCTAGGCTTAGTATGGAAATTGGGTCTCAAGGACAGCTACCGGAATACATCAGATCTATGGTGACAAATTTTACAACTTGGGGGTCCTAGCTGGCTAGGCAGACACTAGACAGTGTCCTACATAGATCATGAAATATGTAGGTATTGGATGTTCTGTGGTACCTTACCACCATGCATTTGTCAACTA
This sequence comes from Cabera pusaria, assembly GCA_954871355.1. Taxonomy (NCBI): domain Eukaryota; kingdom Metazoa; phylum Arthropoda; class Insecta; order Lepidoptera; family Geometridae; genus Cabera; species Cabera pusaria. Next base: position 6,128,285 of record OX940891.1, read on the forward strand.
CTGAATCTGATGCGATGATAATTTCAATAAGTAAAAGTTTAAAGACATGGCAAGTTGTTCTCTTACAAGAGTTTTCAATAATCCTTCACCAAACAGTACCTATCCAGATGCATAATACTAAGATTGCTCTAAACCTTTTCGTTATTTTGTTCATATTTAATTAAGTACTTATATATAGTACGTAAATATTTTGCCAATCGAACTGCAAGTATTACCTTGAAATTTTTTTTTTAATGTCTTACAGGCTAGCGTTTGATCACTATCTCACCTGTTGGTAAGTGATGATGCAGTCGAAGATGGTAAGCACGCTAGGCTTAGAATGGGAACTGGCTCTCAAGGATAGCTGCCGGAACACATTAGATGTTTGGCGACAAATTTTCTAACTTAAGGGTGATAGCTGGCCAGGCGGACACTAGATAGTGTACTACCAGTATGCGGGGGTTGTTGGTTTCTTAGCGATGTTTTCCTTCACCGGAGGGCCACTGTGAGAAGCGCACATAAATTTTTCTATAGAAAAATCCATTAGTGCACGGCGAGGTTTGGACTCGGTACCACGGCATCATAGCCGACCGTTCTCCCGATTACGTCACCGGGCCCTCAAAACTACTTTCAAGCCCGGTGCTCACTACATAAAGGATAATATCTCGCCAAAATCAAACATTATATCCTTCAACACTTTCCCCAAAAAGGTGTAACAAAGGTCAAGTAGCGCTGGTTTCCGCTTCACTTTCATCACACATTCAAGGCACGACCAGTATCTTTAAATCTCTCGTGTTGAATAAACAAGATGGTTAAACCTTCGCATCACTTTTTTATGGAATTCTTTTTAAGGTTAAATGTGTATGTCATAGTCATAGATTGTATCTCTTTAACGGTTAAAGGTGGTTACTTTACACTGAAAAATATGTTGATATAAAGAGTACGTGTATAGCTATAGTTTTAACAGTTTTTAACTTATAACATACACATACCTAACGGAAAAAGGGGGATCATATATAAATAAAATCCCCCTTTTTCCGTTAGGGTAGACAGATACTACTTCTTTCCACATAAAAGATGATATTGTTATTTTAACTTTTAAAATAACAATTATTAAAAAAATTGTAGCTGTGTTCTGCTTCCTGTTCAACCATACTGGCTACCCCGCCACGAATTTGTGATAAAACATTTAAGCCGTTTAGCCTGACTTTCGCATTTAGGTTTATTTATGTGTTGATTTTTGCCAAGTCAAAAGTACCTATAACCGGCGAGCATGTATGAAGGCGTTCAAGAAAGTGGAAGAAGCGAAAGAGGTATGTCAGGAACGTAAAATGTGGAAAGAAGTAGTCTCTGTCTACCTCAATGGGAAAAAGGCGTGATTTTATGTATGTATCTATGTATAATTTTTGCTAAGACAAATGTATCTCTTAAAAAGACATCAACGTGCGCGCAAGATCCTGAGAATTCCTGCTAATTAAAAAATAAATACTAATTTACAGTAAAAAAATGTAAAGAAAAAATAGTAATTAGGTCTGTTTATCTAAATTTATTCATCAGTCTAGATTCGATAAGACATGATTAAGGTAATCCTAGGCTTTAGATAACCCATTTCCTAATCACATTAAAATGATTATTTCTATTTGTAATCTCAGACCCATGAAGATATTATTTATTAAATCGTGTTTGTTTGATGATATCATTCGAATCATTGCGCAGACGCATGTTAAATGCTATAATTAGACTTGGAGCTTCCTAGGTCATTACTTCATATAAATATCCAACCGACACGACTATAAGAAACAAACTATGCCCCGCGGCTTCGCCCGCGTTAAAAAGTATCCTATATACTAATCTATAATACTGGCTATCTCTGTACAAAATTTTAGCTAAATCGGTTTAGCCGTTTGACCGTGAGGATGTGCCAAAAAAACAAATAAACTAACACATATAGAAACTGACTTTCGCTTTTAGGATATTGGTGTTGATACATTTTTCTGTTTCACCCGTATGAAATTAAATTAACTCCCTGTGTAGATTAAAGAGGTTCGGAGACGGTCAAGCAGCAAGCACGCACATTTGTTTTGCTTGAGCCAAGCCGCTTGATGCGGCTGTCAAGCAGATTTTCTCACTTCATAAACTTGTAATTAATAAGATTTTCATTAAATGTTAACAAGGACGATAAGTTAATACATTAAACAACATACACAAAAAAAAACAATAAGTAATTACAAAAGTCATCAGACAACAATCAAATTACCCCGAAAGCTTGTTAATTAACAAAAATTACACACAACATTTTGTATGGAGCATCTCGATTATTACGTAACTTCACAAAACATTTTGTTGGATCTAATATCTGTAGTATAGAGTTCAAAATGGCTTGTCAAAATAAATCAAGATTCATTTCCATCCAATCAATCATACAATCTCCGGATACGTCAAATTACTTCCTAACTGCTGACTTTGCTGACATCTCATAAATTTCGCAAATAATGATGCTTAATCATCCTTAAGTCAAGGGGTTAAGGTTGCAATTGGAGATATTTCTTTACGCTGCGTTGCTTTGCTTTGTCCGAGCGTTTTTTTTAATATCGTTTACGCTAGCGTTTGACCACTATTGTGCATGTTGGTAAGTGATGATGCGGTCGAGGATTAGAACTGGCTCTCAAGGATAGGTGCCAGAACACATTAGATGTTTGGGAACAGATTTTCCAATTTGGAGGTGTTAGCTGCCCAGGCGGACTCTAAACAATGTCCTACCACCATGCCGGAGGTTTCTTCACAATGATTTTCTTATACAATTTCTCGATTGAAAATCAATTGATGCATGGCAAGGTAGCGAGTTATCTAAACTCGTCAAAGCCGACCATTCTTTCACTGCACCACTGGGCCTAGCGTGTTTACCATCATCCACCACATCATCGCTTACCACTAAGCGAGATAGTAGCAAACGAGTCTATAAAATATGAAAACAATACTTCAAAACCAACTAGAATTTATCATATAAACTGCGCAATATTTACAAGTACCTGGCATATATCATCAAGTAGTAGTCTCTAAGAACGGTGCATATACCGTTTCTGTTGACAGTTCAATCAATTAGCCGAAGCAGTCACTGGAATACTAATTAACCTACTACGGAAAAGGAAGGCTCTATGTTACACTCTTACGTTTACTTAAGTTTGTATTTGCGCCTTGTTTTTGTACATGCATACATACGAGTACATACATACAGACACGCCTTTGTCTGTTGGGGTAAGCAGATACTACTTCTTTCCACATGCTGCGATCCTGACATAACTCTTTTGCTTCTTCCACTTTCATGAGTGCCTTAATACATGCTCGCCGGTTATAGGTACTTTTGACTTGGTCTTTCTTTAAAACGTCTCCAATCTGCCCGCTGATTCTCAATCATTTGAAAATCTATTCGGATTCGGGAGCTTCATTTTTAGGGTTCCGTACCCAAAGGGTAAAACGGGACCCTATTACTAAGACTCCGCTGTACGTCTGTCTGTCTGTCTGTCTGTCTGTCTGTCTGTCTGTCTGTCTGTCCGTCTGTCACCAGGCTATAGCTCATTAACCGTGATAGTTAGACAGTTGAAATTTTCACATATGGTGTATTTCTGTTGCCGCTAAAACAACAAATACTAAAAAGAAGGAGAAGAAGAAGGCTTCCGGATGAGGCCGAAACATATGTCGATCGCTATATCGACATCGCGTAGGTCACGTTAAAATCCCGTCTCAAATCTATAAGTTTAAAATGAACGTGAGTTTTTATAATAAAATCTTAAATAAAAAAAAAACAATAAATGTATGCACCTGACAAAACTATACGGTTCCTTAGAGTTTAGATTAATGTTTTCAGAGCTAAATTATCTCAATAATTTTGCATTTCACGTCAGTTGTATTTGGACGATAATTTATCGTTTATTGATACTAATAATGTTATAAATCACTGTAATCTACCATCTAGAATAATCTAGATGTTTCGATACAGTGCAGCTATCCATTATATTGTGGTGGTGTAAGAAAAACCAATCTATCAGTGAAAGTGGACAAGAAGCGCGAGCGTAAGAGATAAAGAGGTATTTTCACTGTCATTATTATGTGTACATTCAGATACAAAATACACTATCGTAAAAATAATCAACACCAAAGTTTCAGTTTGGGACCTATTCACGGTCAAACGGGTCGACCAATTTGGCTGAAATTTTGCACAAGGATAGCCAGTATATAATAGAAGATTAGGACATTGGATACTTTTTAACGCAGGTGAATGTAGTATTATATAAAAAGGAAGATTAAAGTATTTAGGCATGAAGATATTACTAAAAGCACTAACGTGTTACTGACACATTGGTGCATTACAGTGGTTAGAATTGCCGTGCCTAAACTTATTTCCAATATTAATTTTTATTTTCAATCGGGCGTAATCCTTTTCCAGTTTCACCGGTTCATGATAAAGTTTGAGATAGTTATCTGACAGATGACACCATACAAAAGTTGTGAAACATCTGTCAAATAAGTTCCTAATAGGGATATCAGGCGCCGGTCAAACTGGCCCTAAGATGATATTTTTTATGCCTACCTATATTCATTGCTATTAGAAAACAAACAGTAAAAGCAAGAATAAAGGTACGGACACACCGCAGCATCCTGCGTGCGCGATCTAGGCGGCGATCAGATAGCGCAGGTAGTGTTTCACACCAAACGCGATCAAAAAACAATTGAAAAGTACTGAGATCGAGCCCGCAGATCGCAGGACGCCGCGGCGTGGCCGTACCTTTCAGAAGCGGTACAGCTCCAGGGTCGAAGAGCAACAAGTCATACTATTTCAAAACTATTCGTATAAATTGGCGAAAAATTGCCATGCTTATCTACTACTGTACCAATGGTTGGTATTTGAAAAAAATATATATAATATGTTTATTTTATTTCATCTGAACTCGACTGTACATTAATGGTGCATTAGGCTCGATACACACTGAGTTATTTGTCCCATTACGGCGCATTAAGCAGCGCACACAATCGCACACGAATCGTGCGTGATACGCGCGACAAATCGCAGATGTGCGCAATTTGACACTGTTAGTTTATGCCGACTTACCTAGACTGCGGAAATGCGTGTTTGCATAAATTTATGCAAAATATAAACATGTAAGTAGCGATGTTACAAAGTGGTTTTCTTTAGGTATTAAAGAAAAATTGGCTGGCGTTCTTCATAGTAATCAATGATGAGTTCAGTCATCTTGAGATGGCAAGTAAATCTAACCATTCTGGGCCTAGTGTGTTCACCATCTTAGACCACATCATTGCTTATCACCAGAGACGGTGGTCAAATGCTAGCCTATACTAATAGTATCAGATACTTGCTGTACCCCGCGACTTCACCCGCATAAAACCAAAATTGACCCTAAAGCACAGAAAAGATAATCCCCTAAAGAAGTTCCCAAACCACTGATTATATAAAAGTCACTACGTAACCCAAAAACAAACAAATATAAAAACTGACTTTCGCATTTATAATATTAGATTTGTAAAATAAATATTAACTTGCCATCTCAAGATACACCAGATACTAAGCATGTAGAAAGAAAAAAAATTATCTCACTGTAAGCGATAAGACTGCCTATTGGAGTACCAATAAGCAGTCTTATGTATGTTGTTTATAGTTGTACAGTAGTACAACACTACTACTGTACAACTAGTACTACTGTACAACTAGTACTACTGTACAACTACAAACAACGTACACTCTTTAGGTTTTGGATAAGGTGAGTAAAATAATAATGTGGTACTATTGTGGTTTATTAACAGGGTTTCTATTTAAGCTAATAATAATTATATAGGTATTGGTAAGTTTTGTTTGTTTGTTACGATTTAACTCAAAAACTACTGGACCGATTTCAAAAATTCTTTCACTAATGGACACTGGACAGCTATATTGTCAGCAAGTAACAAGAAGCAAGTAAAGGTACGGACACACCGCAGCGTCCTGCGTGCGCGATCTAGGCGGCGTTCAGATAGCGCAGCAGTATTTGTACCGACTGGTTCACACCAAACGCGATCAGAAAACAATTGAAAAGTACTGAAATCGCACCCGCAGATCGCAGAACGCCACGGTGTGGCTGTACCTTAAAGCAATATTATATCCCCGTATTCTAACGGGAACGGGAACTACACGGGTGAAACCGTGAGGCACTGCTAGTTCAAATATAGTTGGAAATTTGTCCAAACATTCCAAACATCAGTAGAAACATGATCCAGCAACTTGAACCAAACACCGATGTCTCATATAACTCCCAGCTAAAGCTGCCAAGCTAAACCCACCTTTATTCCCACCATCTAAGCTCTAGACTAGAGTTAACTCACTGAGGTCATTTTGTAAGTAGTTATTGAATAAAATAAAAGGATGGTTCTGCTTTCTGTTCGTTGGGAAACCGATTGCATTTTGTTTTGTAACTTCTTTGTAAAAGTGCTCGAGTTTGTCGTAATTGGCTCTCTAAAAGGTCAGAAGATTGGCGGACGTTTGGCAAACTTTTAAGAGAGGATTCTTACGATAATTACAGCCAAACTGAACTAAGAAAATTAGTAAAATTAACTGAAGAAGTGTGAACTTAAAAAATAGGAGAATAAAACATAATTACGAACAAGCTAAGTTACCATCATTATGGAGAAAATTTTCTGCCATAACCTTAGGGTGTTCCAGCAGCACACAATCCTTGAGAGTCAGAGTATTCTAGCCCTAGCGTGTACAGTACACCGCGTATGACCACATCATAGCTTACCACAAGGCGAGATAGTGGTCAACAGCTAGCATATAAGATAAAAAATAAAGACCTATTATCAGTAAGACGGGACAAATGTAGACCACATCGTCAATTAACATCAGCTGAGATAGTGAACAATTGTTCGGTGTAACGGTCTAGAATAAAAAAAAACGTACTACGAACATTAGAATAAAAACTTACCGCACGCGGATGTCACATATGCTCGAAGGGCATAGTAGAACTACAGTTTTAAGTGAATTGTGTTGTGGTAGAACGGAACCCTAATAAAACAACCACGGTCTTTTTATTTCGACATTGATACATGGCCAATTTGACGGCGTGTTCCCAAAATAAAATGAAGTCAGTCGATTACCAGACATCTGTCTGTTTCACTAATGAACTAAAAACGGTCATTAGTGGAACCAACAAAATTAGAGCCAGGTGGTTAACCAATTTGCATAAAATACGGCCATAAAGAGTTTTTGCTCAACGAATAAAGAAGTGTTGTGATAAATCGGGGAGCAGATGTTTTTACATTTGCGGCCTCGTGAGCGTCGGATTATAATAAAGCTCTAATCGCTCCATTACTGAAAATGTTATGAATTATGTATATAAATATAAAATTATTATGTTAGTTAAGTAGTACTGACGTACTGAGAGTGACGTTTTGTTTGGAGATTTTTCGGCTATATTTTTCATGAGTTGAAGGAATTAAATGAATGTTCATTGCTGCTTTCATTCAGCAAGCTGGCAAAAAATTGTCACTGATGCGGTAACGCGGTGGTGGACCACGAACTTGGTGGGAACGTGATGGTACAATGGTCCACCAGCCTGGATGGACAGACATAGCCATGGAGAGTGTCGTGGAAGGCTATGGGACAGATCTTTACCTAGCATTAGAACCACAGAACAGCAAACAGTATATTGAGCAAAAGTTGTTCCAAAACGATGACGTTCTGTCTTTTAAATTAACGTATAAGCAAACAACTGACTGATAACAGACTTCATTGTGTTATAAATGTATTGAAAATAGACCTAGATAAGGCAAATTTAAATATTTCGAGACTAGTGTCTACATATTTCACAGATTTACAGTCAATAATTAAATTAATTAAATTGAAATTCATTTATTTCAGGTAAGTTTTCACCCATAAATTCACAATTTTCACGCTTCACAATTTAAAATCAATCATATCAATATCATATTATACATTTACATTTATTTATTCATTTATTTATTATATTACATACTGTTTAAAGTTATATTATATTATCCAATAAAATCCAAAAAATAAAATTAGTATAATTATAAGAATCGTCATAAGAAAATAAAATGTCACAAATAATAATGGTGATAGCCCGTAGGGTAAGAAAACGCCACAGTTTTACTAAGGTAATGATAACATTAGCGTAGTAAAACTGTGATAAAATCACAGTGATTATCACCGTTGTTTTATTATGAGGGTTGTAGTACTGTGAAAACAGTTGCTTTGTTTATATTTTCTTTAATTTTGTAACGTTTTTTTTATATTTAATAGGCTAGCGTTAGACCACTATCTTGACTGGTGGTCACCATGTGTCGAGGATGGAACTCGCTAGGCCTAGAATCGTCTGACTCTCAAGGTACATAATAATGAGTTTGACATTGTGTTTCCCTGATAGGTAAGACAATGACCTTTCTCTTGGCTTCCTCAATCTAACTTACTGCTTCGACCGTGGCATTCGAGTAAGACATTTGTTTTACCATCAGATTATGTTATCCTATACGACAGTCATTTGTTGTCTCAACTTCATTATACTAATGTTATGTAATGGTTAGTTCAATGGACTCAATGTCTTCTTCAAGCCGTCACCTATTGACATTGAATTAACTTGGTGGTCACCTAGTGGTCGTTTTGACTAAAATCCATTCGGATTCCAGTATGTTCGTTGTCAACTAGAAAATGGTTGTGACAGTGAATTCAATATTTTTTTTGTGTCTGATAGACTGCACAAGAACTTGACCGCTATCTCACCTGATGTTAAGTGAAGATGCGGTCTAAGATAGAATGATGTGTCTGGAGTTGGAAGAAGGCAGTGAGACGAGGTGCTGTACAATGTCGCTTACCATGAGATGAGACAGTGGTCAAGTGATTTTCGGCTTGCATTAAAAATAAGTTATCTATTTAGCATCTAACATAATAAGATCGTTTAAAAAACTATAAGAACCGACTTCAAATGCCGCGCTATTAATTTTCAGTACCAAGTTTCAGAAGTTTATCTCCATATCTCTGAAGATACTTATCAGATCTTGATGAAATTACTATGAGATATCTTCTTTGTAACAAAAAAACAATAATCAAAATCGGTTCATAAACGATGAAGTTATCCGCGAACAAACAGAAAAAAGAATATATATACAATATAAGTTTTAAGGTTTTCATGGTCACCGACAATATTATTAGAACTACTCACGAGATTTATAGATTTAAAAACGGGAATTTAACGTGACTTACGCGATGTCGATATAGCGATCGACATATGTTTCGGCCTCATCCGGAGGCCTTCTTCAGGATGAGGATGAGGTTTCGTCTGAAGTAAACAGCAGTGATGAAGACGAAGCCCTCCAACCTAATCCCGCGCCTCCACTATGTACACCGCATCATCACCCCCCACCAACACCACCACCGCCGCCGCCGCCGCCCGCTCCGTCCGCCCACGCTGCACGAGCAGCGGCCCGCAGTGCGAGGTTGAAAGCGTCGGCGAGCGCCCCGCACTCAAGATCCTGAAGAAGGCCTCCGGATGAGGCCGAAACATATGTCGATCGCTATATCGACATCGCGTAAGTCACGTTAAATTCCCGTTTTTAAATCTATAAGTTTAAAATGAACGTGAGTTTTTATAATAAAATACTCACGAGATATTTAATAATATATATACAGTTGAATTGAGAAACCTCCTCCTTTTATTTGAACTCGCTTAAAAATCGTAAACGCAATCATCACGCTTCACTTCACATTAAGCGAGCTCTCCACACTCAAGATTCTGATAATATCGTTTAAAAACTAAAAAAGAACCGACTTCAATGCCGCGCTATTCATTTTCAGTATCAATTTGGAGATGATTATCTTAATATCTCTGGAGATACTTATCAAACCTCGATTAAATTACCATGGTACCACACTTGGGATATCACCTTTCGAACAAAAAAAGAATAATCAAAATCGGTTCATAAACGACGAAGTTATACGCGAACAAACATAAAAAAAAAAAAAAAAAAAAATACGGTCGAATTGAGAAACCTCCTCCTTTTTTTGAAGTCGGTTAAAAAAGGCATCCGGATGATGTCTAAGCAATTGTCGATCAATATATCAACATCGCGTAAGTCACGTGTTTACGTCTGAACATAAATATTTTTAACGAACGTTCTTTTTCTATTTGAATAAAATTACCATATATTTATAGCACAGTATTATTATAGTGCACAGACAGCTTTTCATCACACTTCTCAGGAAGTAAGTACTTTATCTAGCGAAGCATTAAGAAGTAGCATTAAATCATTAGCAGAAAGCCTACACTTCGATGAAAGTGATTGCCAAGGTTTCTAAACTATTTGCTCGAGCACAGATAACCTAACAGTTTCGAGCTTTTGCTTGACTTTGTCTAAACTTAGCGCTTTTCTACTGCTTGCGGTTTTCAGTACTATCGAGATAGTGTTAATGGGTACTTTCACTTTATGTATGACCACAATTACCGCAATGGATTGATTGTAACTGGACTTCGGTCAGGACCTAATTAGATGTTTTTGTGTGTACTGAATTTAAACGTTAAATCAGGAAAGTAAAGAGTGAAGTTTATACGTTTTATAAACCGAAGTTTTACCATCATTAAGTCCAAATGGGCTATCTCTAGCCCATCTCGTGTCCCCGACAGACTTTGGTTTAAACGTAAACCGTAATTTGTAGTTGTTACAGAAGTGACTATGACGTAAGATTGAAATCAATATACTTTCACAATATTAAAATTGTTAAGAATAAGTATAGATTTAATTTGTTTGCTGTGTATTATTCCTTGATTTTATAATATGCATCTGACCTCTACAACCGTTCATAAATATATAAACCTTAAAGAATTACTAAATGAATAAAAATATCCACTTTATTCTAAAAATTCAAATAAATCAAGTCAACAAAAGTTCACAATACCAAATGAACATAATTGTTTCAGTTTAAAAGATCGTGAACAGGTTTAAGTTGCGTGGGATGTGGGTATACCTAACTACGGAACAACCTTGGAAAATGTACCAAATACGACCGAGATGCACGATTGAGCGTCTTTACACAAGGCAACTTTCAACCGCCTTGTCTTAAAGTCTCTTTAATGATAGTATGTAAATATAACAAACAAGCAGGATACATGATGGTAAACTGTGACATGTAACTGAATAAGCAAGCAATTACGTCTACCTTTTACAGATACTATAGGTGCCAAAACATTAGGCTTATTAGGTTTTTGAGTTCATCACAAACTCACATCCCGCTCTTGCAATGCTGATGTAACTAGACGTTGAATGTCAATTGCCATGTTTCCTGGATACTTTGGAGTCCAAACCAAACAATATTTATAATTTGCAATTAAATAACTGATAAAGTGACCTAGGCTGACAATCAAAATTCTTTCTACCACTAGTCTATAAAATTGACATAAACTTACTTCTTAGGAAAACAAATATTGATTTAGAGTTAAACACACAATTATAAGTTCAACTCTAACTCACTCACTCTCACCCGCTCAATGTACATAAGGTATTTATCTTTTTTTTATATCTTATAGGCCAGCGTTTGACCACTATCTCGCCTGGTACAAGCGATGATGTGGTCGAAGATGGTGAACACACTTGGCAATCAAGGATTGGATATCAAGGGCTGTGTGCTGCCAGTACCTCGAGTCACCTTTAGATTTTAACAAAAGCAGCTGTGTGTAACGGATTGTAGATGTCACTTATAATAGCTATGTCCGTTTTGGATTTCACATAATGATATGCATGAGAACAGTTTTGTCAGGGACATTATTATAACGTATTGTTATGTGACAGTTAAATAATATTATTGTCCTTTATTGCCATTTGTGTTTACTACAGATTGATCTAGACCTAGACTACTCTGGTTATTAACATCGATAAGGTATATAGTAGTAAGCTAATGATTAATTTTATATTAGAATAGCAACCTTCCTTGAAGCTCCGCCCAAGAAATGGGGCTCATGTTACTGACTGAAAACGTAGTATTTGATAGATTAAAGTTTATTTAAAATTGAGTAGTTTTGTTTTAGTTTATCCATTACAAACAAATATACAAAAAATAATTTTATGATTAGTATAGATAATTTGGTTTTAATGTTGGTGAATACTGCGTGGCATTTGCGGTGATATATTTTTGTTGAGTAATTTTCAGTATACTCAATTAAGAAATATGGTTGATCCTTCGATGTCAGCTCTTGACTATACGATGCTGCGATAAATAAAAGTAAGTTTGATTCCTATTATTATTATTAATGCAATGAAATAAAACAATCACAAACGTAATAGTGCCTAATTCTCACTTAGTGTTTTCATGATATAAAATCATGACTTCTAAATAAAACTAAGTGTACTAATTAATCTGGCGAGGAAACAAATTAAATTCAAACACGTTTTATGTCTAGATCCCCGGTCTAGTCCACGGCCTTAGATATACTAGTTCTAGATCAAACAGGTTCTGAATCAAAAACTTGATAATAGCTCAATCAGTGATTGCGCGTAACTTGTGAGTTGGTAATTGAAATAAAAGGAGCTATAAAATGATGAGAAAATACTTATCAAAAGTTTGACATAAGACTACTCGACATGGGTTTAGGCATTTTTATTTTATATAAAAAATAGAACTGGCCAAGTGCGAGTCAGACTTTTGTCCCACACACGGAGGGTTCCGAACCGAACACCAACTAAGTAAACGTTAAAACAAAGGTAAAATAGTATTATATAGTAGTAATAGTAATAGTAGTCATCATTATCAGCCGGTGTTCGTCCACTGCTGGACGTAGGCCTCTCCCAAGATGCGCCACTGAGCCCGATCTTCGGCTCTTATTTTCCAGTCACTGCCCACCGCTTTGCGTATGTCGTCGCTCCACCTTGTCACAGAACGTCCGACGCTACGTTTGCCGATTCGCGGTCTCCACTCAAGGACAAGTCTACCCCAACGGTTATCAGTCCTGCGGCAGATATGACCAGCCCACTACACCCACAGTAATAGTAGTAATTAATATTATTAAATATCTGGTTGACAGAGCTTTGCTCGGTATTTTTTGCCACTTAAACAGACAAATATGACTCTTCCCGACATTTTTATTATTTATTTTTTAAATCGATTTATCGCCCCCGAAATCCACTGTATACTAAATTTTATTTAATCGTTGGAGCCGCTTCCGAGATTTAGATTAAGGTAAAGACGATAGCGCTAAGGTAAAGATATTTTAAACTTCTATTTAATTTTTAACTTTGTTCTGTTCTTAGTATTAGTTGAAATACATCATCTGTGAAAATTTCAACCGTCTAACTATCACGGTTCATGAGATACAGCCTGGTGACAGACGAACAGACAGACAGACAGACAGACAGACGGACAGCGGAGTCTCAGTAATAGGGTTCCGTTGGTACCCTTTGGGTTCGGAACCCTAAAAACAGAGAGAACAGAGCTGAGACGCAACTTTGTCTTACGTCTTAGGGTGGCTATACACTGGCAGCTTGAATCAGTCATGTCTCACTGCGTCAGGTCAGTCAACAGCTCGAGAAGCTAGTGTATGTTTTGCAACTGCTTGACAGCACGACGCAATTTCGTTGTGTTGTTGACAGCCCAGAGCAGTGCGACTGCTTAACCAGTCTCATGTATGTCGGTGAATAGGAGATTGTAGTTCGTTGTGCAGTCGCAGCTTGAAGCGGTCGGACATTACTGCTTCAAGCTGTTCGTGTATGGCCACCCCTATGTTTCTTCTGTCTGGTTTACGCCTAAATTCTGGACACTTTATTCCTATTTCACGGTTAAAGCGGTGCTGGTGGCGATAAGAAGACGTTCTACCACAAAAATATTGTACTTACAACAATTTAAAGTCTCAGGCTACGGTTCAATAGATTTATTGCTAATCTTCATAAACGCCACAGAAGTGCCTTTATTCGGTTTCCTTGATACACTTATATTGCAATATTTGGATTATCACCTTGATACACACAGTCAACTATTGTCTCTGGTCGGTGGAGTGCAGCGAGATGAAATAGCATTGAGTGGACGTGGACAGCAGAAGATGAGACACTTTAGCGCAATTACTTAGAAATAGTTCATATTATTCATCAAGTGACTTCCGAAATCAGTAATCTTCGGGGGTCTTTGTTTGTAGGCACGAGTAGGTATATGAACTTTCTCTAAAAACTCAGAGACCACTATATGGTTTTTTTTAATGTAGATATGGCAGACTGTACTAAAACTTACCACCAATTAGGTAAAACTGATATTTGTTGACAATCCTCATAGCGCAGCTGTGCCCCCTCTCTCCCCCCTCTAGCAACTCCGCCTCGAAACTGGCCCCGGATGCCAAATATACATTTGTGTAAAAAACTTCATACACAACTAGTACGCCCTGCGGCTTTGCCCGCGGTGAACCCTAGTTATAAACTTTCCTCTTGAAGCACTCTATCTATTGATGAAAACCACATTTAAATCCGTTGCGTAGTTAAGAAGATCTAAGCGTACGTACAAACGGAGGAAGAGACTTTGTTTTAAACCATGTAAAGATAAAAATAATTGAAAACCTCAATTTTTGAAACTGGTTAAAGTGATCTAGTATATAACTTCTACTACTACTACTAAGTAAAGCAGGGGTGTTAAGGCTACAGTGGCCTGAGCGGCAGACATTCACCTTGCCCGAGCCAAGGTTGCTGCAACTTGTCGGACAATAGATAGGATGTATTATCTTTCTTCATTATTATAAATTACGCCAAGTAACTATTAATACCGTATTGTTTCGAGCTACTCGCAGATCTTTATGGAAAAGGTTAAAAGTCTCCTTTGTTAAGTACAATATTATGATAGCCAATGCAAAAATATGTTTACATGCTAATATTTCCACAGTTGGCAGGAGCATATTATATCGGTGCTCCGCCTGACTTGCAACCAGAAAGTAGCTTACCACCATCAAGGAGAAAATCTGCCGCCATAACCTTACGGTGTTTCGGCAACACACAGCCCTTGAGAGTCAGAGTATTCTAGATCTAGCATGTTCACCATTTTCTACCACATTATCGCTTACGAGATAGTGGTCAAACGCTAGCTTTAATATATAAATAAAATTATAAAAATATAGGAGTATTTTTTACTAAAACAATATTTTAGACAAACTACTCTAAGCTATAAATTGAAAATGGCAAGATTACGTCTAAGGAATTTCGTTGTATTTCAACAAAATTAGGATAAGTATAGGACATAGATGTAGATATTTTTGTTCTTAGTCTTAACTGTCTGTACTGTATGTTTATGCAATGCAAAATAGATTTAGCTGAAAATAGCCCTCTACCATTATGTATGCATTTATCCAGTCCCTACAAAGGTTGTCTGGAAGATATTGCTTGATGCGATAAGGCTGATTGCTTTACCATCTTAGTACGTATTTATGACGCTACCGTAAGTTTTTTTAATTTCGGTAATCAATAAAGAGTTAAGTATTGTATAAGTATTGAATATAATTTTCCTAAGGTAATAAGTTCGAGGTATCTGCTTATCTATTTTTTTTTTACTTTTGACTTTTGACTAATTAACAAAATAATTATTCAAATTGGCTTACAATTTGCATAGAAATCGCGTAATATACACACAAAAACATATAGACGAATTGATAACATTCTCCTTTTTGGAAATCGGTTAAAACACTTCCATATCTTAAGTTTACTTAATAATCTTGACACTAGCTTTGAGTTGGGTTAACAAGGGGATACTTTCAAAGGGTAAATAATACAGGGATAATGATTTTTCCTATTTTTAACCGACTTCACAAAAAAGGAGGAGGTTCTCAATTCGTCTGTATGTTTTTTTTTTTTTTTTTTTTTTTTTTTTTTTTTTTTTTTTTTTTTTTTTGTGTGTATGTTACGCGATTTCTCCATCAATTGTGAACGGATTCAAATGATTATTTTTTTAATTGGTAGGATACGTTTCCGAGGTGGTCCCATTTTAATTTTATCGAGATCTGATTAGTATCACCAGAGATATGGAGATAAATACCCCAAACATAGGAGATTGTACTAGTTTTAGTAGAAGAGTCCCAAGAAGATTATACACAATGGAGGTTGCTATTGCATATAAGATATTCTTACGGTAACTGTGAGCGAGATAGAAATAAAGGTGGGGAATTTTTTTTTGTAATATCTTATAGGCAAGCGTTTGACCACTATCTCACCTGTTGCTAAGTGATGATGCGGTCGAAGATAGAGAAGTGGACTAGAATGGGAACTGGCTCTCAAGGATAGCTGCCGGAACACATTAGATGTTTGGCGACAGATTTTCTGACTTGAGGGTGGTAGCTGGCCAGGTGGACACTAGATATGTTCTACCACCATGCGGGGGTTATTGGTTTCTTAACGATGTTTTCCTTCACCGGAGGGCCACTGTGAGAAGCGCACATATATTTTTCGATAGAAAAATTCATTGGTGCACGGCGGTTTGAACTCGGTACCACGGCATCAAAGCCGACTGTTCTCCCAATTACGCCACCGGGCCCTCAATAAATAATTATATATTAATAATTATAATAAATAATTATGTATAAATATAAATAATTTGTCTTCACAGGAATGTTCTACCGGGCAAAGTCTTGTTAGAGTGCAAACTTTTTTTAAACATACCTAATATTTTTTGACATGACATGACATTTGGCGAAGGTGGCGGCCATTTCAGTCCCGCGACACTGCATACATAATTAAATAACTCAGAATCATGAACGTACTTTGTACCAATCAACACAGCAAAAAAAAATTATAAGCATAAAACCACATATTATATAATAGTTACTACGTAAATAATACTTTCCGTTGTTAGGTTGGCTACACAGTGCTTACATAATTCGGGTATCCACAATATAGGGAAGTGCCTCTTATAACGTAGTAGAGTGATTCAGTACCCTGTTGGCCATATGGCGGCAATTAATGTTAATAATCGCAAATAATACTTTTTTATTTTCATTTTGGAATACAACTAGTCCGTGTTATAAAAGTATTTGGAATTATTGTAATAAAACAGACAATTAATTATCGTGTGTCAGATGCTTTTATTGCACAGGGCCATTTTGGACATTGTCCTATGAGACCTTGATGACATCATTATTACTAGTGAATATTTTCACTTTAGCGCGGCATTTAAAGTCAATTTTTTTAGGGTTCCGAACCCAAAGGCTACCAAATGAACACTTTCTGAGACTTTGTTGTCTGTTCGTCCGTCCGTCCGTCCGTCCGTCCGTGTGTCTATATGTGCGCACTTTACAGATCTGTATCTTCTTAACCGTTATAGGTACACACTTGAAATTTTCAAAAAGTATATATCCGTCAGTGTATAACGGCCCAGACACGAAATTTAATAGATGCATGTAATTTCATTAAAACTTTTTTTGCACTAAAAAGGGTAAAATAAGTTATTTTTCAAAAAAAATAAAACCGACTTCATAACCACAAAAAGGCACTCAAAAGCGAAAAATAATTTACTTAAAATTATTATAAGCGTTACCCATGTCTCTATTTGAAGTCGGTGCCAGCCAAGTCTATTGGATATTAGATAGATGCTATGTATGTAGTAGTAGTAAGTAGGTACATGTAGGTTAGTAAGTAGGTAGATACATGTACTCGTAGGTATTATCTATCTACTACCTATTAGACTTGGCTGGCACCGACTTCAAATAGAGACATGGGTAACGCTTATAATAATTTTAAGTAAATTATTTTTCGCTTTTGAGTGCCTTTTTGTGGTTATGAAGTCGGTTTTATTTTTTTTGAAATATAACTTATATGATTTATTTTACGATAATTTCACGTAATTTTAATCTTTACTCGAGGATTATCAACAAAATTCAGCGTTTGTCTTTCAGCTTGCAATTTCAGCGTTTGTCAACCACCACTGTCACTGATAAAAAGATTGTTTCGGGTCAAGTTCAAAATGACCACCGCGACCGATCTCGGTGGGTCAGTTTGTTCTATCTGTCATGCGAGGCATTGCACACCAAACTTTGAGTATTCATTGGTTGAATACTCAAAGATACCAAATGAGTACTACTTAGATGTACCCTGCGGCTTCGCCCACGTCAAAAATATCCTATGGCTTAACGATACTGGCCATACCAGTGCATTTCAGCTAAATCGGTCCAGCCATTTGACCGTCAAGAAGCCCCTAACCAAGAAATATACAAACTGACTTTCGCACTTATAATATAAGTTGATGTTGCTTAGTGTTAATTATCATACAAACTCCATCTATATCAAACAGATTTATTTCAATACGATAAAAAAAAAACGTTACTGGAAAGTATTAACTTTAAATAGTCATAGTTTCAGCGTAAAAATATGGCTGAGTTAGATGCTTACAACTGTAAAGTTATTAAAACAACTGAAAAATATAAGACATATAATCCTAGAAAATAGTGTGATGATTACATGAAAAAAGAATTATCCAAATCGGACTATATTAAGACATAGAAAAATGCTTTTTCTAGTTGTATGGACACGCACGCGGTCTATAGACCTCTTAAAATTGACTTCTAAGATTTTATTACATTGTTTGATAGTACGTTAAGCTAGTAAATTAGCTTATAAAAGCGTGTTCAAAATAAATTTTTGAATTTAAATAAGTTTTCAAACTTAACTTTTCGTAAAGCATAATTTTAGTAACCAGTCACCTGAAGGTTAACCAAAAAGTACAACAAACCCGACTTCACGAAACGGGATATGAAAACTGGTGCAAAATCTGAGTCTTTTTGGAGGTGGCTTGGAATGATCCAGCGCTTTGGCTTTAACTTGGAGAAAGTACTGACGGTATATGTAGAGGTAAGTGTATTATATTTTCTAGCTTAAAACGGCATGAATCCTTTATCATAACTAATAATTCTTACAAGTATTTTAATTTTAGATGTGTCATGCGAAATAAATTATTTTCTTTCTTTCTAAAACCTTTGCTGAAACTGTACTTTGAGGCGATAATTTTTACATTAATATACAATAAGTCTATGAAGGGGGTTGCTTCAAAGCTATTTTCAAAATACTATTTTCGGACCCATGATACTTCTTTTCTGCAGTAGAAGCGAAATTAAATAATTATTATTTGTTTATATACACAGGCCCTATTAGGTTAGTGATTTGTCAAAAAATAATCTATCAACTATCACAGTCTTTAACGTCAACATCGTTCTTTAAACAATAATCTTTCCAGTAACCTTTCAAGTAACTGTCTCAATGTAAACACTGCCGCGTGCAGCTGGTCCAAAACCAGTCGAGTAGAGTGGCCCGACGTGTCTGTCTGACATAATCTGTCCTTCGATTTATTGTAACGTGCTAAACTTGGCTTCTTGTTATCGATTGGTGTAAATACTGAATATTAGCGAAAAAAATGTGTTTACTTAGACAACAAAGTATAGGATGTGGAAAATTTAGGGGAACATATTAATTATTATTTTTATTAATTATTATTATTATTAAAAACGGAAATTTAACGTGACTTTCGCGATGTCGATATAGCGATCGACATATGTTTCGGCCTCATCCGGAGGCCTTCTTCAGGGTAACTTATTATTACAACATGGCAATTATAACTTTAATACGTAATAAAAGGATTGACTTCACCCGAGTTTCTTTTTGTTAATTGCTCTATATCTCTGGATATATCCAATAAATCTGAAAATGTCTATAGTGGATCATCATCATAATCATCATTTTCTCGGCTCGTTGCTTTCCACTACAGAGCATTAGATACATCCCTCTTACGCCACGTATCCCTGTTTTAAGCTACTCTTGGCCTGATTCTCAATCATTCGAAAACCTAATCGGATTTTGAAGCTTCGCTAATTTTGATTACTGATAAATCCGTAAACTATTTTATTGCGGATACTGATGTTTGAAGTGAAAACTTCTTTAGCGGCATTGGAAGTTTTTGGGATGGCTAAAAAGTGTTAAATTCGCGTCAGGATACGTGACCTGATCGAAAATTCGTAAAACGGAGGGAGAGTAGAAACTTTTATTGGGATGGGTAAAAAATGTTAAACTCTCCTGTAACAGCTCTAAAGAACTGTAAAGCTAAGTAATTGATACTTGCACACTCTCCTGAGAAAAAGGGAACTTATTGAATGACAGTAAGACGGACGACGATGTGATTGTATTTAAGGGCTCATATCTAATTTAAATTAGGTTATAGTTACCTACGTAAGTAACTTATTTATTTAAACAACTTAAAAATAACTACCTACTGACGATATCAAAATTATATAAACTACAATATTTAAACTAATAATAAAAGACAGAACCCACGTAACTTTAAAAATAATTTCATAAATGACACCCTTCTTCTGTTAAGGTACGGACACACCGCAGCGTCCTGCGTGCGTTATCTAGGTGGCGATCAGATTGCGCAGTAGTATTTGTACCGACTGGTTCACACCAAACGCGATCAGAAGTATCATTGAAAAGTACTGATATCGCGCCCGCAGATCGTAGGACGCTGCGGTGTGGCTGTACCATAAGGCGTTAAAAAACCACTTTAATTTACATTCGTGCTTGTAATAAAATGGAAGGGTAATTTGCACAATCATTCGAAAACAATTTCGAAAGGTGCCTTTCCTTCGACTCTGTTCAGTGCAATACAAAATGTTGCCATCGGAAATTATTATATTTCAATTCCAAAAAAACAGTGATTCTAATCGGATAGTTCGGATAGGTTTCTGCGATCAAATAGCAAATCTCATGCGCAAATAGCTCAAAAATAATTTTCTAAATTAAAAATTACGTTTCCAAGTTCGAATATATTTGTAATGAAAACAAATATGTTGACCACAAAATATCAAGACCACTTCATGACTGTTATTACTGTTCGGACTGTTATTAGCCACCCCTAAAGCAATGAATAAATCTTAATACATCAGCTTAGGAGTTATATATTAGTTATAACACCAATATTATAAATGCGAAAGTCAGTTTGTATATTGGTTTGTTTGCTTGGGACTTCTTCATGGTCAAACGGCCAGACCGATTCAGCTGAAATTTTGCACAGCGGTAGCCAGTATTATGGATTAGGCTACAGGATACTTTTTAACGCGGGCGAAGCCGCGGGGCACAGCTAGTAATATATATATCCCACATATTTTTTTAATATCCCAAAAAACTTTTTAATGCGTTCCGTGATTCGCCTCGCTAAGTGATTGTTTTATCTTTACGCTGGATACTGGATAGCATGACGATGTTATTGTTTATTATTAGGTAGGTATATCAAAACGTTTTTTTTTTATAAAGGATGAATGTTTAATAATGACATCTTCATCTAAAACAGAGTGACGACGCAGCCGATAATGTAGCATAGGTAGTAGCTCAGTATTGCATATTCACTCTTGATTAGAACTCAGTGGGCTCAGTGGGCTGGTCATATCTGCCGCAGGACTGATAACCGTTGGGGTAGACTTGTCCTAGAGTGGAGACCGTGAATCGGCGAACGTAGCGTAGGACGTCCTGTGACTAGGTAGAGCGACGACATACGCAAAGCGGTGGGCATGTGACTGGAAAAGAAGAGCCGAAGTCCGGGCTCAGTGGCTTTGGGAGAGGCCTACGTCCAGCAGTGGACTGACACCGGCTGATGATGATGATGATGATGATGATGATGATGATAGGTATAGGAGATAAATCGAATCTGTATAAAATTCTAGGCAGTGTATTTTGCTTACAGTCTTTTATGGTGCGATTTTATGTGAACCTAGTGTCAATTCTTTTGGTAGGTACTTCAATGTGAATGCTCTAAATATTATGTATGTGTTGAAGAGTGAACGAAACTTAGCTCCAGCTAGGCGGAGCGACGATACAAGCTAGCTAACTGGCAGCGGTTGGAGCTCACGATTGAGCTCAGTGGCGTGCCATAGGTGAGGCCTATGTCCAACAGTGGATGAATACTGGCTGTTAATGATAATGATAATATTGACATGTTCGAACTAAGGCAAACTCATAACACAGCACAAACTAACGCTATCTCTATTTAATGATAGAGATAAGACGAGGATAGCCCTATTTTAGCAGAAGCTTTCTGTGGTGAAGAAAACTAAATATGTGACAATAACAATTGTGATCAAATCATCATCATCATCATTAGCCTATATTAGTCCACAGCTGGACATAAGCCTCTCCAATCGCACGCCACTGAACACGATTTGTGCTACTCTCATCCAGCTCTTCCAAGCCGCCTTGCAAAGATCATCGCTCCACCTAGTCTGAGGGTGCAGCAATTAAATATTTCACAAAAATTTTATCTCATTTACTAAAAAGGAGCAAAATCTATTCATCATCAGAAAAAATCAGAGATATATGTTTTTTTTTTTTCATTAAAAAGATTACTCGCAATGTGGGTTGCACATTACTAGTATTCTTGTTAACCCCTCCTACTGAGCTAAATATGCTTGTGTCTAGAGTGGGTTCACGTCAATAGTGCAATGGGTGTGGTGGGGATCGAGCTCACGACCTCTCGATCGCCAGTCCGACACCCTATCCATTGGGCTATTGCCGCCTTATATATTATATTAAAAAATACTTATTTAGGAATGGTTACATACCAAGGAAGAAGTAGGAACTATATCTATGTCTAAATCACAACTCCTTTCGGTATCTGCATACAATCATGGACCTGCGAACAAACAAAGAAGACAATGGTTTAAACTTTTTATGATATACAGCGACCGCCCCGGCTTCGCACGGATAGAGCATTATGCCTACATTTTTTGCATTAGCTTGTTGCGTCGAGTATGAATTAACAACTTCAACAATAGTCGTCATATTACAACCAATTTAAACAAAACCTTCACGATTTATACACCAAAGCCTTCCTCATGAATCACTCTGTCTATTGGTGAAATTTGCATGAAAATCTGTTTAGTAGTTTTTGAGCTTATCGCGAACAGATACACAGACAGACTAGGCGGGGGACTTTGTTTTATAATATGTAGTGATAGTGATGTGGTAACGGTATAAGCTAAACGCTCACTTGATGGTAAGCGAGTGAGAATGTGGTCAAACGCTAGCTTATCTAAACTAATATAAAAAGAGGAAAGATTTGATTTTTTGTTTGTTACGATTTAACTCAAAAACTGCTGGATCGATTTAAAAAATTCTTTCACTAATGGAAAGCTACATTATCAGCAAGTAACAGTAGCTATATTTTATCTCCGTATTCTCATGAGTACGGGAACTACGCGGGATTTTACCCGCGTAGTAGCTCCAGCTCCAGCTCCTCGCGGTTTTCCGCTAGGAGCTGCTACCAATAAATTTAAAAAAACTGTGCCACAAATAGCCTGGATTATGAGAAATGGGCGCGTCACTACACTGCACTACACTACACTACACTACACCCATTACCTGGAGACAAGTGATGTTGAGCCTCACATGCCCTGCTTTCACTGGACACTGCCATTTAAACCGAAAATCATTTCAACATGTGGTAGAAGATAATTATATCGATTTTCCGTCTGATTTGCTATCAAAACTTAGGTTAAATTCCATCATGGAGAAATCTGTTGCCATAACCTTAAAGTGTTCCGGCAGTACAGGCTTTGAGAGTCAGACTATTCGAGGTCTACCGTGTTCATCCAATTTAATCACATCATGGCTTACCATCAGGATAGAAAGTGGTCAGACACTAGCCTATCAGATATATAATAAAACATGGTAAAACAAAAGTTGACAAATCCTGGACTCGCAGAAATCCCAAGACAACAAATAAACATCACAAAATATCGTATACTTTTGTCAGAATATTACAAAAACGCTATTGAATTGAAAGTACGAGTGGGTAGGTACTATAAAAGATCTAACCGCAAAATGACCCTGTACGTTAAAAACCTGAAGTTTTTGTGTGGTTTCCCACAAAACACCAACAAAAGTCATTGAAGCAACACTAATGCGTATTTTTATCATTACTGCTTTAGTTTGACCGAGCAAACCATGACAGCTTAAAAATAATAACAATGAAATATTGGATGTCGCTATATATGTCGCAGCCAACTAGCTTAATTAGCCATTCAATCAACAGCCTAGCCTAGCCTAGTAGCGTTTGTTACAACATTTAATAAACTGGTTTCGTCTGACACTAGGGCAACACATTAGAGAACAGTGACCACCGAGCGGCCGCGCGTCTACAAAACCAACGCCATGGCGTTTAAATGAAAGCACAGAAGACCTTCAAATGGCTCAGACCTATAAAAGTTGATTTCATAGCGTCATCAACTAGAAAAAGCTAAAACTTAAAACGGCAGGACGGTTTTTCATGAATTAAAGCTAAGAACACTCTCGATTAAGAAACTTTATCAACAAAAAAAAACTTAATTAAAATCGGTTTATCCGTTTTAGCGCTACGATGACAGACAGACACACACATACACAGATACACACGTCAAACTTATAACACCCCTTCTTTTTGCGTAGGAGGTTAAAACTGTACTGAAGCCTTCACGCTAACAGAATGTATAAAGTATTTGCATCGTAAATAACATCAGATGTACTACATGTACTGAACTTCCGTAAATGTACATCATCTGGTTAATGGCTAGCTTTTAGCATAATAATAACGGAGTGAGCGGTTTTATGTAACCACTTCATCTTTGTTTGCACATAGCTACGTTCGATCATTGGTGCGATGGGTAATGGATTACAAAAAGTATACATTAAAATATTATATGATAATAATAATAATAAAACTTGGCGGCACTCTAGGTTTAGGTTTTTTTATAATATTGTTTATTTGAAATTATTATTTTCTATTGTTGTTTGGATATCTTTATTGTAAAAAAACCTAAAACTAAGAAATAAAATAAATAACGTAAATAATAATAATGTGTTTATTTCAGGCATCTTAAAATTAGCCCATATTAATACATACCTTAGAGACTAACATATATACAATAAAAATTATATACTATAGTGGTAGGGCTTCTCCTAGTCCGCCTGGGGCGGTACCACTTTGATAATTAATTCAGCCTAGAAATACTTAGAAATGGTTTTTTGTTTGAATGACAATGTGTCCAGTGAAATTACATTACACGGACCGCTATTGCAGTCAGAGTCAACAGCTTGAAGCTGCCATTGATAACTGCTCGACCAGTAGGTAATTTAAATTTTAATTCAAATCTGTAGCATTATGGGTTTTCAGGAAGAAGCACTACTGCTGCTTTTGCTCAAACGACGACGGCGGCATAGAAATAGAAAATTGTGCTGCTTCGCGAAAGCAGTCGACGGCTCGAGCAGTCAGTGTATGCCTGGGGCCTGCTTGACCGCACGATGAAATTTCACCGTGCAGCCAACCGCCCGAAGCAGTTGCAACTGCTCGAGCGGTTCGTGTATGTACGTACGCAGAAGTCTGTAGTTCACTATGTAGTCGCAGTTTGAAGCAGTCGATCCTAACTGCTTCAAGCTGTCCGTGTATGCCCAGCCTTAACATCTTTATGTCTCGAGGTAATAGGCGCAGTGCAGTGATATGTGTTGACATGCAAAATTCTGGATATCCAGAATTGTGCATGCCGCTTTATATCTCTAATACTCTAATCCGTACCCATAGGATACAAACAGAACCCTGTTACTGAGACTTCGCTGTCCGTTCGTCCGTCCGTACGTCCGTCTGTACGCCTTTCACATGGCTGTATCTCCTTAACCGTAATAGGTAAATACTTGCTTAAAATTGTCACAAAGTATGTAGACGCTATAACAACAAGTACTAAAAACTAAATCTAATAGGTGTCCCCATACAAGGAACGTATTTTTTGACGTGATAACGTCTTATAAATCGGTGAACTCCGGCTGCACGCACGAAAAAGTGTCACGTTCCGCGTGCAAGCGAGAGCGTGGAACAAACGATAGAGAGGCACGATCGTAAGACGTTATCACGTAAAATTATCGTCCATAAACCGACAGACAACCAAATTTTTAAGGCGTTTTTTGCTCTATCTTATGAATCTTAAACACTAAAAATAGAATAAAGTTAATGAGTTTAAAGGGGTATCAGGGTGCCATATAAGAAACGTATTGTTCGGCAAATTATGTTCAATCTTAATTAATATTGTTATGTGGTACGGAACCCTACGTTTGCGATTACTGTGTTACGTAACCCGTCTTGTACGAGTCCGACTCGCACTTGGTTAGTTTATTATTATTTGACGAGGCACATGACATCTGACTTTATTCCAATTCGCATACCTATCGTAACTAACCCAACCACATAAATATAAATTCATATTTCTGTGATCCCAACCCATTTTTCAATTCCTTCAAAACGTAACATTAAAGTCTAGACGTACAAAAGCCAACAACAATTTTGACGTACAAAATAAAACATCCTAAAACATTACATCCAAACACTTGAAACTGAACATGCATCTCAACATCCAAAATTAAATAAAGTTTGTAATTTCTCAAGCGAGGCGGTGAAAGGCAAGGCAAGGCCGAAAGACAATAGTCTGGATTATGGCCGATACACACCACCGGAAGACGCTTCTATTCATAACGAACGCTTTGTCTTGCAGATTCTTCTCCGATAGAAATGATGATTGGAGCGAACTTAGGGGGCTATCAAGGTCTAACTTTAACTTTATATCAGTAAACATATATATTGTTTTAAGTGAAAACTTCTTTAGCTGCGTTGTGAACTTTTTGGGATGGGTAAAAAAATGTTAAACTCTCGTCAGGACACGTGACCTGATCGAACATTTTTTAGACGGAGGGAGAGTAGACCAAATGCACAACGCGAATGTTCATGTTTTTATTTCTGCCGGCACTACCGAATTGCAACCCGTTGTTTTTTATATTGTATAGTATAGGCTAGCGTTTGACCACTATTTCACCTGTTGGTAAGTGATAATGCGGAAGGTAGAGGATGGTAGAACGCTAGGCCTAGAATGGGAACTGGCTCTCAAGGACTGCTGCCGAAACACATTAGATGTTAGGCGACAGATTTTCTATCTTGAGGGTGGTAGCTGGTAGCTGGCCACTAGATAGTGTCTACCACCATGAAAAAAAAATCAATAATAGCAGTTTTATATGACGATAGAAAGAGATTTTTTGGTGCTCATTGTCATTATATGACCATTGCTGCGCGAGAGTTTGAAACTTTTATCGCTGAATCTCTGGAGATACTCATCAAAATTTGAAAAAAAAATACTAAAAAATCACACCTACTCAAGAATATTTAAAATCGGTTCATTCCAGTGATAAGAATTAAGCGTATCGTATATCTTCATATCTCTGGAGATACTCATATAATGTCATTGTTTTATATATTGGGACCACTTTGGAGATGTACCAAAGAATCATTCGATTCACGTAACAAACATTAAAAAAAAAAAACAAAGACACAAATTGAAATCTTCTCCTTTTTGGATGTCCGTTGAAAATGTATTTTTTTAAATTTTGAAGTAGTCTCCTAATCAAGTTGTTTGCTATGTACAATATATTACAAGTTATTAATACATCTGATAAAAGAATTTTCTATATGAGTAAATTATGTTGGACACTCAAAAACTAAGACCTAATAATCTCCGACGATTCTGACAATTCTTTTCTGAACAAAAGAAGCAAAGTTTATATAATTAATTAGAAAACAAACACTAATCCAACCTTGCTTAATAAAAAGAAAACTGTACTGTAATACATCGACTATTATATTACAGTTTCCTAAAAGCAGCCTTAAATAATAAAAAGAAAAATTACATGACTTGATTTCTAATACATCTAAAGCTGTCGTAATTACCCAAACTAAATACCCCCTCGTTACTAAACTTACTACGTATAAGTACGTAATAATCCTTTTTAGTATAATTAAATTTTACCCTACAATTTACAAATCAACTCGAACCTATAAACGTTTAGGGAAAGTGTAGCCCTCGGCTTAAATAACATAGAATTTTAGTAACATAGAATTGACTTAATTACATAGACCAGCTATACTCAAAGTGTGCTCCGCGGAGCCCCAGGGCTTCGCAAAGCTTTTGTAGGGGCTCCCCGAAAATATTGGTCATACTGAAATCAAATTACTAAAGGGGGTACTCTATGCGTATGTGATCGCCGCTGCCTAATGATGATGAACACTCCCCACTTTTAACAAAATCGACTTATTTTTTGACGATATAATTGAATCGACATTTGTACAGATGGAGCCAAGGCAATACCAGGTAAAATAGCAGGAGCAGTATCACGGATAAAAAATAAATCACCTAATTAAAAACTTGGTTTCGATTTATTTTAGGGCTCCGCCAGATATTGACAGAATGTATGAAAATAACAAACAATCAATCAATTAATAAAACGCTATCAGTCACGTAGAAACATTAAATTTGAAATAATCATGTACTATAACCAACATAATCACTGTAACAATATACTTTACATCGTCTGCCATTTAAAATTGATTTTCCTTATGACTATCGCGAAACTGATCTAATAAAGGCATAACCTTAGGCGCTAACAGACGAGTCAGTCAGACAGTCTATCAGCGACTGCTGTCGGCAGCGGATAGCGACCGTCGCCGACGGCGCGCTGCCCATAGTGGTGCGCGCTTAGCCTTAAAGTTGCTAAAAGACAACAATTGTGTTTTTGGTTTTTCGCTCTTAGAAAGTAACTACATACTCAGTAAACATAAAAAAAAACAATGGGTTGCACTCCGGGAGTGCCGACAGAAGTGAAAACTTGAACACGTCATTTTTGGATATTTTGAAATGACACCTCGCGCAAGCGCCCTGCGCTCCGTTTTACGAAGTTTCGATCAGGAAACGTGACGCGAGTTTAACATTTTTTACCCATCCCAAGAAAAGTGCACAACGCCGCTAAAGAAGTTCAGTTCAAAAATGAAACAACAAAGGGTAGGCACAATTTGAGGCACGCGACTGAGACAAGCTACCGCGATAGAAGTTTGCGACACACGACACATCTGCTTCGTATGCAATTGTATGAAGGACATTTAAAGGGTGAGATAGAGAGACAGCATTAATTAGGTGAAGTGACAGACAGAACTGTCGCAGTGTTTTGACTCTTTTCTCGTGTCATTGTCGCTTTTCCTGGTCGCGTACCTCAAGTTCTGCTTTACCACTGTCTCAAGCGTCACTGATGGACCGTCGTTCGTCTGTAAGCACCCTTATCCTAGTCCGCCAGAGGCTGATTCACCTTTTATTCGAGGTCAAACAATTCGCCGCTACCACCTAGCTTATCTAGATTTATTCATAAGTTCATGAATACATTCTAGATTTATGATTAAGAAATATTGTTACAAAAATTATGATTGATTACCGTCGGAATTAATTTTGTAGACGAAGGTTTGGGATAGTTTGCTCTGTGAGTTGGACTAAAGTCAGTTATCCAGCGCCTCGCCTTACGGAAGTCTTCGTCTTCGTCTTCGTTTTACTGAATACTGAAGTTCCAGTCAAGCAGAATTCCATCTGACCGAATCGCTAAACATCATGTGATGACGTTTAAAACCTACTATAATTCAGAACCAACCACAATTTACTCAAGTTCTTATATCTCTTACGTTGCTCCTAATGTAAAATCCGTTTGTAAAATTGTTTAGACACTTTAGACGAATGCAAAACCACGTAAATATCCTCAAACCACCTGATGTTCCAATCTAGAAGTTTCACTTAAACCTAGTAATTTTACCTAATAGTTACAATTACGGTCTGAACTTCTACCTTCGCCCTACCGTCACGACGTGAACAAAATAAAACGCTCTACCCAAAGCTCGTGACCGCGACGCCCTACTTTTTCCTTTGGCCTTACAAAAACAACGAACCGATTTAGTTTTCACACTTATCTTTAAACATTTAAGGTCTAAATTACTATCTGTTGAAAATTTGTGTACAGATTTGGAAAATATCACTGTCTTAAATAGGAGTACCACAGGGTTCGGTGTTCGGTCCTCTATCTTAAAGTATAGTTTGGTTGATCGAGAGTTGTGTCGTTTCACCTGATCCCTGCGTTGTAATGGCTTACATAAGTAATTTATGTTGTTTCCTGGAGTCTGTCGGGACTGTTTAGAAAGTGGTTAGAGAATGGGTAGATAATTAGGGAAACAAAGCCGTATCACTCACGTAACGTTGGGTCACGGAAGGCAGCTTTTTAATGGGTGGATTTATATTTTACTGGGTAGATCGATAATTATTTACTGTAACACCTCTTATCATAAAATAACACAATAAGACATTAATTTTTATTTACGTGTTATAATTACGTGTTATAATTTTTATTAACGTGTTATAAATCTTTCGGGTAACTTTAGGATGAAGAGGACTGATAAAGAAAAACATTAGATGGAGTTTTTTTAAGCGCATTCACAAAAAAGGAGGTGGTTCTCAATTCGTCAGAATATTTTTTTTTTATATATGTTCACCGATTACTCGAAGATGCCTGAACCGATTTGGAAAATTATTTTTTTGTTTCATAGGATACCCTTTCCAAGTGGTCCCGTTTAATTTTAACGAAATCAGTTGAGCGGTTTTTAATATATCAAAATTTGTATTACGATGCAATTATATACCTCGATGCATCGATATGAATGTGTTTACGTGTACCTGCCTCGATGACATGATACTGGCTACTGGCTATTTTGACTAGCACGACGTTTGAAGTCGTTTCTTTCAGTTTTTTAAACGATCTTAAATAATTAAGATAAATATTAAGTACTTAACATACCTACTAACTTTACTACTGGTCAAACGCGGTTACACTCATGACAGCCAATGTCCTATTCCACCATATTGGCAATGCTTATGTAAAATTTCCGGTATATATAAGTCGCGGTTAAATCTTTTAGAGAACAAACAAGCAAACAAATGTTTGCATTAAAATATTACTGGGGATTTTCTTGATTAATGAGATGATTTTGTTCGTATATATTACATACCAGTGCATACATGCCTGAATCTTTATTATATCACTACATAGTATAAAACAAAGTTGATTCCCGCTGACTGTCCCTATGTATGCTTAGATCTTTAAAACTACGTAACGGATTTTGTTGCGGTTTTTTTTAATAGATAGAGTGATTCAAGATAAAGGTTTATAAGTATAATACATTCATAATATAGTAGAGAAACACTGATAATTTTATTGGTTTCTAACGTGATGTCGTAAAGACGTCAAGAAACACTTTTTTTGCGCGTATATTGCAAACGCTAGCTCAACCCTACAAGATAGATCAAAATAATGTACTACAATATTATACACCTTAAAAAGGTCTACAAAAAAATTTGAATTTATATATGTCTATCTCTTAAGAAAACCCACAATAACCATTTTTTAACCATTACTTTTTACGAGAAATAATGGCTTATTTACGAAGCGATTTTAAGCAATACAGCATTAATCCTTATACAATTAAATACTTTAAATACATTGTGCATTTAAAATATATCAATATGGCCCTTTACAACATGTAATTTAAATGAATATTTTCGAAGATATCACAGATTTAAAATTTAGGGACATAGCGGTTGCGGCGGTAATGTTGCGGCGGGCGGGTCGCTAGTAGTATATAAAACAAAGTCGCTTCCCGCCGTCTGTCCCTCCGTCTGTACGCTTAGATCTTTTAAACTACGCAACGGATATTAATGCGGTTTTCATCAATAGATAGAGTGCTTCAAGAATAAGGTTTATAACCAGGATTAAACACGGCCAAAGCCGCAGGGAATAGCTAGTTTATGATAATTATTAATAAATTACAATAACACCCCATGAACTGACAATAAACTATTCTTTAATGTCAAAGTGTGGGTGGTAATAATGAGTATTTATGTGGCCTTATAAAATATAACTGTTTATCGATTAAGAGCTCACCTTTTATTGATTTTGAAATAAAAAATATAACTATTAATCAGCGAAATCATATTTATTTTCAACCGCATTCCTAAAAGGAGGAGGTTCTCAATTAATTCTTCTGTATTTTTTTAATACATTTGTTACCCGATTATACCGCCAATTGTGAATCGATTTAGATGTAGGTAAACCTTTATCGTTGGTAGGGTTAATCTATAAGGTGACCACCATTTATATTTTATCATGATCTGATTAGTAAGTACCTCCAGAGATATGGAATTAAACATCTCAAACTTGTTACTGGAACTGACTCGCTTGGCATGTGAAGTCGTTTTTTTTAGTTTTTAAACTATTTTAATTATATAATTGAATAAGGAAAAGAAAAATACAGGTACAAAGGTCTAGTTTGTGTAAAACGTGACAAATTCTCAATTGTACGTTTACTCAATTGTACGTGATTCACGAACAAAATTAATTTCACAAAAGATAATGTGATTGAATAACATTTGAACTTGTGCTATTTACACACCAAATAACACATAATAACGTATTGTGATAACTAATATCAGATCACGAACTTGAAGGGGTAATTGTTACCTACAGGTAGTAAATTGTCACCTACAGGTGTGTCTTTGTCACCTACAGATAGTTCACTAGTACCTATAGGTGAGTCATTGTCATCTACAGGTGGGTCATTGTTACCTACAAGTGGGTTATTGTAACTTACAGATAGGTCATTGTCACCTACACGTGGGTCATTGTCACTTACAGATGGGTCATTGTTATCCACATGTGTAGGTATATCTCATCTCTGGCTGATTGTAAATGGGTTATAAACCCACCGAAGATATGTTGCCCATCGGTTCTGCATGTTTCGGCATTATATTCGGTAGGCCAGTGCGGAAGGCGAGTAGAGACAGCGCAATGTGAATATTACAAATTTCCTTTGTCCGGCATTTCTTCTCGCTCAAACTATCTCGCCGCCTATAATAGGCGATGATGTGGTCGAAGATGGTATAACACGCTAGGCCTACAATGGTCTGACTCTCAAGGGCTGCTGCCGGAACACCGTAAGGTTATAGCGGTAGATTTTTTCCTTGATGATGGTTAATTACTTTTTGGTAGCAAGTCAGATGGAACATCGATATAATGCTCCTACCATCTGTGGACAAGCAGTACGAGCACCCATTAATACACATAGAAATACCCATTAGTGCATGGCTAGTATTTGGACCAACGACGTCCCGGTTCAAGACAAACTTGCTATCATTTACGCCAATGGGCTGTCTGAAGTTCATGTGTAACACATATTGTTAGCGTTTTGCTGTAATAAAACCTGCATGGTGCGCCTCACTGAGCGGGTGGCGCCTCTGGCGGTCAATATAGAAGATAGAGCTAGGAACTCTGTGGTTATAGAGAAAAGAGCGGGAGGATAGTATTGTATTAGGGCGAAAATAAATGCTTGTTTATAAATTGTAATACAGATTTTTATTAATATTATGTAACTAGCTGATACCCGCGACTTCGTTCACGTGCACCAAGAATTTATTAGCCTATGTACATCCGCATGCTATAAAGTATTGCCTTGTTTAATTTCAGCAAGATCGGATCGTCCGTTTAGGCATGATTAGGTTAGAAACAGACATAGTAACAGAGTTACAAACGTTGGTATAATATTAGTCTGGATTATATAGACACACATTTATCTTTCAGCAATATACCAAATCTCACACTTCTCAGGCGTCGTGCGCAATATTCTTAAAAAGAGTTCCGAAGTTTTTACAGCACGAATTAATTTAAATATCATATCGCTGTCGTTGGTAAGATACGGTCATACCGCGCGTCCTGCGATCTTCGGGTACGATCTAAGTACTTTTTAAATGTTTTCTGATCGCGTTTGGTGTGAACCAGTCGGCACAAATACTACTGCGCTATCTGATCGCCGCCTAGATCGCGCACGCAGGACGCTGTGTGTTCGTACATTTATGAAGTAAGACAAGAATATGTTATATATACGTGATACATGTTTTATGTATTCCTACTTTAATACATACGTACTACCTACCTACCTACTACACATACCTACCTACACTACACGCAAGTATGTAAACAATGAAAGTTGCAACGAAAGGTTCGTCGAAGTGTGACCATTTTGCAAGATGTGGGCAAATACACGTTATAATTATAATTTTATGCAAACACACTTCTTACGACGTCGAGATGGAAAGCCGATGTTTCTACTACGTTACATTGTCTGATTTTTCAACTGAATTAAACACTGAAGTTTTTATACAAAGGGCAACACCCGTAAGCAGAATTTTAGAAATGCATAGTATTGTATTGCATTGTATACCATATTTGACCACATCATCGCTTACCACCAGGCGATATAGTGGTCATTCCTCGTCTATCACGCACAAAATCCCAGAGAACTAAAATTAACATAATTAAGATAGTTTAAAAACTAAAACAACCGACTTCCATGCCACGCGAGTCAGTTTCAGTAGCAAGTTTGAGATGTTTATCGTCATATCTCTGGAGATACTTATCAGATATCGATGAAATTACAATGAAACTAACTCGGAAACATACCGTATCGATTAAAAAAATAATCATTCAAATCGGTTCACAATTGACGGAGTAATCGGTAACATACATACAAAAAAAAACATACAGACGAATTGAGAACCTCCTTC
The DNA here is from genome assembly GCA_954871355.1 of Cabera pusaria. Taxonomy (NCBI): domain Eukaryota; kingdom Metazoa; phylum Arthropoda; class Insecta; order Lepidoptera; family Geometridae; genus Cabera; species Cabera pusaria. The sequence goes on from OX940891.1 coordinate 6,162,799, forward strand.
TTTATGGAAGTCGGTTGATAATAAAATGAAGTGTCATCATCATTATCCTCAGCCAATCTCCGTCCATCTTACGACACAGCTCTTGAGAGTCAGACCATTGCAAGCTTAACTTGTCCACCATCTTCGACCACATCATCGCTTACCACCAGGCGCGATAGTGGTCAAACGCTAAACTATCGGATACAATATATATAAAAAGATCTGATACTTTATTAGCGCCATGCGCTAACAGTTTCAACAACAAAACCAAAGTCGTGCTCAAGTGAACTTTGGCACAACGACCAAGGAAAACCGGTCGCAATATAATACCTTGAATAGAGCCTGCGGTGACGTAAACTAAACTCTTTTATATTTAGATCTAACACAATGTTGCTGTGAGATTGTGGAGAGTGGCTTAACTAAAGGTAAAAAGTTATAGTCTTATGAATAAATTACTAACTAGCTTCCTACAATTTAAAGTATCATCCGAACCCTGGGTAGCGCTAAATTGTAAACTCTATGAATGACTGCCGAAACCTGTAGATAAAATGTAGTATAAAAAAAAACTGATTTCGCTTTTAACTACAGAAGAAAGCGAGTTGTAACTCGCTTTCTTGAGGGGTTTACCCTCAAGAAAGCGAGCCTACACCTCTTGGCTTCATTATCAAATCCTTGTTAACAATCCAAACCTATTATACTAATCGATATACCTATTGGACTAATGGATACGAATCATATGAGCCCAAACTCGATGGGTTTACTAGTAACCATTTACCCTCAAGTTAGAAAATCTGTCGCAAAACATCTAATGTGTTCCGACAGCCATCCTTGAGAGCCAGTTCCCAATCTAGGCCTAGCGTGCCACCATCCTCGACCGCATCAACACTTACCAACAGGTGAGATAGTGGTTAAACACTAGCCTGTATAATATTTTAAAAAAGAGCTGCACTTTGCTTTCACACTTTTCACCTCCTGCTCTATTATCAGATTATCTTGAAGATACCAAATTATAGTACCAACATTTGTTATCCGAACTACACGTATATGTAATGTACAGAGTATGTTAAAATGAATCCCATAAATTGACAACATTTATTCTTTTGGTGTTTAAAAGTGAAAAAAATAGAAGGGCGATAGCATAAATAATTGAGGCAAGGACCCCAAAGAAGCATGTGCTGTACATGCTTCTTGGTTGGTGTACATTATGTAAATCGAACCATACTAAGCCGGGAGATTTCTCACGATGTCTTCCTTTACCGGCAGAACTGTTGAGAATTCGTTTATTATTTTATGGTATCAAAACAAAAAACGAAATCCCAAAATATAAATGAAAAAATTGCCACCGTAACGAAAACAAAAACCAGCCAATTAAATACATTGATAAAGATATAATTAAACTAAAAATACCTGGGATTGTGTGTATCAATTTAAATTTTTCACCACATTTCGACGTAGTTTCACATAGTATAATAATATCTATTACATTATGCGAATTTAACCCAGCTTTGGTTATCTAAATAGGGATCTCACTTAAAATAATTATGTCTAAAAAAAGAGTTCTATCCCATTTCCGTGTTTAAAATGTGATGGGTCTCAGTTATCAACTATTTTATATTTACTGAAACATAACGCGCGACGGCTATTACAAATGGAACGTAACATAATAGCAATTATCCGATTTTACCAGAGTTATTTGATAAAAATCCTATCCCATCTTTTGAAATAAACTGGCCAAGTGCAAGTCGGACTCGCACTGTTGGGTTCTGTACCACACTACAGTATTTTATAAGATCGAGCAAAAAATACGTAAAACATATTATAATTTTTCGCCACCAAAAAATTATAATTAATACACATTTTATATCTTATAACGCCATCCAACGTCTAACAAAGGTGTTAGGGATCGACATTTCAATATAACTATGGGACGTTTACCTAACTAAGTAATCATAGATGGCGTGAAATGCCGAAAAAACACGTTTCTTGTATGGGGACCTTCTATTATTTTTAACTTTATTCTGTTTTTAGTTTTTGTTGTTATAGCGGCAACAGAAATACATCATCTGTGGAAATTTCAACTGTCTAACTATCACGGTTCATGAGATGCAGCCTGGTGACAGACAGACAGACGGACAGCGGAGTCTTAGTAATAGGGTCCCGTTTTACCCTTTGGGTACGGAACCCTAAAAATGATCTTGTCTATTAAAATGGCTACAGAAAATCTACAAACTGTGTGTGTATAAAAGCTTCTAAGGCCAGGTGCCTATTACATACGAACCACAGATATATATATATATATATATACAATAGATAACGCCTATTATCACGATTTGTATCGATAGCGAGCGTGCCAAATTTTTATATATATATATTGTATATATGTATGTATATATATATATATATATATATCTGTGATACGAACGGAACGTTTTGCTTACAATCGGTTAACATATCGTGAGCAAAAAATCCGTCTGTATGTCAAAGGAACCGGGCATAAGCAAGTCGCCAACCGGCATCACCAGAAGACCAGCGTTGGTCATTTGAAAGACAAATTTTATGCTGAGGTTGGGTCATTCGATGACACTTTGCATAGTACTTTGTCTAAGACTTATGTATATAAATCATAAGTTTATCTACTTTTTATTTTATTTTGTATTTTATGCTATTAATATTATTACTATTTTATACTAAGTGTCAGCAAATAAGCTTTTTCACTTTCACTTTCAAATTATTGTATAGGTAAAACTTTTACGAACAATCTGTTCATATAACTACTTAAACTGAGAATAAAGTGTCTGCAATTAACATCCCTCCTACATAATCAAAGCAACCTTGCAAAGTTACTAGTTCTATTGTTTTCGCAACCGGTTCTCTTTAACAGCCACGAACGCTTATTTTGATAACGAAATTAAGTCATTGCTGATATTTAATTTAAAGAGGTGAAGGAAATTTAGCTAGAGCGTGATCTTACATTAATAATAACAGGTTTTGTAACTCTGTGGATAAATCACATTTTTAAAACTTAAAACTCACGTTCATTTGAAATGTATTATTATGTTTTTTTTAATATATCTAATAGGCAAGTGTTTGATCACTATCTCACCTGTTGGTAAGTGCTGACGCGGTCGAAGATGGTAAGCACGCTAGGCCTAGAATGGGAACTGGCTCTCAAGGATAGCTGCCGGAACACATTAGATGTTTGGCGACAGATTTTCTACTTTGAGGGTGGTTGCCAGGCGGACACTAGATAGTGTCCTACCACCATGCGGGGGTTTTTGATTTCTTAGCGATGTTTTTCCTTCACCGGAGGGTCACTGTGACAAGTGCACATACATTTTTCGATACCTCTGGCATCAAAGCCGACTCTTCTCACGATTACACCACCGGGCCCTCAAATCTGTTTGAATACAGTAATTTCATGTGACTTACACAATGTCGATTATGTATCAGTACGTAGTACTATTAATTATTCTGTGGTATCAGCTTCTTCCGGTAACATAAAAATCAGGATCTCGAGTGACTTGGTGATGCGTTCAGCCTCGCACTGTCGCACACAAACAAACTCGTACTATGTTGATCACTATATTATCGTCTTCACGTAACGGATTTATCTAGTTAAATTCATGGGTGAATACACTACCACCTGTGCTGTGGACGAGTGTCCACAAGTGCTAGGAGCATTATATCGATGTTCCGCTTGATTTGCTACCAAAAAGGATCTTATCACTGTTCAGGAGAAATCTGCCGCCATAACCTTATGCGGGTTGCAGATCGAAAGCTAAGCTAACTTAGTTTAGTTTAGCTTCGCATAGCTGATGCAGTTTTACATACATGTATGCAGACTGCAAACTAAGCTATGTAAGCTGTGTGACCAACTACACTACGTCAGCTATGCGAGCTAAGCTAAACTAAGTTAGCTTAGCTTTCGGTCTGCAACCTGCATTACGGTGTTCCGGTAGCGCAGCCCTTGAGAGTCAGAGTATTCTAGGCCTAGCGTGTTCACTATCTTCGACCACATTATCGGACAAGAGGTTTTGTGACTCCATTTGTGGATACTTTACACCTAAAACATAAAGATCTTAGAGGGCCAGGCGAGGAAATGACGAGGTGTCGCTTGGTGGTGGGCTCAGAGTAACAATTACTAAAGTAGTACCTAATTGTTACTCTGAGGTGGTGGGACACAGACAATTTGTCACCTAACATTTAATTCGTTTCAATTTTGACCTGTCCCTGATAGCTAGTTAGTAGCAGTAGCTTAACAACAGAGATAGAGGTCAATCGTTAGCCTATCAGATACATATAACATAATTTAAGATCCTTAACAAAACGAAAAAACCGACTTCACATGCCGCGATAGTGAAAATATCCACTAGTCATAATCATGTCGTCAAGGTATTAAATTTGTTTATATTGATTATCTCCATATCTCCGGAGATAATTGTCATATCTCGACAAAATTAAATGGGGCCAAATGGGAGGTACAATCTCTCAAACAAAAAAAGAATTTTTCAAATCGGTGAAGATTTGACGGAGTTCTGAGATACTTAACAAACATTTTAAAGAAACTGTCGAATTGAGAACGTCCTTTTTTGTGAAGTCGGTTAAAATATATATAAAAAAGAAATCCTTATTTATATCAGTAAATATCCATCAATATGATTTCCACTAACAATACTGATAATACCTAGGTAATTATTATAGCAGCTGGCAAAAACTATCCAATATTAAAGGCCCGTTGTAATAACCAGCCGATATGGCTCAGTGCGCAAATCATCAATCTCAGAACTCTCAGACCTATCACGAGACTCTCAGACTAGAAAAACCATTTTCTGCGAGAAATAAATTAAAAAAGCCTAGTTTGGATTTTAATTAATTCATTTATTTTGAGTGAGAACTGAGAAATGGTCAAACTAGTTTGGGGTATTATTAGGTACACATTTTTATTTTATTGTTTACTATTTAGATATATAGATTTATTATAATAAACATGTATTATAGTTTAAAAACTGAAACCAGCGACTTCCATGCCGCGCGAGTCAGTTTCAGTTGCAAGTTTGAATTTTGAGACGTTTATCGACATATCTGTGGAGATACTTATCAGATCTCGATGAAATTACAATGGTATCGCTCTAGGGATATCTCCTTTCCAACATAAAAAAAATTATCAAAATCGGTTCATAAATGACGAAGTTATTTTGAAGTCAAAACCAAACTTTTCTTATATAAAATGTACGAAGAGAAGCAAGACTTGCCGGTCATATTATGTTACTCTTTGCTTGCCGGTGGTACCAGCGATGTCTGCCTATGTCACATACTGTGACAACCAAAAAAGCTAGACAGCTGTCATTTTTCTAGTCAGTGCACTGGAGATATCTACTAGTAGGTATATACAAAAAAAAAAAATCATCAAGAATCCTGATATGGACTTGCTAAAATTCGTGAAGTATTACCCAATTGTCGGATAGAAAAACCACATACCTTATTTTGCGCTTCGCGAAAAACTAAACCATGGTAAACAAATCAGTAGGTATAAGGTATAAAGCACAGACCTGCTGCATATTAAACTTGATCGCGTACACCAGCCCCCATGAGACCAACCATGAACGGAGTTTGTCCCTTTCTTTTGTATGGACAACATTTGGTGAATACTCAAAGGGACAACATATATATATATATATATATATATACCATACATATATATAGTATAGATCATATATAGGACTTGCAGGTTGTTAGACAAGGACACTCTCCCACCCTGGTGTCTTTCGATTGGGCCGTTTTGTTCTACAAAACAATAACAACCTTATCGTTAAAGTATACGGATTAAATTGAATTTGTCAAAACATCTGCAGTGCACCATCCTTTTATATTATATCTTTGGTATATAGTCATCAAGAAGTGGAAAATTATCAGTGTTATAGTTTTTTATCGCCAAAGACTGGAAAGCCTGAGACCATGAATGTGTCTTCATATTTCTTAAACCTATCTCTGGATAGATCAACGCCCTCCCACTGTGCTAGGTCTCGAGTTCCAGCTTTCTAATCTAGATATGGAATTGAATTAATATCCCATTGCGTTTTGGAGAAAGGTACTTTTAGCTATTAACCAATCACCAAATTTAGCGTTATAAGATACCTAATTGATAAGATTAATTAAACAATGTTAAATGGGTACCATTCAGTTAGACTTCATTGTTATAGTCATCGATGTATATTTACTACGTACCAGATGTGGCGTTGCGAACTAGCTCTACGTTCAAATATAAAACTGGCCAAGTGCGAGTCAGCATCGCGTCTCTTATCGCACACTTAGGGAGGGTTCCGTACAGTACGAAACATAACAGAGTTTCAACCTCATATATCTAGAAAGACGGGGGCTCGTTTACTAGCGCCATCTATGTCATTTTGCCGAAACTAATTAGATAGATGGCGTTTAAAAATACGTTTTTTGTATGGGGACCTCCTTTAATTTTTAACCTTATTTTGTATTTGTTGTTCCAGCAGCAACAGAAATACACCATCTGTGAAAATTTCAACTGTCTAACTACCACGGTTGATGAGCTATAGCCTGGTGACAGACGGACAGACAGACAGACAGACAGACAGACAGACAGACGGACAGTGGAGTCTTAGTAATAGGGTCCCGTTTTACCCTTTGGGTACGGAACCCTAAAAAAGCAGTGCTGAATCTACATCTCGCTTAGTTTAGCGTATGTACATACGCTAAACTAACTAAGTACTTCTCACGACCGATCGCGCGCCGCTCGGCACGTAAGTCAGTTTGTGATGGGCGCCTCTGGTTTACATGTACCTCGATGATAATAGTCAATGTGAATCGCAAGTTGACAAAACATGATCCTTGAAAGCCAGTTCCCATTCTAGGCCTAGCTACCACTTACCATCTTCGACCGCATCATCAATTACCAACAAGTGAGATAGTAGTCAAACGCTAGCCTATATGATATTAAAAAAATATATAGGTATTTGCACCCTGATTCTCAATCACTCGAAAGCAAATTCGGATTCGGAAACTGCCTTTACTTCGACTTGGATCTTTGCAATTCACAATGCTGCGATCGGTTACTTTGATATTTCAATTCGAAAAGTCAGTGATTCTAATTGGAAAGGTTTATAAGGAAGATATAGTATACCAAGTTTGAGTCCAATCGATCACCAAGAAATGGTTTTAATTTAGCTTGCTTCCAAGATTTGACCAACACAAACATACATACATACATACTATTAGCGATATACCGCCGCCGATTATACTGTAAGTCAGTCCCTTGTTGGACGTAGGCCTCTCCTAAGACGCGCCACCACATATATGTGGTATGTTTTTCTAAAAAAAATGTTATTAAAAAAAGATGTACTTAATATAGGTACTGTAATACGTAACTAATACTTAAACTTTTAATGAGGCACATGTAATGAAATGGATGAGCTACATTCAGCATTTCTAAGAGGAAATATTAACATTCTTTGGGAAGTATTGACAAGTTTGACAAGTACGCGTGTGAACTTGTTAATAAGTACGCGTGTGAACTTGTTTAATTGATAATTTGAAAGACCCGTTGGCGTAGAGAATAGATGGCTTGACTTAAGCCATAGTTCGTCGGTTCGAATCCTAGCACGTGTGTTTGTTCACCGGTGGTAGGAGCAATTTCTGATTTTCCTGATTTGCTATTGCTACCAAAAAGTAGCAAACCACACCAGTCTATTCCTATGGGTATTGTATATCAGAGAGTAGCGGAGGAAATTGCTTAGTCATAAGTAAATTGATATCCAAGACTGAACAAAACATTTTTTCCTAACATTGGTCTACCTTCAGCTTTGGCATCCAGTTTTTGGCAACAACATTCCCAAGGGTCATTTTTGTCACCCAACTTAGTCTACTCTTTGTATACTTTGTTAATTATATTCAACTATTTTATTACTAAAATCAGTCGAATTCCCTTTCCACCAGCCGAGTAATTCAACAAAATAAAACAAACAGTAACCAGATTACGAGTCTAATAAATGAGACCAATTTAGGACATTCGTTCACGGTCGGATGCGTTCAAAAATTCAATCTATCGACCCTGGGCCACAGAATATGTCATAGTCGACTGAGCCAGGGTCCAGAGCATCTATCTGCGACCTCGTAGGTAATGTTGTGGAAATATAGCCTCTGGATGTGACATAATAATCGCGTTGTCATCAGATACGAGGATTTCACAATTGCTCTAATTGTGTTCCTAAACGTGAGTTTTTACATTATGGTAGAGCATAAACACATACTTTTTTGCGGATTTTTAAAAACTTTAGCAGAGAGCCTACCCCAAGGTTTAAAAAAATTGTTTATTCTATAGGTAAACGTTTGACTACAATCTTACCAAATTTCAAATGACCTGAATATGACCTATTATCTTATTCCTAGAAACCTACGTCATCTGTGCAATATTTTCGGGTATTATTCGTTATTATATATACTTAGCACCTTGCTTTATAATTAACTATGCATGCAAAAACCTAAATGAATAAATTATAAATTCTATTGTTTTGCTAAATTCATTAAGTTTTTGAGACAATATATTATGAATTGAAAAAAATGTTCCTTGTGCATTAGCGGTGTTATGTTTAAATCCTAAAAACTACAACTTCAAAATATTTTTTGGTTAATTAATTACTATTTGTCCGTTAATTATATAATTTTTTTTACGTATATCTTCCTTATCCATTTATATTAAACTAAATTAAAAACGAAATTCAATTGTTTCGGTAAATTCATGAAGTTTTCATGACATCATTTGAATTGAAAAAAAGTTCCCTAAGTTAAGCCATATTAATATTTCAGTCTGTGTTAATTACGACAAATCATTTGTATTTTATTACAATGTAAAAATACATTACTTCTTCCTGTAATTGTGTAATTTTATTAATCACGGCGCATATTATGTAAGATCATTCATTACAAGCGTTAATGCCCATATTTGTGTTTATTACATCTCATTCAACAAAGAACTTCTGTAAATGTCATTCATTTTGCAATAAACTAAGTGTATTATGAGTTGCATTTAATGTTGCCATTCTATATTTATGTAATCTATACTAATATTATAAAGAGAGAACATTTGTATTTTTGTATTTTTGTATGTTTGTAATGATTTGGCTCAAAAACTACTGAACCGATTTAAAAAATTCTTTCACTAATACATAGAATGGACTTTCGGAATGAAAATAAGCTATATATTATCCCGTTTAAATCAAAGGTACATTCGTGGAGACCTAATTTGCAACCTAAGTCGGCAAAAAAACGGTCGAAAAAACACGTTTCTTACGAACGCTGCTTAATTGAAAATAGATAGAAGAATATTTTCTATGCAAGAGTTGTACAACTTAATAAGACCTACAAAAAAGTCCGCGACAGCATATGTCGATCTCTTAAGATTGACTCACAGTAACCATTTTAATCTAAACATTTTTCTTAAAATATATTACATAACTTCCAAGGCTATTTTCAAGTATAAAGTATTAATCCTTATCCAAATGATTACGTTAATTAGCTTGGCCACATATTATAGATTATAATTGTCTTTTACAGTATATAATTCAAATGAAAACTCTAGAAGATATCACGAATTTCACATACACGTATCGCAAAATTAATAAAATATTTGCAGTGAAACCACAGATTAGGTCATAGTTACTACGAAAATATTATTATAAGCTTAGCTATGCTGTAGATCCCCACCGATCACAATCAATTTGAAGTCAATATAGTATGTATAATAATATGATCTATTGTATAAAATAATATTCATCTATATATATAATAATATAATATTTTAAACCACCCCGACTGATCTATGTATAATCTTTTCATTAAAAGCATTCCAATGACTCTAAACACGACATTTAAAATCTGAGCTGTAAGTTGGTGAGGATTTGAGTATTCTGTAGAGCCTAGGAGATGTCCCAGCATCAGGTCAATGCTTCCATGTTCTTACAATATCGTTGAAGAAGAAGACTTTAGAATTGATCAGACCTACGAAAGTTGATTTCATAGCGCAATTAACTAGAAAAAAGCTCATAGTTTTATAACGATTGAACGAATTTTCATGAATCAAAGCTAAGAAAACTCTCGATGAAGACATCTATGAAACAAAAAAAAACTATCAATAATAAAAACAAAATCGGTTCATCCGGTTAGGTGCTAAGATGCTACAGACAGACACACAGATGCACACGTTAAACGTATATTACCCCTACATTTTGCGTCGGGGAACGCGTAAGGTTACGGCGGCAGATGTTCACCTTTTTTTAAATATCTTATAGGCTAGCGTATGACCACTATCTCACCTGTTGGTAAGTGATGATGCGGTCGAAAATGGTAAGCACGCTAGGCCTAGACTGGGGAACTGGCTCTCAAGGATAGCTGCCGGAACACATTAGATGTTTTTGGCGACAGGTTTTCTAACTTGAGGCCAGGCCAGCTGGCCAGGCGGACACTAGATAGTGTCCTACCACCATGCGGGGGTTGTTGGTTTCTTAGCGATGTTTTCCTTCACCGGAGGGCCACTGTGAGAAGCGCACATAAATTTTTCGATGGAAAAATCCATTGGTGCACGGTAAGGTTTGAACTCGGTACCACGGCATCAAAGCCGACCGTTCTCCCGATTACGCCACCGGGCCCGGGCTCCTTGGTGGTAAGCTACTTTTTGGTAGATTTAATGATCCCACTACTACTGTACGAAAACTCATGATTCATGAATGCACATAAAACTTTCATTGGTAGGTATATAGCTAGGATTAGAACCAACGACCGTCGGGTCAGAATGGTAACTATCCTTTACGCTAAAGGGCCGTCCAATATCACTACGTAAGTATTATAAAACAAAGTCCATCACTGCGTCTATCTGTCTGTTCGCAATAATCTCAATAGCTACTGAACGGATTATCATGCGGTTTTCACCAATAGCCAGAGTGTTTATGAGGAAGGTTTAGGTGCATAATTCGTTAAGGTTTTGTGTAAATTGGATGAAATATGACGATGATTGTTAAATATGTTCATATTTTATATTCGATGCAACAAACTGATGCAAATTTTGTAGGTATATATGTTCTACCCGTGCGAAGCCGGGGCGGGCTGCTAGTGTAATATAGATTTGAAAGAAACATTGCTAAAGTTTAAACTTTAAGATAGATTTTAATGTAAGTAGGGGTAAATGTGTCATTACCTAGTATTATGTAAAATATCGGCTTTCATCGATATTTATAATAAATTAATCTAATTAACTTATTACAAATACTTATTTCACATAATCTATTGTACAAATATTGTCTGTCTTCTACTTCTACTACTACTACTATCAGTTGTATACATCCTATGGATTCAACGAGATACAACATTCGTTCTATTTTTCTCCACGTCTCTAATTTTCTGAATCTTTTATCTAAATACCGTTTCCATTAGAAATATGTTCTTTGAATTCTGCCAATGTGTGTGGACATGAGAAATGGGTCAAGTGTTGATAAAGGCTCCCCTCCGTCAAATTTGTGGTCCTCACGGCTCCCTGGAGCAATTATTGTACCTATTGGAATCCGTTTTGCGAAGAACAAGGTATGAAATAAACCTTAATTACGCCATTTATAGAGTATCAACTAATTCTCACTAAATAGTGTTTTAGGGACGACTATTGATTATGAAATTACAGCATAATATAAAGTTGTTATGGATATTAACGACTTATAATTATAAATTGTTAAACACTATCCAAAATTTCATCGTACCGACGGGACTTGAACCCGCAACCTCCGGAATAACATGTTCCGGTGCTTTGCCAATTAAGCCACGGTGCGAAATATCGTTACGACGAAATTAGTGGATTGCATTTGTTAACCCAATTATGCATTACAAAAATATAAAGTGTGAAACACTATACATACAAAAAAACATAATATTTGACTTTTAATTATGTTATAATTTCAGTTATAATAAGTTGTTAAAGATTAACGATTATTTCGTTAGATATCGAAATAATTCTCAAACTTTAAAAAACAATTTGATAGTTCGCAAATTTTATATTGTGACTATGTGGCTTTTACCCAGCGGTGGGACACTAAACCAGTAGGTTGTAAAATGTAGGCAGCTAAAGGCTTAAAAATACATTGCTGGAAAATCCCATACTCTGGATGGCTTAAGGTTTTTTTTAATTAAGGGTTGTTTGCGTGACTTCGTTCCATTTATTCAGCGGAGAGCTCCGATCTTCATTTATAAATTTAATTAATTTTATTATACCACGTAATTGAAATACAGACAGGGGGGTACATTTTTATTACCGATACAAAATTTGTCGGGGTCTTCGAGTTTTTATATTTTACATGTAATGTTGGGACCTATATAGTATTATTATTATAGCTACACAAAAAACAATGAATGCTATAGAATGCTTCGAAGCTATAACAATAATATGTAGGTGTTGTTGTGTTAACGACACATAAGTTATTCAAAGCTTTTTAGGGCCTGAAAGACTTCCTAATAACCTATGAACTTATCTACCAGATAACAACAACTTACATATAACGTTATAATTATTAAATATGTAAGATCATTTAGGTATCTGAAACTCTATTGGGAACCGGTGAAACAGCCCCTTAGAGTTCAATAAACACCAAGTTTAGATTTCCTTAACACACATAGAGTTTAACAAACTAGTACATTTATTTCATGAACTTTACAAAAATAAATTACAGACTACCATGTAACCCACTAACATTTCTGTGTCTAGAATTCACTGTTAATAAATAATGGAAATAAATGGCCACCTAAATGATGTGCGTGATGAATGTTCCATACTCCCCATCGGTCCCATCCCTTCAGTAATTATTTAATCAACAGCACGTACACACGCGAACATTTATAATATGTCACTTTTTAGGTCAGTAGGGGGAACCGAAGCGTTGTACCATATGGACATGGAATGTTAATAATTGTTTAGAGTTGATAATTCATTGTTAAAATAATTACATAGACCTCCATTCGTAATGTCTGAGATCATTTACATTAATTAAATGGATTAAATAAAAAAATACCTTACTTTTTTCTACATTGTTCTTTGCTTGATCTATATAGATGATATCATAGTACTCGCTAATTTTGCATTGCAATGCAGAATTAGCGTGTACTTTTATATCATCCGTTATAGATCAAGCAAAGCGAAGTACCAGTTAGTGGCAAATTCTTAACTCCAAGCTCGCAATTACGTTTTCTTCTCAAATAGAAGAGACAGACTATTTACAAATAGGAAAAACAGGCAGACATTCCCAGGATTCAGTCCTGATTCACAAGCAGCTGAGTCATACGTCGGGTTCGCTATATCTTCTATCTATAGAGTGACCGAGGCGTTGAGTCACCCATGCAAGTCGCTATCTTAACTTCGTCTTACTCGCCTCCGTCTATACAGTTCGAAAACAATGAGCCAACCACTACGTTGAGACTTCGGACCGGTTTCACGACAAGTTTAAAAGCTATAGATATAGTTGCAACAGCCTTTAGATCGCTTGCAATTTTGTGTGCTTTGATTCCGTTTTCAAGTTTAATTCACAATGTTATTATGAATATTCAAAAGGAAGAAAGAGCTCACGGCCGTATTAAAATTGTGTTACTAAATAACGTGTGCCAACCCACACTTTTTATTTTTATCTTTATCCGATCCTCTCTTAAGTCGACAAACAGTGTGCTTGATTCGACTAAATAAACAAATGGTTGAGGTAAATAAAAGAGCGAAACCTGTGTGGCAAATTAGGTTATATTTGTCCGATGTTTTTGTAAATATATCGTTTTTATCATTTTTAAGAAGATTATTCATGTTGTCTTCCTTATTAAGATTAGTTTTTGCGTTGTTTTTTATAATCCCATATCAGAATTTAGATAGTTAAGCTACATAAATCTGAGCGTTTGTAAGGTACGTAGCGTTGGTTAAATTTATTAGCCTCCGGGCGCAAAACACGGAGTGTTATTTATGAGAATTGCCCCGCATATAGAGCATACTATACCTACCGGCGACGAGATAAAAACAATGTGAAGCAAATAACCGAGGAAAGAGCAACCCGCATTGCTATCAGCTATGCTATTGAATATTCTAATAAGGAGAGTGCAGCCTCGTAGGCGGTAGGATAGACAGATACGGAGTCTTGATATAATGCTGAACTGGTCATAATGTATAAATAATCGAGTTTATGTAGCTACGTAAGTCTATGAGTCTAGACTGGGTTGTTTCTGATACGGCTTATTTAAGAAAATGCTGAAAAATGTTATGGTACTTATAATGGTATGGTACCTTTATGTGCATATTAAAGAACGTGGGTAGACAACATCTGGTGTTCAGATAATTTTGTTTCGTCAATGTAATACTTCAATCTGCAGGTTATTCTAAATCATTCGAAAACAAATTCGGATTCTGTAGCCTCATTTTTAATAATATTGACAAATCAGTGACCTATTTTGTCACGGAACCCTTTCCAATTAGAATCACTGATTGTTAGGGTTCCAAACCCAAAGGGTACCAACGGAACCCTATTACTGAGACTCTGCTGTCCGTCTGTCTGTCTGTCTGTCTTTTTGTCCGTCTGTCACCAGGCTGTATCTCATGAACCGTGATAGTTAGACGTTTGAAATTTTCACAGATAATGTATTTCTATTGCCGCTATAATAACAATAACTAAAAACAGAACAAAGTTAAAAATTAAAGGGTTTTAAACAAAAAACGTGTTTTCTACGATAGCGCCATCTAGCTTGCATCGCTATCGTGTTTACCTTAATCTCGGAATCTGAATCTGAATCTCGGAAAAGGCTCTAACGATTAAATAAAATTTAGTATACAACGGATTTCGGGGGCGATAAATCGATCTAGCTAGGATTCATGTTTGTTCGGGGATAACTTCGTCATTTATGCACCGATTTTGATTATTCTTTTTTTGTTCGAAAGGAGATATCCCAAGTGTGGTCCCATGGTGGTATCTCCAGAGATATTGAGATAAACATCTCAAAATTGGTACTGAAAATGAACATTGAAGTCGGTTCTTTTTTAGTTTTTAAACGATATTATCAATAATCAACTTTATCGATAATCAACTTACAATATGACTCTTCCCGACATCTATTGGCGAGTAGAAGTAGCTTTAGTGTTATTGTGTCGTTAAAGCAGTTAGTTGCTCTCAATTAAAAAAAATAGTATTATAGTATTATTATTCGTCAATACATGTCGGGAAGAGTCATATTTTTCTGTTTAAGTGGCAAAAAATACCGAGCAAAGCTCTGTCAACCAGATATTTAATAATATTAATTACTAACACCATTGTGTTAACGGTTACTTAGTTGGTGTTAGAAGTTCGTTAGATATTCGTTAGATGGAGTTTGGAACCCTCCGTGTGCGGGACAAAAGTCTGACTCGGACTTGGCCAGTTATATTTCGAATCGAAATATCAAAAGTAACCGATCGGAGCATTATGAATTGCAAAGATTCGAGTCGAAGGAGAGACAGTTTCCGAACCCAAATTTTCTTTCGAATGATTGAGAATAACCCTGCAGGAAGATCATATTAACTATAAATTAGCGTATTTTAAATTGAAATTGTGGCTTCTTCTAACGCCTTCCATAGTTTTCAATCCATTCCGTGCATGGTTGTCTAGAAGAGATCGCTATGAACTATAAGACAATTCATTACCACTTACATACGAAATAATTTGTTTAGTCCTAAGTAATTATCCTTCTATTATGTGTCTTTGAAGTGTTACACACTTTATATTTTTGAAAATTGTTAAACACAATCCAAAATTTCATCGTACCGACGGGACTTGAACCCCAACCTCCTGGATAACATGTCCAGGTGCTTTGCCAATTAAGCCACAGTGCGATGTATCGTTACGACGAAATTAGTGGATGGCCACCAATGCATAATTGGGTTAACAAATGCAATCCACTAATTTCGTCGTAACGATACATCGCACTGTGGCTTAATTGGCAAAGCACCTGGACATGTTATCCAGGAGGTTGCGGGTTCAAGTCCCGTCGGTACGATGAAATTTTGGATTGTGTTTAACAATTTTCAAAAATTATCCTTCTGTAAGTGGCTATCTATTTCCTTTTGCAAATGACGATGGATAAAATAATGAACTGAAACGTGACTTTGACTTACGTCAGAGTAAATCATCTATTCTTTTTCTCTAGGCTAGGCACATAATATTTTACATTGTCTTTCGCAATGTACGTGTGTTTCAAAGTAAATAGTAATGGCAAACACATAATTTTTTTTCTTTGTTTATGTTGTGTCAGGTATGTTTGTGTACACTTGTACAAACTTACAAAGATACCTGTGTGTCTTCGTACTTAATACAATGTAGTAGAATATATAAAATATTTTTTTTATTTGTATTTGGAGAACTCAAGCCGTGACACAAGGGTATGCATTTGACAACAAGCAAATTGGTCATGTCGTCATCTAAAAATGACACAAAAAATGCTTAGGACGATATAGACCGATGAAAGAAGGAACCGGCGTATGAACAAAATAATACAAAAGTATTATTTTGAATAATAAAAAAATATGCCAAAAAGTATCGAGTTAGGCACCTGCTGTTTTGTGCTTTGCTCGCGCATGATATAAAATTATAATTTTTATTGTAAATGTGTGTCGTCAAATAATTGATTTTTTCTTTATTTTTCTTACAACAGCGGATAAAAGAAGGATTAGGTCTAGAATATACCTAAATTACAACTCGCCTGTAAGAAGGAGCCAGATAACTTAAGTCATCGCTATATGCCATCAAATCAGCAAACTGAAGCAAAAGGCTGGCCATATAAATAGAAAGACTGATAACCATTAACGTGAACGATTTCTTTGTGATATCGAGTGGAAACGATAAACGTAGCGTAGGATACACTCAAAAGAAACTAAGCGATAAAGTTCGATAGGTGGCGGGCAATAGCTGTATGAGGGTAGAGGGTAAAGCAGTATCGAGTCATATGAGAGAATAAAAAAGTATAAGGAGTGCTCTGAACTACAAATTTCCATCGATGCTTCAGTCCTAGTACTATTAAGTATTATGTGGTCCTAGTAAAATAAGACATAAAAACAGATGTTTCTTCTCAGCTACATACATTTTCTTATAGGCTAGCGTTTAACCACTATCACGCCTGGTGATAAGCGATGATGTGATCCAAGATAATGAACACGCTAGACCTAGAATACTCTGTCTCTCAAAGACTGAGTGCTGCCGGAAAACCGTAAGGTTATGGCGGCAGATTTTCTCATTGATGGTGGTAAGCTACTTATTGGTAACAAATCAGGCGGAACATCGATATTATATGCTCCTAACTACCACCTCTGGAAACATCAAATACAATATAAAAGATACTCCTAATATATGCAACGACTCAATACCCGATGATGAGTTTAGCAACTCTCACGTATTGTTAGCTTGTTATGACACACGCAGTTGTTGTTTCAGCTCGATAGTTAGCAGGCGTGATCTAGAACACTTAAAAGGAAGTTTATACTGAGTAGAGTTTATTAGGTTTGCTATTTTACTTCGATCGAATGACGTCAATACATGAACAAATTGGAATTAGTTTTGTCTAAGAATAGAATAGACACAGTTACCTATAAAGAGGTTTATTTACATGGAGCGAGAAATAATTAGGTTGTGTAAATTTAATGTTCGCTTTAAACTTACTGATGCTAGCGAAACTAAGAAATGTAATTAGCATTTCTGAGAATTCGTACTTTGAATTTTTATTAGACCTGCCTAATCAAAATACGTACTCGTACCGACGTAGGTACATATTAATGATATGCGTAGAATTAGTATGCGTGATACTACAAAGACAAATTAGGATACTTCTTTTGAGGAGATGAAGAGAGAGGGGATCAAATTGTAAGATTTTTTTATATTAAAAGTTCTAACTAATCCGTCTGAGGCACTTCTGCAGATAAACCCACAGGTTGCCGTTTTGGTGTAACCAAATATTATAAAATGAGATATATTTTAAAGCTATTGGAACACTAATATTCTACAATGCCAATGTTGCTTAATTTTGTTTCAATGATTTTATATTTTCGACAATAAGGCAATTTTAAGATCCAATAATTAAATGTTAAAAAAACAGTTTTTGGTAACAATCTCAATGACAATTCCCTAATGATTTCCGGTAAGTAGGTAACGAACCACAAAAAAAAACAAATGCATGGAACAAATACAAACAACGATAAAGACAAATTACAAATTACTGATTCCTCAGAATGCATGTACTCTCGGAGTCACACTTATTTCCAACTATATGACCAGCATAGTCTTCGCCTCGTCGACGTCTGATGACGTACTTAGTACATACTGCCGATCGCTTAGTATTCCATTCAGACTAACATCACCGACCGTGTCACCCACCAGTGTCAACGAACTAATTGGCAAACAAAGAGGCATGCATCTTTGGGTATCACGATAAGTACTGATTACGTTTTTCTTTTTTAATTATCCGTATTAAGTCATAGGACAAGCAAGATTGCTTGTGTATAAGCGATGATTTTCTGCCTTTCAATAACATTGAGGCACTAAAAATATGACTTTTGAAAGCAACTAATAATGTTCTTATTATAAAATGTTTGCAACATTTTTTCACAGAACAGCAAATGTAATTTATTATGTTTCTTTAAAGTGTTTCACACTTTATAATTTTGTAAATTGTTAAACACAATCCAACATTTCATCGTACCGACGGGACTTGAACCCGCAACCTCCGGAATGACATGTTCCGGTGCTTTGGTGCGAAGTATCGTTACGACGAAATTAGTGGATTGCATTTGTTAACCCAATTATTTTATTTTATTTAGCACCGGAACATGTCATTCCGGAGGTTGCGGGTTCAAGTCCCGTCGGTACGATGAAATTTTGGATTTTGTTTAACAATTTACAAAAATGTAATTTAGTTACATTTAATAGGGCAGACATTGCGGCAAATATACTTTTTAATCTGTGATAAAATAGTGCTTAAAGAACGTAGTACTATTAAGTCTATAGTGCTTAAAGTTCAAATCCTGCTTGACCCGTTATTTCCGTAAAGAAACCCAGTTGCAACAAAATGGCAAAAGATATCAAATTAAGTTCAAATAAAGTAAGGTAAGCAAAACCAACAAGGAAATACAGTAATGTAGCAACAAAATTCTATTCAAAGGTTTGGTAGACCATCTTGGGCACAGACAATAGGAAAAGGTGCTAAACAAAAATAATGAGTGTTTTCAATTCAATCGTAAGTACAACAATGGATATCTTTTGGAAAGTTTTGTTAGTTAGTTTGATTAGTTTCTATTCTTATTTTGACCAGCACCCCATACAAAGAAATTAATATTAGGCAGGGAAAATATTTCCAAAATCTATTTGCTTGTTAAATAATTCTTCAATTGATATTGCTCCGGCCCCAAAATGCCCCAAATATTTTGGGACACAAAGGTTATTTTGTATTTTTGAATATAAATGTTGTATTATTTTGTATTTTTTTGTGTTAGTTTATTTTTATAATAACTTAGCAGTCATGATAAAAATGAGTAATACGCCTTTTACGATAAAGAATTCGACCGCTATATGGTAATTTTCATCAACCCGTAGAATTTCCTTCCACATTCATTATTACTGTCATATTAATAAGAGAAATTCCTTGCCTTAAGTATGTATTTCCAAAGGGATCCATATGTTGGGTGGGTCTTTAAGTCACAAGAGAAAAGTGAAATAGACAACGTGATAGAGATAGAAGTAAATATATCGTAGAGTAGACCATATCATTACTTAACATCAGGAGATACAAGTAGATGGAGATTAACTTGAATATAAAAAGAACCCAGTAGAGGAGTATGTGACTAGTAAGTCCAAGTAAGTTTTATTTTTTAAATACAACTCCCCATACTAGGATAGAAACCTGTCGGGATCCCTTTTTTTGTTTCGGCCTAATTTTGATTTCCCTAGGGAACCCCTTCTGTCATTGGGAACTTAACAAACATACAAATAACGGACACAAATAACACCCAAACCCGGAATAATTGTTTGTGGATCACACAAAGAATTGTCCCGTGAGGGAATCGAACCTTCACAACCTTCTGTTTTGTGGACTGGCTCACTAACAACTCTGACAAGACCAACAGTTCCGTCGTTATTTGGATATAAATTGAATGGAGCTAAAAGTCTCATATAGACAAATCTATCATATGAAATGTATAGCATAATACGCTAATAATTGTAAATGTCTATGCATAAGCCGAAGGCGGCAATAGCCCAATGGATAAGGTGTCGGACTGGTTTATCGAGAGGTCGTGAGTTCGATCCCCACCCCACCCATTGCACTATTGACGTGAACCCACTCCAATCACAAGCATATTTAGCTTAGTTGGAGGGGTTAACGAGAATACTAGTAATGTGCAACTCACATTGCGAGTAATCTTTAAAAAAAAACTCTAATTAACATCCCATAGTTCATAACAACTAGCAATAAAGGTGTTTCAGCCGTATTTCGCCCTAATTAGAAGCTTCTCGTACACCACAAGAATGGTATCATTAGTAGTGTAGTACACCACAGTAAATGGCATACTTAAGCGATACAATATTCCCAAATTGCATACACACGATGTTCGTACAAACCCTGGGGGCTACTACAAGTTCTTACTAATATAATCTCATTTTAGTATCACAACTATTAAGAGGGGATACCTAATTAGAAAATTAAAAGCAAAATGATTAATTTGACAAATTTTTACAGTGTTTAAACAAACGATGTTTTAAGATGTTAGTATTTTGATAGCTATAGTTATTTACCTAATGATCATTAGTATTAGCACAGTCAGTTGTACACCGGCTATAAAATTCACGTACCTATTGTCGAGTTTTCTCGAACCGATCGTTGCGATGTCGCCGCGTTACCGTATTTTAATTTTTAGCAGTTGACCACTATTTCGCTTGATGGTAAGCGACGATGTGGTCGAATATGATGAACATGCTAGGGCTATATATAATGGTCCGTCTCTCAAGGGCTGCGCTGCCGGAACACCAATGTTACGTTATGTTGAACAGTAATATTATGGCAGCATTTTTTCGTTAATGGTACTTTTTGGGAGCAAGTTAGGGGAACATCGATATTCTGAATCCTAATCAATCAATCCTACTCAATACTACTTACTACCTATCTGTGAAAATTTAATTTTAAAATATTTCCTAAAAGCGACGTTCTTGTTCGAAACCTGAACAAGAAAATGTACCTAAAGTTGCAAGTTTATGATAATTTTAAAACAAACGTGAAGGTTCAATGTTACACCTCTGAGATGTAAGATTGAAATCAGTTTGTTTGTGAGCTCATGGTAGCCCCCAAGTCTTGTCCACAGCTGCTCCCTTAGGATAAATTAATTGTGACGTTAATTAAGATGAATGGAGTAAACTCGGATATAAAATGAGATTTTATATCGCGAAGTTGACGGCCACCAAAGTTGGATAGTATTGGGATTTCAAAGATTATTTTAAAAAATCCTATAAAAATGTTATAATTCCTTTTAATACTCAGTCTACGGTATTCCTATTTTGTAAGTGTAGAGGCTCAAAATTGCTTGACAAGCTCGTAAAATATGTGTTTTTATCAAAAGCTTATAAAAAGTCAATAAACGGAAATATTGACTCAAATGAAAACTGTAAAATAATTAAGATAGGAGACTTATTATACAAAGTAAACTCAAATTAAATATAATTAGAAACATTTTTAATGCTACAAGTTTTTAGGACAATTTATTTTATGATATGCCTGAAAATATCTTAAAAGCGTAGATAATTAGTAGATAGATTGTTCTCCTTATTAGGGGAATAAAACATTTATAATGTTGAAATAATTATTGAATCTATAAATTATTCTTTAGAAGGAGATGTGAACAAAATTCTAAATTAATAGCAATCAAAAATTTGGTATAAAAGTATTTGATAGTCAACACCTCAAACTACCATAAAAAAGGCAGACGGATTCGTGCCGAACACACGAGTGAACGCAAGTTCAGTAATACCAAATGCTTAAGTAATACGCTTCCGCACTCAGTTTGCTACCAAGCGGCAGCAGGGACGAACGCTTCCGTGCAGTATTATTTCGCAGCGTTGCTTACGTAGTAATCATGCCGTATTGACTATGCTGGACTGAGCGCGGAAACTTATTACTCTAGAATGTAGTATTACTGAACTTGCGGTCACTCCTGTGTTCGACACGAATCTGTCTGCCTTTTTTATGATAGTCTGAGGTCAACACCCATCAACACCTCACCATTAATAATTATAAATGCGATATATACTTAGTTCGTTTGTATAATTGTTTGTTTGTTTGCTTAGGACTTCTTCACAGTCAAACGGTTAGACCGATTTAGCTGAAATTCTGCACAGATAGACAGTAACAAGCGGGTGATGCCGCGGGGCACAGCTAAGATTGATATACTAAAGTTTATCTTTAAGTTTTACTCAACGACTTAGGTTATAATAAAAAAAACATATACTGGTAGTGACCAATAAAATAAAAATAAAAATATTCAAGACATCAGCTTAATCTTTATCTCAACAGCAAAGTATTTATGCAGCAAAAAAGTTGTCTGTCACATTTTTTCCCAAAAGATATTTTAAAAGTTGATGAGATTTGATGTCGTAATATTGTGAGAATTAGATCCATTTAAAAATTCATGAGAGAATGTTTGAATGCTTTCTGTTAGATAATCTTTATAATCCTTATGATACCCTAGTTATACATGTATACTTTTACCAAGATTTTGGATACAATCTCACTTTTCGACATGTTATAAGTACATATGCTGCAGATAAATTTCGTTGGTTTAGTGACCGTGTGAGTTTTGGCAAGGGTTTTAAGATAAGAAAGCAATCATAATCCGCAATGTATCCTATATTATTTTTAAAATTGCTCCTTTTAAACATTCATGAATATCATAGACTAATATTGAAGTTGTAATTTATGTAGTTATTGAATTAAGACCAGTTTTGACAAGAGTATTATGATTTTAAGGACATCAGAATGATTAATTTTTAAGCTTAAATGTTTCATTTAAATGATACATGTAAGCTTTTTGCTCATATAAAACAACTATTAATATCAATAGTGTATTATAGTTGCACTTAGATAGTTTTGGTTTATTAACTGACCGTGACAGCTTTGGCTAGGACTAGGATTTAATTAATAATTTGAAGGACATCTTAAAGCCGCAATGTAGTTATCCTAAATTAAAATTAAAAAATATTAGTCTATCTCCTTTGAAACATGTGCGTATGGACCATGGACATTCCGATTATGCTCGATCTAATAATTGACGATAATAAAAATAATAGAACAGTATCTATGACATGTTTATCATTATCACAAAATTCCTTTCAAATACTCCAACAAATAGTCCGGGAGTCAATTCATTCACCTTTCAAAATCCAGCATCAATATGCTTTCACCTCCATTAGTTGACAAAAAAGATGTTGTCAGTACTTACTGTGACAAAAATCCAATGTCTTATTGTGAATTGGGTAACACTGCACGTTTTTTTATGTGAGGTATAACTATAAGAGGACACTGTGGGGAGTGACGCGGTTACCTCTCGCGAAGTTGTAGGAGGACTGGCGCGCCCTCTCGACTCTAGGCTGTGAGGGGAGAGGGCCGCCTCCGTATTGAGTCACTTAGTACTCATTCTGGCGATTTTTACTTAAGTTCCGAGTACATTACTAGTTAGTTTAGCAAGGTATCTCTTGAAGGAGTAAAGATAAGTAAATTAAATATATCTAAATGTTGCTACGCTATCGATGTTGAAATTTTTGAATAGGATATTATTTTCTAATTAGTATAGTATAAGCCAATAATTTTATTAGTGTGCAAAGAATAGTGTGCAGCAAGAAACTGAATACTGAAGTTATTGATTTGAAGAAGAGAAGACGAGTTTGAAGAAGAGAAGACGAGAGAGACATTACCTGATCATAGAAATAATGAGTGCATTTTATTTCGAATAGGGACATAGTATACGTGATAAACTAGTTTATAAACTATTTTGCAAGACCAATGTTGATGTACTCCTATTTCAAATTAGTAACTAAGTACATTATCCAGTTTAAGACACTTTAATAGTATATATAAAAAGCAGCAATGTATAACGCGCACTGCTATAGTATCGAGCAGGTAACAAATAGTTCAGTGTGACGGAGGCTGCAGCAGCGACATAGTGTGAAGTATAACAGAAGGGCAACGTACCCAAAGGGTAAAACGGGACCCTATTACTAAGACTCCGCTGTCCGTCCGTCTGTCTGTCTGTCTGTCCATCTGTCACCAGGCTGTATGTCATGAACCGTGATGGTTAGACAGTTAAAATTTTCACAGATGATGTATTTCTGTTGCCGCTATAACAATAAATACAAAAAACAGATTAAAGTTAAATCCAAAAAGTGGTCCCCATACAAGAAACTAAATGTTTTTCAAACATCTCACAAATCGTGATAGATAGAGACTTGAAATTTGCTCAAAGTGAGTATTACTATAATGGTTGGTTATAATATTAAATAATAAAAACAAAAATAAATTAAAAATTTAAGGGGGTAATAAGAAGTCACAGATGGCGCCACAAATGCATAATTGGGTTAACAAATGCAATCCACTAATTTCGTCGTAACGTTACTTCGCACCGTGGCTTAATTGGCAAAGTACCGGAACATGTTATTCCGGAGGTTGCGGGTTCAAGTCCCGTCGGTACGATGAAATTTTGGATTATGTAGGTTATTTCATAATAACCCCAACAAACAAAATAATGACACTAACATTCGGTTAGTTAGGCTAGATTTCAAAAACAAAAAGCAAAGAAAAAAGCTGCTGTATTTTATGCTGCTTTATGGTATTATATAATATGTATTAAGTTTAATGTTTCTTAAATACAAGTACGAGTCTCGTATATTGCTTACTTTCCTGTCGCATCCGACAAATAGCGAGTGGCTATTGAATAGTATAACCTAGTAGTAACCTAGTGCCCAATTTCACAGCAGCAATGGCATAGTAAGAAAACGTTTTCGCGTGGAAATGCCATCAAACATCACCATCAAGAGTACAAATGTATTGCTTGATTGGGGCCGCCAATATTATCTCATGTCTCAGGTCTAGCTGGTATAATTGTTTCACAGCATTGCAGACTCGATGCATGCAACCGACACACACACAAGCAATTTATATTTTTTTTTATTACCTACCTAAACCTACGTACCTTTGTAGTACTATTTATTCATGTGCTACATAGCCGGGTCCACACCGCACGATCCATCGCGCTCCGATCCCGCGATCCGCAACGTACGGATCGGGCGCACCACGGAGCGCGCGCTTCAATACCTCCAATACGTGTACATGGATCGCGCGCGGCACGTCCACACCGCCTGCACATTAGGATCGCGTTCCTGCCGCGTGCAAGGGATCGTCCTGTGTGGACCCAGCTAATGACCATACGCATTCTCTGAAACCGCCTGCTCTTTAGCATCCAATAGAAATTAGATGTCCCTCTAGAACAGCTACACTGTGTCTCGGTCGGCGACACGGTTAGCGCGCTGTGATCCGATGCACCGACCCGCAGTCTCCGGTAACCACATCGGTTCTTATCTACACAGCTTCACTATCATATCTGGATCATCATTATAATAAAGCCTTCTTACGATTTCGATATTCTTTTTAACTGAAGTTCACACAAGTTTCGTAGAAATAACGTTGAAATGCAATCTCCAATCTGATGACTTCTGGAGATTTACTCTTAGCACAGAATAATAATACTCTTAGACCTGACATGCACCAATCACTGACTGATGAATAGGTTCCTGACGTAGTATCTTACTAAGGGCCACGCCAGTTTCACCGGTTTCTGAGAATGTGTTTAATAGTTATCTGACACTTTGCGACATATAAAAGCTGTCAAAAATCTGTCAGATGTCTTAATATTAGCGCTACCAGGAACGTGAAATTGACCCTAAGTATACTTTTTTATTATATAAGGTAACAGGACCTGATGGTAAGTGGCTACCACCGCCTATTGACACCTGCAGTACCAGAAGCAATACTGGTGCGCTGACTGCTCTTTTGAAAGAGGAATCTGTTAACTCAACTAACCACTCAGATCAATCTTCTTTGGAAAAACATCGGGAGGAAGGTCATTCCACATCTCGCAAGTACATGGAAGAACAAACGCTAGTCAAAAAGTAAAGAACTTTGCAACTTGCTTACGTCACATCACGATAGTACTAGAACACGGCATATAGTAGTATAGTGGTAGACAGAAGTTACGGCAGTGCATGGATGTTATCAGATCGGCTGCAATTCGTTTAGTAAATTGTTTGGAGGTTTTTCGACGTAGATACATAATGGTGTTTGCGCAGATGTCTAGCTTTTTCGTGAATTGCGTTGTCTCTTTTCGTACCTACGAAGTACTTACTGAAAAGTTGGGGAATGGTTGGTTTTGGAATTTGAGTGAGTTTTTAACACAATCAGCAGAGCTAAAGAAATGTAGAGGGTATACATTGAGAGGTAAGAAAAAGAAATTGAAGTTCGTAGTATTATTATCTGTTCTGTGATGGAAGGTAAGAACTTTGAATAGAAGTTGTATCGAAACGTATTTGGCAAATTGGCTACTACCATCTAACGAACAAGTGCATGCCACCAATTAGTCCTAAGGGTAGTTGAAGTCATTTAAAAGTAAGTCTAGAAATTCTAGATTTTTTAAGAGCTTAAATGAAGCGGTAGTTTTGAAACGCGGCCACGTGAGTAAAGAAAATTTCTTTACTCATGTGACACGGCCCCATAAAAATAATGTTGTGACATGATGTTAGTCAAATTGTCTCAAACTAAGGCCTACTTTACTTTACTCTTTTCCGTTGCGAGAATGAATTTATACACTCGCTACGACTATTAGATAGTTTATTCGTAGTATGTTTAACCAACTTCACAAAAAAGGAGGAAGTTATCAATTCGTCGAAATCTTATTATTTTTCATGTATGTTTACCGATTACTCGAAGATGCCTGAACCGATTTGGAAAATTCTTTTTTGTTTCAAAAGGTACCTTTCCCAAGTGGTCCCATTTAAATTTTAATGATATCGGTCGAGCCGTTTTTTATATATCACCATTTGTATTACGATGCATTTATATACCTCGATGACATGCTTCTAACTACTGGCTACTTTGACTAGCGCGACGTCTGAAGTCGGTTCTTTTAGTTTTTTAACGATTTTGAATTATATCGTAAGTCATTCGTCATAAATACATCCATCTTCGAGAAAAGTTGAAAAAAAAATGAAACACTTTTGCGCTGCTTGTATTTTGCTCAAATATTATCATCAGGCGAAGTAGATACATACCTACTCGTATATTTGTGCGGAGCTGATTCGGCAGAGTTGTTGGAATAGTTAGGCTATGCTAGACTATAGTAGACAGTTGTCATACAGGATTCTTAGGACAAGAGTCAATCGGAACAAATAAAAGCTTAGAACACTATAATATCAGGGTTACGATGAACAGGCAGAACTCTTTTTGCGTCGGGGGTCAAAAAGTTATGACTGGTGCCATAGCAAGCAATCCATCTAGCTTATATGTTTCCACCACCACTTTGTTGGTACCATTTTGTCAGTCATACGCCCGTAAAATAATAATGTTTTTCAGTTTGAGTGGCAAAGAAATTATAGGACATGTACGACTTAACCCTTAATCAAACAAAATTTTTTTTTTGAGAAAATTTGAAACTGTTCAGGTTTTTTAGTTAAGTGGGTTATGGAGATTCCGAAAAAAAGACTCCTTTTAAGATTTAAAAAATCTGTAGGATAATTTTATGCCTGAGGTTGGTACTAACTGGAGTTACCAGTAAAGAAATAAAACAGAAATTTGACGGTGGCGTCAAGTGGGAAATAATTTCCCAATATTTGATTAAGGGTTAAGGTACGGCCACACCGCGGCGTCCTGCGATCTGCGGGCGCGATCTCAGTATTTTTCAATTGTTTTCTGATCGCGTTTAGTGTGAACTAGTCGGTACAAATACTACTGCGCTATCTGATCGCCGCCTAGATCGCGCACGCAGGACGCTGCGGTGTGTCCGTACCTTTAACATCTTTATGTCTCGAGGCGCACAGGCGCGGGGCGCTAACGTGCTAAATTCTGGCTATCCAGAATTTTGCATGCTCTTGTATCTGTAATAGCTAGAAGTCATCGCTTACCATCAGGCGAGCTTCGTGCTAGTCCTGTTACCTAATATCATAATAATAATATCGTTTAAAAACTAAAAAAGAACCGACTTCAATGTTCATTTTCAGTACAAATTTTGAGATGTTTATCTCAATATCTCTGGAGATACTTATCAGACCTCAATAATATTACCATGGTACCACACTTGGGATATCTCCTTTCGAACAAAAAAAGAATAATCAAAATCGGTGCATAAATGACGAAGTTATCCCCGAACAAACATAAAAAAAAAAAAACAAAAAAACAAAAAAAAAAAAAATATACGGTCGAATTGAGAAACCTCCTCCTTTTTTTGAAGTCGGTTAAAAATCCACTGAAAACACTTATAGTTAGTTAGACATAGTTTTTAGAGCAAAAGATGCATACGTCCTAGGTGAATTTGTGTTCAAAAGCTAACTCAAATAAGGCAAAATCTATCTCGATGACTCATACATTTAGCTAGAGGCTACCCAGAATGCATTTGTGTGACGTCACTCGCCCCTATCTAGAGGGGGATGTGCTGACAATTATGGCATAAATCATGATGGGGCCACCGGATAAATTATTTATGGCTTGGTTTCAAACTTGCGTAGATTTTCAGCGTGAACTGTCCGTTTGGTGCCTATATATTTTTTTTGGTTTGTTTGGTACCTATATATGTACTTACCTAATATTGTGTAGCAAAACCATTGACGAGGGTTGTCATCATTAGTACCTACCTACTTTTTATAACCTACGTGATAACGTCTTTACAAAAAGCTAGCGTTGAAAACGTTTAAAAATTTTAATTGAATAGGGTTCCGTACCTCTAAAGAATAAAAAAGCGTTTGCAATATACGCGCAAAAAAAAGTGTTTATTTACGTCTTTACGATATCACGTTAGAAACCAATAAAATTATCAGTATTTCTCTACTATATTATGAATGTATTATACTTTTAAACCTTAATCCTTTAACCTTTTGAATCTTGAATCACTCTATCTATTTAAAATAAACTGGCAAAGTGCAAGTCGGACTCGCACTAGTAGGGTTCCGTACCACACTACAGTATTTTATAAGATCGACCAAAAACTACCACTATCATTTTTCGCCAGCAAAAAATAATAATTAATAAACATTTTATTTCTTATAACGCCATCTAACGTCTAACAAAGGAGTTAGGGATCGACATTTCAATATAACGCCATCTATGGGACGTTTACTTAACTAAGCGTTCATGGATGACGTGAAATGCCGAAGAAAACAGGTTTCTTGTATGGGGACCCTCTATTATTTTTAACTTTATTCTGTTTTTAGTATTTTTTGTTATAGTGGCAACAGAAATACATCATCTGTGAAAATTTCAACTGTCTAGCCTGGTGAGAGACGGACAGACAGACAGACGGACTATGACGAACTATGACCTAATCTGTGGTTTCACTGCAAATATTTTATTAATTTTGCGATGCGTGTATGTGAATTCCGTGATATCTTCTAGAGTTTTCATTAGAATTATATACTGTAAAGGACAATTTTAATCTAGAATATGTGGCCAAGCTAATTAACGTAATTATTTGGATAAGGATTAATACTATATACTTGAAAATAGCCTTGAAAGTTATGTAATATTTTTTAACAAAAATTTTAAGATTAAAATGGTTACTGTGAGTCAACCTTAAGAGATAGACATATGCTGTCGCGGACTTTTTTGTAGGTCTTATTAAGTTGTACAACTCTTGCATAGAAAATATTCTTCTATCTATTTTCAATTAAGCAGCGTTCGTAAGAAACGTGTTTTTTCGACCGTTTTTTTGCCGACTTAGGTTGCAAATTAGGTCTCCTCGAATGTACCTTTGATTTAAACGGGATAATATATAGCCTATTTTCAGTCCGAAAGTCCATTCTATGTATTAGTGAAAGAATTTTTTAAATCGGTTCAGGAGTTTTTGAGTCAAATCATTACAAACATACAAAAATACAAATGTTCTCTCTTTATAATATTAGTATAGATATAACATAGTTGAATTGAGCATTTTCATGATCTATCAGTAATCATTGTCGATAACTTTCACAAAACAACAGAAAAACAACATTAAAAGTGCCCAAGTACCGCTGCGTACAAGGGCGGAGCGAGTACAAAAGATGCCGTTGTAGGAAAGGGATAGACTGATATACAGGGCATCTTTGACCAGTATATGTTGAACTATGAATTTTATTTACAAATTGTTAATAATGAATTGAATTTTACTTATCAGTGAAAAGACACGTTGTCCTTTGTAAAATTTAATGATTTACTGGATTTCCTACACCACTTTATAGCGTAATTCGGCATATTTAACAGCTTTTTCGTTTTTTGAACAATTAAAATAGTGCGTGTGTATGGATCTGGTATTTGGTCCGAACTGAAGTAGCCGCTCAAGGATGATATTATAAATACCCCATTGCGCCTATGTGTTTCGCGCGGGGGTGATACAACAATAGGTGTCCACTGGGTGGTACGTCCGTGGATATGACCGTTTATGTCGCATATTTTCGCATATTTTGCGATTTCTCAAGGGAATCATAAGGAATTAATCTGAAATCCGTCAATGTGTAGTGTAATAACTAAAGACAGTTAATTTACTATTACCAACTTATTATTGTAGTTGGTGCCATAGATTTTCTATGGATCACACTACGAAGTTAAGTTTGTTTTTAAACCTAGTCTGAGAAGTTGGTACAGAAACCTTGGTGGGCGAGTCCAGCTCGACTTGGCCAGTTTTAATTTTGTATTGAAACTCATTTTACAACATAGAAGAATTTCAATAATTGTGTAAAAGTCAAAGAAAAAGTAGAAAACGTGGTTAATATTCGGCTAGCAAAAAAAAACAGACAGCTTTATACCTAACCCCCTTCTTTATGGTTAATAGGGTAACTATGGTTAGTTAACTATTACTGCGTATAATTCAGTTAATGATGTAAGTACTACTAGCTACATACAAAGGGGCCTACCATGAGGTATAAAAATTCTAATTTCAATCCTATTCGTCGAACTACAATGGGCGGAAACTCAATGGGCGATGTTGCGATCGACGAGTTAACAATTAACATTATCTCTTGAAATCGATCCAGCTTAGAAGATAGGTAGTAGCACTATTTGGAGGCCATAAGTCCAAATCTCCCTACATAAGTCAGTAGTCCTTCACCACATCTCACTTCCATTACTAAACTATCATTTTATCTTAGATCACATCGTTGACAGTGGTCAAATGCTAGTCTTATCAACATCAGCCCATCGCCGTCCTGTGCTGGGCCCACTGGTCACCTATCTATGGCACGCCACTGAGCTCGATCTTCAGCTCTTTGTTTCCAAACGCTGTCGGCCAGCTAGCTTATCTTTTTGCACAAACAATCCTCTGGATATTTTTGTCTCTTGTTTTGTAGTTACTCTATTGATTGTGACTGAATTTTTAAGACTCTCTTGATTGTGAAAGATTTTTTATATCTTTAAGGCTAGCGTTTGACAACTATCTCGCCTGGTGGTAGGCGATGATGTGGTCAAAGATGCTAAACACTCTAGGCCTAGAATACTCTGACTCTCAAGAATACCGTAAGTTATGGTAGCAGATTTTTTCCTTGGTGTTGGTAAGCTTTTACTTGATATAATATTCTCCTGCCACCTGCGGAGAGAACTAGCTAGTTATGGCAGCTTGGTAGCTAGTACTTTGTGGTAGCCCCCAATCCATGATGAATTGGTACTAGCACCACGGCCCGTGACCTTCACCAGCTACCGAGTCCAATCCGACACCAATGAATTATCCTCGCTTCTTCTTCGATATCCACAGCTCTTGTATACTATTATAATGCGTCCATTAAAAGACTTTTGGAAAAACGTTCGTTGCCCAATCAACAAGGTTGCGCTTTAAGGATGCTCTGTGAAATAACCGATATATCGATTACCATGGTAGCAAAGAAGATGACCATGCCAAGGTGTTTTGAATTGAAATAAATGTCATTTAGGTTGAAACAAATGCGGGTGAAGATAATTTAAGATCGTTGAAAAAACTAACAGAACTGACTTCAAACGTAGCGCTGTTCATTTTCAGTACTAAGTTTGAGGTGCTTATCTTCATATCTCTGGAGACACTGAACATATCTCGATGAAATTTAAATGGGGAAAAGTGTGAAGAACCTTTCAAATAAAAAAAGAATTTTCCTAATTGGTTCAGGCGTCTTTGAGTAATCGGTGAACATACGAAAAATATACATACAGACGAACATAGAACCTCCTCCTTTTATGAAGTCAGTTAAAAAGTTAACAAATTAGGCTGGCAGGGTACAAGTATTGGGCAAACTTGAATCAATCTAGAAATGGCCCCTGCATGATAATAGGACACTGTCTCGTGTCTGCCTGGCCAGTTACTACTTTCAAGTTGGAAATCTTTCGCCTGTCTTCCTGCAGCTGTTACTAGAGAGCCAGATCTATTTTATTATAATATTTTTTTTTAGGTTAGCTCCCCTATATGAGAAGTGGGGATGACTTTTTTTTGTCGTGTACCCCATCGTGTGGGATATCGTTGAATAGGTATTTTGAAATGACTTAAGGGTTGCTAATACCATTTTTCGATTGAATGCTTCATTTACGAAATATTAAACTTTAAAGTGCAAATTTTTGTTCCAGTAAGTTGCCCCCCCCCCCCTCCCTCTAAAAGCTAAACTGCTGGCTTGAAAAATCTAGGAAAATTCGTGATAATTGTGCATTTCATGAACTTTAAAGGAAAATTAAAGCGGTTAAGATAACTTTATTACTTCAGCAGTAATAGTCGTTGAACTTGGGTGTTGGATAATTTTGTACCAAATACAAAATCCTTAGAAAAATCCTTAGAATAAATCCTTTAATGTGACAAAGACGAAGTAACTAGTTGCTTGTTTATAACGGGTAAAGACTTGCGTTGAATAACGGGCTACTACGGAACCCTACATTGCGCGTGGCCCGACACGCACTTGGCCGGTTATTTCCATATAAATACCATCAAAATCTCATTAAAATACACACTTTTTAATCGACTTCACAAAAAAGCAGGAGGTTCTCAATTCGACTATATTTTTTTATGTTTGTTACCTCAGAACTCAGAATCTCAACCGATTAAAAAAAATCTTATTTGTTTGAGAAATTGGCAATTATCTCCGGAGATATGGAGATAAACAATATAAGTAAATTTGTATACTTTGATGAGATGATTATAACTAGCTAGTACTCTAACCACATGAGTAAATAAAAGGAACAAACTATCGCGACATGTGAAGTCGGTTTTTTGTTTTGTACGATCATAAATTATTATATACGATCAAAATCTCATAATTACATACTTTTTATCATAATTTTTTTTAACATTTTACATTTTTACTAGATTTATTTCCATTTCAAAGTTCAATAACTTTATTAACTTACCACCCACTCAGCAGTTCATATCGCCCAACGCCCTCAACAATCGATGTCCTAAAATAGTCGCACATTGAGTGCCTTGTTTCGAGGACACTCGGCCACTTGTCCCTAAATCGACTCTCCCCATCCACTCGACTAATCAAATAACAATAAGCTATAGTCATCTCCTACGATACATTGACTGCCGCCCCTATCCGCCAGTCCCATGATATATGGGCTTCATATCGATTCCCAAGATAGGCGTGCCGTGTTTGAATTAGTATAGTTGATGGAGTGATTACTTAACGACTTAAAAGGGAAAAAAGAACACCTTTTTAACCGACTGCCAAAAAATTTGGCAGTTTTGAAGTGAAACATCTTTAGGCGCTCTGGCGTAAAATTTAACGGAAGTGACGTAGCGTCACGGTCCGAAGAAACGGAAATAACGTAAGCGTCATGTTATATTTATAAACGCCCTCTATTGTAAAACGGCGTAACTACATTCTACATAAGGGCATTCGTCCCGCTAAGTTCAACAGATGGAGTTGTACAAAAAAAAACCGGCTAAGTTGAGTTGAACTCGCCCACCGAGGCTTCAGTCAAAACCAATTAAGCTAGACCTATAAATTGTATAAGCGCTCATATAACTCAGAGGTCTACCTTTAATTGGGGCGAACTATGTATGTATGAGGACACCCTTTAATTTTTAACTTTTTTTATTTTTTGGAAATTTTCCTCAATTTGTGCTGTAAGACCTTGCTTCTTGCCAAATTTCATGATTCTAGGTCAACGGGAAGTACCCTATAGGTTCACGACCCAAAACCTATAGGGTACTTCCGGTTTACCTTGAACTGTCAATTTTGGTTATAAGCAAGGTCTTATAGCACAAGTAAAGGAAAAATTCCAAAAAATAAAAAAAGTTGTAAATTAAGGTACATTTTGATACTAACAATTTTTCGCGAAAATCTAAATTTGCCCATATCGTTTTATTGTGTTGACTCAAGACCTTGATTTTTATACACCCAATAGGGATTATAGACCTCAGTATCAGGTATACATTTCAACTTGCTAGGTCCACCCGTTCCTGAGAAAATCAGTGGTGACACACGGACAGACAGACGGACAGACAGATGGACAGACAGACGGACAGACAGACGGATAGACAGACAGACAGACAGACAGACGGACAAGAAAATGATCTTATAAGGGTTCCTTTTCTACCTTTTGAGGTACGGAACCCTAAAAATAGTGATATTGAGAAATACATTGAATTAACTTGGAAGTCACACTTCTAACGCGTAGCTTTCTACGCACCTTCTTTTCTTTAATTCGACAGTATGTTTGTTTTTCTATGTTTTAACGCGATTACTCCGCCTACTATAAGGTAGGTACTAAGACAAACCAAATTATATTTTTTCTAACTGTCAATATTTGTATCGGTATCTGCACTGGAACATTCTAAACTCTCAACGGTGGTATTTCGAGAGTCCGCGCCCTAATCGAGTTATCATTTAGAATCGATTTAGAGCTCCCTTGCCCTTACAGAAACGTCATAAACTCCCCGAGCAGTACTAGCGTTACGTTTCCGTGAGACTACGTTATTTACGTTGCAGGTAACTACGTTATTTACGTTGTTGGTACAGCCGCAACCGCTGGAGTGAGCAATAAAAACGACAATTTTGAATTTCGCTTCGTTCTGTTTATTTGAAGAAGACTTTTATGTAACGTATATTTACGATAGAAGTGACTAATCGTAGCCATGGTATATTGTTTACTAGCTAGAAGATGGGTCTACGTCTTTGCAAATATAAAAACGACAGTGTTATTATTATTTTTTATTATTTATTATTTTTTACACAACATGAATAGACATTAGGTTTTATCGGACCGGAACCCAGCTGCGATCATCACCAACAATTAGTCCCAACTCCCAAGTAACCGAGGATAGATCTACAAGCATCACTCATCTTCTCACCCTAAATCGGAGATGTTTTTCGACACCGGATATCAGTCAAACCAGAATGGAATTTATAGTATTCTTGACAGTTTTCTTTATCATCCCCTGTTGACAAAAATACCTCAAATTTTGGTCTGATTTGAATCCTTATGCTAAGGGGATATAGTCTAAAATGAGTTAATAATCATGGTGTTTATTTAGGGGGTGCCTGATAAAACAAAGCAGTGAGTGATATTCGTAAGTCCCTGTGGTTAAAATAAACTAGCTATATCCGAGGGTTGATAATGCTAAGGAGGCCGGAGGGTTGTACAAGGGTGGTTTATATAACACATTTATTAACAGATAGTAATTGCTGATCGGCTCTTTATATTATGTGTCTTAGGCTAAGGGTCAGTTCACACCGCATCGCGACGCGACGCGACGTGACGATGCTTTTGGTTTCGCGCGGCGCAGCGCGGCGCAGCCTGACGCCGCACGGCGTAGCAAAACGCGCGACGCCACGAAATTATCTCAATACAATGTGTATTTTATTGTGTAGGTAATAAAGTTCAATTGTTTATCACGCGGTTCAATTGTTTCTTCCCGCTTATAAAAAGGTTTGTTATTTATCTAATACTATAAATAAGAATCTTTGTCTTGACATACTGACTGACAGACAACGCACAGCCTAAGCCGCTGGTCGTAGAAACTTGAAATTTGGAGGGTATATTTGTCTTAGTACGTAAGGGTTTACTAAGAAAGGATTTTCCAAAATTCTCCCATTTAGGGCATGAAATGGGGGTTCAAAGTTTGTATGGAGAAACAAGATTAGATAGTATTTTCTATTCGAAACTTCACACAAGTGCTTCAGTAAAAAAAAATAAGAAAATAAGTGTTTCAGGTTTCTTTGAAATTCCACCTCTAAGAGGGTGAAATGGGGTAACAAAGTCTGAAAATCAATATTGTTTCGGATTGCGCTGAAATTTGGCAAGCAGGTAGTTATTACGACGTTAGTGCCCTCTGAGAAACGATTTCCTAAAATTCACCCCTTAAGGGAATGAAACGTGGGTTCAAAGATCGTATGAAGAAACTAGATAAGATAGTCTTTTCTATTCGAAATTTCGTACAAGTACTTCAGTAAATAAATAAGTAAATACGTGTTTCAGGTTTCTTTGAAATTCCACCCCTAAGAGGGTGAAGTGGGGTAACAAAGTCTGAAATCAATATTGTTTCGGATTGCGCTGAAATTGGCATGCTAGTTATTATGACGTTAGTATCTGTTAAGAAAGGCTTTTCTATAATTCACCCCTTAAGGGGATGAAACGGGGGTTCAAAGTTTGTATGGAAAAATAAGATTAAGATTAAAATAAGAAGTTTTTTCTATTCAAAACTTCACACAAGTGCTTCAGTAAATAAATAAATAGTTAAGTGTTCAGACTTTTTGAAATTTAACCCCTGAGAGGGTGAAATGGGGTAACAAAGTGTGAAAATCAATATTGTTTTGGATTGCGCTAAAATTTGGCATGCAGATAGTTATTATGACGTTTGTATCTGTTAAGGAAGGATTTTCGAAAATTCACCCCTGAAAGGGATGAAACGGGGGTTCAAAGTTTGTATGGAGGAACAAGATAAGATAGTCTTTTCTATTCGAAACTTCGCACAAGTACTTCAGGTACAGTTAGTACAAGTATTTCAGTAAATAAATAAGTAAATACGTGTTTCAGGCTGTTTCGAAATCCCTTAAAAGGGTGAAGTGGGGTAACCAAGTCTAAAAATCAATATTGTTTCGGTTTGCGCTGAAATTTAAAATGCAGATAGTTGTTATGACGTAGGTGGATCCTACGTCATAACGACTTAGTATTTTTAATTATAATAAATAAACTTATAGATTTACTTAAGTACTTCTGTAAATAAAATAGTTAAATCGTGTTGCAATACGGATTTTTGCAAAGGGCTGGTGAAAAAGTCTGAATATCACTATGATTTTTTGGATTTTATAAATATGAATCCCTGTTTCCCTTAGTCACGCCATAACTTGAAAACGGGTGAACCGATTCTGTTTTTACTTCTTTGATTTCTTTTATGATAGAAAGGTTTTTACAAAATAAGAGTTTTAAGTAAATAAAAGAAGCCTTTAACGCGGGCGAAGCCGCGGGGCATTTCTAATAACAAATAAATTAGGAAAGTCTTTTAAACAATTAATCAAACTTTTATCATAGTAAATATAACCCAACCTTACTCATAAGAACCGCATGGAACTCTGTGCCTGAAGCAGCAAAATCAACGCAATTCTCATTGAAATAATCTGAATAGCTTTCAGATTGAATGAAAAACTTTGAAATCTTTAACTTAAAACTACAAACCTTTTAAGTCAGTAATAACTTTTGACTAGATAAAATAATTATAAATATGAAAATACGGGACTTATCGCGCCTAAAACATTAATTTTATTTAACTCGACGTTTCGACCAAGTTACATTGATCGTGGTCACGAGACGACGAGTCCATAACTATGTGTTCGAATCGCTAAAGTTTAAAGTTTACAATAGATAAAATAAATAAAACAAACAATATACCTACATTTCACTAAGGCAATTTTTTCAGAGTGCGTTTTTAACTTCAACCATCAGCACCTTAATATCATCAAGTAATTAACATTGCGAATGCCATAATACTTCAAGTACGTTGCAAAGGACACACTTGGGTATACGGACCTCAGAAAACAAAAGCGAACACAGAAAACCGGCAGAAAATACTCGATCAGCTATTTGTTTATTTGAAAACCTCCGTGAAATTACCGTGAAAATGGCTTTGTCCGAAGAAATATTTAACCTTACTACTCGAGACATCGACTCATGTCAGTTTTAGTGTTAGACAAGATGGGTAGTGCTGTCTTTTTTGGATTGTGTGTGATATTGGTGAGATATGTGCTATAGTTAACATTTTAATATATTACTAAATAAATGACCTATGAATAGGTCACTTGGAGACTTTTTGAAGTTCACAAATAGGCTATATATTTGGCTAAATTTTAAGTGCTAAATCAAAATATTTTTTGCTTTGCTTATGTTCTTTAATTTATAATAGAGTGTTGTATAATGCATTTTTGACGACATCGTGACGGCAGTTGCGAGTGAATCTGCCTTCTCATATTGAAGAACAGGGTCCTAATCCCGACCGCGGCCATTGTGATTTGATGATTTTTTGGGTCTTGAATTTTTGTGATATGTGCGTCTTGTGGCTTAATCAACAAATTTGGACAATAAAATCGAGACCAGATCTATAATTTCGGAAACGTTAGAACTGCCTGAGACGCTAAGCAAAGTTCGAGCTGTATTTATCGATTTGTTTCTAAAGCTATTGAATTGCAATTGAATGGCAATACAAAATATTTTTCTATTACAGGTCCTACTTCTGCGACCGCAAAATGAAGGTAAGAATATTAAAAAATGTTGTTATGTATTTCTATTGCATCTTATTAAATCAAAATGCATACATTTTTGTAAGCTTTTATATGGTCAATACTGTTTTGCACGCAACACTAACTTTTAATAAACCAACATAAAACTTGTTTTAGCTTTTTAGGAATTCTAAGTTAAACCACGTGGGTGATTCCAAAACGTAAAGTTTTAGTATAGGAATTTCTTCGATACAAGATAAATTTAACAAGATAGGTACCTAATGTAGAAAAAAGTATTTATGATAAGTGAGCGTTTGATCAATCATACTAATGTCTCTACGTAAAATAGATAGTTTAAAAACTAAAACAACCGACTTCCATGCCCCGCGAGTCAGTTTCAGTAGCAAGTTTGAGACGTTTATCGTCATATCTCTAGAGATAGTTATCAGATCTCGATGAAATTACAATCGGACCATCTCAGAAATGTACCCTACCAATAAGAATCATTCAAATCGGCTCACAATTGACGGAGTAATAGCGTAACATACATACAAAAAAATTGAAAAAAAAAACATACAGACGAATTGAGAACCTCCACCTTTTTTTAAGTCGGTTGAAAATATACAGTCGCAAGCGTGTAAAGAGGATGCAGCTGACTGGTCAGTAGGTTTTACATGCACTTGTTTATTAATCAGTGTAGGTATTTTAGATCAGCCTCACAAAACAGCTCTCAATTCGTGTGAATTTATTTTTATCTCGAGTTAACCATACAAGAACATTATAGGTAGGTACCTAAGATGTACGTATTACCTAATTAGTACCTAGGTACTTCTTATTTCGTATGAATTAACAGCAAATAACACACATAACACACATCTGAGACACACTTCTCAGATGGCCTAAGTAGTCCATTAAGAGGGAACGCCCGGTGCACTTTTCCATACAAATGTATTCCCTCGTTTCCTCCCTGAAAAATGCTTCTAGAGAAAAAAATGTTTCTACAAAAAATCAAGGTCTGAAGTCTCAAGGCTGTAGAAGCATTTTCCAGGGAGGAAACGGGGAAATACATTTGTATGGAAATATGCAGCCCGCGTCCGCTCTTAAAACACTTTGCAAAAATTAAGTCACGTATACACAACTAACAAAATATAACATAGTCCAATTATTTTTGTCGTATCTAGTGACCGCATCACCGGCACCTGTTCCCGACTGGTGCTACTACAAGAGAACGCACGGACACACCACGACCGCAGCACCACCCACCACCGAGGAAGATAAGACCAAGACCGAAATCAAAGAGAAGACTGAGATGATTTCCAAACGTTAGTACCTACATCCAACTAATCAGTCGAACTATTACTTCTTACTTTTCTGCTTAGGTTTTGAGTAGGTATACATGAGCATATTATTTCATCAGAAAATTAAAGATACCTAACCTAAAAACGATACCTTCGAGAAGTTTGAAATCAACCACCTTGCTGTGGGCATATTTCAAATCTTTCTAACTGCTCCACCGACAGACGCGGCTAGAATGCTCTATCTATGTGTGCACAGGGTGGTTGACGAGCGTTCGTGTGTTAGGTAGTATTTACTCTTCTTTGTAAGCTAAACTATTTCGGGGCTGTCGTAGCTATCTATATATTTCTTCGAGCATTTACAAATGGAGATGTTAACGCAAGGCGTACCCCTCTGCTGGCCATACAGCAATTTTTGGCCATATGAGCGTGCGTAAGTACGCTGTATTTTTAATACTGTGTGCGTGTTTCAAGCTAGTGTGCGGGATCGTTGAAGTGAGTGATTTGTGTGTGTGCAATGCGTGTTTACCTCGTCCCCCGTAAGTATCGGCAGAAAAAAATGTTTGCGGATTACAACGTTAACATCTCCATTGGTAAATGCTCGAAGATATATTTAGCCAAAAGACCCGAAATAAAAGTTGACAAATAT
The DNA here is from genome assembly GCA_954871355.1 of Cabera pusaria. Classification (NCBI taxonomy): domain Eukaryota; kingdom Metazoa; phylum Arthropoda; class Insecta; order Lepidoptera; family Geometridae; genus Cabera; species Cabera pusaria. The sequence continues at coordinate 6,203,700 of OX940891.1, forward strand.
AAAAACATCTTTTGTGCTCTGATGAGCAATTTTTTCCGATAGTGACTATTACATATATATTCTATGGATCTTTCAATAATTCATATAATAATGTGTATGTATAATTATGCTCATACTCGAGTACGAGTTTCAGAGATTTTCGATTTTCTCAACTAGTCTCAACAACTTTGTAAGGGCCTTAACACATGAAACGGGATATGACACGAAATAATGTATCGACGCCGTCTTGCGAGTCACGCGCGTAATTTAATGTTGTCGATTCGCAGGAAATTACAACGTAATTGTCAACTTTTAAGACACTGCTCCACCGCATTGTGTCTATTTTTGCACAAATGTCTGAATATTCAAAGGAATGGTCAGATATTTGTGCAATAATAGATATTTAAATATATATTTTAGTTAGCTAGCTTACAAAATTAGGACCATGGTTTCACCAAGGCCTGAATTCTGTTCTTTGTTAGTTTTACGCGAAATTATAAGCTTACATTACCTTACAATCTGAATGTATTATGTGTCTGCATCAAAAAAGTAGTTCAGCAATTATATCAAGATGGTGCCTGTCCTAGGTAAGGCGCGATCTCATAGGGAGGAAACCTGCATCGAGGGCGTATCTATCTCGCCGTATTTGCGTATGTAACTAAAAAGATAATAATTGTATGTATTGTAATCAAATAAAAATTATTAATCTTTCTTAAACATGTTTGTCATTAATAATACTTTTAGATCAGACATAAGTCACTACGAAGCTTTTGCTCTTAAAGAACTGCTAATGCCATACGACAGTTATGTACGTGCTTAGTTTTTTTTAACACAATGTAATATTGCAAATGTTAGTTTGGATTTGGAAGGCTTTTGGGAGCATTGTTATAGGTATTATACGTGACAAAAAAATAGTGACATGTTATGCCACCTACATAACGCTCGTCTGGTCTCAGCCTAAATCAAAAATAACAATATGCACAAAAATAATAACATATCAAATTTTTACCTGATTTGTATTTAATGTTTTTGTAAGTAGTTAGACATTAACTTTCTATGTTCTTAACATCTATATTTACTTACTTACGCAAATTCGACAATCTGTAAAATATTTTATCACAATTTTAAAAATTAACTAATTACCTACTCATTTATTACATTGTAAAAGCCAAATGATTTTATCCTTTAGACAGTTTTAACATTTTTATTAAACAAAAACATGTGAATGGCAACCCTCCTCGTTTTTGGAAGTCGGCCAATAAAGTTCACGGTCGAATAAAGCTTTTCAGTATTGTTTTGTCTGTATTAATATTTTAATTTATTTTTCTTTTTCAGTGTTGCAAGAAATCTGTAAGTATTCATTTTATTTTACTTAGCTTATATACAAGTACTCATGATAATCGCTATAAAAGTATCCTACCCACAGAAGTAGGTATAAATAACTAAATATTATTAAGACTTCTGTGATCCTACCTCCTAGCGTAAGTATTACTAAAATAATTTAGTTATTCTTACTCCGAGGATCATACCTATTATTTTACCCCATGGTTTTAAATATAACACAAAGCTATGATGGATAGGTAGATAAACTCTTTATTATTCTACCACAAACAAATAAATATACTAAATGTTGAATACTTTAAATGAAAGTATTCTATATTTAGTAGAATAATAAGCGGCAATAACCCAATGAATAAGGAGTCGGCTATCGGACCGGCGATCGATAGGTCGTGAGTTCGATCCCCACCCATTGCACTATTGACGTGAACTCACTCAAGACACAAGCATATTTAGCTTAACTAAGCTAAATATGCTATATACAGGGTTACAGGAGAAGTCGTGCTAGATCCGTGAAGGGCGTAGAGTACCCGTCATTTCTGACTTATTTCTCTATGAAACACCCCACCCTAACCTTAACCCTGTTCGAGATATACGACTTTTTTTTTGAAAATTGCCGATTTTTAGGCTACTTCATTGATTTGTTTTTTTTTTACGTGTCTTATTATTATTGTTGTTGCATTTTTACTTGTGTAATAAGATGCTTTAACGCGTTAATAATCAAAATAGTGCATAAGTTAGTTGAATAGACCGTAGTAGACAAGTGAAAGTTAAGAAATAAAAAAAAATATTAGAAAGTTTATTTTTCTCTAAGGAATATCTAAAAAAAATATTACGGCACTTGTTCGGCAGATGTTTTTAGGGTTCCGTATCCAAAGGGTAAAACAGGACCCTATTACTAAGACTCCGCTGTCCGTCTGTCTGTCTGTCTGTCTGTCTGTCCGTCTGTCACCAGGCTATAGCTCATTAACCGTGATAGTTAGACAGTTGAAATTTTCACAGATGGTGTATTTCTGTTGCCGCTAGAACATCAAATACTAAAAATAAAATAAAGTAAAAAATTAAAGGGGGTGCCCATACAAAAAACGTGTTTTAAAACGCCATCTATCTAATTAGTGTCGGCAAAATGACATAGATAGCGCTAGTAAACGAGCCCCGTCCTTCTAGATCGCGACCAAACCAAATATTCTTGGTAATATCAATTAATGAAATATATGAGGTTAAAACTCTGTTATGTTTCGTATTGTACGGAACCCTCCCTAAGTGTGCGATAAGAGACGCGATACTGACTCGCACTTGGCCAGTTTTATTTAAAATATCTACGGTTCATCAGCTATCCAACGAGGTATAACAATCTAGGGTTTGTATTACATTTCGTGGAAAAAAGTCGTTTTATAGGCGACAGTGTAGAAGATAATTTACAATAAAAAGTAAAATAAAACAATAGGTAAAGCATGAAATGTCATTTGTTAAATGTTTTCACACAACTCTTCCTTATTTTACAGTTCATGTTCAATGGGCGCCTCCATTTCGGATACATTGTCGCATCCTGATGACATTTCATGCTTTACCGATTGTTTTATTTTACTTTTTATTGTAAATTATCTTCTACACTGTCGCCTATAAAACTACTTTTTTCTACGAAATGTAATACAAACCCTAGATTGTTATACCTCGTTAGATAGCTGATGAACCGTAGATATTTTAAAAAACATCTGCCGAACAAGTACCATAATATTTTTTTAGATATTCCTTAAAGAAAGATAAACTTTCTAATTTTTTTTTTAATTTCTTAACTTTCACTTGTCTACTACGGTCTATTTAACTAACTTATGCACTATTTTGATTATTAACGCGTTAAAGCATCTTATTCCACAAGTAAAAATGCAACAACAATAATAATAAGACACGTAAAAAAAAAAACAAATCAATGAAGTAGCCTAAAAATCGGCAATTAAAAAAAAAAAAAAAGTCGTATATCTCGAAAAGGGTTAAGTTTAGGGTGGGGTGTTTCATAGAGAAATAAGTCAGAAAAGACGGGTACTCCACGCCCTTCACGGATCTAGCACGACTTCTCCTGTAACCCTGTATATAACAATAATACTAGTAATGTGCAACCCATATTGCAAGCACCGAAGTTAAAAAAATATAACAAAAAAAGTGTAAAATTGGACAATCATAACGCTTATAGCGATCTCATCCAGAGAACTTTTAAGGGTTCCGTACCCAAAGGGTAAAACGGGACCCTATTACTAAGACTCCGCTGTCCGTCTGTCTGTCTGTCTGTCTGTCTGTCTGTCTGTCTGTCCGTCTATCACTAGGCTATAGCTCATTAACCGTGATAGTTAGACAGTTGACAATTTCACAAATGGTGTATTTCTGTTGCCACTAGAACAACAAAAACTAAAAACAAAATAAAGTTAAAAATTAAAGGTGGTCCCCATACAAAAAACGTGTTTTTAAACGCCATCTATCTAATTAGTTTCGGAAAAATGACATAGATGGCGCTAGTAAACGAGCCCCGTCCTTCTAGATCGCGACCAAACCAAATATTCTTGGTAATATCAATTAATAAAATATATGAGGTTGAAACTCTGTTATGTTTCATATTGTACGGAACCCTCCCTAAGTGTGCGATAAGAGACGCGATGCTGACTCGCACTTGGCCAGTTTTATTTTATATTAGTTAGGAAAGCGTTTGACCACTATCTCTCCTGATATACCTATGGATAGTATCTATGGATATTATATATATGGATAGTATCAAAATTATTACCAAACCGGTGCACCTAATCTAAATTTAAGACAACAAATAGAAACTTAGATGTTTATTTAATTTAACATAACATAAATAAATATCCCATGATGATAGGTAGTATATACTCGTACACTCATGGACTCGATAAACTGCATCAAAGTTCAGGATCACTTTCCAATTAATTGAATGGTCCTTAATCCTTTGCGAATCCGTCAGTGTACAAATTTAAATTGAAACCTATAGTTTGGTTCATTAACTTCATAGCAGCGTAGTATCATATCCATACGTGTATGTTTGTATACTAGAAAGGACCATTCAATCAATTCGAACGTAATCCTGAACTTTGATGCAGTTTATGAGTCCGTGAGTCTATAAAAGTTCTAAAACATATCATCTAAAAGCTTGGACTTGTTTTCACATTATTTGATACATTTTCAGAATAAGTGGGTATATTCATCGAGGATTTGAGTTCAGTGACCTGACCACGACCAGTAGTCTCAGAAAACAATGAAACATGTCACCCTGTCAGAATATTACTTCAAAAAACTGTCAATATAGTTTCATCGTACTTAACATAATAGTACATGTTTAGTGACTTTTGTTAGTACCCAATTTAAAAGAATGTCTAAATGCTGAGATCACCTACACAGTAGGTATGTCTATTGAAAACTAATAACTATGTACTGGACATGTTATAAGAATTAACATTACAAAGCTAGCATCGAGTTTTGGGAAAACCAAACTTCATACATATTTAACTGAATGACTCTTTCAATGATCGGAATATCCGTAGTTAGCCTCTTTTAAAAGATACGTGTCTTTTGGGGTTCCGTAGCCGAATGGCAAAAAACGGAACCCTTATAGATTCGCCATGTCTGTCTGTCTGTCTTTCTGTCTGTCCGTCCGTATGTCACAGCCATTTTATTCCGAAACTATTAGGACTACAGAATTGAAACTTGGTAGGTGGGATGTATTCTGTAAACCGCTTTCCGATTTTTATACAAAAATAAAAAATATTAAAAGTTAATGGGGGGTATCCCATACATGGAACTGGAACAAAAACAAATTATTTCTTCAAACCTATACGTATGGGGTGTTTATGGATAGGTCTTTAAAAATGAGGTTTCTAAAATATTTTTTTCTCAAAGTCAGTCATTTAAAAGATAGGCGCGTCTGAAGTGGTAAAATGTGTGTCCCCCCCCCCCCCCCTCTAACTTCTAAAGTAAGGGAGTGAAAAATCTAGAAAAAACATATTCTGTAGATCTCAATAAAAACTCAACAAAAATTGGTTTGAACGAGATACAGTCAGCAGTTGCTGAGATATAGCGACCGCAAGTATAACTTTGTTTTTCATACAAACACTATGAAAAACAAAGTTATTTTTGTTGTTGCGAAAAATCATAGTTATAGAATACTCTACTGTGTTACAGAACCCTACAAGTGCGAGTCCGACTTGCACTTGGTCAGTTTATTTTAATTTGCTTTCAATATTGTTTAGGTACCAAAATTTATAGGTAGTAGTAGGAACATTTAGCAAAAGATATAAAAGATATTTTATCTGATGTGCTAGCCTTTGACCATTACCATTTACCAGCGTCGACCACTATCTCGCTTGGTGGTAAGCGATAATGTGGTCGACGCTAGTACCTATACATACGCGCTAGGCTTAGAATGGGTTGACTCTCAAGAGCTGTGCTTTTTCATATTTTCATATATATTTCCAAATAACAATATGCATTGTATGGGAAATTTTAGCAAGGTACATTAAACGCTTACAAATTTCATTCAATAAAAGTAAACTAACTAAATCAATAACATATTAAAAACATTTTACATACTTTGAACAATAGAATATCAGCCAATAAATAAAATTAAAAATCAATATCATAATAATTATTGTCAAAGAATACTTGAATTCAAGAAGATATCATATCAATTTAGAACTAGAATAAATAAAAATTGATTAGGTATCTGTCAAATAAATTGAAAATCTATTAAATAAATATTAAATATCAAGAAAAAGTCATCAGTTTTGAAAAAAAATATCGAATGTCAACTAAATTAAAAATCTATAGTCAGATAATAAATGTCAAACAATACTTAAATTGAAGAAAAATTCATATCAATATCAATATTGTTATAATGTGAAATATGCCTGCAACCTTCAGTTTATCAACAATCAACATCAACAACAATATTATAAATGCGAAAGTCAGTTTGTATATTTGTTTGTTTGTTTGGGACTTCTTCACGGTAAAACGGCTGGTCCGATTTGGCTAAAATTTTGCACAGAAATAGCCAGTATCAGGGATTAGGCTATAGGATACTTTTTAACGTGGGCAAAGCCGCAGGGCACAACTAGTAAATAGTAGATTAAATGTCAACTATTATAATTTATCAGTCAAGTATTCGGTGATTGAGTAGTAACACTTTTCCAACAGGAAGGCCTTTAACTCAACTATCATAAAAAAGGCAGACGGATTCGTGCCGAACACCCGAGTGAACGCAGGTTCAGTAATACTAAATGCTTGAGTAATACGCTTCCGCATCCGTCTGCCTTTTTTATGTTAGTCTGAAGCCTTTAATGTATTCTTAAAAGAGTGACTATTGTACACTGTTTTGAAAGAAGTTGGTAATAAGGGTTCCGTACCTCAAAAGGTAAAAAAAGGAACCCTTATGAGATCACTTTCTTGTCTGTCTGTCTGTCCGTCTATTCGTGTGTCACCACTGATTTTCTTAGGAACAGGTGGACCTAGCAAGTTGAAATTTAAACCTGATACTGAGGTCTATAATCCCTATTGGGTGTATAAAAATTAAGTTCTTGAGTCAATACAATAAAAAGGTATAGGAAAATTTAGATTTTCGCGAAAACTTGTTAGTACCAAAATGTACCTTAATTTTCCACTTATTTTATTTTTCGGAATTTTTCCTTTACTTGTGCTCTAAGACCTTGCTTATAACCAAAATTGACAATTCTAGGTAAACCGGAAGTACCCTATAGGTTTTGGGTCGAAAACCTATAGGGTACTTCCCGTTGACCTAGAATCATGAAATTTGGCAAGAAGCAAGGTCTTACAGCACAAATTAAAAAACAATTCCAAAAAATAAAAAAGTTAAAAATTAAAGGGTGTCCCCATACATACATAGTTTGCCCCAATTAAGGTAGACCTCTGAGTTGTATAAGCGCTGATACAATTTAGAGGTCTAGCTTAATTGGTTGATACGAAAGCCTCGGTGGGCGAGTTCAACTCGACTTAGCCGGTTTTATTTATTGTATAGTATAACTGTGTATAATCTTATAGTATGATTTACTACTCTTAATGTGGTCACAAAATCATTTTTAGGGTTCCGTACCCAAAGGGTAAAACGGGACCCTATTACTAAGACTCCGCTGTCCGTCTGTCTGTCTGTCTGTCTGTCTATCTGACTGTCTGTCTGTCTGTCTGTCCGTCTGTCACCAGGCTGTATCTCATGAACCGTGATAGTTAGACAGTTGAAATTTTCATAAATGATGTATTTCTGTTGCTGCTATAACAACAAATACTAAAAACAGAATAAAGTTACAAATAATAGAGGGTCCCCATACAAGAAACGTATTTTTTCGGCATTTTACGCCATCTATGAACGATTAGGTAAACGTCCCATAGATGGCGTTATATTGAAATGTCGATCCCTAACACCTTTATTAGACGTTAGATGGCGTTATAAGAAATAAAATGTTTATTAATTATTATTTTTTGCTAGCGAAAAATGATAGTGGTATTTTTGCTCGATCTTATAAAATACTGTAGAATGGTACGGAACTCTACCGTCCGCGAGTCCGACTTGCACTTGGCCAGTTTATTTTAAGTCTTTCCTACGTGTTTGTTCCCTTTTTTGCCGCTCTTCGTCAGATTCCAACCAATTTAAATGTTTTACCAAGTCACTTAATATAATAAACAAGCAGTCCGCCCCGGCTTCGCACGGGTAGAACGGTTCAAGTCCCGTCGGTACGATGAAATTTTGGATTGTGTTTAACAATTTACAAAAATATAAAGTGTGAACACTTCAAAGAAACATAATATTTGATTTACGCAGTGCAACATCTCTCGTCGGATTTGAAAACTGTAATGATTTCTTCCGAATGATTAACACTTCAATTGAACACTTCAAAGAAACATAATATATTTAACAATCATCGTCATATGTCAACCAATTTACACAAAACCTTAACGAATTATGCACCTAAGACCTAAACCTTCCTCATAAACACTCTGGCTATTGGTGAAAACCGCATGATAATCCGTTCAGATGCTATTGAGATTATTGCGAACAGACAGACAGACACAGTGATGGACATTGTTTTATAATACTTACGTAGTGATATTGGACGGCCCTTTGGCGTAAAGGATAGTTACCCTGATTCTGACCCGAGGGTCGTTGGTTCTAATCCTAGCTATATACCTACCAATGAGTTTTATGTGCATTCACGAACCATGGGTTTTCGGGGAATCATTAAATCTACCAATAATTAAGATAAAAAGTTAAAAAACGTGGAAATGCGGCGAGTGTGATGGGCACCTTTGCACCCGGAGCGCTCAGGGGCGGGTTATTTGACTAATATATAGATTTTTTTTTTTATTATTGCAGTAGGTACAATATGTCTCTATAATTAAATTAAATACGTATAAAATTAATGTACAATTTTACTGTTGTTTAGATCGTTTAAAAACTAAAACAACCGACTTCAATGTCCCACGAGTCAATTTCAGTAGCAAGATTGAGACGTTTATCGTCATATCTCTGAAGATACTTATCACATCTCAGTGAAATTACAATGGGACCACCTCGGAAACGTACCCAACCGATTACAAAAATAATAATTCGAATCGGTTCACAATTGACGGAGTAATCGCGTTACATACACACACAAAAAAAGAAAGAAAAAAGAAACATACAGACGAATTGAGAACTTCCTTCTTTTTGGAAGTTGGTTGAAAAGTAGCTTACCACCAAGGAGAACATCTGCCGCCGTAACCTTACGGCGTTCCCCGACGCAAAAAGTAGGGGTATTATACGTTTAACGTGTGTATCTGTGTGTCTGTCTGTATCATCTTAGCACCCAACCGGATGAACCGATTTTGATTTAAAGTAGGGGTATTATACGTTTAGAGTGTCTATCTGTGTGTCTGTCTGTAGCATCTTAGAATCCAACCAGATGAACCGATTTTGATTTTATTATTGATAGTGTTTTTTTTTTATAGATGTCTTCATCGAGAGTGTTCTTAGCTTTGATTCATGAAAATTCGTTCAATCGTTATAAAACTATGAGCTTTAATCAACTTTAATAGGTCTGATCAATTCGAAAATCTTCTTCTTCAACGATATTCTAAGAACATGGAAGCATTGACCTGATGCTGGGACATCTCCTGGACTCTACAGAATACTCAAATCCTCACCAACTTACAGCTCAGATTTTAAATGTCGTGTTTTGAGTCATTGGAATGCTTTTAATAAAAAGATTATACATAGATCAGTCGGGGTGGTTTAAAATATTATATTATATATATAGATCATTATTATTTTATACAATAGATCATATTATTATACTATATTGGCTTCAAATTGATTGCGATCGGTGGGGATCTACAGAAAAGCTAAGCTTATAATAATAATAACTAATAATAATAATAAAATAAATAATAACTATAACCTATTCTGTGGTTTGACTGCAAATATTTTATTAATTTTGCGATGCGTGTATGTGAAATCCGTGATATCTTCGAGTTTTCATTAGAATTATATACTGTAAAGGACAATTTTAATCTATAATATGTAGCCAAGCTAATTAACGTAATTATTTGGATAAGGATTAATACTATATACTTGAAAATAGCCTTGGATGTTATGTAATATTTTTTGACAAAATGTAAAGATTAAAATGGTTACTGTGAGTCAACCTTCATAGATAGACATATGCTGTCGCGGACTTTTTTGTATGTCTCATTAAGTTGTACAACTCTTCCATAGAAAATATTCTTACATCTGTTTTCAATTGAGCAGCGTTCGTAAGAAACGTGTTTTATCGACCGTTTTTTTGTCGACTTAGGTTGCAAATTATGTCTCCACGAATGTACCTTTGATTTAAACGGGATAATATATAGCCTATTTTCATTTCGAAAGTCCATTCTATATATATAGTAATATTATAAAGAGAGAACATTTGTATTTTTGTATTTTAGTATGTTTGTAATGATTTGGCTCAAAAACTACTGAACCAATTTAAAAAAATCTTTCACTAATGATTTGGCTCAAAAACTACTGAACCAATTTAAAAAAATCTTTCACTAATATTAGTGAAATTTATTATTTTAGTGATTTTTTTAAATTGGTTCAGTAGTTTTTGAGCCAAATCATTACAAACATACTAAAATACAAAAATACAAATGTTCTCTCTTTATAATATTAGTATAGATATGTAAAGGCATGATACTGTCAAAATCTTTAGGGCTGTAAAAATGAGGCCTACATGACTCCGTTTCTGGTATTCGAACCATAGTTCGTATGGCTTACTTTTGTATAATAAAAGCAGCCTCTGTATTGTAATTATAACTGTTGCCCCAAAACATTATACTATACCGAATCTTAGATTCTACCAGAGCGAAATAAACTTGTCTCAAATGTTGTACACTAACTTCTTCTCTTAAATTTCTAATGGCATAACATGCTAAACTTACGCTACTTTCAATCGCTTTGATTTCGTCTTTCCGTCGTCCGATGCTGCCAGAACACCGTAAGGAACTTCATTTGAATATCAGCCCACATCTGACTCAGTCCAATGTTGGACACATCCATGTCCCAATGCACACTTCTGAGCTACGTCTTCAGCTATTCAATCACTGCCATTCCAATAACAAATATCTACACTTCGTCTGTCAATGTGTGGTCTCTACTCCAGATCGCGCCTCTCCAACGGTCTTTGGGACTAGCCTATTGCCACTTCAGCTTTCTGCGTTGGCTATATTGGTCACTTTTGTACTCTGACGGTGACGAATAACTTACCATCGTTTGGCACGGTGAAATTACAGGACGCCTGAGACTATATCTGAATAAAGGGCGCAGTCCAGTTATGCTCAAAAACTGGCAATCCAGAGTTTTGCGTGCTCTGTCATACACCGACTACTTACATAGATTAGAATCAGGCAAACACCTAATAAAAATATATATATACAGGTAGAGTAAAAGGACCTGGCACTAATCCAGTTATAGTCACCTGAGTTTAAAAATAAAACTGGCCAAGTGCTAGTCAGACTTTTGTCTCGCACACGGGGGATTTCGAACCGCTGTATAATAATTTATAAGTATAATATTATATTACCATATCAATAACAACATGGCTATTAACTACAACGCCATCTAACAAATATCTAACGAACCTCTACCACCAACTAAGTGAACGTTAACACAAAGGTAGATAATTAATATTATTTATTAATAAGTTAAACAATAGTTCATAGATGGCCCTATATTAAAGACACGTTTTTTGTATGGGAACCCCCTTTAATTTTTAACTTATTTCTGTTTTTAGTATTTGTTGTTATAGCGGCAACAGAAATACATCATCTGTGAAAACTTCAACGGTCTAATTATCACGGTTCATGAGATACAGCCTGGTGACAGACGGGCAGACAGACAGACAGATAGACAGACAGACAGACAGATGGACGGACAGACGGACAGTGGAGTCTCAGTAATAGGGTTCCGTTGGTACCCGTTGGGCACGGAACCCTAAAAACAGGGCGCGTAGAAAGCTACGCGATAGAAGTGAAACTTCCCACAGAGTGGGAATTCAGAGTACCTATTACGTTAATTCAATTTATTTCCCAACATCAGTAATTCTTTTTTGTACGACTCCATCTGTTGAACTTAGCGTGACGAATGCCCGAATGATATCGAATACATCTTCGTAGTTACGCCGTTCTACAATAGAGAGCGTTAAGTGTTTATAAATATAAAATATTACATGACGCTTACGTCACATCCGTTGATTCGGACCGTGACGCTACGTCACTTCCGTTAAATTTTACTTCAGTGTGTCTAAAGAAGTTTCACATCAATTAAAACTATAAGTTACTAAGCGTGATTTTTAGGGTTCCGTAGTCCTGACAAGGAACCCTTATAGTTTCGTCATGTCCGTCTGTCTGTCTGTCAGTCTGTCTGTCTGTCCGAGGTTTTGCTAAGAGACCGTTAATACTAGAAAGCTGTAATTTTGTAGTGGTGTGTATATAAATTACGCCGACAAAGTGGTGAATAAATGGACCAATATTTCTCCAATAATCCTCTTACCTAAAAGAATAGAATATATTTATTGTGAAAACTGTGTGCAAAAGGTGTTAAAATACATAATATGTATCAACAGTTTGTTCATTTCGAACATACAATAATAGGTTACAAAATCTTAAAATTATGTTAATAGAAAGACAGAATCCTAAAAATAAACAATTATTACTACACTTTGTTAAGCGAGTCTAAATCTATTATAATGATTAATATGTATAACTTTCTAGCTAGAGATAAAATCATAAATCTAAAATAAAATACAATTTTCAACATGACAATTCGACATTAATAAATAATAATAATTATAACTATATTTACTTTCGATATATAACTTTTACAATTTATATTTTTATACTTATTGTCAATTAATATCAAAGTACTCGTTTAAGTTATAATATGCTTTTGAAAGCAACCACTGTTTCAATTTATTCTTAAATGTAAACCCATGCAAAGATTTTAGTTCTGTTGGTAGATGATTGTATACTTTAATTGCGCTTACGAAAGAGCTTTTGTAGTATTTCGTGTTGTTAATTTGGGGAATACACATGTTGTACCTGTAATTGGTTCTAAGGTTTGCCAAGCGACTTGATTGTTGGCTGAAATACAGGTGTTCATTCTCTTTCACAAACACTGCTAGTTCTAATATGTACATACTAGTGAATGTTAAAAAGTTATATTTAGTGAATATGTCTCGAAGAGATTCAGTACTTTGCATATTAAAAATACTACGTAAACATCTTTTTGTAGAAGGAATGTGGATTGTACATTAACAGTATTTCCCCAAAACAGAATCCCATACTTTAAATGAGATACTACTCTTAATCCCATACTTTAAACTTATTTTATTTTGTCATCAGTGGAAAAAGAAGCTGAGCAGAAGAAAAAAGAAGAGGAGAAGAAGACTCCGGACCCGACCACAGCACCGATGGGTTTCGATTCCGCAAGCAAATTATTTAACAGTTATTATGATTTCTTGGCGGCTTTCTGGTACACATTGAATGGATTCTAATAGGCGGAAACTTGTTACCTATTTGTATAAGTACCTTTTAGTCTGAAAGTAGTATTATGTTCGTTTTTAAAAATATTTTATATTATTGGATTCCTGCCGAATTGAGATTGACACCCGTATGCAAGAAGCTTACCTTCCTAAGTGCAACACTATTTTTAAAAGAAAAGGCGCAACACTATCCATCTATCGCAAGATACAACACTATTAAGACCAAAGTACATAGAAGTAATATAAACGGATGGTGTACTGCAGATGTTTTGACAAATTACATTTAATCCGTATATTTTAGCTATAAGGTTGTAATTGCTTTATGGAACAAAACGGCCCAATTGAGAGACACCAGGGTGGGACTGTGTCCTTGTCTAACAACCTGCTAGTGCTATATATGTTCTCTACTATATGTGCAAGCATTTAGTATTACTGAACTTGCGTTCACTGGGGTGTTTGACACGACTCCGTCTGCCTTTTTTATGATAGTTTGAGAGTTGTCCATACAAAAGAAAGGGACAAACTCCATTCAAGGTCGGTCTCATGGGGGCCGGTGTACGCGATCATGTTTAATATGTAGCAGGTCTATGGGATTTGTTTGATTTGACGTTTTGGAAGCAAATGAGAGACCCACAGACACCCACTTAAGGACTTAGGAATCCTAGGTCTATCTCTAGGTACAGATTTTATAATAGTTACTACGTAACAGATATTTCAACCAATACAAGCAAAAATGTGTCTAAGGCGCTCGACCTAGCGTTGTTATAACTTCGTTCAGCGCGCGATGTACCGGCGCGCTCCAAGGGTTAACTCAATGAAATAAAAAAAAGTTTACATATTCTTTTTATTTACCTCACAAAATAAGATCAAAATTCCTAACTAAGAGTCGAATTTGAAGTCGAGAAAGTGAACTTTACGCCGTCTTGTCATTTTAGTATCGTTAGTATAAAAAAATTAAAAATATGATGCTTGTTTTTTGTCAAACCCGCAAAATGACTATGAAAAACTTAAACCGTTTCTAATATAGAATACGAAAGATGATATAGAATATCCCGACATTTGAATAATATACGTTGCGCGCGCGTCAGCAGTGACAACCGACTGGCAGATAGTACCACCGGCGTTGACGAAAGTTAAGGTATAAAGCGCAGTAGCTATGGGCGAGTGACGGAGGCCTGCTGTAGGTCTGAAAAAGCGCGGCAAATAAAAAAAAATATCCGTAATGCAGCCCCAACTGCGAAGGAAACTTCGACTTGAAGGGTGTAAATATTCGATAGTGCGTATAACTATAGGTACTTAACTGTTGTCATGTAAAAAGTTTGCAAAAAATTCAAGTAGACACTTTTGTTAGCCAGACTATAACATACATTGTTGTGAATGTAATTGTATGTACTAAGGTTGTTAATTTTTGGACAATACTTTTAAGAAACTTACTTATTACATTCTCTAGTCGGATGAAATCTAGATAAATCTAATATTGAGAACGGTTTAGACTAACCAAGCGAGACATAAAACTATAATATTAGCGAATTACGCGATTTCTTTGCTAGGCGATAGATCGTGTTAATTGTTGCCATTTAATACAAAAAATAATATAATTTATTATATACATTATTTAGACACACGCCGCTGTTTCACCGCCTGTGCCAAGTCCAACCAAAAACGTAGAGAAACAAATGTAATTGTAAAATATAATACATTTCGTTAGAAGTAGAATAACTATGGACATCGTTACATTTCAACGGTAAATAAGAGTATAAATGCTTTGTTAATGATATATTTGCTTTGTTATGATTTTGTTATGTTTAGAAGTTCGCTTGTTCCTATAGATATAATTTTGTACAAAATACAACCGGTTTTCTTTACCTAGCGTTTGATTTTACCCTAGCAATACAGTAGGCAGATAAGTACGTAGTTAGTAATTTTTAACTATTGTTGATAGGTTAATAGTGAGATAGGGCCCAACGCACAGATTATATAATAGTTACTACGTAACCTAAGGGTAACCAAACGAACGTAACTTTTTGAGCTGTGAGTCATGTAAATCATGTATCGCGTAATTTATGCTGCATTCGGTTTATATAACAGTCCTTCCCTTGTGCCACATGGCGTAGCAAAATTGAATTGACTGCCGGCTCAAAAATACCCAGAATTTCTATTGAACAAAACTTGCGCAACTCATTTACGCGACTCACAACACAACTCAAAAAATTACTGGTTTGAACTGAGACTTACTTCAAATATGAAGGTTCAGGCATGTCACCATCGAACTGTCTATAGTGGAGAGCCGTAAGACGTAAATTGGTAAAACCTCGGAATCCAGGGCCAGTCAATGAATCTTCATAAAAACTGTTGGACTGCATTGCTAAAAGCTCAAAAAAATAGATTAAAAAAAAAATTTGCCGCTCTTGATTATAAAAATTTATAATAACAATTTACAAAAAAATGATAGGGACAAGGGAAAAAATTATTTAGAGTAAGGATTTCAATTTTCAACCGGCTTTGCACAAAAAAGGAGGAGGTTTTCAATTCGACGGGTATGTTTTTTTTTTATTATTATGTAACCTCAGAACACCGTCAAATATTAACCGATTTGAAAAAATATTTTTTTGTTTGAGAGAATATGCTTACCGTTTCCTAATGAAATGAAATGAAACTTTATCGAGATCTAATTATTATCTCCGGAGATATGGAGATAAACATATCAAACTTAGTACTAAAAATTACTATTGCGGCATGTGAAGTCGTTTTATATGTAAATTATATACCTAATAAAAAATATTTGCATATTAACTTTAACGTTATTTTAGACGCCGCGACTATGTCCGTCCAAGTACAAAATTCAGCAGACTGAACATATCCCCTTACATAGATTGAGGAGTAAGACTAGGGGACGTTATTTCCCCCAAATTGTTTACTATCACTCTGGGGGATATGTTCAAGACGCTGAGTTGGAAAGGACGGGGCATAAATACAAACGGCGAGCACCTCTCACACTTGAGGTTTGCGGACGATATCGTCATCATGGCTGAAACCGTGCAGGACTTGCAATACATGCTGACCACCCTTGCTGATTCTTCTGCACGCATCGACCTCCGGATAAACTTGGATAATATTAAATATTATGAACGCAATAAATGATTGAGTATTGAGTATTAGATAAGAACAAGATCATGGTTCAACGAACATGTTGTCCCGGAACCGATTGCCCTAAACGGAGTTCTTCTCGAAGTTGTTCACGAATACGTATACCTTGGGCAAATCTTGCAATGGGTAAAAACAACTTCGAGAAGGAAGCTCGCAGAAGGATACAGCTGGGATGGGCAGCATTTGGTGCAAACTTCGTCGAGTCTTTTCATCAGCCATACCACAAAGCCTAAAGACGAAAGACTTTAACGAGTGCGTCCTACCTGTTATTACTTACGAAGCCAAGACGTAGACACAGACAGTGCAACTGGTTCACCAATTCAAAGTTGCTTAGCGAGCTAGGGAAAGGCCTATGCTTGGAGTATCTCTGAAGAATCTCAGTAATAAGGTCCCGTTTTACCCTTTGGGTACGGAACCCTAAAAATGAAGATCTGGTAATTTTTTTTTTACTTTTTTTTATATATTGTTAGAAACACAATTCAAAAGTTTCTATAAAGATTCATTAACTGGCCCTGGATTCCGAGGTATAAACCTTACGGCACTCCACTACCTTGCTACCATAAACGAAATTATTGATACTAGCACAGACATAATATAAAAGGATTTTGCATTGCAGATGTTTTGACAAATTCAATTTAATCCGTATGCTCTAACTATAAGGTTGTAATTACTTTGCAGAACAAAATGGCCCAATCGAAAGGGTGGGAGTGTCTCCTTGTCTAACAAACTGCTAATGCTATATAATATGTTCTATACTATATGTATAGTATACTACGAAGAAAGATAGTATATATATAAGTCGTCCATGCAAAAGAAAGGGACAAACTCCGTTCTAGGTCGGTCTCATCAGGGCCGTTTTGCGCAGTCAATTTATATTACGTCTTTGGATACTAGAGATAAATTAAACCACACAATATTTTTATATATTAATTTAATCAGACTCATTTAACAAAATGCGAACACACAGATCAATTATACAACTTTAGCTGAATTCTTACAAAAACTATCTAAGCAACTAACGCTGTACAATCAACCTTATACCCCCCAACACATAGTGCCGGAGCAAAAACAAACAATACTGTTGTAAAAACTTGTACACAGTGAAACTCTCAAAGAACACCTTCAAATGTATGTGACCCTAGTACATGCTTTATCGATAAAAGTGATCCTTTGATCAACAAGTAATGGTTTTAAAACGATTCAATAGTGTTTTGATCATTATAGAAGTAATATAAATGGATGGTGCACTGCAGATGTTTTGACAAATTCAATTTAATACGTATGCTTTAACTATAAGGTTGTAATTGCTTTGTAGAACAAAACGGCCCAATTGAAAGCCACCGGGGTAGGAGTGTGTCCTTGTCTAACAACCTGCTAGTCCTATATATGTTCTATACTATATGTATAGTATATATATAAGTTGTCCATACAAAAGAACGGGACAAACTCCGTTCAAGGTCGGTCTCATTGGGGCCGGTGTACGCAGTACAATACACATGTATATATAGTACACATACATGTATGCAGTACAAATGTACTATTGTCTCTATTGCACACTATTTAGTT
Organism: Cabera pusaria; assembly: GCA_954871355.1. NCBI lineage: Eukaryota > Metazoa > Arthropoda > Insecta > Lepidoptera > Geometridae > Cabera > Cabera pusaria. The sequence goes on from OX940891.1 coordinate 6,221,804, forward strand.
TACAACTCGTCGTGGTCCTCCTGTGAAGAAAGAAATACGTAATTAGTTTCGTACACATACATAATAAATAGATAATATCTATAATTATGTTTGGTTTGGCATCATGCTTAAAAAGGTAACAAAGACTAACTGATACCCGCGACTTTTCACGTACACCAAGAATTTTATCACTGTAAAGCTGATCTGAGTCATTTTATTTTCACAAAAACCTATGTTCATCCTCATGCTATAAAGTATGTCCTTGTTAAAACATGTTATGGAACATGTTATTCCGGAGGTTGCGGGTTCAAGTCTCGTTGGTACGATGAAATTTTGGATTGTGTTTAACAATTTACAAAAATATTAAGTGTGTAACACTTCAAAGAAACATAATATTTGATTTACGCAGTGCAACATCTCTTGCCGGATTTGAAAACTGTAATGATTTCTTCCGAATGATTAACTTACGTAATAAGTAGTCATAGATGGCGCCACCAATGCATAATTGCGTTAACAAATGCAATCCACTAATTTCGTCGTAACGTTACTTCGCACCATTGCTTAATTGGCAAAGCACCGGAACATGTTATTCCGGAGGTTGCGGGTTCAAGTCCCGTTGGTACGATGAAATTTTGGATTGTGTTTAACAATATACAAAAATATTAAGTGTGTAACACTTCAAAGAAACATAATATTTGATTTACGCAGTGCAACATCTCTTGCCGGATTTGAAAACTGTAATGATTTCTTCCGAATGATTAACTTACGTAATAAGTAGTCATAGATGGCGCCACCAATGCATAATTGGGTTAACAAATGCAATCCACTAATTTCGTCGTAACGTTACTTCGCACCATTGCTTAATTGGCAAAGCACCGGAACATGTTATTCCGGAGGTTGCGGGTTCAAGTCCCGTTGGTACGATGAAATTTTGGATTGTGTTTAACAATTTACAAATTTCAGTTAGATCGAATTGTCCGTTTAGGCGTGATTAGGTAACAAACAGAAAGAGTGACAGAGTTCCAAACGTTTTTAGGGTTCCGTAGTCCTGACAAGGAACCTTTATTGTTTCGTCATGTCCGTCTGTCTGTCTGTCCGAGGTTTTGCTAAGAGACCGTTAATACTAGAAAGCTGTAATTTTTGTAGGGATATGTATATAAATTACGTCGACAAGGTGGTGAAATAACATTTTTAAAAATATTTTTTATTTTATTTTTTTATTTTTTTAAGGGTACATGAGAAGTGGGTATGATTTTTTTTTCGTCTTCCACCCCATTCGTTGAAGAGGTCTTTTAAAATGACTTAAAGGTTGCATTTTCGATTGAATACAATTTACAAATTACGATATATTAAACTTAGTGCAAATGTTTGTTCCAGTAGGGCGAAAACAAATTGAATGTGGCGCCCCCTAGAAGGGAACAAAGTCCAGAACTAAAAAAAAGATCTCACCCCAACCCATCGAGTGTGGTATCGTTGAATAGGGATTTTAAAATGAAGATAGGGTTGAGTACATCATATATTTGTAGGACATAGCGTTGGCGAGATATATCCCGCCGAAGTCAAGGAAACGAATACCCCACGGCGTCGCAAAGAAGCAGTTGGGAGGGTTTTGTTTGTTGATCACTGTGTATGTATGTAAGTATGTTGACATGTATACATGTATACATCTATCCAAAAACGCCTAAATGCTTTAAATAAAAAATAAGTTCAAAAACTAAAACCCGAGTACTGAATAATCACACTCTAAAAAGTATGAAACAAGAAAGTATTCTCATCTGAGATCGCTATGTACAAACTATTCAATATGTATCGTGTATTTTATAAACAACTAACTTGTAATAAATATTTTATTGTATTTCATAAATATTCTTAGTGGTGCTCAGAGGATAGCCGTGGTCGTATGTCACCTACCGTAACAAAACAATACACTCTGCAAAATAACATACGACCACGGGTATCCACTGAGCACCACTAAGAATATATATGAAATACAATAAAATATTTATTACAAGTTATATGTTTATATAATACACGATAAATATTGAATAGTTTGTACATAGCGATCTCAGATGAGAATATTTTCTTGTTTCATACTTTTTAGAGAGTGATTTTTCAGTAGTCGGGTTTTAGTTTTTGAACTTATTTTTTATATGAACTTTAAAGGAAAACTATAGCGGTTAAGATAACTTTATTACTTTAGCAGTAATAGTCGTTGAACTTGGGTATTGCATAATTTTATACCAAATACTTTTGTATTTGGATATATATAAGATATATAAGGATTTTTCCTTAGAATAAATCCTTTAAAGTGACAAAGACGAAGTACCTAGTTGCTTGTTTACAACGGGTAAAGACTTGCATTGACTAACGGGCTACTACGGAACCCTACACTGCGCGTGGCCCGACACGCACTTGGTCGGTTATTATAATATTAGTTTGAATGGACCACAGAATGTCTATAGAAATTCCCTAAAGATCATAACGTGAATTCCCTTGAAACATGAAACTCAGCTGATTTATACCTACCTACCATTTTATGTGTGACATTCTTTGCTTTATAGATAAGTACATGTGCAACGCGACGACAAAAATTGACAAATAAAATGAACAAGAGGCAAATAAAATATTGTCATTTTCTATTCCCTTTTTAGGGTTCCGTAGTCCTGACAAGGAACCCTTATAGTTTCGTCATGTCCGTCTGTCTGTCTGTCTGTCAGTCTGTCTGTCCGAGCTTTTGCTAAGAGACCGTTAATACTAGAAAACTGTAATTTTGTAGGAGTATGTATATAAATTACGCAGATAAAGAAAAATATGTTAAAAAAAATTTTTTTAGGGTAACTCCCCTACATGAGAAGTGGGGATGAATTTTTTTTCGTTGTCTACCCCATCGTGTGGGGTATCGTTGAATAGGTCGGCAGGTCGGTAGGTAAGGCGGTCACTAGTAACTGTGAGGTCTTTACACTGAACGATCTTTAGGGTTATTGACTTTTACGCGAAAAATAGTCGAAAACTGGAAGGCTGCGACCGGGTCGTTAAACAAAAAGTACCTAGATAGCCTACCTACCTAGATTTACGTTACTTATAAATAATATTAAGTTTATTAATGTCTTATCATTCGAGATTCATAGGAATGGCATGGAATGTAAAGTCGTAATTCCCGTCGTTGTTTAAGCACCCGTATGCTACGCAAAACCTTGTAGCCTTTCGTTTAAATATACTGGATAAAATTGTTGATAACTATTAACTAAATTATCAAATTGATAACCATCAAACATTTTAACGACTTTTAAATTTTAAAAATTAAAACGATATTAATATAATCAACATATTTATAGAGTTAGTAACTTTATAACTCTTTATAATTACTATGTTAATATCGTAAGCAAGGAATATAATAATGAGTAAGTAAAGTAAGGCGCGCGGCCGGTCGAGAGCGCGCGTGACACTTAACTGACTGAACTTGTAACCAGCTGGGTGGCGCGGAGGTACTTGTAGTTTCATAGCTACAGCGTGGAGTGCGACAGGCCTGGATGGACTTAGATAGTTAAATATTGTATTACATGTGGATAGGCTAGCGTTTGACCACTATCTCGCCTGGTGGTAAGCGATGATGTGGTCGAATAAAGTGAACACGCTAGGCCCTAGAATGGTCTGAAATTCCATATGAACATAGATACGAGAGAAAGATATGTACTTATAATAGCCCATAGCCTCTCCCGCCTCCTCATCGAGATCCTCGTCATCATCCTCATCAACAGGTTTCTCCGCCTTCTGCTTCTCCTTTTCAGCCTCGTCCTGCTCGTTTTTCATCTTCTTCTCTCCTTCTAGAGTCTTTCTGATCGCTTCTCCGCGTTCCTACAATAAGAATAGGGTTTTTGTTAATTATGGTGTAGGGTAAGGTAACATTGACCAATAGAATACGTAATGCTTAGTTTATACAGGTCTAGAAAAGGTAGAGATGTTTAGTCAGTAGTAAGACAAAACAGATTAGTAAATATTAGTAATACTAACGTAAACCAGCGTAAACTATGGATTTTTGAAACCAGATGTTTGCTGGTGATGGTTCCACGAAAGGAACCTAGGTGGGAGTGTGTCCTTGTCTAGCTACCTGCCAATGTAATATATATATGTACTATATATATTATATATATAGTCCATACAAAAGAAAGGGACATACTCCGTACAAGGTCAGTCTCTATTGGGCCGGAGTGCACCGTCGTGTTTAATATATTAAAACGTCGTTGACGTAAACGAAACGCTGGACCAAAGACTATGCACTAAGGCCCAGTTTCACCAAATCCAGATTAAGTTTTAGATAGTTTATCTCACACCATATAAAAGTACTCCAAAATCTGGCAGACAATTTTCTAATAGTTAAAACACTTATCGTGTGGAGCCATAACAAAACAACTATCGCACAACGCCTGGCGGTACGCGATAATGTGGTCGAAGCTGGTGAACGTGCTGGGCCTAGAATACTCTGACTGACTCTCAAGGGCTGGTGCTGCCGGAACACCGTAAGGCTATGGCGGCAGATTTTCTCCTACGAAACGTCAATATAATGTGCTCCTACTACCTTTGAACCCGCTCGCTTAGAATTCAATCCATCTATCCTTTTATGCCAACTGGGCTCTCAAATCTGTAGTAAGAATTTTTATGAACATCTTACCTATAACCGGCAAAGCATGTATGAAGGCGCTCATGAAAGTGTAAGAAGCGAAAGTGGTATATGTCAGGATCGTACTATTAAATAAGCATTGCTAATACATAATACCATAGCACCTTAAGTACGTTCCAAAGGACACACTTGGGTACAAGGACCTCAGAAAACAAAAGCGAACGCAGAAAACCGGCAGAAAATACCCGATCTAATTGTTTCATTTGAAAACCTCCGTGAAATTACCGTGAAAATGGCTTTGTCCGAAGAAATATTTAACGTTACGCCTCGAGGCGTCATCTCATGTCTGTTTTAGTGTTAGACAAGATGGGTTGTGCTGTCCATTTTGGATTGTGTGTGATTTTGGTGAGATATGTGTTACGGTTTAAATTTAACTACATTACTTAAAAATATATGAGATTACCCTTATAGACTTTTTAAAGTTCACAAATAGGCAAGCGTTTAGCTACATTTTAAGTTTTATATCAATTTTTTTTATGTGCTGCTTTTTCTTTAAATTATTATAAAACGCATTTTTGACGGCATCCTGACGGCCGTAGCTAGTGACTCTGCCTTCTCGTATTGAAGAACAGGGTTCCAATCCCGACCGCGGCCAAAGTAATTTGATGATTTTTTGGATCTTGACTTTTTGTGATATGTGCATCTTGTGACGATATCGAAAAATTCAGACAGTAAAATTTAAACATGAAATGCCTAAACAAAGTTTGAGTTGGATTTATCGATTTGGATCTATAAGATGTTCTAAAGCGCGATAAGCTATTGAATATAAATACTTATACTTATTTACTTATTAATATACTTACTAATATTGAGAGCCAGTTTCCATTCTAGGCCTAGCGTGCTTACCATCTTCCACCGCATCAACACTTACCAACAGGTAAGATAATGGTCAAACGCTAGCCTATAAGAAATTAAAAAAATATTATAAAAACATTTGTAACTCTGTCACTATGTCTAATCACGCCTAAACGGACGATCCGATCGTACTGAAATTTTACAAGAAAATACTGTATAGCATGAGACTGAACATAGGCTACTAAATTCTTGGTGTACGTGAACGAAGTCGCGGGTCAGCTAGTAAACAATATTTTTCTATTACAGGTCCTACTTCTGCGACCGCAAAATGAAGGTAAGAAAATGAAAGAAATATATTTTTAGTATGTTTTTATTGAATACCTAGTAAGTATCTTATTCAATCTAAATTAATACATTTTTATAAGCTTTTAATTGGTAAAAATGGTTTGATAGTATTAGTATTGTTTTGCACGCAAAACTTACTTATTTATAAACCACAAAACTTGTTTTAGGAATTTTAAGTTAGACCATGTGGGCGAATCCAAAACGTGCTAAGTTTTAGTATATCTTTGATACAAGTTAAATTAACAAGACAATGTATAAGTATAGAAAAACGTTTTAATGTGAGCGTTTGATCAATCTTGATAGTCTTTACGTATAAAAATATACCGACGACGCGCGTGGAAAGAGAGATGCAGCGACTGATCAGTAGGTTTTCCTTCTGTTCGACGCTTGAGATGACAAAAAGCATCGGTATCTATGTAGATACTACCAGGACTCGATAGTAAGTGAAGATTAGTTATGATACTGTAATCGAGCACCTAACACAAGGTAGTAAGTACGCTAACGTAGTAACGCTTACCTACGTAGAGAATTTAAATTGAGACAGAAATAAGGAACAGGGACGTGGAACTTCTCGCAAGAAAGGTTCTTTAATTTTTTATAGGCTCTTACTGACTCAAAGGTCTCATCTTCATCTCAAATAAGTATAATTAAACATTTTTTTTGCCAGAGTCAGACAAGCCCTTGAATATGTCTGTCTGTTCTGAGCTTGAATACAATCAGAGTAAGTATTTTTATATACAAAACAAAAAAATATGACAAAAATATAACTGATTACACATTTTAAAAACAAAAACAAACTTAAACTATATAGAAACTAATAAAAACATCAGTTACTTATTTTTTTTCACGGTAGTTGCTGAAAAGGCATAAATATGTTCAGGCAGATTCCACCTGAACGCTGATTTTCAGATAGCGGGTGATGGACTAAATAAAATTCTAAGCCTAATATAAGCCACGCTTCTGCGTGGCCTAATTATTTAGTCTATTATTACCTTCGAGCATTTACCAATGGAGATGTTAACGCAAGGCGTACCCCTCTGCTGGCCATATAGCCATTTTTGGCCATATGAGCGTGCGTAACTACGCTGTATTTTTAATACTGTGTGCGTGTTTCAAGCTAGTGTGCGGGATCGCTAAAGTGAGTGATTTGTGTGTGTGCAATGCGTGTTTACCTCGTCCCCCGTAAGTATCGGCAGAAAATAATGTTTGCGGATTACAACGTTAACATCTCGATTGGTAAATGCTCGAAGATTATTACACGCAAAAATGTTCTAATAGATTTAAGTCACATATACACTTTTGTCGTCTACAGTGACCGCATCACCAGTACCTGTCCCCGACTGGTGCTACTACAAGAGATCGCACGGACACACCACGACCGCAGCACCACCCACCACCGAAGAAGATAAGGTCAAGACCGAGATCAAGGAGAAGGCTGAGATGGTTTCCAAACGTTAGTACATCCAACGAATTAGTTGTTAACAAAGTATAAGTTCTGTGCTCTGATGAGCTATTTTTAACCGACTGCCAAAAAGAAGGAGGTTCTCAATTCGTCTGTATGTTTTTTTTGTGTGTGTTAGTTACGCGATTACTCCGCCAATTGTGAACCGATTCGAATGATTATTTATTTAATCGGTAGGGTACGTTTCCGAGGTGGTCCCATTGTAATTTCATCGAGATCAGAAAAGTATCTCCAGATATATGACGATAAACGTCTCAAACTTGCTACTGAAATTCACTCGCGGGGCATTGAAATCGGTTGTTTTAGTTTTTAAACTATCTTAATTATTTGTTACATAATAGTAACTACTATATTATATAGATCTTTCAATAATCCATAGTATATAATCATGGGGGTCTTCACATCGCGAGTGAATAGGTATCTTCCCGGTAAGCACGCTCCATCATCACACATCACTTAACATCAGGTGAGATAGTGATCAAGTAATGCCCAGTTAGGTGTAAAAAAAATCTATACAATAATATGAATGTATTTATCAATTATATGCTCATACTCGGATATGAGTTCAGATACTTTCGATTTTCTCGACTAGTACCACCAACTTTGTAAGGGTCTTAAGAGCGAACGCGGGGTGCACTTTTCCATACAAATGTATTCCCTCGTTTCGTCCCTGAAAAATGTTTCTAGAGCAAAATTTATTTTTACAAAAGATCAAGGTCTGCTGTAGCTATGTCCCTATCATTTACTTTTTTTGCCGAACCAATTGTAAATAGAAATATGACCCTTCAAAAATATTAAAGAGGAGATAAAAAGGATTATATTTCTTTTCGTAATTGGTTGGTCAAAAACACCAAATGATACTAAATAATATAAATATATAAATGATGATTAGGGCGTAGCTACAGTAGACCTTGATATGTTGTATAAACAAATTTTGCTCTAGAAGCATTTTCCAGAGAGGAAACGGGGGAAAATATTTGTATGGAAGAGTGCACCAGGCGTTCGCTCTTAACATATGAAACGCGACACGAGACGAAATAATGTCACGACGCCGTCTTGCGAGTGCCGCGCGTAATTTGGTGTTTTCGTTTCGGGAAATTACTACGTTCATTATACCAACTTTGAAGTCGCTGCACCACCGCGTTGTGTCTAATACTGCACAAATGCCTGAATATTCAAACGAATGTTCAGGTATTTGTGCAATAATGAAATCTAGATTTTTATATATTAGTTTATATTAGCTTATAAAATTGGGGGCCGTAGCTCTGTTAGTCTTATGTCAGATTATAACCTTACATTACCTTACAATTTGAATGTACGAGTATTATGAGTCTGTATCAAAATAAGTAGTTCAGCAATTATATCAAGATGGCGCCTGTCCTAGGTAAGACGCGATCTCATAGGGAGGAGGGCGTATCTATCTCGCCGTATTTGCGTAAGTTACTAAAAAGACAATAATTGCATGTATTGAAATCCAATAAAAAATATTAATATCGTTCTTAAACGTATTTGTCATTAATAATACTTTTAGTTCCGACTTAGGTCACTACGAAGCTTTTTCTTTTAAACAACTGCTAATGCCAGACGATAGTTTGTGTACTTGCTTTGTTTTTTTAACATAATGTAATAGCTGATGTTAATTCGTTAATAATTAGTTTGTATTTGCAAAGCCTTTGGGAGCAGTGTTATATATATGCTATAATACGCGACAATAAAATAGTGACATGTTATGCCACCTACGCTCGTCTGGTCTCAGCCTAAAAGAAAAATATAATAGCAATATGCATAAAATAATAACTTATAAAACTATACCTGTATTGTATTAATGTTTTTGTAAGTAGTTAGACATAAACTTTCTATGTTCATAACATTTATATTTAGGTACTTAGTTACGCAAATTCGACAATCTGTAAAATCATATATCATCATTTTTTAAACTAGTCTCTACTTACTCATGAGTGCTTTATTACATAGTAATAATTTAAAAAAATCATGTTAAGACAAATGAAGGACCCATTTATTACACAGATTTAACATTATATTAAATAAAAACTTACGAATGGAAACCCTCCTCGTTTCTGGAAGTAGGCCAAAAAAGTCCAAGGTTGAGTAAAGCTTTTCAATATGGTTTTATCTGTATTAATATTATATTATTTTTCTTTTTCAGTGGTGCAAGAAATCAGTAAGTATTCATTTTATTTTACTTAGCTTTTAAACAAGTACTCGCGATAATCGCTATAAAAGTCTCCTACCCGTGGAAGTAGTTGAGGGCCGGTGGCGTATATAGGAGAACGGTCTGTTTTGATGCCAGAGGTACCCAGTTCAATCCCCGCCGTGCACCAATGGATTTTTTTAACGAAAAATGTATGTGCGCTTTTCACAGTGGCCCTCCGGTGAAGGAAAAACATCGTTAAGAAACCAACAACCCCCGCATGGTGGTAGGACACTATCTAATGTCCACCTGGCCAATTTTTTTGAATTTTTCCTTTATTTGTGCTGTAAGACCTTGCTTTTAACCAAAATTGAGATTAATTAAATATAAAGGAAAAATTCAGAAAAAAAAAGTTGACAATTAAGGTAATTTTTGGTACATACTTACAAGTTTTCACGAAAATCTAAATTATCCCATATTTTTTTATTGTGTTGACTCAGGACCTTGATTTTTATATAGGTAGAGAAACCTAAAAGGGACTATATATAGACCTAAGTATCTGGTATAAATTTCAACTTGCTAGGGTCCACCCGTTCCTGAGAAAGTCGGTGGTGACACACGGGCAGACAGACAGACAGACAGACAGATAGACGGACAGACATACAGACAGACGGACAAGAAAGTGATAGTGATAGTTATAAGGGTTCTATTTTTTACCTTTTGAGGTACGGAACCCTAAAAAAATATACCTAAAATGTATGCCATTGATTGTCCATAACTTGTACATAACTTAATAAGACTTCTGAAGAACTTTTAGATTAAACTACTTTAGTAATACTTACTTTGAGGACCCACTATTATTACCCACTATTTTATGCTATGATCCAAAGCCATTATAGATAGGTAGAGAAACCTTTTATCGTTCCACCACAAATATATATGTACACTAAATTTACAATACTTTATATTAAAGTGTAACAATGGGCGATCATAACAAAAGTAGCGATCTTATCCTGAGAACTTTTTTATATTAGATAGGTACCTAAGCGTTTTACCACTATCTCATCTGATATATGGATAGTATCAAAAAATGGTTACCAAAACGGTGCACCTAATTTAAGTTTAAGACAACAAAAAGAAACTTAGATGTTTATATAATGTGACATAAATAATCATATCATAATGAGCTGAAGTCCTAGCTTTTACAACTTTATACCTATGTAAGGTATAAAAGTTCTAAAAGCTAGTACTTGATTTTCACATTATTTTTGAGGCCCCGGTGGCGTAATCGGGAGAACGGTCAGCTATGATGCCGTGGTACCGAGTTTAAACCCCGCCATGCACTGATGGATTTTTCTATCGAAAAATGTATGTGCGCTTATCACAGTGGCCCTTCGGTGAAGGAAAACATCGTTAAGAAACCAACAACCCCGCATGGTAGTAGGATACAGTAGTGTCCACCTGGCCAGCTACCACCCTCAAGCTAGAAAATCTGTCACCAAACATCTAATATGTTCCGCCAGCTATCCTAGAGAGCCAGTTCCCATTCTAGGCCTAGCGTGCTTACCATCTTTGACCGCATCATCACTTACCAACAGGTGAGATAGTGGTCAAACGCTAGATTATAAGGTATAAATAAAAAAAAAATTGATTAATTTTAAGAATAAAGGTAACTCTACTAATGAATTATTATCTGTTCTGTGGTAATAGCGATGTCGTCTGTTGTAACAGAAACTGTGACACACAACATTTTGCGCGCCCCTCCACTTATCACAAGTTTCGGCATTACCTACCATACCTACATATTGTATAGAGGTAACCTAAAAAAGCTACCTAAGACAGGCAGGGCGTTATATCCATTATAATGGATAGCGAGTTTATAATCAAAGATAGTAGTATAATACTATATATTTTCTATGAATCGAAATATACTTTATGAGGATAGATATATTTATCAAGGATTTGAGTTCAGTGACCTGACCAGTAGTTACGGAAAACCATTAAATGTGTCACCCTGTCCGAATGTTACTTCAAAAACACTGTCAATACAAGTACATCGTACTTGACTTTTTGTAGTACCTACCTACCTACTATAGAACTATAGGAATGTCTAAATGCTGAGATCACCTACACAGTAGGTACCTAAATCTATTGAAAACTAATTACTATTTACTGGCCATGTTATAAGAATTAACATTACAAAGCTAACATCGAGTTTTGGGAAAACCATACTTCATACATATTTAACTGAATGACTCTTTCAGTGATCGGCATATCCGTAGTCTCTTTTAAAAGATACGGTGTGTTTTTTATTTGCTTTAATTTTATGTAGTTACTACCGAAATTTATAGTTTAGCATTTAGCAAAATATTTTTCATTCCATCTATTCGAAAAACGATGGTTTGTTCCTCGATAAGTGCGCGCAAAATAGGTCTTTTCCTCCCATGAGCGGCATAGTATTTTTTTTAATTATAGGCTTATGAATGTTCTTTTATAATTCCCTGTCTAAGGAGGTTCAATAATAATATTGTATGGAAAATGTAACGACAAACTGGATATAACTTCAGAAAAAGGTGCATACCTTAACGTCATAAATGGAACCTAAAAAGACTGCCATTGATTGTCCATTGGTCCATTGATGACCTTGATTGACACAATCCTAGGATAAATCCTACAAAATAATCCTAAAATAATAATCCTAAATAAATAATCGTAAAAAATCCTACAATACCGATACCGATGGACAATCAATGGCATACACTTTAGGTTTAGGTATGCACCTTTTTAGGGTTACGTATCTCAAAAGGTAAAAAAGGAACTCTTATAAGATGACTTTCTTGTCCGTCTGTCTATCCGTTTGTCTGTCTGTCTGTGTGTCACCACCGATTTTCTCGGGAACGGGTAGACCTAGAAAGTTGAAATTTATACCAGATACTGAAGTCTATAGTTATATATTAGTTCTATAGTTATTTGTTATATAGTTATAGTCCCTATTAGTTGTAAAACATCAAGGTCCTGAGTCAACACGATAAAAAGATATGGGCAAATTTAGATTTTCGCGAAAACAAACCTATAAGTACCAAAATTTACCTTAATATTCAACTTTTTTTATTTTTCGGAATTTTTCCTTTACTTGTGCCGTAAAACCTTGCTTTTAATCTAAATTGACAATTCTAGGTCAACAGGAAGTACCCCATAGGTTTTTGGGTCGAAAACCTATAGGGTACTTCTCATTGAGCTATCGAATCAAGAAATTTGGCAAGAAGCAAGGTCTAACAGCACAAATACAGGAAAAAATTCAAAAAATAAAGAAAGTTGAAAATTAAAGGGTGTCCCCATATATATATAGTTACGCCAATTAAGAAAGGCCTCTGAGTTATATGAGCGCTCATACAGTTAAGAGGTAGAGCTTAATTGGTACTAACCAACGTTGGTACGGAAGCCTCGGTAGGCGACTCCAACTCGACTTGGCCGGTTTTATTTATGTAGGTATTTCATGTCCTTAAGAATAATATATCAGTGAGTTAAAGTAAAAATGTTTATCGGGTGAAAACTTAAAAAATCGGAAACTGTAAATATTTATTGATTTATTACGTTTGTTTATGTTAGTCAGTGTCTACTACAATATTATGCTCTTGAATTGCTTTTTTATGGAGCCTTTTATGTATTCATTTTACTCATAGAGGGGGATGAAAAGCGGAGTGTATAACTCAGATGCAACATTATTTTCTCTCGAAAGACGTACTTTAAGTCCCTCACTACGCCCAGGATTCTACTTAAGAATCCATCGCTACGCTTGGGGTTCACTCCGCTCAAACGTACTATTTTGCGGCCTCGAAATACAACCTACTATTTCATCTCATCTATTCGAAAAGTGATGGTTGGTTCCCCGACAAGTACGCGCAAAGTAGGTCTTTTTTGCCCTAGGGCGGGAAAGTGTTTTTTTTTTTCATTTTAGGCTTATGACATCTTGTGACATTTCATGACATTTCGGGACATTTAATGACATTTCACTACTTTTCATGACATTTCGTGACATTTTATGACATTTAATGACGTTTCGCGACATTCTATGATATTTCATGACATTCGGTGACATTTCGTAACATCTCATGACATTTTGTGGCATTTCATGTCACTTCATGACATGACTTGAAAAACATGACATTTCATGACATCGCATGACAACGGTTTTCGGGACCAGCCTACTGCCACTTCAGCTTGCTAATGCCTCAGACTACTCTAAAAGGTTTACTCCTTTTTAGGGTTCCGTACCTCAATAGAAAAAAAGGAACCCTTATAAGATCACTTTCTTGTCCGTCTGTCCGTCTGTCTGTCCGTGTGTCACCACTGATTTTCTCAGGAACGAGTGGACCTAGCAAAATGAAATTTATACCAGATACTGAGGTTTATATTCCCTATTAGGTGTATAAAAATCAAGATCCACAGTCAACACGATAAAAAGATATGGGCAAATTTAGATTTTCGAGTACACTTTTGTACGTTCCAAAATTTACCTTAATTTTCAACATTTTTGTTTTTCGGAATTTTTCCTTGTGCTGTAAGACCTTACTTTTGACCAAAATTGACAATTCTAGGTCAACCGGAAGTACCCTATAGGTTTTCGATCCAAAACCTATAGGGTACGTACTTCCTGTTGACCTAGAATCATGAAGTTTGGCAAGAAGCAAGGTCTTGAAGCACTTATAAAGGAATAAATCAGAAAACCGTAAATATGTAGTTTAATAACAAAAAATAGGTAAATTTACTGTTACAATCTTATTATTTAACTACAAATACAGTAAATGCATTTTCTATAGATCGAACTACAAAGTTAAGTTTGTCGAGAAGTTAGTACGGAAGCCTCGGTGGGCGAGTCCAACTTGACTTAGTCGGTTTTATTAGAGTAGTCTGAGGCTAATGCGTTTGCTGTGTAGAACACATTTGTACTCTGATGAATAATATAGGTACCATCGTTTAGCACGATGGAATTACAGGACGTGTGAGACTATATCTGAATAAAGCACACAGTGCAGTATGCGCAAAACATGGCAATCCAAAGTTTTGCGTGCCACAGTATCTGTCATACACAGACTACTTACATAGATTAGAAGCAGGCAAACATGCAATTAACATATTTATATACAGGCAGAGTAAAAGGACCACATTCTGGAACTGGTTCAGTTATTGTTACCCGAGTTTTAAATAAAACTGGCCAAGTGCGAGTCAGACTTTGGTCTCGCACACGGAGGGTTCCAAACCGCAGTAGTATAATATTACCAAACATGCTTATTAACTACAACGCCATCTAACGAATATCTAACGAACTTCTAACACCAACTAAGTGAACGTTAACACAAACCTACCTTTGAATACTACTTTTTAATAATTAATATTATTAATTAAAAAGGTAAACAATCGTTAATAGATGCCGCTATAGCAAAAAACACGTGTTTTGTATGGACCCCCTTTAATTTTTAACTTTGTTCTGTGTTTAGTATTTGTTGTTATAGCGGCAACAGAAATACATCATCTGTGAAAATTTCAACCATCTAACTATCACGGTTTATGAGATACAGCCTGGTGACAGACAGACGGACAGCGGAGTCTCAGTAATAGGGTTCCGTTGGTACCCTTTGGGTTCGGAACCCTAAAAATGAGGGTGCGTAGGTAGCTACGCGATAGAAGTGAAACTTCCCTCACAGAGTAGGAATTCAAAATATTAAGTTCATTCAATTTATTTCTCAAAATGACTTTTTTTTTGTACAACTCCATCTGTTGAACGTAGCGGGACGAATGCCCGAAATGGCCCGAATAATAAGGAATACGTCTTCGTAGTTGCGTCGTTCTACAATAGAGGGCGTTAAGCGTTTATAAATACATAACATAACATGACGGTTACGTCACTTCCGTTGATTCGGACCGTGACGCTACGTCACTTCCGTCAAATTTTACCCCAGTGCGCCTAAAGAAGTTTCACTTTAAAAAAAAATTATAAGTCACTCAGCGTGATTTCTATATTACAATAAGCAGGAATTAATTTTGCGTACATTGTTTTTGCAAATAAATGAATACTAATACTCTTACTACTAAACATGCATAAATAATGCACAATAGCTTACATTTTTTATTTAAAACTCGGATGCTAATAACTGAACTAGTATCAATATTTGGTCCTTTTACCTCAAACTTAATTTATTTTTGTTATCAGTGGAAAAAAAAGCTGAGCAGAAGAAAAAAGAAGAGGAGGAGAAGACTCCGGACCCGACCACCGCACCGAAGGGTTTCGGTTCCGCAAGCGAATTCTTCTCCAGTTATTATGAGTTCCTCGCCGCTTTCTGGAACACATTGAATGGATTCTAATAGGCGGAAACTTGAAACCTATTTGTAAAAGTACCTTTTAGTCTGAAAGTAGTATTATGTTCGTTTATCAAAATATTTTATTTAATTGGATTCCTGCCGAATGTATATGGACACCCACCCGTATTCAAGAAGCTTACTTGCCTAAGTGCAACACACTACCCTTAAAACAAAAGGCGCAACACTATCCATATGCAATAAACTACGAATAAATAATACGTCAGGAACTGTAACTGCATTAAAAAAATGACCCAATGAAAGTCGTGTCCAAGCAGGCGGGGTTAAAAGTTGTGTCAAGCGCGTCATTGTCTTGTTTGACTCAACTGTCATAACAGACATTGCAGCACATGCGCGAACCAATCCCTGCTTTCGTTCCGAATTTAAATCAATCTCCAAGCCAATCATTTGTAACTTCGAAAGAGATTCTTAATTCTTATTTTAAATCTACGTCGTTTTGGTTTAAAGGAAGGCCACTTTTTAAGTGGAATTTGTTCTGAATTAGACTTCCAATTTTGAATGACATTCGTAGGCAATAAACTATATTTCTATGTGCGCTCTGCAACTCTCTGTTTGACTAATGCATTGTGGTGGATTTCACTTTTTATTTCTATGGATTTATTTCATTTGGAAGCACTGTGAGACCTCATAGTAGGTAGATACTTGTTTGTTGTGAATACTACGGGTGTTAATTTTTTGACAATACTTTTAAGGAATTTACATATTACAATCTCTAGTCGGGTGAAATCTAGATAGATCTAATATAGAAAACGGCTTAGAATAATCAAGCGATACATAAAACAATAATATCAAGGTGGGTTCTGACCGGTGTTACGGGGCGTAATTGTACCATTTGCAGCGAGCACGATACGTTTCGCCGTGTTTGTACTATTCATTATTCTGTGGCCGTGTGCTAAAATCCATGTAACACGTTTCTAACTCTTGGCTCGCCTGTGCTCCAGTGCGTACACTCAAAGGATTCGCTAAAAAACCGACAGTGGGGTGGAGCACTCGCGAGCAACGAGCCGCTCGTTGCTCGCTGCGAGCGCCTTGTTTCCCCGTACTGACTGCACGAACGCTCGCTGTGTTAGACTAAGGTTACACGCTCAGTCTGGCATCAGTTCAGTCCATCAGTCTGCTCAGAATGACGGGAGAATTATCGTCTAACCGGTCCAGAATGACAAAAATTAAAAATTTTAAATATTATTTTTTCATCCATCATTCTGGCATCAGTCTTAGCCGGATCAAACTGATGGACTGAACTGATGCCAGACTGAGCGTGTAACCTTAGTCTTACATTACGTCCCGTAACGCCGGTCAGTAGTACCCTTTAGCGTATTGCGCGATTTCTTAGCTAGGCGATAAAGCGTGTAGATTGTTGCCATTGAATACATTTAATTAATATTATAATTATTAGATACATTTGATTATGATTATTTAGACACACGTCGCATTTTCACCGCCTGTGCCAAATCGTGGCGTTTTGCAAATCCTAGGATGATGGATTAGCAAATCCAACCAAAAACGTACAAAACAAATGTCATTGTAAAATTAGCTGTTTAGTAGCTTAGCTATGAATATCGTAACATTTTCCTCAACGGTAAATACGAGTATAATTTCTTTGTTAACTATGATTTTGTTATGTTTATAAGTTCGTTTGTACATGTAGATATAATTTTGTACAAAATACAACCGGTTTTCTTTA
Organism: Cabera pusaria; assembly: GCA_954871355.1. Lineage (NCBI taxonomy): Eukaryota > Metazoa > Arthropoda > Insecta > Lepidoptera > Geometridae > Cabera > Cabera pusaria. Next base: position 6,239,277 of record OX940891.1, read on the forward strand.
TCTAGCGTTTGATTTTACCCTAGCAATACAGTAGGCAGATAAGTACCTAGTTAGTCGTTTTTAACTATTGTTTATAGGTTAATAGTGAAATAGGGCCCTAAGGGTCAATTTATACTACAGCAGAGTCGAAGCGCATCGAAACGTCAAATTCTTTACAACTCAACTTACAACCAATCAGCGTTGGTCACGCACAGACGCGCGAATTCGGAAGAATGCACGCGCTGACGCGTAATGTGTGAGAAGTAATGTGTGAGTTACGCTGTGGAATTAAGGTTGAATTTGTTAGGGTCAATTTATACTAGAGCAAGCGAAGCAGTCGAAGCGCATTGAAGCGTCAAATTCTTTACAACTCGCACGAATACGCGCGCATTTTTTTACGTGTAGTAATTGGGTAGTAGTAACCAATTTACATCCAACTGACTGATGACGCGTAGGTTCGCTAGCGGGCGCATGGATACGCAAGAAAGCGCGCGCATGCGCGCGCACCAATCAGCGTTGGTCACGCGCAGACGCGCGAATTCGGAAGAATGCGCGCGTCTTTTTTAAATCTCAGAAGTAATGTGTGCGTTACGCTGTGGAATTAAGGTTGTATTTGTTATGTTCAGTTTTGGATCGACGCTTCGATGCGCTTCGACTCTGCTCTAGTATAAATTGACCCTAAGGGTGAGGCCAAACGAAAGTAACTTTCCGAGCTGTGAGTCATGTAAATGTTTCGCGTAATTTGTGCTGCATTCGCAAAATTGCGTTGAGTGCCGGCTCAGAAATACCCAGAATTTCTATTGAACAAAACTTGCGCAATTAAATTACGCGACTCATAACACAACTCAAAAACTTACGTTGGTTTGAACTGAGCCTTACTTCAAATATGCAGGTTCAGGTATTGTTAAACACAATCCAAAATTTCATCGTACCGACGGGACTTGAACCCGTAATAAGTAGTAATACGTAACAAGTAGTCATAGATGGCCAAAGACCAATGCATAATTGGGTTAACAAATGCAATTCACTAATTTCGTCGTAACGATACATCGCACTGTGGCTTAATTGGCAAAGCACCTGAACATGTTATTCAGGAGGTTGCGAGTTCAAGTCCCGTCGGTACGATGAAATTTTGGATGGTGTTTAACAATTTACAAAAAATATAAAGTGTGTAAACACTTCAAAGAAACAATGTAGGTTCAGGTATGTCACCATCGAACCGTCTACGGCTACCATAAACGAAATCAGTGATAGGTATAATGGAGATAAAGCAAACCACAAAATAATTTTATATATTAATTTAATCAGACTCATTTAACAAAATGAGAACACACAGATCAATTATACAACTTTAGCTGAATTCTTACAAAAACTATCTAAGCAACTAATGCTGTACAATCAACCTTATGCCCCAACACATAGTGCCGGAGCAAAAACAAACAATACTGTTGTAAAAACTTATACACCGTGAAACTCTCAAAGAACTCCTTCAAATGTATGTGACCCTAGTACACGCTTTATCGATAAAAGTGATCCTTTGATCAACTAATTAATAGTTTTAAAACGATTCAATAGTGTTTTGATCCAGAGCTAGGATACCTTATAACACACTCCAAAAAAGAAGCAGTTATTTTTATTAAAATCATTTGAAGTCGACGTTTTTAAGTTAAGGACGAAATTATACTAGTAATTCCTTTAGTCCTAGTACTTTACATTTACCTAGTAAGTATACAAATGAAGTATTCTAACAAAATCTACAGTGTATACTTTTCACAACAGTATAATGCTACCCATAATACAAAAATCAGTCGCCGGCGCACAAATAAATTAAAAAATTGCACATACACGCCGGAACTTGGAATATTTCGAGCCACGCGTGCATTGAAACAAACACTTTTTCTAGACTTGCTAGTAGATATTACACACTTCAGTCATGGCTTGAGATGTTAAAAATACGAACAACTTTGACCCTTATACATTAGTAATTAAAGTCAAATATGCTATAAGCCTTACTTTATTATGCTCTGTCTCTTTTTATCTTTACAACTGAACATTACGTAGAAAGAGACAAAACATGTTTACGGTTTCAACGCGGATTTTTTTATGAAAAGGGTAGTTAAATCTAATGATAAACTTTGTTATCACTGCCTAGTGGTGATAGTTGAAAAAGTTGAACGTATTCCAGTTTCCCTGTTAAGAGATCTCGCCATCTCTTTCTTTCGCGCACACATTCACGTACAGATGTACTATTGTCTCTATTGCACACTATTTAGTTTACAACTCGTCGTGGTCCTCCTGTGAACAAAGAAATACGTAATTAGTTTCGTACACATACATAATAGTTTTTTTTATGATATAAGGTAACAGGACAAGCACGACGCTCGCCTGATGGTAAGCGATGATGTATACCTATTACAGGTACAGCGCCATGCAAAATTCTGGACTGCCAGAATTTTGTAATCGACTAGCTGTCCCGGAAGATGTCGTCCTGCCCGGAAAAGCTTTATCTATGTGTGGAGCCATCTGTCGAAAATTGGTCGTACCAACTCAGAAACCTTCTTTGGCTCATGGCACAACAACTTAGCCAAAGATCATCATTTGATCAAATGCAGGTAACAAACAAACAGTGACAAACGTTTTTATAATATTAGACTTAAATATTTATTTTGTATTATATGTGGAGAGGCTAGCGTATGACCACTATCTCGCCTGGTGGTAAGCGATGATGTGGTCGAAGATGGTGAACACGCTATGGCCTTCAATGGTCTGAAGTTTCAATGTACCCCTAGTACGAGTTTTCATAACAAACTCGCTATCGTTTATCGAACAAATTTTGTATGAAAAACAGTACAGCGCCTCTAGTGGTTGCCACACTTCACTAAATTTAGAACAATCAGAGAGCAAGAATAAGTCGAAAACTATGTGAGATCTGTCAAAAGCGTTTACAATGAAAACTCCGTACTAGAGAGTTTTGGCGGGAACGTGGAAAAGTGTGTGATCTCATTATATTTTTTCCTAAAACGTGTGTTCTTCCGCGTTTTAATGTGTAATATATGTGGATTATTAACCATTAAGTGCCGGTGAATGTGTGCGAGTGTAGGGAAACAACACAATGTTGAAAAACATGCTATTTGCGTTCTCACCAAAATTCCACTCGAAATCTTCAGTAAACTCCTCATCTTTACTGAAGGTATGACTTAGACTAGACTTTTATTTAAAAACTGACCTGAAATGTGACTTTGACCCATCTCTCGACTTAAATTCATAAAAACTTGAAGAATTTAAATACTTGACACTGGCTAAATACACTAATCGTGTTGAGCCATAATAAAATTAAAAACAAAAACTCCGTACTAAGGGCACTGAACTGGAAACATCGATACGAGAGAAAGAGATGTACTTACAATAGGCGCGGCCTCTCCCGCCTCATCATCGAGATCCTCGTCATCATCCTCATCATCAGGTTTCTCTGCCTTCTCCTTCTCCCTCTCAACCTCGTCCTGCTCGTTTTTCATCTTCTTCTCTCCTTCTAGAGTCTTCTTGATCGCTTCTCCGCGTTCCTGGAATGAGAAGAGGGATTTTGTTAAATATGGTGTAGAGTAAGGTAACTTTGACCAATAGAACGAAGAATGCGGAAGAAAGTCTTTATAACCCAACAATACAGGCTCGGAGAAAGAGCTTAGTGCAAATCATTTGGATAACTATGGTTTTTCTAGCATAGATGTACTTATAAAAATTCCTGTATGAACTGTTTGTTTAATACTAATTCAACACTGTAATTTTGAAACAATAAACGTTTTTATTAATTATTGTTTTATTTATTATCTTACCTTAGCGACTTCAAGGTCATCAGTGAAGAGCAGATTGTCGAAGATGGTGCCAGACTTCACTTGCCAGAGGTCGAGACCCACCGTGCACAGCTCCGGCCGTTTGTACAACGATGCGTCGGGGGAGTACTCAGGGTTCTCGATCTCGGGATGTACCCACGCTCCTTTGTACGCAGGGTTGTCGATCTGTACGGGAAATGGAAAACATGGTTATAGAACGATTTCGTAAGTCTTACACTATTGGTGCACCGCAGCTTCGCCTGCATTACAAAGTACATAACTACTTGTAGATTAACATTCTTGTGGATACTTGAAATTTAAGATTCTTTATTTCGCCCAGTTTTACCGGTTCCTGACAGCCCTATTAATAACTAATCTGAAAAATTTTTGACAAATTTCTATGGCGTCATCTGTCAGATAACTATCTGACACGTTATCAGGAACCGATGAAACTAGCCCTTAATCTTATGTATTAATGCAGGTTGTAAACTACCTGTGTGTCAAATTTCATCTTAATCAGTTTAGTGAAGAAATCTGTAATTTTCGTTTTGTGAACGATCGTAAATTATTATTTAAATAAATAAATTTGATTTCTTCAGCAATGCAAAATCTGATACATATTTGTCAAGCTATTTGACTGTAATTTTACTTAAAATATTATAAATTAGCAAAAAAAAAAGTAAAGTTTGCTTATTTTCTCTTCAAAGCTAGTAAAGGCTCGATAGTTTCGACTGAAATGCAAAAGGATTATCAATATGATAGAAATAGGACAAACATTATTTATAAACGCGGACAAAGCCTCGGTTTCGCGACGAGTTCTATTTTATACAATAACCTACCTACCTAAAAAGTACAAAAGTACTTTTTAGGTAGATCACTTGACTAAATTAAAAAAAATAAGTCAAGTGAAAATACAATTGATATGTGTATTTTAATCAATGTGTTAGTAAAGTTAATTAAAATGCAATCGTAAATGAACAACTTTTAGACCGTTATCGGCAAATATTCGTTTTTACCTTCACACTAACGTAGATTAAGCAATTAGGAGCCAGACTGTTTGTTTTAATCATGTCATGTGCCTTTTCTGTTATTTAATGTGGCCTAAATAAGTGCTAGCTAGGAAAAGCTCTTTTCAGTTTTTCGTATACAACTATGTAGGTCCCTGCAATGAGTTCTATTCTATCATAGGTAGGTTTCATCTCCAAGAAGGTCCCATTTAAATGTTATCAAGATCTTGTAAGTATCTCCAGAGATATGACGATAAATGTCTCAAACTTGCTACTAGTTTTTATCTACTTATTTATTATACATAACTACAAATCCTAATTATGGTGTTTACAAAATTTGTGTGCAAAAGTACCTACATATAAATAAATAAATAACACATCTTTAAAAAAAAAAACTTCAACAAAACGTTGCCTCTATTGAAGTAAAACATACTTGTATTCGTCGAGCAGTCGAAAATAACGGTTTTTATTAGTTTATTGGCCCGCGGGGTCAACACACTGTGTAAATATGGAGTTAGCAACTTAGCATGTCTGATGACGTATGGAAAGTACCGGCGGGGTTGTGTTTGTTTCATATTGTACTAGAACACTTTAGTAACAATTTATACTGTAAGAGTTTCGTCTACGAGTCTTAATGTAATTCACACATTTTTATGCCATTTTACTATATTAGTCGTGCAAGGTGCCAATGCCATTTCATAGGTAAAACAGGTCATCACGTAGCTACTCCTTAGAATGATACATCTTTGTAGTCTTTGGAAAGCTCAAAACCAAATTTACTGAGCTGAACCCCGGTTGATTAATCTGGTACAGAATAGTTTCAATGAATCTGTTAACTGTCTCTATTAGTACAAATTACCAGGCAAACAGAACATGAGAGACACACAAGAGAACTGTATCTATATTCTATCTATAAAACCTTCATAGAAAATCCTTTAATGCTTAACAGAATAACACGCTAGTATCTAAAGTCTAAACACTAAAATAAGATTGCATAGATTATTGAATCTATAGTATTATGTAAGTATTAGAATTTAAATAGTGCAATAATTTGTTTGTCGGTAGTTGCAATAATAAATTATGCCTATATCGAATTACATATAAAACGACACACAAACGATTTTTTCTTAGATTAGATACTAGTCAGAATACCAGGAGAACAGAAACAACAGCATATCTCAACCCTTACCTGTTTAGGTGCCCAAACTCCCTTGTAGTCAGGGTTGTCGATCATGGGAGGCTCCCATTCGCCGTCCATCTCATCGTCCCAGTCATCAGGCTTGGTGGCATCAGGGTCGGGAATGTGCTCAGGTTTGTCCCAGTCTTCGGGCTTGGTGTCATCAGGGTCGGGGATGGTGGCCCTGTCGTCCCAGTCCTCGGGCTTCTTGGCTTCGGGGTCCTGGGGATGACGATTAGATTAAAAACAAATATTCACACGAATCGATAGATTGAATGAAACCCACAGTTACACAATTAAAACAATTTAGTTATATAAGTGAAAATTTCAGGGGCCTTATTCAGTATGACCATTTAAAAGTCTTACCGTGCCGTGTTACGTTATCTCCGCGTTATGGTATTCTCTATGCCAATTAAAACGCGGTAGGGTAAGGTTATGAGCACGTTTTGAGCTGTCAAAATATCGTGACATATGAGGACGTGTAACGCGCGCGTTTTGTATACTTTACCTATCGTGTGGCATACAGAATACAATTTTTCAATAACGTAACGTGGCGCGTTAAGGAACGCGTTATCTCATTGGTCATACTGAATAAGGCCCCTGATCTCGTTTTATCACTCAAATTGATGATATCTTAAAGACCATTACGTGTGTTGAACAACATCAAGATAAGTCAAATCAGTCAATCACAGTAACTAACAGCCACAGTGCAGTTACGACGTGCTACTGTTGTAGGCAGACCAAATTGCTTACCAGGCGCGCAGTAAATGTAAAAGGTCTCAATTTATTTTCACATGTTGTGCGCGGTATTCGGTGTCAGACACGTAATTAATTTTTATACAAATCTTAAAGATTATTTTGTTTTTAGACTGATCTCATCGCTTACCAGGCGTGCAGTAAGATGGAGAAGTTCTTACATTAAGAGTATGATGTTTCTTACCTTGATCTTCCTAGGCGGGAGGAAGTCCCAGTCAGCTTCCAGTTCTCCTCCTTCGACCTTCTCGTTGTCGATGAGGACCTCGTAGGTGTTGTCGGGTTTGACGACCAACGTGTAAACGTGGGTGTAGACGTCGTCCTTGCAGCGGATGTCTTTCTTGATCAGGTGGTTCTTGCCCTTGTAGCTGAAGATTACGTGCACCTGGGGAAGAGGGAATTCCGGTTGATATCTTATAATTGCTGCCCCCCGCGTAGTTTTCCGCTCAAATATTATTTTTATGAACCATTTTATTGTTTTATTTTCTGTTTTGTTATGCGTATTTCTTAAACTCTATTTTTTTTTAATGCTATGATAATTTAGTTGATACGTAATTCTGACTCTTTTGATTCGTAGTTAAGGTATTTATCCCATTGAATGCTAGTCATAGATAAATATATCATCTAAATATTCTATCATGCACTTTTTATGCTTCATTTAAAACCGCAAGTTGCAATATCATGATAAAACGTTATAAAAACGTAGAAACCCGAGGCCTTCACAGCTCAAGCCTTGACATGTGTTCTGTCAAGAGTCACTCCATCCTACGTCCCTTAGTAACTAGGGCTAGCTAACTAACCGCAACGGTTTAGTTTTATTTAAGTCTTATATTGCAGTCTTCCATTTCTGGACGTGACGATTACATGTTATCACATCGTCATGTGACATCAGGTGAGATAGTGGTGAAGCGCTTGTCTGTCCAGAAGAATAAACATAAGTGGCGGATTACAGCTCAAGCATGCAACTGTTTATTTGAATATGTATATTTCCAAATGTTTATTTCCAAATAGGTTTCATACATGACAATAAGATAAGTTTTAACGAAATTAAATGCAAATCTATAAGTTCATAATATGATTCAAATCATTAAACAAGGGTGTCATAAAACAAAACATCTGATTTAAATAACCGGTTAATGTGGTAACCGGCAACCATTTAAGGATGTTGTGCAACCGATTCCGATTGATCGATTTCGCAAATTTTTTTCGGTACTCGACTTTACACTCATAACTTTCTAATTATTATTACAACGTTAAATTAAAAAGTAAACGTTACCTAAACTAATATTATAAAGAGGAAACATTAGATTTTTTGTTGGTTTGTTCCGATTTAACTAAAAAACTACTGGACCGATTTCAAAAATTCTTTCACTAATGGGAAGCTACATTATCAACGAGTAACATTCAAGGCGGCAATAGCCCAATGGATAGGGTGTCGGCAATAGCCCAATCGAGAGGTGAATCCGCGAGGCGCTGCTAGTTTGTAAGATATGTACATAATGTGTCTATTTTTAGTATTGATTGAAACGTAGATTTATATGAAATATATAGGATTATCATTATTTTAATCACAATGATTCTCATTTAAATTTAATTTAACTTTAATTATCTTTAGGTACTGTTAAATACGCCAGTTGTGTTAATGAGCGCTTATCGTTTTTACATTTTAATGAGTCCAAATGTGTAATTTGTTTTTTTTTCGTGTATTGTATATGTTTTAGATTTTACACTTTTATTTTTATAAAAGTACCGACCATACTCACTACTGTACCCTTAGTACGAGTTTTCATCGTAAACGCTTTTGACAGATCTCACATAGTTTTAGACTTATTCTGGCTCCCTGATTGGTCTAAATTAGGCAAGTGTAGTAACCACTAGAGGCGCTTTACTGTTTTTCATACAAAATTTGCTCGCTATACGATATCGAGTTTTGTATGAAAACTCGTACTTAGGGTATTATTTGCTGTCGACTATCTCGACCTACGTTTCGTGCATGTCCGATGCACTTCTTCAGTCAGAGTTTACGCAACAATATCGCGACGACAACGACTAAACTAGGTCGAGACAGTCGGCAACAAATAGTAGTGAGTATAAATAAAGTAGTCTGTAAGTAGGTACTCTTATTAATAAGTATGTACTGTGGTATAAGGCTCTAATAAATTGAAGTCGACAGATATTGTACCATACAGCGACGTACCTCTACGTCGCTGGTACCTTAGTAAGGTTTCACATTATGAAAAGTACTCAACATAGGGTAGTTTGGAAGACTCGGCATTCGGCAACGATAAGCCTGCCAATTTTTTTACCATATGCATAACAATATCATAAATTCAAAATTAACTCTATCTTGTAGGTGTGTTTTGAGGACTTACATTTCTGGACCCATCGGGCTATAATTTTTCACAGAAATACCTAGTATGGTAGAAATAATATCATATACCCTGGGTATATCATCTGTGGTAGAAAAGGACATAGGATGCTTTTTAAAGCGGGCGAAGTCGCGGAGCTCTACCAGTTTTTAACCGACTTCAAAAAAAGGAGGAGGTTTCTCAATTCGACCGTATATTTTTTATTTTTTTTTTTTATGTTTGTTCGCGGATAACTTCGTCGTTTATGAACCGATTTCGATTATTCTTTTTTTGTTCGAAAGGAGATATCCCAAGTGTGTTACCATGGTAATTTTATCGAGGTATGATAAGTATCTCCAGAGATATTGAGATAAACATATCAAAATTGGTACTGAAAATGAATAGCGCGGCATTGAAGTCTGTTGTTTTTTAGTTTTTAAACGATATTATTAATATTTATCAGGAATTCAGAACAAGTAGGTACCACGTAATACCTTGTACTATTATTTATTTTGTGGTAATACTTAAACATGGCCTTTTCTTCATGTAAGACGTATTTTTTATGAAAGTTGTTTTTTAAATCAACTTTCATTGCAGTACCTATAAGTCTGTTTTTAATTTATCAAGTCAACATCATTAATCAATTACAAAAAATGCTGTAATAATAAATTGATGTGTGCAGAATATGCATTGATAATTGTTTATGCAATTTTATTTGAACAGATGTGCATGCGACTTAGAAAGGGTCGACAAAGTCATTTTCTTGACCTTCAAATATGCTTTATTACAAAAAAATATTGTATATGCTTTATTACAATAAATATAATTACGCGACATCTTGCTTTTTTGCAGATTAGCATTTTACCACTACCTCGACTGATGGAAAGTGACGATGTGCTTGAGATAAAAATATACACAAAAATGCATTCGATTTCGGCTTAGACCTTTCAGAGGTCTAAGGGCGGACTCGATCTTCTTTGATTTGACATTTTGGTTGTTTTATTAAGGAATTTAATTAATAAGTTCCTTTTACAATACTTGACACTGGCTAAATACATTAATCGTGTAGTTAGAAACAATAAAAACTTATGGCACGTTAAAAATTTGTTCACTTATCGGATTTTTTCAACGGTAACGGTAAATTACTGAAATTAAATAGATGTTCGATAAAGCCTTTGTTGAAATTGTGCTATCGTGTAGGCAGGATACATACATATATCAATTGCTATAGAGATATCGATCAAGTATCAATGTCATATGTGCACGCTATCATGAGCTTTAGCTTAGAAAATCTGTCATGTGCGTGTCATACTCGTGTACTTGGGGGTTCCGTAACACTATTGACAAGAAGGTTTCTCAATTCGACAGTATGTACACATATGTTTTGTGTGTTCGCGGATAATTTCGTTATTTATGAACCGATTTTGATGATTCTTTTTTTGTTGGAAAGGAGATATTTCAAGGGTGGTACCATGATAATTTCATCGAGGCATGATAAGTATCTCCAGAGGTATGGAGATAAACACCAAAACCAAACTTGGACTGAAAATTAATAGCGCGGCGTTTGAAGTCTTGAAGGAAGAAGAATTGAAGGTTCTTTTAGTTTTTTTAAACGATCTTATGTGATATGAATTTACTGACAATATCTACTCAACTAGCTGTACCCTGCGGTTTTACCCGCGTAGACATCGTTCCCGTGTGAATATTTATCCGGTCCAGTCTATTTACCTAAACATAAACATGAACACAAACTTTTGCCTTTATAATATTAGTAGGAAAAATTATACATAAAAGATGGTATTTCTTCAAGTTTGGTCCCATTGTAATTTCATCGAGATCTGAGTAACTCCAGAGATATATATAGATATATAAACACCTCAAGCTTGGTACTGAAAATGAAAAGCGCGGCATTTGAAATAGTTTTTTTTTTCGTTTTCATAACGATCTTATACATACATAATCTTGAATGGTGTTTTTGTTTTGTTACACTTCCAATTTATAATTATTCTTCTCGAATTTATTTTAAACAATGCTTTGTTGTTGTGTCCTGATGAAGGATAATTGAGCATTGTTACAATACACAAAGTAACTCTTTTTACTTTTCTCCACAAAGAATTTGTTTATGTTATTAAGTATTTTATTGCTTAGTTTTATTTTAAAACATGAGTAGAACGAATAATTGTCAAAGGTGAATAACATTAAAAGAAAAATGTTGAATTAATTAATGAGTATACATTACAGAAAGACGGTTTTTTTTTTACTTATTACGAATTAGAAATTATGCCAAGTAATGAGTCATACCGGTCATACGATAATTACGCATGTACGGCTTATTTCTCAAAACCTAACAAAGAATGTATTTATGAAACTGGAAGAAAGGGTTTTTTGTACTTTATCTATACCTATTTGCTTTATTTTTCTTTGTATACCTACATTATGCTTTATGATAGGATTTAAAAATGGTGTACCCGCCAGAACAATCTGTGCTGTTCCCTGAAATTACTAGAGAGTGAAGGAATATTTGATGATTCACTCCTCAGATTCACTCTTTAAAGGTGATCGTGTGTATGATATAGTTTTTAAAGTGTATGCAGTTTTAAGCGACACGTGGGTAAGTTAAATTGTTTAGAAAAAAGTCGGATCGAACGATCGCGAAAACATTTTATCGAATCAATAATTCTGAAGCAGAAATTGTCCTAATATTCCTTGACATTGCAATGAATTTTCCCACAATCAATTCAAAAGGGAATTTTGGAATTTTCCTTTTCGTTTTCCTCACGTGAATACTGTGTCAATCTACCTATTATGTAGGTTTTATTTATTATCAAAGTATTTGGGTTATCTATGAGATAATGCGTGATATGTTTTTGGATTTTTTTTAATTATGGTTTCTTTTATATCTTATCAACAAGGAGTCTGAAAAAAAAATAGATTGCGCCAAACTTCTATAGAACAGTTCGACAATGAAACAGGTATATTCTAGGTATTGGTTTTATGTAATTATAAATAATTACATATTCCACCGATTTAAAAAAAGGTAAATAGGGTCTCTTCGACTGTTGATATTTTTTATGTTTGTTCCCTCAGAACTTTGCCATATTGATCGATTTGAAAAATTATTATTTTGTTTGAGAGAGTATAATTGTAATTTCATTGAGATCTGATGAGTATCTCCAGTGATATGGAGATACATTTGAAGTTGTATTTTTTTCGTTTTGTAAACGATTACTCTTATTCCTCTAGAAGTTTGGCGTGCAAATAATTTTAGGGTTTTTCTTACCTTCTTGGTACCAGGACCGCAAATGTCAGGACCAAACATGATCTCGTAGGGAGACTCTCCGTGCATGTCCTTCTGGTCAAGCTTGCAGTCGAAGATCTTGAGGTATCCACCTCCGCAGTCGATGTCTTGCTCATGCTTCACCGTGAACTGGATCACCAAGTTCTTACCCTCGTTGCTGAAAGGCTTGAACTTGCGTGAAAGGGCGTAGAACCGCGCATCTTCAGATGTTTGTAGACCTGAAGTACCAGGGACTCATATCAATGCTGAGGTCGATTATGATAGGTACGCGTTACAATACACGAGTGTTTTTGTGTTCCAGTCATTGATCATCAGTGTATTATAATGAAAGTGAATGGGGCGTTGTTCCGTGAATAATTGAATTAAAATAACATTATTTTTTTGCAAACTATAGACAATAATTCATAAACGTGGGAAGTAGTGTTGGCACTGTTGGCAATTAGAAAGGTCACCGGCGGCACCTACCTTTATCTTCTTCGGGGTCGTTGAAGAACTTTCCAGCAGTTAACTTGAATTTGCCGAACTCCTTGCCGGGATGCTCGCTGTATATCCATTCTGATTCCCATTTGTCTGGAACGGACAAAACGCTCAATTAGTCCAACAAATCCGAAATAACCGGCTTCCGACGCCGCCGCCTTCATCGATCGGGCCTGTACACGCGGCATACCGGCTATGCCCTAAGAACACAATTTTTATGTAATAACTCACAAAAACATAATTAACTTACCATCAAGGAACTTCTCTTCGAAATACACTTCACAATTTATTGCTGAAAACGCCAGTAAACTGACAACTGCCAGTACGAAAAAACCCTTCATTTTTGATTCACAATCACTACCTCCACTTGCAAAGGACTGGCCACGAATAACTTCAAATTTTGGCGTATTCGCTATTTTTGTTCGACCGGTTTCGTTGCTTCGGTTCTCTTTTACCTCACTCGCACTTATACAATTTTGTGAAGACTGAACGCGATAGCGTGAAACACGTAATCATATTGTCAATTGCGTAACTGAAAGAGCTATACAATTGTAGTCCGTTTGATTTACCGCGTGCGAGCGAGACAACATATTATAGTAGAATTTAAAATTACGGCAGACAGATGGAATGCTTTCATTGGTCGATGCCGACCTATAGGAATCGAACACACTGCACTCTGAAATGATTCAGAACGCGCGAAAATACGAATGAGCAATATCGATTATTTGGATTTCTACGTCATTTCAGTAATTGCTAACACATCACTTGATATTTTATAACACAGTTTGCAGGACAATATAAAGGAAATAATTAAAATCTCAATTTATTTACTTGTACCGGCAAAAATTGTGAGTAAAATATTAATATCCTGACTACGTCAAACTTCATTCATTATGATTATCCGGATTCAACCAATCGCCAGTGCACATGCGACTAGAAAGAGATACAAATAGTGATCCGTGTAGGCGAGAAAGAGACACAGCTATCTTTTAATACGTGTGAGTACGTGGGATAATGAAGTCGTGGGCTTCTAACATTAGCTGGTACATTATTGAAATTAAATTTAAATTAACTTATTTAGGTATGGAATGAATCTGTGAAATTGAATTTTAAATATATGAGTCAAATGTCGATTGATTACATCTACCCGTATCGTACGAACCGAACAAATTGATAACAGAAAACTAGAATAACCCAAAGATGACATGACAGAGCTGAAACTTACCATCATGGGTTACTTTAGTTATATGGTTACATGCAGTCTCCGAGCAACAACATGTCACCAATTGGTTGGCCGAATTATGGTGTGATGTTCAGTATACTGTCCAGTTACCAATGTGTCTTCCAAGCTGTAGTTGTGCTTAGTTAGTACATTGGACAAAATCAATTTCTCTTGCGCCGCGTCTCACTGCCTTCTTCAATCTTAAAACACGTAACTACTCAAAGATTACATGTACAAAGGTACATTTTCAGTAAAAAACGTTTTACTCCACCCCTAGCTAAAAATGCAGTCGTTAATTTTGGAAAATGAATATGTTACAAAGAGATAATAAATAATTAATAAATAATTTATTTACACTTTAGCACATTAAAACAGAGTTTCGTAATTGCTTATATACTAAAACAAAGCTTATGAGATATCTACACTTTGCAGGTACCTAGGTATATGCAATGGTTATTTTAGAGTTCCGAACCTCAAAACGTAAAAAAGGAACCCTTATAATATCACTTTCTTGTCCGTCTGTCTGTCTGTCAGTCCGTCTGTCTATCTGTCCGTGTGTCACCACCGATTTTCTCAGGAACCAGATAGGTACCAGATACTGAAGTCTATAGTTCCTATTAGGTGTAAAAAAGATCAAGATCCTCAATCAACACGATACAAAGATATAGGCAAATTTTGATTTTTGCGAAAACTTGTAAGTACCAAGATTTACCTTAATTTTCAACTTTTTTTATTTTTCGGAATTTATCTTTACTTGTGCTGTAAGACCTTGCTTTTAACCAAAATTGACAATTCTAGGTCAACCGGAAGTACCCTATAGGTTTTGGGTCGGAAACCTATAGGGTACTTCCCGTTGACCTAGAATTATGAAATTTTGGCAAGAAGCAAGGCCTTACAGCACATATAAAGGAAAATTAAAAAAAAAATGAAAATTAAAGGGTGTCCCCATACATACATAGTTATTGCCAATTAAGATAGATCTCTGAGATATATAAGTGCTCATACAATTTAGAGGTCTAGCTTAATTGGCACCTACCAACATTGGTACGGTACGGAAGCCTCGGTGGGCGAGTCCAACTCGACTTATCCGGTTTTATTTTTTATGATATAAGGTAACAGGACAAGCACGATGGTCGCCTGATGGTAAGCGACGAAGTCTACCTATTACAGGTACAGCAAAACTCTGGACTGCCAGAATTTTGCATATCGCATTTTCGCATGTCACTGCACTGCGCCTGTTATCTCGAGACATAGAGCTGTAAAAATAAATAGTTAATCTCAATAAACCACCTTACCGAGTTGTCCACGTCTAAATAATTTACCCGATCAATTTCCAGAACAGAATCATATTTTATATGCGGTATACGGTCTACTACATCGCCCCTTTAACATCAAGTCAAGTGCTTGTATGTACGGAATAATATATAAGTATTTTTTTTAAAGCTTAACTTGCAATATGGGTTGTAAATGACTAGTATTCGTGTTATGTTAACCCCTCAAACTAAGCTAAATATGCTTGTGTCTGGAGTGGGTACACGACAATAGTGCAATTGGGTGGGGAGTGGGGATCGAAATCACGACCTCTCGATCTCCAGCCCGACACCTTATCCATTGTGGGATAGGCTCATGATGATGATCGATCTCCAGCCCGACACCTTATCCATTGTGGGATAGGCTCATGATGATGATCGATCTCCAGCCCGACACCTTATCCATTGTGAGATAGGCTCATGATGATGATCGATCTCCAGCCCGACACCTTATCCATTGTGAGATAGGCTCATGATGATGATCGATCTCCAGCCCGACACCTTATCCATTGTGAGATAGGCTCATGATGATGATCGATCTCCAGCCCGACACCTTATCCATTGTGAGATAGGCTCATGATGATGATCGATCTCCAGCCCGACACCTTATCCATTGTGAGATAGGCTCATGATGATGATCATGAAGATGAAGAAGAATGTGATAAGAACCGAGTTCACATCCCACGTGACTTATTTTCAACCGACTTCGAAAACGGAGGAGGTTCTCAATTCGTCTGTATTTTTTTTTTGTATGTATGTTACGCGATTACTCCGTCAATTGTGAACCGATTCGAATGATTATTTTTTTAATTGGTAGAATACATTTTCGTGGTAGTTTCATAGTAACTTCGTCGAAATCTGATACCTAAGTACCTCCAGAGATATGACGATAAACGTCTCAAACTTGCTATTGAAACTGACTCGCGCGGCGTGGAAGTCGGTTGTTTTAGTTTTTAAACTATCTTAATTATTATAAGCAATTAAGTTTCAGGTGTAGGTATATCGCCATATCTCTCAAAAAACTCATCAGATCTCGATGCATTAATTGACTTAAATGGGACCGCGATATACTCTACCCTTTTAAAATTTACCTAATCATTCAAATCGGGCGGCGAAAACTTGTGACACACCTACACAAAAGAAACATATAAACTGATAGCTGCCTCTTTTTTGCGTCGGTTAAAAACATTCAAAACCG
Organism: Cabera pusaria; assembly: GCA_954871355.1. NCBI lineage: Eukaryota > Metazoa > Arthropoda > Insecta > Lepidoptera > Geometridae > Cabera > Cabera pusaria. The sequence continues at coordinate 6,255,873 of OX940891.1, forward strand.
AAATACGCTAAGCACTAAGTCATTTATTTGTAGCTGTAAATATCTACTACTTAGTTATTATATTTCAGTTCAGTTTGAGAAGTATGATTGGAAAGACTCTGATGGATAAGGTGAAAAACAGCGTGATAAGGGAATGTTGTGGTGTCCGTGTGGTAGAAGATGTGGTGACAAAGATAGAGAAAGGGATGCTTAGATGGTTTGGACATCTAGAGAGGATGGATGAAGAAAGACTGACGAAACATATTTATAAGTCGAGTGTGAATGGGCCAGCCGGTAGAGGCCGACCTAGGCGAACGTATCACGACCAGATCGGAGACGTTTTAAAAAAAGGCCAAGTCAAAAGTAGGTAGGCTATAACCGGCGAGCATGTATGAAGGCGCTCGTGAAAGTAGAAGAAGCGAAAGACGTGTGTCAGGATCGTAGCATGTGGAAAGAAGTAGTCTCTGCCTATCCCAATGGGAAAAAAGGCGTGATTTTATGTATGTATGTATATTTCAGTAGAATAACTGACATGTTTTCACTGTTCCTAGCATTATCTAAGCTATTCATTTGATAAGAACGTTGGAATCGTAGGAAATTCTGTATTTTTGCACCGGCCAAGGTTTGTTTTTAATGCCTACGTTTTCTACTCGATTATTTATAATAACTGACATCCATACAGCCGATAAGAGGACGTGATAAATCAAATATAACTAGGTACCTAACTAGGTATTAACTACACATTTGTCTAACTTATTAATTATTCGGCTAGCTAAATTAATAACTTGTGCCCTAAATGTGTGCACGCCAATAGAATATTAGTTTAACTTTTTTTAATTTTTAACCGACTTCACAAAAAAGGAGGAGGTTCTCAATTCGACTGTACTTTTTTTATTTTTATGTTTGTTACCTCAGAACAGTCAGAACTCCGTTAAATCTTAACCGATTTGCAAAAATCTTTTTTTGTTTGAGAGATTATGCCTCCCGTTTGGTCCCACTCAAATTTTATCGAGCTATGACAATGATCTCCGGAGATATGGAGAAAAACTATATAAGCAAATTTGTATACTTAGATGACATGATTATAACTAGCCAGTACTTTGACTATCGCGGCATGTGAATTCGGTTCTGTCGTTTTGTACGATCATAAATTATGATATAATATAGGCTAGCGTTTGATCACAATATCGCCTGGTGATAAGCGATGATGTGGTCGTACATGGTGAACAGGCTAGGCCTAGAATACTCTGTGAGTGTAATCTGTCCAATTAGATCTCTTTTACAAGCTTTTATGTATGTATGTCACTATGTATGTTCGGGTGGAATCTTGGAAACTAAATTAGACCCACTTCCCGATGTCCGATTGGACTCAAATTTGGTGTACTTATGTATCTTCGGTGATAATACAATTATATGGTACCACAGAGCTGGTCTGATGATGGAGACGGAAGGTGGCCACGGCATCTCTGTGATAAAACAACATAACCCCACCGAGTTTGGGCTCGATTGATTTGTCTTGAAGATAATTTTACACCTAGATGATATCCAGGGTCTGATGATGAAGCTAGAAAGGTGGCCACGGCATCTCTGTGATAAATCAACATAACCCTACCGAGTTTGGGCTCGATTGATTCGTCTTGAAGATAACTTTACACCTAGATAATATCCAGGGTCTGATGATGAAGCTGGAAGGTGGCCACGGCATCTCTGTGATAAAACAACATAACCCCACCGAGTTTGGGCTCGATTGATTCGTCTTGAAGATAACTTTACACCTAGATAATATCCAGGGTCTGATGATGAAGCTGGAAGGTGGCCACGGCATCGCTGTGATAAATCAACGTAACTCTACCGAGTTTGGGCTCGATTGATTCGTCTTGAAGAGAACTTTACACCTAGATGATATTTAGCGACTGGTGATGAAGCTGAAAGGTGGCCACGGCATCTTTGTGATAAAATAACGTAACCCCAGTGAATTTGGGCTCAAATGATTCGTCTTGAGGAGCACTTTACACTTAAATGATAGCCAGGACCTGATGATGAAGCTGTAAGGTGGCCATGGCATTTCTGTTATAAAGCAACATAGCCCCACCGAGTCGATTGATTTTCCTTGAAGAGCACTTTACCCATTATCACATCAAATATCCGTGGAATATTTTAAAACATCATGCCTTCTCTTAAATACTTAGGTAGTATGTAGGTAGTCGGAATCTATACCTACCTACTAAAAAGTTAAAATAAATTTTAAGTAAAACATATTTTTAAAAACAAGCTTTTATCTGGGACAATGAACTAAAATGTTAAAAATAAATTCTAGCAAGTATTTATGGCGTGTAGGTACTTACCTATATTTTTAAAAGCTTGAGGCACTGAAGTATAGTATTTACCTAGCCTGAAAACGGGTAGTGCTTCAAGCTTTTAAGAATATGAATAGTACCTACACGCCAAATACTTACTAGAATTTATTTTTAACATTTTAGTTCATTTTTCCCAGATAAAAGCTTGTTTTTAAAAATATTTTTTTACTTAAAATTTATTTTACACCGAACTGGGTAGCACTTGACCGCTGTTTCACCTAGATCTAATATTACCGTGCGAATAATATCCCTTTCAAAACTAAAACGATAGAAATAAACTGATTGAAATAAAAAACAAGGAGACCAATGGACTCTGATTAACTTCAGAGGAAACAGGAATTAAATATATATATATATATATATATGTATATATATTACCGTGCTCTGACTCTCAAGGGCTGTACAGTGTGCTGCCGGAACACCGTAAGGTTATGGCGGCAGATTTTTCCCTTGATGGTGGTAAGCTACTTATTTTTTTGTAGCAAGTCAGGCGGAATTTCGATATAATATGCTTCTACCACCTGTTGACGAACACCCGTGCTAGAATTTGTACCGGCGATCTCACGCTTAGGAGTCTAAGATTCTCTCTAGAGCTGTCTTGCTGAAGCCGAAGCAATAGCATCCAGCTAATTATATGAATTTAAAAAATTCTTGGTCCACATCCTAGTTTCCTTCAGGTTGTATGTCTCCAATATAAGGAAACAATCCTTTGTATGTACATACTTAGCACTTCTGCTATTATCTGAACCATAGATAAATTATACCATCTACCCGAACAAATCGATTTGCTTCTTCGTTCATCATACGAGCTCGAGCCGCCAAGGAATGGAATACCCTGCCTGAGTCTGTGTTTCCGGTTAAGTACAATATGGGGGTCTTCAAATTGCGAGTGAATAGGTATCTTCTGGGTAAGCACGCCTCATCATCGATCGCATCATCACTTAACATCAGGTGAGATAGTTATCAAGTGCTACCCAATTCGGTGTAAAAAAAATATTCAAAACTGGACTCGCAAGATCTAGCTAAGTTTATTTAAATTCGTTGAGTATTTTTTTTGCGTGAAAGAGTACCAAACATACACCCATCCAGTCATACAACCCTTTTTTAATATCTTATAGACTAGCGTTTGACCACTATCTCGCCTGGTGTTATGTTAAGCGATGATGCGGTCAAAGATGGTGAACATGCGAGGTCTAGAAGACTCTAGACTCTCAAGGACTGTGTACTGCCGGAACACCGTAAAGTTACAGCGGCAGATTTTCTCCTTGACAGTGCTAAGCTACTTTCTTTGGTAGCAAGTCAAGCGGAACTTCGATATAATATGCTTCTACTACTGTGGAAAACTTTTGCATGAATAGTCAGATAAATAATTTCTTTTCTTTCAGTGTAAAGGCCACGTATTGTTTAACTTATCATTATTTCAGACATTCACTATCTTTACATATTCATGAGAAATAAAACGAACATTTTCGAAAATACCATTTATTTACCGTCTGCATTCCTACAAGGAACTAAAGACCTTATGTCATAAACAATAGTGTACAAAATATGTTTATATTCATTTCGAATAATTATTTTGTTGTAGGTAGTTGCTATGGGGTTTGACCTCGGCCAGAATTAGTTTGTGTATTTTTTAATCGATTTATGGGAATGAAAACGTTTGCCACTGTTTATTTAGATAAGAAGTGATTAATCACAGAATTGTAGTTCAATGTTAATTTTTTTTTTAGAGTCAAAAGATTACTAGCAATGTGGGTTGCACATTTCTAGTATTCTTGTTCACCCTCCAACTAAGCTAAATATGCTTGTGTCTGGAGTGGGTTCACATCAATAGTGCAATGGGCGGGGTGGGGATCGGACTCACGACCTCTCGATCGCCAGTCCGACACCTTATTCATAGGGCTATTGCCGCTTTAATTAATTAAAATCAGTTTAATTATATATAGTGGATATGTCTACATATATAGTTGAAATCTATGATCTGATCGTATCACGACCAGATCGGAGACGTTTTAAAGAAAGGCCAAGTCAAAATTTATAAAGTAATTTATAAAGTTAAAGGTTTGAAAATTAATACATAACATTAATAATAATTTGAGGAATGAATGAACGTGTCTAAAAAAGCACGACTGGCTGTACATAGGGGAGTGTTGGTTCCCACACTCATGTATGTATGATGGTGAAAGTTGGGTATGGCAGAAGAAACATGAAAGTAAAATTAATGCTGTAGAAATGAGAAGTTTGAGAAGTATGATCGGAGTGACTCTGATGGATAAGTTGGAGAACAGCGTGATAAGGGAATGTTGTGGTGTGGTAGAAGATGTAGTGACAAAGATAGAGAAAGGGATGCTTAGATGGTTTGGACATCTAGAGAGGATGGATGAAGAAAGACTGACGAAACATATTTATAAGTCGAGTGTGAATGGGCCAGCCGGTAGAGGCCGACCTAGGCGAACGTATCACGACCAGATCGGAGACGTTTTAAAAAAAGACCAAGTCAAAAGTAGGTAGGCTATAACCGGCGAGCATGTATGAAGGCGCTCATGAAAGTGGAAGAAGCGAAAGAGGTATGTCAGGATAGTAGCATGTGGAAAGAAGGAGTATCCGTCTACCCCAACGGGAAAAAGGCGTGATTGTATGTATGTATGTATGATCTGATCTGATATCTATGCTGTATGATGCTGATAAACAACACATTTACAAAAAAAGGTTTTGCTGAAGATTTTTTTTACAATTTCTTCTTTTTATTGTTTAGTTTATTTAATTTAATTCGGTGAGGCTTATGTCCAGCAGTGGACATACATAGGATGATCAATTTTTTTAATTTTAAAATGTTTATTGTTATAGCTACAAAACATTTTTAATGTTATGTTGTAACAAACATGCCAAATAAAACACTCGCCTGATGATAAGCGATGAAGTCTTATAACAGATACTGTGGCACTCAAAACTTAGTATTACCAGAGTTTTGGGCGTTTTGCACTGCGCTTGTTATTCTAAGGCTGACTCTGAAATTCTCTACTTTTGTTCAATAATGAATAAGGTTCAAAACATTGCCATGTTAAAAAACAGTTTAATGTCAATGTGGCCAGTATAAAAACAATATGCTTAAAGGGAAAAATCGTCCTTAAAATCATAATCATCATTTTTATCCTTATTGTAAGTAGTTAAGGTCACATTTTCCAAAACACCAGCTAAATTAACAGCCTGCTTTTCATCCTTTGCTTTTTTCTTCTTATCCTTTTTGAATTGCATTTTCCTTAATTTGTTTTGTTTAGTGTTGCCTTCTATATGCATTTCTGGATCAGATTTGGTCCGTTCCGTTTTCTTAGTTTTGTCTAATTTGGACCTTATGCTCAAGGTTTTAGGGAGTAAACTTGAATCTTCTTCGTCGACTTGCATTTCGTCTGTGAGGGCTTTGACTGGGCCTGAACTGGCGATCTGTTAACAAGGACAAATTATAATACATAAATACATACAAACACTCTTTTTTCCCGTTGGGCTATGCATATACTACTTCTTTCCACATGCTACGATATTATATATATGTCGCAGGAAGATAGCTTAATTAGCCGTTCAATTAACAGCCTAGCCTCTTAACTAAACAGCGCCGTTCAACTAGACGAGAATAAAACGTCATCGATCCAAGTCATTTGCCTAACTGTTTGATCAAATGGCTGAATATCATTCAGGAATCTAGTTGAACGGTGCTGTTTATAGTGTAGTGTATAGTGCTGTAGGCTATTAATTGAACGGTTAATAAAGCTATCTGCCTGCGATATATATATTATAATACAAATATGCATAAATAAAAGTTGTTATAATAGCTACAGTAAGTTTCACTATGGCTCGCTTTTATCGCTAGTTTCTTGTATTTCTTATAGGTTAGCGTTTTACCAATATCTCGACTGGTGGTAAGCGTTGATGTGGTCGAATATGGTGAACACGCTAGGCCTAGAATTCTCTGTCAAAGGCTGTGTACTGCCGGAAAACCGTAAGGTTATGGCGGCAGATTTTTTCCTTTTTTTTTATTAATACTTTATAGGCTAGCGTTTGACCTCTATCTCACCTGTTGGTAAGTGATGATGCGGTCGAAGATGGTATACACGCTAGGCATAGAATGGTAACTGGCTCTCAAGGATAGCTGCTGGAACACATTAGATGTATGGCGACAGATTTTCTAACTTGAGGGTGGTAGCTGGCCAGGCGGACACTAGATAGTGTCCTACCACCATGCGGGGGTTGTTGGTTTCTTAACGATGTTTTCCTTCACCGGAGGGCCACTGTGAGAAGCGCACATACATTTTTCGATAGAAAAATCCATTGGTGCACGGCGGTTTGAACTCGGTACCACGGCATCAAAGCCGACCGTTTTCCCGATTACGCCACCGGGCTCTCAAAGTTCCATGATAGTGGTAATCTACTTTTGAGTAGCAAGGCAGGCGGAACATCAATATAATATGCTCCTACCACCAGCTAGCCTCTCTAGTTGCTCTTTACCTCAATCAAGACGAATAAGTCGAGGGTTTACCATAGTCATGAGTTTGTTAAAACCAATATCCGCACGTGTGTCGCACGTGTAGGATACGCACATGTACACCATACAAAAGAGCGTGCGGTAAAGTAGGTACTTAGGTGAGCGCGTACCTATTACGCACGCTCCGCTGTACAGTGCGTAATTTTTAACTTTCAAACAATGTATACAGGCTTCGTAAAAGCATTTTTTGAGCAAATGTGTTGAAAAGCTACTTTACCTTGACTCCCTCCACGGCAGCGTTGTGTAAGTCCAGTTCATCCATGGCCTCAGTCTCCATCGCTTCGAAGGAATTAATGTCAAACTCCTGGGCGAGTGACGTCACGATCTGAGCGTCTACGTGAACCTCTACGTCGGGAATTTCTGGAGGCTCTGTGTAATAACGAACCTGTTGAATAAATGAATAAATATAAGATCGTTAACAAACTACAAGTAACAAAATTAAAATTTTGAATAAACACCCACGACAGCGTTCTTTAAAAAGTTAACGTCATAACATCTATCTGAAAACCATAACTGATTAATTACGAACCGTTTAAAGACAAAATCGAACTAGTAGTTTTAGAGAAAAATGGCAACATGGATTCGCTCAAACAAAACTCTTTTCACCATGGACAATTCTAGATGGACAGAATTTTACACGTTACTGTACTGCGTCTGTAACCTTGAGACATAAAGATGTCCTGTACTTTCACTGGACACTTTGCCATTTGTACTAACAGAAGTCCAACAATATAGTTTAAATCATAAGGAGTCCTTGGAGTTGAAATAGAGGTGTTAGGTTATTTCATCGAGAAGCTTCACCTTTCCAGCTTTAGGAGTATGGAAGATGGGGTTGGGATAGTTCGACTTTGTGTGTGTACGTACCACGTGTATGGTTGGCAACCCTACTTTAATATTTTTTTAATAGTCTGACGTTAAAGATTGCATGACAGCTGAATGTTTCTTTACCTTTGTTTTTTTTTTTAATTCAAAGCGTTAAATTCTGCTATTGCTATGTTTACTTGATAATTGATTATGATTTATGATTTTGACGTGTATAGTGCGTATATTAATACTGCCTACATACTGAATAAATGATTTGATTCTGGATTCTTTGTGGATTGAACGTCAGATGTCGCTTCAACTCACTGCTGTCTTTCAATTACAGACAAGCACGATATCATCTCCGACCGCATCTTCAATTAACATCAGGTTCGATAGCCGATAACCGTTGAGGCAGACTGGTTCTAGAGTGGAGACCGCTAATCGGTAAACGTAGCGTAGGACGTCCTGTGACCAGGTGGAGCGACGACATACGCAAAGCTGTGAACAGTGACTGGATACAAAGAGCCGAAGACCGGGCTCAGTGGCGTGTCTTGGGGGAGGCCTACGTCCAGCAGTGGACTGATACCGGCTGATAATGAAGATGATGACGATACAATAGCCGTCAAGTGCTAGTTCGTGCAACATAAAAAATATAAGATATTATAGCGCATAGTAACAAGACAGCTCGCGCCATTTCTAAAACCGCCGCGGCGTCTCAGCCAATCAGGCGCTCGGCTCGCCTTCGCGCCGCGCATGCGCGCGACTCTAGTCGTCAAGCGGCGCACTCGTCGCTCCCGCCAGTCCGCGTTTAACCATAACAACAAAACCAGGCATCTGAATTTGTGTCTGTGTGTCTGTCTAGAATCTAATTGTTGTTTTAACCTGTGTTTTATCGCAATACATACGTTTGTGATAGTGCCTAAAGCGTTGTTTTCGTTCTAAACCCGTTTCGAAACTCTCCACTACAATACAGGACATAAATGGTCATATCCTTTGATACCATTGACTTACAGGTTTGATTTTTTCACAGCCAAAAGAGACCGTAGATCCGAGTATTTGATATAAGTTTCAACTTGATATCTCTACGCTTTCCTAAGAAAAAGGGGTCCTGATACTCCTGATAGACAGACAGACAGACAACAAAGTGATCCTTCCTATAAGGGTTCCTATTTTAGGGTTCCGTACCTCAAAAGGTAAAAAAAGAACCCTTATGAGATCACTTTCTTGTCCGTCTGTTTGTCTGTCCGTGTGTCACCACCGATTTTCTCAGGAACGGGTGGATCTAGCAAGTTGAAATTTATACCAGATACTGAGGTCTATAGTCCCTATTAGGTGTATAAAAATCAACGTCCTGAGTCAACACGATAAAAAGATATGGGCAAATTTAGATTTTCGCGAAAACTTGTAAGAAACAAATTTTACCTTAATTTTCAAGTTTTTTGATTTTTCGTAATTTTTCCTTTACTTGTGCTATAAGATCTTGCTTTTGACCAAAATTGACAATTCTAGGTCAACCGGAAGTACCCTATAGGTTTTGGGTCGAAAACCTGTAGAGTACTTCCCGTTGATCTAGAATCATGAAATTTGGCAAGAAGGAAGGTCTTACAGCACAAATAAAGGAAAAAATAAAAAAAGTTTTAAATTAAAGGTTGTCCCATACAAACATAGTATCGCCAATTAAGATAGGCCTTTGAGTTATATGAGTGCTCACACAATTTAGAGGTCTAGCTTAATTGGTACTCACCAACGTTGGTACGGAAGCCTCGGTGGGCGAGTCCAACTTGACTTAGCCGGGTTTTTTTTTCTTTTGAGATACGGTACCCTAAAAAGAAGCAGCTAGTAGAGATACTTATGTGTCAGTAAGAAACTTTATATTAACCTTGCCAGTGTTCCAGTCATTGAGCAGTATCCTAGCGGCCGCCTCTTGATCGGGTACTCCGCCCTTCTTGAACCGCCCCATTCGCGACGCCACGTGAGCGAAGAATTCCTGGAAATACATACATTTATGTATATCACATTTATATTGAACTAAATAAGACTGATCTTAATGCCAGCCGAACCACAGTATAAAAAATAATTAAATAATTGTAGTGGTAGGACTTCTGCTAGTCCGCCTGGGGCGGTACCACCACTTTGCCAATTAATTTTCAGCCGTGAAATAGGAATGTTTTTCAGTTAAAATGGCAAGGTGTCCAGTGAAATTACAGGGCGAGTGAGCCTCAACATCTTTCTCACGAACGAAAACACGACGTAGCCTAATAAGCTCCTAATCAATAAAAGGTAGATGTCTTCTCGACAAGTTGTGATATCAGTACAAATAAATCATAAATCAGGAACTCTAATTCAAAACAAATTCCACATATAAAGTGGCCCTCCTTCAAACCAAAACGACGTAGATTTAAAATAAGAATCACTTTCGAAGTTACAAATGATTGGCTTGGAGATTTATTTAAATTCGGAACGAAAGGGATTGGTTCGCGCATGTGCTGCAATGTCTGTTATGACAGTTGAGTCAAAGAAGACAAATGTCCGACTAATGACGCGCTGGACACGACTTTTAACCCCGCCTGCTTGGACACGACTTTTGTTGGATCATTTTTATAACGCAGTTACTTTTCGTGACTTATGATTTAGTCGTAGTGATGTCTATGGTTTTAGTAAGTATGTCCTACGGCTCACCTGTGGTTTAGTAAAGTCTGGTATAGTGTACAGCTCGACAAGTTTGTGGTATCTATGGTTTTAGTAAAGGTCTTACAGCTCACCTGTGGTTTAGTAAAGTCTGGTATGGTGTAAAGTTCGACAAGTGTGTGTTTGTTTGCTCGCTGTAATATGGCAGTGGCGGGAGTGACCGGGTCCTTCAAGCTGCCCACTCGGATGGCGTTCTTCAAGGCCACTGATGAGTCACTCTCCGACCCTGAGTGGAACACTATGCCGGGACTGTCGAGGATCTTGATCTTGGAGTCGAGCTGGACTGTTTGCATTTGTCTGTAAAATTAAGTGTGTGTATTATGTGTTGTGTGTTTGTACACAAGAAGTTATGAATCTTTGTTAATCACAAAACAAAAATTGCTACAATAATTAACATAGTTTAAAAACTAAAACAACCGACTTAGATGCCGCGCGAGTCAATTTCAGTAGCGAGTTGAGACGATTTATCGTCATATCTCTGGAGATACTTATCAGCCCCCGTATCACGAAAACCATTGAATGAACGAAATGACCGAAATGACGGGGACGCAGCTATGTAGGCTGTATAGCTCCGTCCCCGTCATTTAGTTCATTTCGTTCATTCAGTGGTTTTCGTGATCAGCCCCCAGATCTTGATGAAATTACAATGTGACCACCTCGGGAATATACACTTTCGAACTAAAATAATATACTTGTGACTTAAGTAGTGTATTATTGCACGCCGTGAAGTTGGGTGCTAACTTAAAGCTAACACGCAGCGAGGGTGCTACGCCGTGCAATAATAGACAACTTAAGTCACGAGTATCGTAGATTATTTTATAGCTGTCAGTGTGACATAAGCTCGCAATTTACGCTTGCTACGCTTTCCCGTCAAATAGAAGATTATTGAACGGCGTGAAGTTGGCTCTAAACGTCGTGTAATAATCGACAATTAGTCACGGAAAAGCGTGCGTAAAGGTTTAGGTCAGGTCGGTGCTATAAAATATTTTTTTTTAATCGGTTCACATTGGCGAAAACATTGATGAACACACATATAAATAAACTGGCGAAGTGCAAGTCGGACTCGCACTCGTAGGGTTCCGTAACACAGTAGAGTATTCTATAACTATGAGTTTTCTCAACCAAAAAATTGACTTTGTTTTTCATAGTGTTTGTATAAAAAACAAAGTTACATTTGCGGTCGATATATATACAAAAACTGCTGACTGTATCTCGTTCAAACAAATTTTCCTTGAAAGTTTTTATTGAGATCTACAGAATATATTTTTTCTAGATTTTTCACTCCCTTTCTTTAAAAGTTAGAGGGGTGGGGGGGACTCATTTAACCACTTTAGACGCGCCTATCTTTGAAATCGTTGACTTTGAGAAAAATTTATTTTAGAAACTCTAATGTCATTTTTAAAGACCTATCCATAGACACACGTATAGGTTCGAAGAAAAAATTTTTTTTTTCAGTTCCATGTATGGGATGCCCCCCTTAAACTTTTATATTTTTTATTTTTGTATAAATATCGGAAAGCGGTTCACAGAATACATCTACCTACTAAGTTTCAATTCTGTAGTCCTAATCGTTTCGGAATAAAATGGCTGTGACATACGGATGGACAGTCAGACAGACATGACGAATGTGTATAATGTTCCGCTTTTTGCCATTCGGCTACGGAACCCTAAAAAACACAGACGAACATAGATCCTCCTCCTTTTTGGAAGTCGATTAAGAATCAAGGCACCTGATAAAATACAGACTAATTATAAATTTATTTGAACAGATGAACTTACTTAGTAACACCTGGAGTACTGCCCACATTACACGCCTTGGATCTGTTAAGACTGTTGATGATGGAGCTCTTCCCAACGTTGGGCAATCCGACCACACCCACCGTGATGGACGTCTTGATGCCACGGTTCCGGCAGTAGTTCCCTAACAGGGACATGAGGAGTTCTGCACCTACGCATGATGATCCTGGAAGAGAGAGATACTGTACCTTGTACATTTTTTACAAGCTTTTATTTAACTTGCAATGTATGTCACTATGTATGTTCGGGTAGAATCTTGGAAGCTAAATTAGACCCACTTCCCGATGTCCGATTGGACTCAAATTTGGTGTACTTATGTATCTTCGGTGACAATACAATGATATGGTACCATGGAGCTGGTCTGATGATGGAGACGGAAGGTGGCTACGGCATCTCTGTGATAAAACAACATAACCCCACCGAGTTTGGGCTCGATTGATTTGTCTTGAAGATAACTTTACGCCTAGATGATATCCAGGGTCTGATGATGAAGCTGGAAGGTGGCCACGGCATCTCTGTGATAAATCAACATAACCCTATCGAGTTTGGGCTCGATTAATTTGTCTTGAAGAGAACTTTTCACCTAGATGATATCCAGGGTCTGATGATGAAGCTGGAAGGTGGCCACGGCATTTCTGTGATAAATCAACGTAACCCCACCGAGTTTGGACTCGATTGTTTTGTCTTGAAGATAACTTTATACCTAGATGATATTTAGCGACTGGTGATGAAGCACGAAGGTGGCCACGGAATTTCTGTTATAAAGCAACATAGCCCACCGAGTCGATTGATTTTCCTTAAAGAGCACTTTACCCATTATCACATCAAATATCCGTGGAATATTTTAAAACATCATGCCTTCTCTTAAATACTTAGGTAGTAGGTAGGTAGTCGGTATCTATACCTACCTACTAAAAAGTAGAAATATATTTTAAATTAAAAAACAAATTTTAAAAACAAGCTTTTATCTGGGATAATGAACTAAAATGTTAAAAATAAATTCAAGGAAGTATTTGGCGTGTAAGTACTTACCTATATTTTTAAAAGCTTGAGACACTGAAGTATAGTAATTACCTAGCCTGAGAAACGGGTAGTGCTTCAAGCTTTTAAGAATATAGGTAAGTACCTAATCGCCAAATACTTACTAGGTCTTACAGCACAAATGAAGGAAAAAATCCAAATAATAAAAAAAGCTGAATATTAAAGGGTACATTCATACATAGTTTACGCCAATTAAGGTAGGCCTCTGAGTTATATGAGCGCTGATACAATTTTGAGGTCTAGCTTAGTTGGTACATACCAACGTTGGTTGGTACGAAAGCCTCAGTGGAGTTTAACTCGACTTGGCCAGTTTTTATTATTTTAAATGCAAATGCAAATGAATGTTTTCCGATTTCTGAGAGTAAATGTCAAATCTATTTTACAATAATTATAACTTTAGTCCTCCCACTAAAATAACTTGACCAAACGCACCTTTCATTTCCTTCTCCTTAACAATATGCTTCATCTTCTTCCTGCCAAGGTTGTGCTGTTGATCCTGTGTGGAAGCCTTGAACGGCACAGCCGGAGCTGTTCTCCGAAGATACTTGAGCCAAGCTGCGAGGTTGGTACGGGGGACCAGATCTGCCTTGTTCAGGATCAGCACCAGACGTTTGCCTGATTCACGGACTGCTTGCTCTACTTGTTCACAGCGAGTACCTGGAATCAATACCAATATTAGAAATGGAAAGTCTTGAGACATCTCGTGACCTCGATCAATGCAAATAACAATGCAAATTGGTCGGAACGTTGAGTTAAATAAAATAAAATTAAAGTCTTAGCGCAATAAGTCCCATATTTTAATATTTATAACTGTGGGAAAGTCAGTTTGTATATTTGTTTGTTTGTTACATCTTCAAAAGTTGTTTTATTTAAGTTAGGTACTAACTTGCATACCACCAAAATGGTAGATTAAATTGAACATTGGGTACTTGGATGGGGCTGAAGATCTGGGCACTACAATTATAATAATTGTGCCCCACATTATAATTATAATTATTTATGCAAATAATCATCCATGAAACATTTCTTTAAGTACAATCACACAAAGCAGAAAGATCACAGTATTACAGAGTGAGTTTTATTCAAAATCAATCGCTATAAATGTTCTAGGCTAGCCAGGAACTGTTCTAGTAGATTACCCAAAACATCATAAAAACATCTTAGAGTAATTTAAAAAAGATTTAAACCCATGTAATAAACAAGACAAGTGAAAATAATTTATGATCATACGAAACGAAAAAACCGACTTCACATGCAGCAATAGTCAAAGTACTGGCTGGGTATACAAATTTGTTTATATTGTTTATCTCCATATCTCCAGAGATAATTGTCAGATCTCGATAAAATTTTAATGGGACCAAACGGGAGGCATAATCTCTCAAACAAAAAAAAAAATTATCAAATCACTTAAGATTTGACGAAGTTCTGAGGTATCAAACATATTTTAAAAAAAAGAATAGTCGAATTGAGAACCTCCTCCTTTTATGTGAAGTCGGATAAAAATCTGGTTCTGTAATAGAGAACCTCTGGAACCCTTTCGATATGAACCCTAAAAACCAAGTCTAAGCAGAAGAAGCAACAAAGCATGTCTTTTTCTCAAAATGTCAATAAAAAAGACACCAAATCTCACCCAGCGGATCCCTAGCATCTACAACTTCAAGTATCACCTCAGCTTCAGAAATGACCTTCTTGAACTCTCTGTAGTAAGTTTTCAATGAATTCTCTTGTTTCCTGTCCTTGCCGAATTGAACATCATCAGTCTCTGCATCATCTGTTTTGAAAGCATCGTGGACTTTGCCCCTTGCTTCTGCATTTGCAGCCTAAAGAAAAATAATACAATAGACTTACTAGGTGTGTGGGCAATTTTCACAACTATATCAGCTATCAGCCCTTTTTATAAATGAAAAAAGAATATAATAGTATAATAATACACTATATAAATAGCAAATTTACAGTGTTTATGGACCATATCACTCTTATACAGATCAGTGATCAACTGATCACTTAACACTTTGCCTGCGGCACCATTTTCGCAACTTTCCAGCTATGCAAATCTACTCACAACGTCTGTTTCGTAGCACTGGCGTCGGATCGTAACTAAAATCAATAGCAGTGCGGCAAAATTTTATTACTGCTGAAAAATACACAGGTGGTGCGTAAGCTGCACTGTAGTAGCGCCATGCCACACACACCATCTGTGTGGCGCCGCATTGCCGTAATGTAAATTGCGCTCTCACACCATGAGTGAGCGCCCCAATTGCGTAACGTTACGAAAAACACAAGGTGTGCGTTTTCATCAGGCAACGTGTTAAAGACAACTTTTGGTACAACCAACAGATCTATTTGTAAATCACCTGGTGAAATCATTTGGTGAATCACATATGCAGGACCTTTTATTTTACTCCATGCTCAAGATTCTAAAGATTCCTGACAGATTCAAAACAATTATGAATCATTATATTGACATTACATTTGTGTAGTTTTTATTTCACATGTAAAATATTAATGTGCATGTCAATTTTATAATATCTGGTCTACAGTGTATAAAATATTTAATAATAATATGTAAGACAACTTACAAAACTGCCAATGCTGACTTTGCTGCCATTTTTCTTCTCTTCTATTTTCTTCTGCTTTTCCAATTTAGCTTGATCTTTTCTCTTCTGTTTTTCCTCTTCTTTGTGCTTCTTGACAGCTTCTACTTCCTTCAATATATCTTCTTTGAACGGACAGACATTAGGTATTTGTACAGGTTTAGGTTTCTTTGATTTTGGATTCTTTTTAGCTTCCTTTTTAAGTTTTCGGTTGTGGTCTTTTACTTTCTTTTCTATTTTGTATCTTAGGCGGGCAGGTTGCCTCTTTGATGGCTTCTCTGTTGATTAATGATCAGACAAATCATTTAGTTAAAAGTGGTCTGTTTAAGTCGACCATAGTATATTGTGGTAAAATAAAAGATCTCATACAATGATCACCACATCTTCTACTCTATTATACATATTACTATAACACATGATTTTTATCATACTTTGTATGGATGTAAAAATTCATGAGACTTAAAACTGAAACAGCTGATCGGTTTGTGTGAAATTTAAAATGGAAATAATACCGTAAACCTTGAATACATCATCATCATCATACAGCCAGTATTAGGCCACTGTTGGACATCTGCCTCTCCTATGTCGTAAGTAGTAGGTTTTCAAATCACCCTTACTACAAGCACATAGTATTTAGAATTATATATACATAATGCTAGCGAGTAGCGAACGAGACACACGAGCTTGCAAAAGTTGTGGTTATTAGTTATTATTAAAATAAAAACTCGTAGGGATTACTTACTCAATTTAAACTTTGCCATAATTGAAACTGTTTTGTCAGTATTTTAAAACTATTATTTAGGTTTATGTAGGCTGCTAAATTCAATGAAAATAGTTTTACAATCACACTACATCACAACATAACCTATAAATTAAAAGAACTTGATTTGACAATTTATGAATTTACTGACATTGACAACATCGTACATATTACTCATTGCATGTCATATATTCCTTCTCACTTTCTCTAAACTACATTTATATATTTCTGTTTCAGTCTAGGAAAAGTTATGCTTAAATAATTTTGCTTTGATGAAACGTCCAGGGAAAATAACGTCAATCGTGAAACCAGTGTCACTGTCAACAGCACGTGGTGCCTGTTGATTGTGCTGCCATGAAGAAAAATTGTAATTTTTTTATTGCCATGCTATACAAAACATTAAGTATGTTTTTAGCGGGAAGACAAAAATAATAAAATGTTGATTGCTGAAGACCAAAGGTTTAATATCAACCTTTTTGGCACTAGCAAAAATGTTGAGTCCAAGCTTCTTGGTGTAGTGCATACTTCCACAAACATACAAAAAGTTAATGTAACTAGGTACCTACAATAATAAAGTTACTAACTTCCATTTCTAACAATATTGTTGGTAAGTAGTACTAGCTGAGAGAAATAATTTATTCTCTGGTGCGCTAGAAATAAGTAGGTAGCTAGGAAAGGGGTTTTATGTCATCCAATGTCATTCATTGCAAGGTCATTAAATTACATTATTACCTACATGTGTTCATTTTGTGGTATGGGCTTCGGGCGTGGCTCGAACCACGCACCCACGCACCGAATAAAGACATGACGCTAATCGGTTTGCCGAGCGAAGGCATGATGTAAGACTTGAGTATGGTCAGTGTCAGCCTGTTCGTAAGACAGATGTTAGACAGAGAAGACAGATGTTGTTCGTAAGTCCTGACTCCTGCGCCTCGTCTCAATGCTGTCTTCTATTTCCAAATCAGTAGGTACCTGAGATAGGTAGGTACATATTTATCGTCAACTGCTTTTTTTGTGGTCAGGTATTTATCCGGACCAGTTTGATGTTCATCCCTTGATTAGGGAGGTAAGTAGTATCCTCTAGTAGTATCTTCAGTATCTTGCTTAGCCAAATGTAAGCGCAGATGATGATGTATTGTTTTTAAAAAAGATACCTACCTACATGCATAACTCTGAATAAATATCTAAAATCAATCGATCAAAATCAAATCAAATATTTAAAAAAATCTAATTTTGTAGATCAGAAACACATCGCCATGCCTATTTCGAACCTCCTAACCTAACCTAACCAGGGTATCTTCAATTTGATCTGGATGTAGGACATAAATCATTATGTGGTTCATAATTAAAATTGTAATTTTCATTTACCTACCTATAAGTCAATGCTAGTATGACTTAAATTCTACGTATTACTTATATCGATGCCTTCTAGTTTAATTGGATTGTTAAATCCGATCCAACGTATATGAAACTAAACTAGTATTGTAGGCATTCAAGTCGGTAAACACTACCTAAACATACCTAGATCGTTTGGGAAACAAAACACGTCGCCACCCATTCATCGTAGGATATGTGAATGAGCTTCCTTGCGACAAGTACGGGGCCGACGGGCGACGCCACATGACACGCTTTGTTCGCACGCAGCAGCTGCGACGCGAAACGCAAGCCGTCTACCTGAACAGGTAACAGAAGCAACAGGTCATTTCTCCGGCGGGGGGCGCCGTCGCGGCCAGCCAGTAGAGTTCCACGCTCCGCGGTCGCTGCACGCCCGTCTCCGCCGCGATTATCACGTCCCGTCACATCGCGCGAGTTATGTGCGCGAACGCACGCTCCGATAACCCTCTCGGCGACCGGTCGTGAGCGCGCAAATGTCTCCCAGCCTCGAAGCGGTCATGTTCAACAGGAACGCGAACCTGTCGGCGCGCCGGCCGCTGCTGGCCGAGCCGCCGCGGCCGACGGTGGTCGCGCGTGCGGCCCGCGACACCGGCCCGCCGCCCGCGCCTGCCCGCCTCCCGGACTACTACCGACCGGATTACTGGAAGCCTTCGAACGTCGAACTCGAGAAACGGCTACAGGAGGCTCGCGCGCGCGAGAAAGTCGGCTACTTTCAAGACAAAGTGACCGCGCCCGACCTGAGCTTGGATCGACGAGAAGCCGAGCTCGTCTTCAGGTTCGACAATAACGCATCTGCAGAATATCTGTCGAGCCAGTACCGCGCGCCGGCCGTGCAGTACGCGAAGCCCGCTATTCCCGCTAACGGTTTCACCTGTCAGACCGAGAAGGACGGGCCCTTCGTGTTCGGCGTGCACACTCCGAGCCAGTTTCCGCCGACGAAACGAGACGACGATGACTACGACTACTCCGAAGTGGCCGAGGAGCACGGCCGACCTGTGATAGGGGACGACGTCTCCGGAGAGACGAACTGCTGTGATAAAGTGAACGAATGGGCAACGCGCGACAAGAAGTCCAGGCGGACTTTGAATCGAATGTTTCAGATAAAGGATAGGAGGAAGGTGAAAGGTGGAAAGAAGGAGAAGATAAAGTGTGTGTTGGTGGGTGACGGTGCCGTGGGAAAGAGCTCGCTAATAGCCGCGTATGCACAGGACACCTTCCGGGAGGAGTATCAGCCGACAGCACACGACACCTTCAATGGTAAGAATCAACCAAACTTCGTACTTCTTAAGTTCTTAAAAATCAATCGAAATATTATTATTAAAATCTATATCGAATATCGATTCATACGAGACAAAGACCGATTGGCAGTATTTGGCAGGCATCACCCAGTTCCGTGGGTTATCGCTCACGGCCCTGATTTGTAAGATAATTATCGTGATTAGCACACGAATTATCATTTGGAGCGATTAACGCGGCGACGAGACGGTGAAGTAATGTTTTTTGTTATTACTGGCGCCACAAAACAATTTCTTTTGAGATAACCAGAACCAGGTAAGCCGAGGACAATTTGGGTAAACAAAAAATTCTGACGCACTTGCATTGGCATTGTGTGACTCGAGCAAACAATAATTTCCGCGGCGACTGGTGATATAATACTGAAGATGCTGTCGAGAGACTCAAAATTTAAAAACAACGTAAAATTATACAAGTTGACATAAAAATACTCTTCCTCGATCTAGATAGCCAGTTTGATACTGATCATCCTACCAATCAAGTCTAATTAGGTACTGCAACAATGGAAGCCACTTATCCAAATAAGTAAATCCCGTTTATCGATGTATTAATTCACAAGTGTATCAATAAAATTATGTTAATTAACATTAACAAGTCCTACAACTTTTTACATGTCTGTTATGTAATAAAAAATATTACAAAAATAAGGAGTCAACGACTTGTTCCCGACGTGGTTATCAAAAGAAACTCGTTCTTTCATACGGAGCAATAATGCTGTTCTTGGTTTCTTATTTAAATTCTTGTTACGCTTTCTCATTTTCGATGGATAACTATCAAACAGTTTACGTATAAGATCGTGATGAATTGTGGCATTGCCGAGTTTATTAACTTTTATGACGTTATTAGCGGTTTATGTAACATTTCGTATAGAAAGATTGTTTAAGGTAAATTTCTATTCAGAAGCTCGATGCCCCGATTCGTCGTCTCATTCATTACGCCTTTGAATTTCATTACTTTAATCTACGAAGACTACGAATAAAAAACTCGTGTCTTCGTAGACTTGAATTCAATAATTGTACCTTACGTTGATACCATCTGCATTCTAAAATAGTTAGTTACCATTTACATATAAGGTCGGTGACAAAACTAAAAGAACCGACTTCAAATGCCGCGCTATTAATTTTAAGTGCCAAGTTTGAGGCGTTTATCTCTGGAGATTCTTATCAGATCTTGATGAAATTGCTATGATACCACCCTTGGGATATTTCCTTTCCAACGAAAAAATAATCATCAAAATCGGTTAATAAACGACGAAGTTATCCGCGAACACACAAAAAAAAACGGTCGAATTAAGTAACCTCATCCTTTTTTTGAAGCCACTTCAGAATTGATGATGAAAAATCCCTAAAGTCCTTGAAATCTTACACCAGAAACCAAGGCTGCTATTAGCACTAAATTTTAATGTAGAATGTATGTAAGATAGACATAACATCATCGTTACTTTCCTAAAAAGTCATTGCGAAATCCAAATGTCTTAGATACCTACAAAATAAATTCCTAGCTGACGCCATTTCTCACATAAAAGTATGTAGGTACCTATCTACTATTTAGTTTTATTTACTATAAAGGATGAATTGACTAAGAAAGATAAGATTTCCTTTAACACAGTTCTGATTCATTCCGGAAATTCAGATCATGCTTATATTAATTCATAAAACAATAAAAAAAACAATGAAAAAAAAATTCCTACGATTCAAGTTTTATAGTTTTCGATTCATCGATTACCACTCGTCAGAATTCGCCGACAAGGGCCTTGTAGTGACGCTGTATAAATGATAATGATAACATTGATAACTTATCAGTGCCATCAGACGTGACAATGTTTCTTGAAGAATTGCATTAATAATATTAGATATAAATGCTAGAAGTTGCATATAAGTCGTAAATATTTGATATAAACATCACATGTTTCGATTAGCTATCGAATTTGTTTCCGTTTATTTGCTAAAGCAATTTTTCCACATTTGTAAGACTTAGGTTAGTATTACTATGTTGCTGATAATCTTATGTAGCTTCTAGAAAGTTCTAAAATAAAAAAAAATATATTCGTCTCTTTTATACTCGTCTTTCTTATTTTCTCGAAAAATGGTAATGGCACACGTAATAGGTTTCTAACCTACTAAGATAACATTAAAAAGTAGCAATAATCGTTATACAATCACAGTTCTACAAATTCAGAATTTTGCAACATTGGATTAACATAATCATTAGAATAGAAGGAAACTGTCTCTCACTATTATATATACATATTAATAACCAGAACCCGCCTAATTAATTCTATGTATGTAGCCAACAATGATTTCACATCAACAATCAAAGTTCGACTAATGATTGACATTGACACTATCTCTATTCATAAATTCTGATCATGTATCATGATAGCACTGTAGAAAAATATTAAGTAGGTACTATCCAAAAACCAAAAAAGTATAAGATTCTCACCATAGTTCCACGTAGGGGTCAAAGACCCTGTTTAATATGTTGTTTCTGTTCCCCGAGACCAATTAATGTTACACTTGCTTTAGAGATTTGAATACAAACTAGACAAAGGTATTCTTTAGAATTTACATTCATTAATCAGTGGAGAATAAACGGAGTATAGGAATAGGAATCTGGAATGGCCCGGACCCTCGCATTATGAATATTAAGATGAACAAACGATGCATTTACATGTCTCGTGGAATGATCGAGTTTTTTTATTGTATAACAAAGATAATAAAAAAGGGGCCAAGGCGTGGCCCTTGCGGTATGCCGTATGCCCTCGGCATGCGTTGCATTGAAGCGTTTCCAGAAACTTGCATTGTACAATATAAGTACTTAATCGCAATGATTTTTAGGATGATTTTTTTACGTTCACGAAGAATACATTCAAATAAGCGAAGTAAAATCGCACTATCGAATAAAACCACAATGAAACGCATTCTAAATACTTTAGTGTACTGTTTGTGTGATTTCGTATTGACTAAATTACCATCATAGTAAAACTGCACATTGTCGTCTAAAATAACTTCCTTCCGTCATTGTTACCTTCCTAACCTTATTCGGAAACACGTCGTTGGAAATAGGTACGGGTTTAAAATACAAACTCAAAGCTATTTATAAGACAACTCGAGCTCGAAACTAGAGCACCATAAAAATCTTTGTCACAAAATTACGTAAACGAATGTTACGAATTACGAAACAGTTCTTTTGGAAGTAATTACCATTTTGGCATTACATTAACTAATTGATGTGACAACACCGTGGCATTTAAAAAGCCATTACCGCTTTCTTATAAGCACAGAATAAATAATAGTACAAGTGTTTAAAGTTATTTTTATAAAAGGGCCTTTGTCGAAGAAACCCACTAATTACTTAAATCCCTTTAGCTCGTTTGACGGTTCAAGTCGAGAAGCCCCATAGTCAGGGAAAGTGCATGGCTCATAATTACAGACTTGAGTATTTGTTCATTTCACAAAATTACTTTAGTGTCCGTAGGTATTGTTTGTGTAGCAAATGCGAAAGTTTTGTGAAAACTATAAAGTTTTCCAACAACTTAGTAAGCAAACATTCACACGTCTACAACGACTGCTAGTTACCGAGTTTGAAATATGTAGAAATACAATTATCAAAGTCGTTGAAGATAAAGTTGAGTGCCGAGAAAAACCTTCCGCGTTAGCAACAATAGGTTTATCATAAAACATTGCATGCATGGCTAAGTTATAACTTAAATAGTTTCCTGGAAACCACTTCTTACGTCTGCATGCTAATAAGAAAGCCGGGATATTGTACTTTCGCCTGAGTTTGCATACAAATACTCATCGACTTAATGCTTCCTTTGCGAACAAAGAACTTTAGCTTAACGCTAGACTAAACTCAGGTCTCCTGAAATACTTAGAAGAATTATTCGTAGACTTGAGGAAACCATAACGTCTCATCTTTTCGTTAATCTATAACGATGATCGGTCTGTAGTCTGTGAGAATTTGAGCGTAAATCTACCAACAATTAAACTAAAGCGGCCTAAACTGTTGGTAAAATTACCGTGATTTTCATGACAAGCAGTCTCTAAGAAAAAGTTGTGAAATTGCACGTATAAAAACATAATTACGAAATAATACTCAAAACAATAATGCTATAACATTCAAAATGCACGTACCTACAGTAATTTAAATAAGTTATTACAAAACGTTTGTTACAAAACATCAAGTCGTCCAGCTGCCAAGTTACTAAGTGCACCTCTAAGTGAATGGACCTTGTCTACAGAAGCTGCAACATAATGTTATTGTTGGTAATAACAGTAAATCGCTATAATTTGCAGTTACATCTTGCAAGAAATTCTCTAGACATTCATAAATTGATGCTCAAATATTGCAAAATTGGTTGAACCTATCTATGTTCCATTTGCCACTAGGTACCTATCAGATAATCATGTAAAAATGATAAATATATTCAACTAATTCACTATATGAATAGCAACTTTATTGATGCCTTGGGTTCAATTCAATTTAATAGGAATACTAGTAACATTCATGGCTTTGGCACCGACAAATAAATTGGCCCGAGAACCAGCTGTGCAAAATTAGTTGAAGAAACTGCAATAGTAGACGAATAAGGTATTTTATTCTTCTGGAATATATTAAGTAATAACATGAAACATGCTTCTTAATGGCATATTCACCTACGTTCATAATAGGCTGTTGAAGTTAACTAAATTTTTTTTACTAAAAATAACATATTTTTGGTTTTGTTTAGTTCTGAATCAGATTTTATGTGGGTCACTGTCAGGATATAAATATAATATAAATGCTAACGGTCAAAGTTGTTAATTACACGTGAATTTAATAATTTTGTAGTCTGTCGCATTTCGGACTAGCTATGAGCTAAGCTCACTACTAAGTGGAACCCACACAACGTTAGACCACATCGACGACATCTCGGCAGGCCCAGGAGGAGCATGGGCCTGCCGAGATGTCGTCGAAGGCAGGAGGAGTTAGACTCATTTCAGAATGACTGGCAAAAGCTGCTGACCGGGTCCAATGGAAAGAGAGTAGACACTAGACAGGCCTTTGTTCATCAGTGGGACAAAAAAAGCTCCAGATAAAAATAAATAAAATACCTACTTCTTTAACTACATAAATATCTGTTGAATTTCTATGGGATAAATTGCCACAATGAAGTAATGATTACGACTACTACACTATGATAGTATTCATAAAAATAAAACATGTGCCACTGTGTATACAGTTATAAGACTAAAGCTCAATAGAAAATAATATTTCGCGATAAAAGAGAATGTTTCTCATATAACACTTCACTGGCAATAAAAATACGAAATATTACGTTGGTGTAGTATACACAATATTGCAACAGACGGTTCGTCCTATATTCTGACGATAAACTTTCTTGACTAACCAGAGAAAATGTTGCAATCAATTTGGGTCAGAAATTAAGAGCTTCCTTCAAGAAAAGGAACTGTTCTAACCTATTTATCTCTTTGAAAGAGCTTTTACTAGCACTCTTTATTCTGTTGATCTGTCTGATGGCAATTTTGGATAAGTGCTCTTATGTTTATGGTGCTATGAAAACAATATCGAAAGCCATCTTTTCTGTTTGTTGGTATGGTTTGTCATTTCTCTTTTCTGCGGATGTTTGACTTCTGTACTCCTTACATAATTTTTCAATTATGTTATCTGAAATAGTGTTTTCTAACGTAAATGTTCAATAGTATTGTGAGTTTCAAAGGCGTCTGAAAAGGGTTTTGTTTGTTGTTTTGAAATGTCCGAAGTTTAGAGAAGTTCTCAAGTGAGTTTACAATAATTTCAATAACATAATTGAATGCCTTTATTATATTTAGCATTGTAGGCTTTCTCATATTATATTCCTATTGTGATTCGTTCGTTCAAAGATCCAACCTATATTTCTGGTAGACAAACTGTCTGGTACTTCATATATTTTTCTAAACATTAGTATTAGTTTTTACTGATACGTAACTGGTAATTGATACCTGTAATTACTGACGTATTGCCGTAGTTTCCAGTTTCAGCTGAATTGGCAACATTTCAAGGCTGCATTAGTTGATGTAAAACATCCTGCGGTGTGATTGAAAAGTTAAAAGAGATAGAGGGTGATTGGTAAAAATATAAACTGTAGTACGTACTGCCTCAGACAAGGGTTCTTTTGTCATCCATGTTCAGAGAAGTTTTTTGTAGTGGTAGGACATCTGCTAGTCCGCCTGGGGCGGTACTACCACTTTGCCAATTAATTTTTAACCGTGAAATAAGAATGTTTTTCGGTTGAAATGGCAAGGTGTCCAATGAAATTACAGGGCATGTGAGACTCAACATCTTTATGTCTCAAGGCGCAGTGCAGTGACATGCAAAATTCTAGACTGCCAGAATTTTGCATGCCGTTGTATCTGTAATAGGTAGACGTCATCGCTTACCATCAGGCGAGCGTCGTGCTTGACTTGTACCTTTTACCATAAAAAAATACAGTATCTAAGTATCTAGTAATCTAAGTAGGTAATTATTTTTGGATATAGAATAAAAAAAATCAATTTTCCTTAAAAGTTAAAACAGAATAACTAAATAAAAGCTACTGTTACATCGTTCCCGTGGGAATACTGGGATAAAAACCTATATAGCCTATGTGGTATTCCAGGGTATAGGCTATATATCTACATACCAATGCAGTTCATATTCAGTTCATACAAATTGCAGCTCAATCGGTTCAGTAGTCATCGGTTTAATAATAAAATTATTTTTTTAACCGACTTCAAAAAAAGGAGGAGGTTTCTCAATTCGACCGTATTTTTTTTTTTTTATTTTTTTTTTTTATGTTTGTTCGCGGATAACTTCGTCGTTTATGAACCGATTTCGATTATTCTTTTTTTGTTCGAAAGGAGATATCCCAAGTGTGGTACCATGGTAATTTTATCGAGTATATATATAGTATGATAAGTATCTCCAGAGATATTGAGATAAACATCTCAAAATTGGTACTGAAAATGAATAGCGCGGCATTGAAGTCGGTTGTTTTTTAGTTTTTAAACGATATTATTGTTATAATTTATGTGCATAAAATAAAAGTTCACGCTGTAGTTGTACTATTCATTATTCTGTGGCTGTAGGTAATGTGGTACCTTCTATTCGTCGATAACTCACTGTTATAATGAATCACATTATGTACCTACCTACTTGTATTGCGGATAATCGGAACTCTTCAGAACACGTTTTCAATAGTTTAATGGTAGTCATGAATTAGCTAGATAGGTATGATCTATGTATGCATATGGTTATTGTTTTGTTTTATTATGTATGTATTATACTGCGGGGCAAAGACATATGGCTATATGGCATGAGCGCACGACAAAAGAAATAATTAAGATAGTTTAAAAACTAAAACAACCGACTTCAAAGCCCCGCGAGTCAATTTCAGTAGCAAGTTTGAGACGTTTATCGTCATATCTCTGGAGATACTCAGATCAGATCATCAGATCAGATCTCAATAAAATTACAATAAAACCACCTCGGAAACGTACCCTACCGATTACAAAAAGAATCATTCGAATCGGTTCAGTATTGACGGAGTAATCGCGTAACATATACACACAAAAAAAACATACAGACGAATTGAAAACCTCCTTATTTTTGGAAGTCGGTTGAAAAACATCGTTCATCGTTAAAAAAACAATAAGTATTTCTATAATATAGGCTTTCGCTTCTCGTTGTTTTTATGTGAGTAGTAAGTTCAAGTAGGCACGGCGCCAGTGTTCCCCGAATATTTCAGATGTGTATAGTTATAGGCGACAGACAAGACAATGCTGGCTGTATGCTTCTTTGTCGCTTTTATTATATTAGGTAGGTAAGTACATAAAACAGATGAGTTACCAAGTAAGTTAACCAAGTGCATTGTAGTAAGGCACTGTCTAGAGTTCACCTGTCCTTAGCTAACCACCAACCTCAAGAAAATGAAAATAAGCAGGCCAAGTGCAAGTCGGACTCGCACTCATAGGGTTCCGTACCACACTACAGTATTTTATAAGATCTAACAAAAAATACCACTATAATTTTTCGCCAGCAAAAAATAATAATGAATAAACATTTTATTTTTTATAACGCCATCTAACGTGTAATAAAGGTGTTAGGGATCGACATTTCAATATAACGCCATCTATGGGACGTTTACCTAACTAAACGTTCATAGCTGGTGTGAAATGCCGAAAAAGAACGTTTTTTGTATGGGGACCCTCTATTGTTTTTAACTTTATTCTGTTTTTAGTATTTGTTGTTATAGCGGCAACAGAAATACATCATCTGTGAAAATTTCAACTGTCTAACTATCACGGTTCATGAGATGCAGCCTGGTGACAGGCGGACAGACAGACAGACAGACAGACGGACAGCGGAGTCTTAGTAATAGGGTCCCGTTTTACCCTTTGGATATGGAACCCTAAAAAGAACGTAACGGTGTGTCCTTGAGAGCTACTGCCCAGTTCAGCCCAGTTCAGCCCAGTTCTCTTTCTAGGTCTAGCGTGAACACTTAGTCGTCACTTAGTTGTTACTAGTCATATGCTAAGTTGCGTACAACAAACCAATGTAATAACCAAGCCATTTATAACCATAAATACAGATACCTACGTTTAGGATACTCATTATAGTACTAACTATTTAGATACAAGTAACTGTAAGTACATACTAGTTTATTTACTCGTATTTCCTCCTAGTATTGGTCGCGAGTGGGTCAAGGCGAGAGCATCGCGTCTGCTTTAGCGTCTGCTCTAGTTATCGATCCGCCTGCACTTGAGAAAATAATAATGTAATCCTACCTAGAATACGAGTAGAGACTGGTTCTGTAACCAGGTGATCCGACAAAAAACCAAAGTATATATATATAGCGACATAGCCCATCGACTTAGTAAGCTGAAGTGGCAATGGGCTGGGCACATTAGCCGAAGAACCGACAACCGCTCGGATAAACGAGTTCTTGAGTGGAGACCGCGTATCGGCAAATGTAGCGTAGGACGCCCTCAGACTAGGTGGAGCGATGATGTTCGCAAGGTGGCTGGCAAGAGCTGGATGAGAGTAGCCGAGGATCGTGCTCAGTGGCATGAAATTGGAGAGGCCTATGTCCAGCAGTGGACAAGTATAGGCTGATGATAATTGTACAAATCCCCATGGACATTCCCCATCAATGGGGATTCATGAACTTTTTTTCATAACTCCCCATTGTCGTTTTATGGAGCTCGTAATGGGGACTCATAAGCACAGAACCACCAACATTTATAGCGGTTTTCAATTACACACCCAATTGACAAAACTTATTTATTAGATTGGCAATTGATATCCACTGATAACCAAACATGTAAGACGTTATTAAGGTATGGTAAATGAATTATACATTTCGTTAAAATATCATTCCACGTCAAGACTATACATACCCATCAACATAACAAATTATTTGTACAATTACCGTTATCAATTATCATATTCCGGTGATTTACAGTGTTGTCGTCAGCTGATTCTGATACGACGCAGCTTTGATAACGGCAAAGCAAACATGTTCAGTCAACCGCATTCCGAGCTTAAAGCCAGGTGCAATACTATTATCTTTTTAGAATAGGCTGGGACCTTGGCAAAGTGAGATTTACTCAGCCTTTAAAGAATTGGGAGGTTTCTTGTCGTAGTGTGTGAGTTGAGATCTTTTCCGTTTCCCAATGCAATTTGAATCAATCTTTTTAAGGGAACTTTTATACTAGGTCAGGAATTTGCCAGAGTGCAACTTTGAACTTTGCTCAACCTTCTTAGAATAGGAAGGAATCTTTGGTCAACCTTCTAGAATTGGCATGCACTCTGAGCTTAATCAGCGTTGTTAAGTGTATAATGGAAGGGGAACTTTGTCAAAGTAAGTAGGCGGCAATAGCCCAATGATAGGGTGTCGGACTGGCGATCGAGAGGTCGTGAGCTCGATTCCCACCACACCCATTGCACTATTGACGTGAACCCACTCCAAACACAACAAACATATTTAGCTTAGTTGGAGGGGTTAACAAGAATATTAGTAATGTGCAACCCATATTGCGAGTAATCTTAAAAAAAAAGAGTTCACCTATAATCAACCCTTTAAATGGTATCGGAAGCTTGTCTGTCAAAGAGCAGTTTTTTCAACCTTTTCAGACAGGCTAAGGAACTTGTTATAGTGCACCTTTTTTCAACCTTTAATACAGGCCAAGGAACTTGTCAAGGTGCAGTTTCGATAAAGCTTTTCTAGAATAGCCAAGAAAAAAAAAGTCACTATATTGTATCACTATTTAATAGTGATTTAGTTTTTCTAGAATGGACCAAGAAGCTTACACTCAACCTTTTTGAATGAACAGAGACATTTTCAAATGGAATCAGAATTAGTGGAATGGATGGGAACCTTTAAAACAAACCTTTTAAAAACTTATATATAAAACGGATAATAAATAGGTATTTGATTTGGATAAAGGACTACTGTGATCTCTATTACGGTCATCCAGAAAATATCATAATGTAAGAAAGAAATGATTTTTTGTTTGAAAGGCAGTGTCAACTTGTGCAGTGAAATTGGTACCTATGCATGGAGACGCAAACAACAAGCGCAAAAAAAATTTTTTTTTTCATCAGGCGAATTTCTTGTTGTATCGTTGTAAAAGTATCTTTAAACCTAGTATCGTTAAAAATAATCAGATAGCTATGATCGGCTTTTTTCCATTTTTTTTCCAGAGACCTAGATTATTTATTTTTATAACGACAAGGTTCCGTCCACTTTTGACTGCGTGTGTAATAATACATTATGATTGGTACAGCTGTAACTGCCATCTGCTTGAACTCTTTGTGAACCTTGAGAATAAAAAAAAACCTCCTAACGATTACCTTTTAGTAAAGGCTCTTCGGTGCCCTACGAGACTTCTTTTGTTTTTTTAACGTCTCGGATGGAGGCTGTTATTCGAAGCGGATGGGGTTTTTAGAAGGCTTATAACTAGCTTAAAACTATTAGATACTAGTTAGTTTCTTAGTTTATGGCTTCTGTGGCTTGTTGTTAAAAACCTGCCGATTTTTTTTTATTTTTATACGAAAATTCCGATACTATTTAGTAACTTACTTTTAAATTAGTTGTTAAAATGTTTGTGAAGTTGTCATTGTCATTATTGGCAGGTATTAAGCAGACAGTTATCCTAAAACACTTTATTTAAGTTTCTATAAGCTAGAAAATTATGATAATATTGAAGACCCAATAAAAATGAATGCTTTTTGAACGAAAAATGAATGTATTTCAAGATTATAAAACCATAGCACGAGTTGCTTGAACGTCTACGAATATAAGTATTTTAGTTATGTATATTCAATGGTGGAGATTTAAATTAAGTGAAAAAAATATATATTTAGAAGATAAAAGCCACTATGATCAATTATCTCTTCTGTGCTATGAATATCATTCCAGCTCGCTGCAATGCTTTGTTGCAGTTCCGCTCCTCTAAACAAAATAAATGTTCTGTTAGCGTTCACACCAATTCAATGTATAGAAATTACAATTGTGGTAGAAATGAAACGTCATTATTATGTATTATTATTATTATATATACCTAATTTTGAAGTTGTGATATACGAGAACGTTGTCAAAAATTGTATTTTGTACATAGTATATTATAAAGTTACCAGAATATATATTTAATACTCTAGTAACATCCTTATAACCAATGGATTTTTTAAATATCTTATAGGCTAGCGTTTGCCCACTATCTCGCCTGGTGGTAAACGATGATGTGGCCGAAGATGGTGAACGAGCTCTAGGCCTAGAATACTCTGACTCTCAAAGGCTATGTGCTGCCGGAACATCGAAAAGTTACGTCTGAATCAAATTTTTATATGAATAATTTATACCAACATTAATAATTTTGAACTATAGCTTATTAAATTCTTAATGACTCCAACCCAACCAATAAAAGAATAAGACATAACTAACAAATAAATCTCTAATCCCCATTAAAAACGAACAAACACACTATCGCTCATAGATGGCAGATATATGGATCTATAAAACATGTTACAGCTACACGGATTGCCGGAAAACATCATAAACGCGGGAAATTGGTGATTTTTCTAATTTAATTAATACCTGAACAGATTTCTAAAGAATTGAGGTTGTAACGCGCTATGACACGCGGATATCTTGGAGCCAGCAATGCAGAAACATATAATTTCTTATAGTACTTATAGTATGCAGCTGAGAAAAGAGTTTTATGCAGCTTATGAATACCTAGTGCTTTTAAACTTAGTACTTCATTACCTACTTAATTGAGGAATTGCTATTGCAACCTATCTATTGTATGAGAATTTTGTTCCAAATCAAATATCTTTCAAGGAGGAGTGCAAAAATATTGATGAGTACATACAATATCATCCTGTTTTGCTTTTAATTAATTAATTAAATTAATAATTGTAGCAATATAGGATGATATTGTATGTACTCAACGTACAGCCAACTAAAGAACACAATATTCACATTAGATGATATTAAGTTTTAATATTATGAAGTCTATATAAGTAGAAAAGGATTTTGTAATTTGATAACGTAAATTGCTTTTACAAAAATCTAGCGAATTTTATGCAACGTATGATCTTTGGCAGCCCACAATATCGTGCAAATATGACATCAATTCCTAACATGTACTTTGGTTAATTGGTACTTATCGCATGCTAGGTTATTTATCACCTAGATAAGACTATGTATTGTTGTACCTAGACCTGTGACTGACTAAAATAACTATAATTTTCCAGAACAGGAATTCACTGAAAGCAAATCATCAAGTCTTTGTCAAGAGTGACAGTTTATTGTCCGCACCTATAATAAGAACACTGTGAAGTGATCAACGTAACACATATTAACGTTTTAGTTACTTGAAATGTTCAGTGCCTTATATGCAAATACGATTGTTCTTTTAAAGTAACATTTAAGTATTTTATACTTAAAACATATTTTCCAAAATGCTGAAGAGACAGCAGATGCAAAATGTTCCATTAGTCGACGATCCGTTGGCTTAAATTCGTAAATGATAGATATCGTACCTTAACTTATATTCATATTACGATTCAAATCCTAGCTGGGCGCAAATGGCTTTTTCTCAGTGTTCTTCCATGGGTAGTAGCAGCATTATATTAATTTTATACTGCCAATACCTGACAGGGTTCTGGCAGCACAGCCCTTGAGAGCCACACTATTCTAGGCCTAACGTTCACCTTCCTTGCCCTCATCATCGCGTCTCACCAGGTGAAATAGTGGCCTATGAGAAAAATAAGTTAGAATGTAGTTTATCGGTGATACATGTTGCATGAAGCATGCCGTTGTGATTGCCGGTGAGTAGTAACCCTCGCCGTTGGAAACATATGACGGAACGGAATGCTGTTAGTTACGCAACGGAGATTAACCGCACTTAGGGTTTATAGAAATTATGTTATACCGGTGTTGTCAGAATTTTAAACTTCCGATG
Organism: Cabera pusaria; assembly: GCA_954871355.1. Lineage (NCBI taxonomy): Eukaryota > Metazoa > Arthropoda > Insecta > Lepidoptera > Geometridae > Cabera > Cabera pusaria. Next base: position 6,288,608 of record OX940891.1, read on the forward strand.
TATATACGTAGTTATTACGTACGTAGCGCCTGGACATGTTTCCCAGGAGTCGCGGGTTTGAATCTCGTCAGTACGATGACATTTTGGATTATGTGTATTACGTAGTTTATTAAAATGTGATTTGATATTAAATAGAAATAATCGCGCTGTTGTCAATGATGTGCGATTAATTCTTCCAAAATCGACTTAGGGTATTAAAGGTACGGACACACCGCGGCGTCCTGCGTGCGCGATCTAGGCGGCGCCATCAGATAGCGCAGTAGTATTTGTATTAACGGGTTCACACCAAACGCGATCAGAAAACAATTGAAATGTACTGAGATCGCGCCCGCGGATCGCAGGACGCCGCGGTGTGTTCGTAACTTAAGGTATACAATACTAGGTATGATGATTTCGAAATGAATGCTGAAATAAGTGAGCTCCTCTCTCAAAAATCAGGAATCACCAACCCCTCATGAAGGCCACGTACCCACTAATGACTTAAGTATAAAATTAAGCACATACTATTTTAATGTAAAAATAAAGTTTGCTCGTTCTAATTACTCATCAGACATCATACACTCATGCCATAGAGTGTCAATTTAGCGTATGAGTCTATAACATCGACTATAAATACAAAACTAAATATTTCATTACACATCCCACTCTCTCATTTTTACACCCTTTCTTTCAACGCCAGCAAATCCAGATAGATTCACAATTCTCAAAGTTCAAATATGTTTCTAAAATACTCCATCAGTCAAACACAAACGAAGGAATGCATGCAGTCGTTAAAAGCATCTGTAATAACAAACAGCAAATATATGGACAGATTTTTTTAACCAAGCTATGAATGAAAGAGAGGTCGACGACTCGTAATGAGTTAAAAATAACAACAGGAATAAAATAGTCAGTAATTCCATTGAATTCTCGAAAGGTTTCAGTTCAATATAATAATTGATTCCATTGAATTATGAAATAACAGACTCAACAACATATTACTCACATAATAAACATTTGAATGATGACAGGAAAACAGTTGAATTATCCAAGAATGAGACCTATACCTATTCCTATTTCTAAAGAGAGAAAGGACCTAATGTTTTACTTCAGTGCTTCACACATCAGACCTCCACCAGTTATGTTTTTCGAGTGTATGTACGTATGTATATTTTTTTAGCACGCCCTAAACTGCTTGTCGTATTATTTAATCGACTTCAAAAAAAGGAGGAGACTTTTCAATTCGACCGCATACTCGTATACATTATTTTTTTAAATGTTTTTTCGCGGATAACTTCGTCGCTTATCAACCGATTTTGATTATTTTTTATTTGTTGGAAAGCAGATATTCCGAGTGTCGTACCACGGTCATTTCATGGAGGTCTGATAAGTATCTCCAGAGATATGGAGATAAACACCTCAAACTTGTTACTGAAAATTAATAGCGCGGCATTTGAAGTCGGTTCTTCAATAATAAGGATTTTTGGCGCCAAAAATAATCTCAAAATAACGAGATGAACATTGCGGTTCGACTTTTCGGAAGGAAAAACAAGTCGCGCGTTGAAGTCTTTTGTATCGCAAACTTGCTAATTGGGATTAGCAAAACAAATGTGATAACAAATATATATTTAACTTATATGTTTTATTGGAGTTACAACTGCACATTACATTCATTATTAACGATGGACTCTTCTGTTTACGAAAATGATGATAAAACTACTCGTATATGATGACGTTTAAATGATGATATAACTATACACACATAAAATACCTAAGGCAAAGTATAATTAAATTACATACATCCAAATAAGATGCTTGCAGTGTTTTAGAAATTCAATGTGGGTTAGGAATAATAATGACAGTTCCTAATCATTCCAAAAGTGGATTCAAGAAGTCCGACAAATATTAAGCTCTCTATCGATGGTCTCCAAATAAAGTATTTAATTAGTTCCGTTGTAACCACTCCAAATGACGACAAACCAAACAGAGTTGCAACAACTGCTCAATCATCAGCCTATACGTATAATCTCGGCAAATCACCTACTTTCACACATCCCGATATAATTACTAGGCATTTCTTTTCAATCGGAGAAAGCGATTCGGTTCTGTGGGCGATTTAATTCTGATCGAATGGTGAACATTAGACTTGTGGAATATTTATTGACATTGGTCATCTGAAAATGAAAGCACTTATTGCGACTTAATATTGATCATTAGAAAGCTTAGTTAGATCTAATTATGGGGTCCTTATTAAATTTATTTATTTATCGGCCGCATTTTTCTGGTTCAGTCGCAGTGTAATCTTTATTATTTATTTCTTGCTTCTTTTACAATATTTCTTTACACTATTTTTGCATAAGAATGGTTTACATACGTACCCTTCTAACCTAAATAGCTGTGGCAAAACCCAACTTACCTTTAGAAAATTAGTGAATTTGGAATTATACATTTCAAAAACCAATCAATCTACAACGTCTTGTAGTTACAAGCAGTTTTGAATTTATGATTGCACTATCGCTTCCATAAATCTCTGCTGCGGATAAAACCATAAACGTAACATAAACGTTTACCGTTTTTACTATTTATACTTATGAGAAAACATTTACAAATTCCCATAATGAAGAGAACATCAAATTGCGCAAGGAACATCTACGGTGGCTTCCCACGACCTTCTCGGTTGATCGGTCACCTCTATCATTCTTTGCCCTGGGCTACAGATTATTATATTAGTTACTACTGGACTCTTGTGTAATAAACAGTAACGCCAGATTGTCTAGGCGATCGTTATTATCTATATATTTGCAAGCAATGACTTCATCTGCTTTTATTATATCAAGTTTGCTAATCATCGTTGTGAAAGTTATAATAATTGTCTTGGTAGCTGTGTTTGAGTCTGTCTAATCATTGGGTGCATTTGATTGATTACATTATTACACCCTGCAGTCTGCACCTACTATAAGTATCTATCTAATTTGAGGCTTATTTGGCTCTTTTTGTCTGTTTTCTGTATTATATTTATACCAAGAATTTTATTTATTCTCAAAGAATGGACACAATAATATTTATTTCATTAATATGCGTTATTTAAATACAACTAATCTAGTACCAACTAAATTACAAATAAACCTAATTTCAATCATCTTCTAATTTCAAACCACCTATTTCAACTTTAGTTTTACCTGTATTGTAATACAATATTTTATGTTATTTCGCACAACTAACTACAATGTTTGCCCATCTAACATTACAGTTTTTGTTTGTCATTTAGATAGCTTACGAATAAAATAATTTGTATCAAGAATGTGTACGTACAAACCGACTGCCGACAGTTCTCGGTCGAAAGAAAGCCTCTGCGTCCAAACCTGTTCATCAACACGTGTAGCTTGAATCGTGACTTGGAAGTTATTGGTGCTATTCGATAATAGTGCTTCTTGCATCTTAGATTCATCTCTCACTGTTGCTTCGTTGATATTTCGGTTTTCGAAATTACAGGGCGTGTGGGACTCTAGATCTAAAGGTTTCTTGGTAATAGGTGTTAAACAGCGATGGTCACCGATGTATATGTACTACGTACGTACGTTTACATGTATTTTTGTTTATGTTTGTTTCCTCACAACCCCGTCACAGAATAATGAATAGTACAAATATGACGCCGTCAAATCTTAACCGATTTGAAAAACTTTTTTTGTTTGGGAGATTATGCCTCGCTTGTGGTCCTATTCAAATTATAAATAATTATAATTTTTCCAGATGTGATAATTATCTCCAGATATATGGAGATAATTGTATACTTTGATGACATGCTTATAACTACTGGCTACTTTGACTATCGGCATGTTAAGTCGGTTTTTTTCGTTTTGTTAACGATCTTAAAATATTGTAACGCAGAGTTTTGCGTGCGACGGTAGATAAGACATCTAAGCTTATATTATTTTCTTGGCAACATATAGCATTTCCTGTTTCCTCAACAAGAGTCAGTAAATATTTGTAATTAATCTGCAATAATTTCCGTTTTCTTTTTCCTTCTTTGATTAATTACTATTTTTTATGCGACAAGTTGCAATATAATGTAAATTTTGTGCGATCTTCTTAGTTTTTATGGTTATGTAGTATTTGTTGTTAATATACGTGATAATTGCACATCTCTTAGTTCTGAAGAATCTTATTTTCAACCGAATTCCAAAAATCACATTACATATTAAATTACAAATTATCTGACACATTTAATTAAATTACCTATGTAATTCAAATGATGTAGGTTTTTGGGTATCACCTTTTTGATAAAATCGTCACATTTTAGATATCACATAATAATTTATCGAAAAGAGATACCTAACGTATTGCTGTGATTCACCATATTGCATTTTGTAACTACCGGTCTACATATTACAGTCACTATTACAAAATCATCTCTAAAAGACCAACGCAACTCGATTGCAAAAACGATAATAGTTTTAAATCGTTATTCATTATCTGCCTTTCAGGTTTCAACAGCATTGTTTTTATTGTCACTTTCATTAACTCCTACGGCTATCAAAACACTTTCACGTACATTTGTTTGAAATCTATTATTAAAGGCAGATCTCATAAATCGTTGTCACGAAGCGATATATTGCGACAAGAATCATGACTTGCTTTTGGAACTTTGTCTGTGTCAAACATTGAGATCTTTATCAACTCATTGGATTGACGAGTCTATGTATTTATTGTGACAAGGTCTTAAAGTGTCGGAGTAACTTCTGTGATGAGACCTTATTAAATAGGTTAAGTTGCTAAACAAAGGTCTTGTCTGGGTTCACATCTTATCTGATGCGGGGAATCTGTTAAATTGGCAATAATTAGTGTAGCAAATATTAACAAGATGGCGCAGATATGCGGCACTCATTGATCGTGTTCATAGTTCTATACTACAGCTTCACATAGGAAAGTTCTTTTGTAATAATAGGGAGAATACCAAAACTAAGCCGTTGGGCTTATAAACTGTCTATAGATTAGTAAAAATTTGTAAAAAAAATAGATCTGAGAGAGAGTATAAATCAGCATTATCCTCTGAAGTCGGTTTAAGCCCACTACGCTTTTGATGTTCTGTTCTGTCCAGTCCTTGCCAGTATCGTCATTGCTTTCAGAGATTGCATCTTCTATACTTGTAGGTACTATATTTATTCTATGGTATCGTCGGTTTGTTAATAGTTTTTTACCTCAGATTTAGATAGTTTCCTTTATTTTCGACCCAATTTGCTGCTGGACCATTTTTTTAAATTCATATTTAGGCTTGCGTTTGATCACTGTTTCAACTGTTCGTAATTGACTAAGTGGTCGAAGATGATGATACGCAAGGGTTACGTTTAGATTACCTTTTCTTGACTATCCATCTTTTTCTGCCAATGTACTTACTAGCATTTTTCAATATCCTTGAATGATCCAGAAGATTTGCACGTCAATGTCTAGAAATTATTTTGATAGAAATTATGTGATATGCTAGCGTTTGCCCACTATCTCGTCCGGTGGCAAGCGATGATGTGGTCGAGGGTGGTGAATACACTAGGTCTTGAATGGTCTGCTCATTTATTACATGCTCGTTTCGTTTCCTTATTTTGGTATTTGATAAAAATAATACAATCAAGATTCTTATCTTGATTAGGTACGAGTATATTATTTTTTCGACTATGATAGGGAAAGTGTAACAACGGTGTCAATGAACTAATTAATAATTTAGCTTATTGTTGTATATTATTTAATATGGCGGTAGGTTTAAATAATAATCATGTGGGTATGATGAAATTTGAATAAATTCAGTCATACGTAGCCATCTTGTAGTTTCATTACACTAATGATAAAATACTAGTAAAAATAATGGTTTTTACTACGGTATACTGGCACGTCACATCATGTATCGGTCGGTATTTAATAGGTTTTTAAAATTCTAGGCCATAAACCATTCTAGGCCTAGCGTGAGAGTAAGGACATAGGCCTAGAGTGTTTGCTATCCTCGACCAAATAATCGTTTACCACCAGGCGAGATAGTGATCAAACGCTATCGAATCAGATGTTAAAAAATAAACTGACCAAGTGCAAATCGGACTCGCACTCGTAGGGTTCACACTACACACTACACACACACTACAGTATTTTATAAGATCGAGCAAACAATACCACTATAATTTTTCGCCAGCAAAAAACAATAATTACTAAACATTTTATCAAAACAGAGTTGTGAGGCGCGTGCTTATTTCTTATAACGCCATCTAACGTCTAACGCTATCTAAGTGAAAGTTAACACACAGGTGTTAGGGATTGGTATTTCAATATAACGTCATCTATGGACGTTTACCTAAGCGTTCATAGATGGCGTTATATTGAAATGCCGAAAATACCAAGTTTCTTGTATGGGGACCCAATATAATTTTAAACTTTATTCTGTTTTTAGTATTTGTTGTTAAAGCGGCAACATAAATTCATCATCTGTAAAAATTTCAACTGTCTAACTATCACGGTACATACACGATACAGCCTGGTGACAGACGGACAGACAGACAGACAGACAGACAGACAGACGGAAAGCGGAGTCTTAGTAATGGGGTCCCGTTTTGCTACGGAACCATAAAAACGTCTTGTATCTTGTCTAGTGAAGGTATTATACTACCAAACATTTAAATATTTAAAAAAAGTCTTGAATGGATATTTACGGAACATTTATTTATTGATTCCTTTCGGTCATCCAGAAGTAAGATGGGACGACGATATAGTCAAGTTCGCGATCGCCGATCTTGGACAAGAAAAGCACACCGAGCCGGTAGAGAAAATTCTATTTCCATTAATATTATATTCTTTATCTATGTATAAGATAAGAAATAATAAAAACGAAAATTTTAAATGTAGGTAGGTAACTATTACAGCACATGTCAGAACAATAAGCTCTTTCAAAAGGCTTCGTTCGATTCAATCGAATCCGACATCATTGTATGCAAAGAAGACATCACCAATTCGATTGAACAGATCAGCACTGATTGTAAACATGTTCGACATTTTGTATTGACGTAACTTCTCCAAGAAATTACCTGAGGATTTAAAGCTATTTCCAAATGCTGTGAAAAAAAAAATTAAAAAGTTGGTCTAGCTTTGTCTTCCTTGAATTGGATATACGTAACTTTTCTATGTTAAACCAAAAAGGGTAAAATAAAGGAACAACTGTAAAGTTTTTCTAATTCTGAAAATTGCCATCGAATTTATCTAGTATTTGAAAACTAATATTAACCTTCTTATTGCACACCTAACACGAATATTTAATTTTACACTATTCAGAAGAGAAAATACGTTATTAACCAATTTAAGAACCCCAGCGAACACAATCACAAATAATTGCTTAAAATCGTGCAAAATAATAACCTAGTAGAACCACGTACCGCAACATCAAAACGAGATCTGCTTGATCACTACCTAATAGAATGCAATGCTAACCCCCATGCATCTATGAAGGCAATAACACCGAATGACTTTGAATTATCCCGAGATGAACATCTGCACACGCTTGTGACCACCCCATTATAAGACCGCAAAGAATTATTGGCAACATTTGCCAGTACGGAGAAGGTCTATATCAGCTGCTCAGAAAATAAAGTCCATAGTCCACGTACGCACTTTGCAAAAACGCAAACTGCGTTGATGCAAAAAATGGAAGTAAGTACTGACTTACCCATAATCTTAAGCGATTCGTCAGCATTCTGAAAAGTTACCATTGTTGGGGCATGATTCAGAAGTAAAGTTTTTAAGTGTGTTTTATATTAAATACAAATTGAGTTCAAGGCATTAACGGAATTATTGGCACTTGTGATCTGATTCAGTCTTCTATAGCCTTGATAATGACTTGCAAATCTTGCAATATTTCTTTAACTGACTAACTTCACAAAAACGTGCGAAGTCTGCTTTTTTACTAACTTTTTTAATGGCACTAACACGGTTTACTTTATTTTCTTTTCATTTACCGCATAGAACTTTCTGTCTGAGTCTGATAAGTTTGGTCTTTCGATGAGTAACAGCTAGGTTTTTCAAAATTTGAGTAATTAATAATTATAGACACCCACGTATTTTCCCACAGTTCCTCTGACTCAAATTTTATCACATGCATGATGTAAGTATACCTTCCTATTATTCTTCCTATTCTTAACTTATATTAAGGTCTTAACTGTAACAAGATATATAGAGCGTATATATCTTAATTATATAATATAGAGTATATAATTAAGAGCGAACGCGGGGTGCACTTTTCAATACAAATGTATTCCCCCGTATTCTCCCTGGAAAATGCTTCTAGAGCATAATTTGTTTCTACAAAAAATCAAGGTCTGCTGTAGCTACGCCCCATATCATTATCTTTTTTTTTTGACCTACCAATTGTAAATAGAAATATGACCCTTCAAAAATCCCAAAGAGGAGACTAAAAGGCTTATATTTATTTTTGCAATTGGTTGGTCAAAAAAGCAAATGATAAGGCATAGACAGCAGACCTTCAGTTTTTGTGGAAACAAATTTTGCTCTAGAAGCATTTTCCAGGGAGGAAACGGGGAAATACATTTGTATGGAAAACTGCACCAGGCGTTCGCTCTTAAAAATAGTTATATAGTAACTAGTTATAGTATAGTGTGCTTCAACAGCTTGTCAAACATAGGCATCAGATGTCGTTGAACAAGTTTCCGGCATTGAAAATTAATTTAATAGTTTAAGCACCTGTTTTGAAAAACACTGAGAAAAACCAGTCGTGTAGGTAAGTCACGAGATTTAACCATACATGGTGTATGAATTAAACATCCAGAAAGCAGGTGGCGATGCGTGATACCGGTTGACTAGTCTCATTTGTTCAACTAGTTATCGCCTTTTTATTAACCGACTGCGAAAGAAGGAGGGTTATGTTTTGTGTGTATGTATGTATTTATGTATGTATGTACGTATGTATGTATATACATTACTTTGGCACGCCGTAGAGCCTAAACGGCTTGTCGTATTTTTATGTAAGACAATAGATTCGTCTTATGAGAGTGTCACTGGGTATATCAAAATTTAAAAAAAAACAAAAATACGGATTTTTGGCGCCAAAATTCGCCCGCGTTAAAAACTCCTTTTATTCATTTATCATTTTATTTAAACCCCTGTTTCATCCCCTTCGCGGGTTAATTTTGAAAAAACCTTTCTCAGAGGGAACTAACGTCGTAATAACTATCGGCATGCCAAATTTCAGCGCAATCCGAAACAATATTGATTTTCACTCTTTATTATCCCATTTCACCCTCTTAGGGGTGGAATTTCAAAAAAACCTGAAACACGTATTTACTTTTTTTTTTACTGAAGCACTTGTGTGAAGTTTCGGATAAAAAAGACTATCTAATCTTGTTTCTCCATACAAACTTTGAACCCCCATTTCATCACCTTAAGGGGTGAATTTTGGAAAATCCTTTCTTAGTACACCCTTACGTACTAAGACAAATATACCCTCCAAATTTTAAGTCTCTACGACCAGCGGTTTAGGCTGAGCGTTGTCTGTCAGTGAGTCAGTATGTCAGGACAAAGATTCTCATAGTATTAGATTGCTATGCAACAAGTTCTCCAATTGTGTTTCACTATTTCACTTTCTTATTTTTTTAATATAAACATTGTCTGAAGTACTGAAACACACAGTTACATGTATGGTTGGTTTTAACCTACTTTAATTTATTTTTAAATATTCTGACGTAAACGATTGGATGACAGCGGAATGGTTCATTACTTTTGTTTTTTTTTCTAATTCAAAGCGTTAAAATTCTGCTTTTGCTATGTTTACTTGATAATTGGTTATGATTTATTTTATTATTTATGATTTGGCGTGTATATGTGCGTATATTAATACTGCCTGATTCTTCGATTCTTGATTCTTGATTGAAACTCCAATCAATGTATTGACTATTTTGGGTTTATGATTGATCTTGATTGGAATGTGTCAAAATCTCATTGTCTGCACTTAGCGATGTATGCTTGATCATTTTTAGGCTGAAGAAGGAGTAATAACATCTTATCGCTCACTTGCATAGGCCAGAGTTAAAATATTTTTGTAGACATATCGTATTTCGTCGTTTTATGTTGATTTATGTCATTCTTGTGTATCACTTAGTCCTGGATTATAAAAATATGTATTATCTCAGGTCTGTGCAAGTGGACCTTACATGAATACCTAACCTAAAGAAAGGATTCCCGATAGCTTAAATAGTAAGACCTGGGCTGGGATGTTGTCCTAAAATGAGATAATAAAATGCTTCTTCATGGTCTTCCTGGACCGATGACTTATCCATATACGTAATCTTTCAATAACTTTAAAGTCAATGTCAATGGCTTAAGAATGTACCAAGTTAAACATCTTTTTCTTGCTTCAAGAATAGGACTCTTAACGCCTTCATTTAAGAATACAAACGAGGTTAGTTAGGACTCATATTAACTAACTGATGAATTCAGTCCACGGCACAATGTGACTATAATAATCACATAAAATCTAAACATCATTCCAAAACGGAATAAGACAGCGCCGTAAAATAAAACGTGTTATTATCTTCCATCGATAATCGATAAATATAAATCAATGGAGAAAAATTCTATCGATATCGATGGTCGGACAGTTTCCTTTTAAAAGCGCTGCAACGCACCAACCCGTTCTAAGTTTACAAACTTGATCGTGCGTTTGTTTGCCTCTTATTACTGTGGATAAAAGAATGTTATTGTTTGTTTTTGAGGAATAATAGATTTGTATACGGGTAACGGTTGCGCCTGGGCTGGCGTGACGAGTATCGCACTCGTTTTCATTATGAACACCGCGTATGCCCTCTGTGCATTCCTGTTTCCCAGTAAGCAAGAAAGCTGCAATCGGGTATGCTCCTTAACCTTAACGATTTACAGTTTAAAAAAGCTTGACAGTATTTTGTATTGTTCATTATACGTAGTATGCAAACGTATTGGTTGATTGAGCTCATTTCTTACTTGATTTATTTAACACACTGGTTTTATGATGGCACGGAAATGCAGCACGAAACATGATACGAGTATTAAATATATAGGAGTGTGAGACAGACAACGTCTCAAGATAAAGTGGTTAAGATTATAGGGTGTTGAAGAGTTTTGCTATGAGATGAGTCTGAGATATAGAGTGATAGCTAAACTAAATATTTTATCTATGAGTTTGAGTACCTACCTAATGTAAAGCTAAGCTGTGGAAGTATTACTAACGTAGTAAAATAGTTACTTATCCTGTGGTATTATCATTTACTCGTACTCGTATTAAAGTACGGACACACCCCGGCGTCCTGCGTGCGCGATCTAGGCGGCGGTCAGACAGCGCAGTAGTATTTGTATGGACTGGTTCACACCAAACGCGATCAGAAAACAATTGAAATGTACTGAGATAGCGTCCGCAGATCACAGGACGCCGCGGCTTGTCCGTACCTTTAGGTAGCGTAGCAGTGTCTATTATGTAATAACTGTGATCTTAATTTTAACGTTTTTGTTTTGTTTTGTTCAACCAGCCAGTGTAGGTAAATCAGAATATTAGATAATTCTAACTATTTTCATACTTAGGTACACGATTTAATCAACACCAATATTATAAATGAGGCAGTCTGTTTGTTTGTGACCTCTTTACGGACAAAAAAACGGCTCTACCAATTTGGCAAAATTTTGCATACTTTAGCCACCTATCTATCCTATGTACCCTACCTATCGTTAATGTATGTAAATAGTAGCTGTGCCCCGGGGTTTTACCCGCGTAGAGATCATTCCCGTGGAAATATTGGGATAAAATGTATCCTATTTGTTATTCCGGGGTCTAGGCTATCTACATACCAAATTTCAGCTCAATCGGTTCAGTAGTTTTTGCGTGAAAGAGTAACAAACATACATGCATACATTCTTACATTTTTCGCGTTATATTAGTAGGATAGTAGGATATAGATGGCGCTAGCTTAGATTTTAATAGCTCTCCTTTAAACATTGCCCTAATTTAAGAGATCCTGCATGGCGCAAACGATATTTTATGCTTTCTTCGCTTTGCTTTGCACTTGCTTCGTGATAAAATATTTCAAAAGTTGAACGCGTTACAAAACGATTTCTCTTTTTTAACCGACTTCAAAAAAAGGAGGAGGTTTCTCAATTCGACCGTATATATATATATGTATTTTTTTTTTTTTTTTTTGTTCGCGGATAACTTCGTCGTTTATGAACCGATTTCGATTATTCTTTTTTTGTTCGAAAGGAGATATCCCAAGTGTGGTACCATGGTAATTTTATTGAGGTATGATAAGTATCTCCAGAGATATTGAGATAAACATCTCAAAATTGGTACTGAAAATGAATAGCGCGGCATTGAAGTCGGTTGTTTTTTAGTTTTTAAACGATATTATGTAATATAAGTGTGGATAGGAGTGTGCGAGCAGCGAGTGACAGCTAGTAAAAAATAAAATAAAGCATAAATAGGTATTTGGTAAAAGATTGTCCAAATATAAAATCCATTAAGTGCGAGTTGGACTCACCGCTCGCGTACCGAGGCTTCCGCACAAACTTGTCAAACTAGGTTAAAGCACAAACTTAACTTTGCAATTCGATCCCTATACCGATGCCTAGACACTGTTAATGCACCAACCGCAAATAATAAGTTTGTAATTGTAAATTCGCTTTTATTTTGTTATAAAACTAACTAAGTACTACCGTAAATAGATTCAGATTTATTACTGTATAGGTGCTTCAAGACCTTGCTTCTTTCCAAATTTCATGATTCTAGGTCAGCGGGAAGTACCCTATTAAAGTAGGTACTTAACGGGTTTTGATTCCGTTGTGAAATCGCAAAATATGCAAAAATTTGCGACATAAACGATCATATCTTTTGATTGCATTGACTTACAAGTTTGATTTTTTCACAGCTGAAAGATACCGTAGAGCCAAGTATTTGATATAAGTTTCAATTTGATATCTTTACGCATTCCAGAGAAAAAGGGTATTGACAGACGGACAGACATACAAACGGACAGTCAGACAGACAGCCATTCTGACGGATAGACAGACAGACGGACAACAAAGTGATCCTATAAGGGTTCCTTTTTAGAGTTCTGTACCTCAAAATGTAAAAAAGGTACCCTTATAAGATCACTTTCTCGTCCGTCTGTCCGTCTGTCTGTCTGTCGGTGTGTCACCACCGATTTTCTCAGAAACGGGTGGACCTACCGAGTTGAAATTTATACCAGATACTGAAATCTATAGTCCATATTAGGTGTATAAAAATCAAGGTCTTGAGTCAACACGATAAAAAGATATGGACAAATTTAGATTTTCGCGAAAATTTTTAGGTACCAAAATTTACATTAATTTTCAACTTTTTTTCATTTTTCGGAATGTTTCCTTCACTTGTGCTATAAGACCTTGCTTTTAACTAAAATTGACAATTCTAGGTCAACCGGAAGTACCTTAACTGGTTTTGGGTCGAAAACCTATAGGGTACTTCCCGTTGACCTAGAATCATGAAATTTGGCAAGAAGCAAGTTTTTACAGCACAAATAAAGGACAAATTTAAAAAAAAAAAAATGAAAATTAAAGGCTGTCCCTATACATACTTAGTTTACGCCAATTAAGATAGGCCTTTGAGTTATATGAGCGCTCATACAATTTAGAGGTCTAGCTTAATTGGTACCCACCAACGTTGATACGGAAGCCTCGGTGAGCGAGTCCAACTCATCTTGACCGGTTTTTTCCTTTTGAGATAGGTACGGAACCTTAAAAATGAGTAAGGTAGGTTTAATGCAAACTTATCGAAATGCTTTAGATCATGTCAGTTGTCACCTACTCAAAACGATCCATATAGATTGTGTGACTTTCACATAATCATAAAGTTATCATTAATAACTATATCATTTTGCAGCATATTAACCTACACAGTTTATGTACGCATAGGTTTTTTAGGTACAATAACTATATTTTTGTTATTTTGATAAGAACCTAAGCTGGAAAAAGTCAAGAAGACCCTATGTAAGGTACAAAATATGAACAAAACTTTCAAATTCTTTGTCAAATTTCTATTTATCATGTATTGTGTGGTGCTATGGTATACACTATACATACCTACATACTACGTACATACTATGTCAAAGACATATATGTCATAGACATATATGTCATCATTTACCATCACTTTGTTTGTACTACTTTTAATTATATCTAATAAATAAAAGCGAAGTATAAGAACACAGATAAATATTTTACCAATGTCACGAATAGTAAAGTAGACAGTTAATATGTCGATATAGGTACTTGAGCTTTCATTTAAAATATCTCCTAATAAATAGCACATTATTAAATGACAGAGCCGTTATTATAAGGTGTAACATCAATACAGAAAATAATGACGGACATAAAGACATACTCAAGTAATTATGAATCGCAAGCGAATGTGCTTCATATTTATTAGCGGTTTCATTCATTAGTCATTTAACTTAACTCCCGTTTTGGGAATAAAATAAAATAACACAAAGTTTTCTGGCGCCAACTGCTTTTAGACGCCGGCGTTATCGACAAACAATGCTACGGTAACGCGATAATAATAGCGGTGACTTTTTAACAGTGACAATTATTTATTGAAGTACATTACGTACGTTTCATTGTATTCACAGGTCGTATAAAATAAAAACGAATAAGTTACGTAGTATTATTATGTGTTCTGTACTAATAATATAAAAGTTATTGTTTGTACTAAGAAAACTAAAAATATTGACGTTACCTATTGAAATTGCCGATTTTGAATACGACGGCTATTGTCTAAAAAGATTTATAATATACCTAACTCACATCCAAATTCATTTTTTTTTTATATATTGTCTATTAAATATTGTTTTATATGTTATGTACTACATTATACCTATGACATTTTAAAGATAGAATATTGTTGTTATTGTTTTAGAGTTATTGTTATTTTTAACCGACTTCACAAAAAAGGAGTAGGTTCTCAATTCGTCTGTATGTTTTTTTTTTGTTATATCCATCTTATAGTGAAATCGTAGTAGTCAAATACTCTATGACGAAAAATAACAGTATCGCTATATACATACTTATTATATACTCCTAATATCTAACACAGTATATTAAGGTATACGTAATTACCTAAATGTACTGTGGTAGATATTAGGAGTATAAATACACTACCTAATATCTACTATTAAAGTCTGGCGTTGATTTGCGCTTACGTAACAGTTATTTTAAGAACTAATTACAGGGCTATTAGTGAATTATCTGTAAGGCTTGTCATACGATGACCCCATCACCCAGTTAGTCAGTGTTGTCGTTTTTTGTCGACAAATGGTGAGTAACGTTTACCACAATAGCCGTAGAGCTTCAGATACCTACCGATGTTTTTCATCGGTTTCTTTGTCTAAGTTGTGCTTGTTTGCGGTTTTGAGATTTACTTAACTATATAGGTACTGAAATAAATCAAACAAAAATGTAAACAATTAACGGAAAATAAATTCAAATTGTTTTATTATCCTTATCTCAGAAGCAAGTTTTTCTTGGGAAGACACTGCTTTTTGCAACACAGTTATAAACTAAAGCAAAAAGCAGGGTTTCAGACTATATTGTAAAATATTTATTTGTTCGCAATAAAGCAATTTTGTATTTGTATTTTGTAAATAGATATTAATATTCAAACAAACAAAAATATATTTTTGAGGATTTTTACCTCGGGCAACGCATTAGATTCGCGATTCAAAGAGGTAATGTTGCCAGCTTTTTGGGTACTCTACCAGCAGACAGCGACCTAAATTACATTTATTATTTGTAGTTTTTATTTGAATCATTAGTCATAGTTAATATTTTAGTTTAATAAGAACAAACAAAATACAAAAATACAAAATATTCAACAAACTTGTGTCTCAAATAGAAAACTCTCTTGAGAAAGTCTCCAAATGGGGTAAATGTAATTTGGTCCGATTTAACCCCACTTAGACACAAGTTTGCGCTTTCACTGCTAAAAAGACTCCTTTTTCCGTAGCTCCGCGATTTCAGGGCATTCCTCTTACAATACCCAACAGTCTTGGGACCCTAAGCATCGACATTTCTAGTGAGGTCCAATTTAAGAGTCACCTGGAAGCCAAAGCAAAACTTGCATCCAGGAAGCTAGGTATGCTTAACAGAGCGCAGCGATATTTTACACCACATCAACGGCTTGTGCTTTACAAAGCACAAGTTCGAACACACATGGAATATTGCCCGCGCCTCTGGAATGGCGCTCCGAGCTACCAGCTTCAGCCTCTTGACTCCTCACAGCGAAGAGCCACTAAAATTGTCGACGATCCCGAGCTCTGTGAAAAACTGGAGCCACTCAGCCTCCGTAGAGACGTCGGAGCGCTATCCATCTTTTACCGTCTCTATAATGGGGAATGCTCTGAAGAGCTTTTTGACCTGATTCCAACATCGCCATTCTTTTATCGTACTGCTTGGCACCATCAAAAAGCTCACCCTCACATCTTACAGACCTGGACATCTCGAACTACCCGTTTTAACCGAGGATTTTTACCGCGCACCTGTGAGATGTGGAATGATCTACCCGGCGCGATTTTTCCATCTAGTTATATGATGGAATCTTTTAAAAAGGGTATCCACAAATTCCTCCAAGGTCGGCAACGTATCAACAGCACTCATGGTGTTGCAGTTGTCCATAGGCGACGGTAACCGCTTACGATCAGGCGGGCTGTCTGCTTGTTTGCTAACCATAACATAATGTTACGTGCGGGGTGGTATTAAAATGCCAATCCGATGAGATGAACGTTTATTTCCACTGATCACTAGGTTAGCACAATGTTCCACAGTAGTTGTCCAAATCGTCTTGCACAATTATCAAAAGTCCGTTAACACACACTGAGGTCGTTGGTAATCACAATCACTGATTTCACTGTTCACAGATCACAACACTAGTTCACTGATAACACTTAACGATCACTTGGTCGCTATCCGCGCTTAGATAGTTACACTGTCGCTTCCAGAGAAAGACTGCCTCAAGCCGCGGTTTCAACGTCTTATATAGGACGAGAATATTTCTACAGAACTTTCCAGTATTGACTCGAAACAATAGACAAAAGACGTTCAAAACAAAGCAATAACAATCACAAACAAAAGGGGCGGCTTTCCTTTGAGCATCTGACGTAAACAACTTTACCATACATGCTAATTTGATCTCTAACTACTTATGAATAAGGTTCAATCTTAACTACAAAACTAGGTACATTGACTAGGGTCTGAATTCCCGGAAGGTTAACTTTTAGGACGGTCGGGTCGGGTGTTTATAGCCCCTAATTAGTCTATTCTTTCCCACGGTATTTTTGTTCGAGAAGCTTGGCGAAACATCGCGACTCGACGACGCGATGTAACATTATCCCCTTCTTAGTTATGATCGTCCCGATCATCATTTGTTCCATGGTATCGTGTAAGTCGATCGATGTGTACTACCCTCGGCTTTCCTCTCTGGCCTCGTTTAATGCGGTAGGTAACGTCGTTTATCTTCGTGATAATCCGGTATGGTCGTTCCCAATGAGCCTGCAGCTTCGGATTTTTTCCTTTCCTTCGTAGTGGGTTGTGCAACCAGACGAGAGTTCCTTCTTCGAAACCCATCGTATTCGCTCTACGATCGTACCGGGTCTTCATTTTTTCACCAGTTTTTAAACTATTCTCTCGAACTATCCTGTGCACTTCGTCCAGCTGACTACGAAGATCACTGACATAGTCGGTTACAGGCTTCGGAGCATCTGGCGGGGAACCAGTTATGGCGTCGATAGGAAGTCTTAGTTCGTGTCCAAAATTCACATTTGCAGGAGTCATACCAGTGCTGTCATGGGTAGCGGAACGGTATGACAACAAGAACAGAGGTATGTACTGATCCCAGTCACGTTGATGTGCGTCCACGACTTTAGCCAGGTGATTCTCCAACGTCTGGTTAAACCTCTCAACCATTCCGTCTGACTGTGGATGAGCTGCCGTTGTCCGCGTCTTTTGGATCCCGAGGAGGGTGCACATTTCCTGAAATAGGGCAGACTCGAAGTTCCTTCCTTGATCGGAATGCAGTTCCATCGGTACACCAAATCGACAGATCACTTCTTGCACCAACTTCTTTGCAACTGTCTTTGCTTCCTGGTTTGGTGTCGCGAAAACTTCGGGCCATTTGCTGAAGTAATCTTGCACTACGATGATGTACTTGTTGCCTTCTTCAGTCTCAGGAAATGGCCCGGCAACATCCACGGCAATGCGCTCCCATGGTGCCCCAACATTGTACAATTTTAGTTGTCCTTTACTTCTTGTCTTCGGTCCTTTTACTGCCGCGCAAGCGGTGCACTTCCTGCACCAATCTTCTACATCCTCGCGGCTGTGTACCCAGTAAAATCGTTGACGAACCTTCACAAGAGTTTTCTTGACTCCTAGATGTCCACCAGAAACTCCATCATGAATGTGTCGTAGTAGAGATGCCACTTTACTCCGGGGAACAACGACCTGCATCGTAGTTTCTTTTCCATTGCTGTTTTCCCATTTTCGGTACAAGATTCCTTGTTCCAGAGTGAGGCTGTCCCACTGAGCCCAGTAACTTTTTGTGATTGGGCTGCATGCTGACACGTCGCTCCACTGGGGCTTGTTTCCAGACTTTATCCAATCCAGTACAGGTCGTAAATCTCTGTCCTCCAATTGTGCTTGTCTCATATTTTCGCCGTTCCATTCGTCATCTGTTCTGTCCATCCTGATGACTCTGACTTCTTCTCTAGACTCGTGCTTTTCGCAGTGTTTACAGTCATCTGCACAAGGTCTTCTTGACAGGGCATCGGCGTTGCTATGGCCCTTTCCACTGCGATGTTCTGTCACGAAGTTGAACTCTTGAAGTTGCTCGATCCATCGTGCCACTTGACCTTCCGGGCTCTTAAACTGTAGAAGCCATTTTAGAGCAGCGTGGTCAGTTCTGAGCGTAAACTCCCTTCCGATGAGGTACTTGTTGAAGTGCTGAAGAGTCTTTACCACGGCTAGCAACTCGCGGCGGGTGACACAGTAGTTTCGTTCTGGTTTGGATAATGATTTACTGAAGTATGCTATGACCACTTCTTTGTCTCCTTGGATTTGTGAGAGAACTCCTCCAATTCCCGTGTTGCTGGCATCAGTGTCCACAATAAATCTTCCATCTCTGGTAGGGTATCCCAAGATCGGCGTTTCACACAGTCGCTGCTTTAGATCGTTGAAGGCGGTTTCACACTCCAAGTCCCATACAAATGTGCGCTTTTCTTCTGTCAGCCGATGTAAGGGTTTGGCAATTTCAGAAAAGTTCTTGACAAACCGCCGATAGTAAGCGCATAGTCCCAAAAACGACCTTACATCAGTTTTATTCTTCGGGGTAGGCCAAGTTTGAACAGCCTTGATTTTGTCAGGATCAGTTTGTACCCCGTTCTCCGAAATGATGTGTCCAAGGTAGCTGACTTTGGATTTAAAGAAGTCACACTTTTTAGCACTCAGCTTCAGGTTTGCTTCACGTAGACGGTTTAAAACCTTCTCCAGATTCTGCAGATGTTCAGTAAAATCACGGCCCAAAATGATGACGTCATCCAGGTACACCAAGCATACGTCTCCCAGTAATCCAACCATTACTCTGTCCATGAGACGTTCGAACGTTGCTGGAGCATTACACAGTCCAAATGGCATGACGTTGAATTGCCAGAGACCATTTCCAATGCCCGTACTGAATGCTGTCTTTTCTTTGTCTTCTGGACTGATTTCTACCTGCCAGTAGCCACTTTTCAGGTCAACTGTTGAAAACCACTTCATTCCACTGAGCATGTCCAGTGTATCGTCTATTCGAGGCAAGGGGTAGCTGTCCTTCTTTGTGACTTCATTAAGCATTCTGTAATCTACGCAGAATCTGGTGGAGCCATCTTTCTTTTTCACCAGAACCACTGGCTATGACCAAGGACTTGTAGATGGTTCGATGACTTTTTCTTTGGCCATGTCTCGTATCATGTCTGCAACTTCAGCTTCTTTCGCCCATGGAATCCTTCGTGGCCTCTGTCGTATAGGTCTTGCGTCGCCAGTGTCTATTTTGTGTTTAACAAGTCCGGTACGTCCACAGTTGTTTCCAGCGGCGAAGACGTCTTTAAACCGCATCAACAGACGTTTTGCTCGTGACAGCTGAGCGAATGTTAAGTTGTCTTTGGATGATTCCAGCAGCTGTGATATTTGATCTTCCGAGCTTGGTTCCGTAGAAGTAATATCCGTTCGTCGCAGGTACTTCACTTCTTGACATTTTCCAATTATGCTGTTTTTCTTCAGATGAACTTCTTCATTGCCAAGGTTAAGAATTCGCACACTGGCCGTTCTGTTTGTCATGAGCAATGTTCTTGCAGTAATCCAGGTCGGATGTGTGCCCTCATCTTCGGCAACTACACATAGTCCACTCTTGACTGTATTTGGAAATTTCACTCGAACAATATTTTGCGATTTTGGAGCCAACACGACGTCCTTGAGGCAGTACAGTTTACACGGTGCCGTCCCTTCAAAGAACACTTCTTGCTCGGGAAACCGGAGTACACCACGGGCCACATCCAATATGCACTGCTGCTTCTCCAAAATGTCCAATCCCAGAATGCAATCGTCAGTTATGTTGGCAATAAGCACAGGATGAATGTATGAGTGCTCACCGATGAATATCTCCACATCTGTATCGCCAAGGACAGGTACTGACTGGCCGGTTGCTGTCCGTAGTGAGCATGCTGCAGATCGATGTTTCCGTGATATAAATCGTTGCAGGAATTCAGGCTTCACAATAGTGCGCGATGCTCCTGTGTCCACTGTGAACTTGCAGGTCTTGTTGTTCAAGGTGCCCTCGACGATTAAGCTGTTCCCGTTGCACACTTGTGTCACAGTGATGGTGGGGGCTCTCTCTTGACCAGCCAGCGCCCGCCCCGCGGCCCTGGCGACGTTTAGTTTAACGCCTCCTCTTCCACTTGGGTCTCGGAATTTCTGACCCGTTTCTTCGTTTTCGGGCAATCAACCCGAATATGCCCTTTTTCTCCACACCCGTAACATGTCGGTCCATAACGGGGCTTCCTGGGTTCAGTCACCAGCTCCCGAACTCTGTATGGTTTGGTGTCCCGTCGCACTGCTTCCACTTCTAAAGCATGAGCCAGAGAGCGCTCTTGAGTGTCTGATGATGTCCCAATCGTACCGCAGCGCGTACCTCATCATCCCTGATTCCATCCACGAAGCTCTGTAGAGATGTCACCTCAATGGTTGATGGCGTCGACACGTAGGCTCGTCGGACCAACCTCTCGATTTCATCTGCCCACTGTTGCAATGTCTCTGTGGGCTTCTGGGTTCGCTCACGTAGTTGTGCCCTGTACGCATGCTCCATGTGCTTGTCTCCATAGCGCGTTTCGAGGGCTTCCAGCAGGATCTTCAGGGTCCTTTCCTCTTCAGGTATGCGTTCCAGGATAAGCTGAGCGTCTCCTTTCAGCGCTAATGTGAGCGCTGTATTTGCGTGCTCGTCTGTCCAGCCGCAACTTTTGGACAGCGTTGTGAATTGGAATTTGTAGGCTGCCCACGAAGATGTTCCGTCGAAGTGCGGCAAATCTAGCTTGAAGGGCGAGGTCATAGTGGGACCCTGGCTGCTATGTCCAATTCCTCTTAGCTTCAGTTTCTGAAATTCGTTGGCCAAGTCATTCACGGTCTGCTCATGTATGTCAAGCCGCCCTTCTACTTCCTTGATACTGGTTTCCACCATTTTGATCTTCTCTCCCATGCCGGCAAGCCCGCTCTGCAACTGACGTCCAATTGTCTCTTCCAGTTTGCGGCTAGCTTCTTGTTGGGCCATCTGTACAGCCTGTAGTGCAGCCTGTTGTTCCTGGCGAGCCTCCTCCTGTTTGCGGCTAGCTTCTTCTTGTGCCGCTTGTACAGCATGTAGTGCAGCCTGTTGTTCCTCTCGTACAGCCTGTTGTTCCTCTCGTACAGCTTGTAGTGCAGCCTTTTGTTCCTGGCGTGCAGTTTCTTGTCCAGCTAGGATAGCGGCTAGCATGGCCTCCAGGCCTCCATCCGTAGTTCGACTCGACGGCGGTGGTGTAGGTGGCGCTGCCATTGGTGTTGCTGCTGGCTCTTCCAATGTGGATGTTCCTCCTCCCGAGGCTTCAAGCTCCTTCTGCCGGGTTGCATCCATCTCCGCCTGTCGCCTGGTGCGTGAAGTACGCGTATCTTCTCTCGGAGTGATTGGCATTCCGCTTCTGACACCAATTGTTACGTGCGGGGTGGTATTAAAATGCCAATCCGATGAGATGAACGTTTATTTCCACTGATCACTAGGTTAGCACAATGTTCCACAGTAGTTGTCCAAATCGTCTTGCACAATTATCAAAAGTCCGTTAACACACACTGAGGTCGTTGGTAATCACAATCACTGAGTTCACTGTTCACAGTTCACAACACTAGTTCACTGATAACACTTAACGATCACTTGGTCGCTATCCGCGCTTAGATAGTTACACTGTCGCTTCCAGAGAAAGACTGCCTCAAGCCGCGGTTTCAACGTCTTATATAGGACGAGAATATTTCTACAGAACTTTCCAGTATTGACTCGAAACAATAGACAAAAGACGTTCAAAACAAAGCAATAACAATCACAAACAAAAGGGGCGGCTTTCCTTTGAGCATCTGACGTAAACAACTTTACCATACATGCTAATTTGATCTCTAACTACTTATGAATAAGGTTCAATCTTAACTACAAAACTAGGTACATTGACTAGGGTCTGAATTCCCGGAAGGTTAACTTTTAGGACGGTCGGGTCGGGTGTTTATAGCCCCTAATTAGTCTATTCTTTCCCACGGTATTTTTGTTCGAGAAGCTTGGCGAAACATCGCGACTCGACGACGCGATGTAACAATAATATATATATATATATATATATATAAATATATATAATCTACTTAGGGCCAGTTTCACCGGTTCCTGATAGCGCTAATATGAAGAAATTTGTCAGCTTTTATATGCCGTCATGTGTCAGATAACTAGGTATCTAACGCATTATCAGGAACCGGTAAAACTGGCCCTTAATATTGTTTTAATATGTGATAGGTTAAAGTTTGGTCACTATATCGCCTGGTGGTAAGGGATGATATAGTCTAGGATAGTGAACACGCTAGGCCTAGAATATATTTACCTATTACAGATTACAGCGGTATGTAACATTCTAGATAGCCAGAATTTTGCATGTCACTGCACTGCTGCTGTTTCTTTGAAAGACAATAAGATGTAAAGTCTAATATGCCCTGTAATATTACTGGACACTGCCATTTTTTTTGCCAAACCGAAAAACATTTATACTTTACGGCTGAATTAATTGGCAAAGTGGTGGTACCGCTCCAGGCGGACTAGCAGAAGTCCTACCACTAAGTAGTACTATTATTTTTTTGCTACCTGCTATTTCTGTGCTACCACTACTGTAAATTCAAAAAATCATTACGTTATCATAATCAATACTTACCAGCATCTCCACTCATGGACATAAGCTTTTCTCGTTTGGCACGCTAACATTTTAGGAGTTTAAATCTCAATGATGCTTTTACTATGTAGTATTATTATCTTTTCTAAGCTTTTATGTAGCTAATATAGGGTAGGTAGACCAGCATAGGTTTTCTGAATTCAATCGATTAGGTAGAAAGGAAAGGACCTACATTCGAATTCGGAAGTGTCATTTAAAATTTTGTAATCCGTGAGTTATTTGTTTTTGCGGAAACCTTTTCGAATAGAATCACAGAATTTTTCGAATTTAAAATGTCAGAGGTTTCCGTATGGAGCATTGTGATTTGCAAAGAACTGAGTTGAAAGACTGGAATTAAGCTTACCAAAAATCAAAATCCGTGGAAAAAATATCTATATAGTTATACTGTGATGGTAGGTAACATTACGTTGTCTGAATTAATTTCACGTCCAAAAACGGTTGTTATTAAAGGAAATTAGCACAAACGTGACCAATGCATAAATTGTGTTCAGAATACCATGCTCTTGATATCTGAAGCGGGGGGGTATTATTTTTGCAGCAGTTATGCTTTCGTGCTAATTAGGGTTCCGTAGTCCTGACAAGGAACCCTTATAGTTTCGTCATGTCCGTCTGTCTGTCTGTCTGTCTGTCCGAGGTTTTGCTAAGAGACCTTTAATACTAGAAAGCTGTAATTTTGTAGGGGTATGTATATAAATTACGCCGACAAAGTGGTGAGATAAAATTTTGAAATTTTTTTTTTCAATTTTTTAATTTTTTTTACATGAGAAGTGGAGATGAATTTTTTTTTGTCGTCTTCTTCATCGTGTGGGGTATCGTTGAATAGGTCTTTTAAAATGACTTAAGGGTCTAATACCTTTATTCGATTGAATGCGCCATTTACGAAATATCAAACTTTAAAGTGCAAATTTTTGTTCCAGTAGGGCGTCCCCTCCCCCCCCTCCTCCTCTAAAAGCTAAACTGATGGCTTGAAAAATCTAAAAAAATTCGCGATAATAGTGCATGTCATGAACTTTAAAAGAAAATTATAGCGGTTGAGATAACTTTATTAGTTTAGCAGTAATAGTCATTGAACTTGGGTGTTGGATAATTTTGTACAAAATACAAAATCCTTAGAATAAATACTTTAAAGTGACAAAGACGAAGTACCTAATTGCTTGTTTTTAACGGGTAAAGACTTGCATTGAATAACGGGCTACTACGGAACCCTACACTGCGCGTGGCCCGACACGCACTTGGCCGGGTTATTTTTATTCTGAGGTCGCCCAGCTCTCGTTTAAAGCCACGTACAGAGTGCCTAGTGAGAGTGCGAGTTTATATTTATTCGATAAAGTAAACGCAGATTTGTATGGAAAACACAATGTTATCTATGATGGACACAAGGTGGCGTTTTTTATTCGATACAAATCTGCGTTTACTTTGTCGTGTTCTAGTAAGTAAACCGACCTAAAGTATCTCGCACTAGGCAACTCTGAGTGCCTAGTGCGAGTAACTTTAGATAGATTTACTAACATTCATTTAGTTAGCGGCTAAAAATAAAATTTTAGCTGGCTGAATAAACGATAACGAATGGCGAGTAGAAGAAGATAAAGAAGATATATAGCTATATAGCTCTCTCTCTCTTATGCAATTCCACTTATGCAATCGTAGTCGTTCGTTTAGACAGTGTGTACCCAGCTTAAGTGGTAAGAAAAATTTAAAGGGCGTTAAAAAATGAAAGTTACGCCCTAAGGCGTCGAGGGAATAAATTGTTGCAAAAGAATAAAACTAACGGCCTTGGTCCGGGTTCAGAATGCCGTTATTTTGAAGGCTTTACAATCCTAATATAGCATAATGTATATCTGAAACCGCCAGGAAATTTAATTTTCCTGAGTATCTTGGTAACATTACATAGGCATGTCTAGTATTGTGAAAGTACTTGGTATACTCTAATAAAGTGTTTTGTTGTGATTAAAGTAGCAAGTATCGAGGCAGCTATCTAGATTATTCAGTACGTATTACATACAGTAAATACACATTTGAACAACGATTTTATGCATTAGCATTTAATTTTAACCTGCATCGTGCAAACGATATTTTCCGCGAAGTCAGATGCACTTGTTTCGTCAGTAACTAAGTATCTGATAGTCTAAATAGTTTAAATAAAAATAACATTTAGAATAATTGCAACTACTTTATAGTGCTGAAGCATTTTGCACCGTTCTTCTTATATATGAGCAAATATTGCATATATATTTTTATGAATGAGATCCTGCACCGCAAAAGCGATATTTTCCGTAATGTGAGTACCAGATGCACTTGCTTCGTCAATAAATATCTAAAACTTTGAACTCTTCAGTAACATTTAATTTTTATAATAATTACAATATTATTCGTAGGATAAGTACATTACATTCCTATCTAGTTGCCACAAATAGCAAACCACGTGCTACTATTTTACGTGATTTTTACATGACGGCATTTTGGTTTCACTGTCGCGATACCAGTTTAACTTTTACTTAGTATGCATCTTGTGTCTGCGTCGTAACTACCCATATTAGTCTCAAATCCATATTCTCTCCTACTCCATATATTCGAAGTGTGATTAGAATATTCAATACTAAGTATTTTTTTATCTCTACTACATATAACATGAGCCCAATGAGCCGAAGATCGGGCTCAGTGACGTGTCTTGGGAGAGTGTCCAGCTGTGGACTGACACAGGCTGATTATGATGATGATGATAACATATAACATAACTGAGCGGTGAATATTTGGTACTGTCACTTTGAAGTTTGAACATAACAATTTAATGGAATGTTTTTTTTTAGTTTTATTTGGATACTAGCTGTGCCTCAGGGTTTACTCGCGTAGATATCGTTCCCGTAGGAAAACAGGGATAAAAGTAACCTATGTGTTATTCCAGGGTCTATGGTCTATCTACATACTTACGAAATTTCAGCTCAATCGGTTGAGTAGTTTTAGCGTGAAGGTAACAAACATATTTACACACTTACAAACTTTTGCCATTATAATATCTACCTATTAGTAGGAAGTAGAATAGTAGGATTAATTCCCGTTGGAGTAGGTATTCTGCTCAAACTATCATAAAAAAGGCAGACAGATTCGTGTCGAACACCTGAGTGAACGCAAGTTCAGTAATACTAAATGCTTGAGTAATACGCTTCCGCGCTCAGTTCGCTACCAAGCGACAGCAGGGTCGGACGCTTCCGTGCAGTATTACTTTGCAGCGTTGCCGATTACAGATGCCGTGTTGACTATGCCGGACTGAGCGCGGCAACTTATTACTCAGACTTTAGTATTACTGAACTTGCGGTCACTCGGGTGTTCTGCACGAATCTGTCTGCTTTTTTATGATAGTCTGCGGGGACAATTAAGACTGAAGCTCGTTTGATTTTAAGTGATACCATTCTGCCTATCACAGATATGTAGGTAGGTACCGTGGTATGTGCCTACTGTAGCACGCCAATATCTAGTTTGCTAGAATATTTCGTGTCACTGCTGCAACCCTCAGAAAGTACCATATAGAGTCTTACACGCTCTTCAATTTAACTATTACACTGGACACTGCTGCCCATCAAATTGAAAACAGTTTATATTGCACATAGAGCGTGCTATTAATTGGACCAACCAAATCCATGACCTCCAGATTATAGATAGGGCATTGTCCTAATAAAAAACCTACTGGGTTCCATACCTAATAATAGAATGCGTGGGATATGGTATGTATTTAATAAATCGATGGTTAGAAGACAAAGGCCTCTTAACAATGCTTCCTAGACTTAAGGGTCGTTGATTGTATCGACTCAATAGATCGGCTTTTGTTGATTGTGGATGACAATTGAATTATATATTACATCATTAATGTGAATATCGTCCAGCATACTAATGCATACATTTGCGACTTTAGATCTGAAAAGAAAATCAGATTAACAGTTTCTGCAATTTCTCTATTTTTAGGGTTCTGTAGCCGAATGGCATAAAACCGAACCCTTATAGATTCGTCATGTCTGTCTCTCTGTCTGTCCGTCCGTATGTCAGAGCCACTTTATACCGAAACTATTGGTACTACACAGTTGAAACTTGGAAGGTAGGTAGATGTATTCTGTGCACCGCTTTTCGATTTTTATATAAAAGTAAAAAAAATAAAAGATTACGGGGAGGATTAACTCCCTATACAAAGAACTGAAACTAGATTTTTTTTCATCATATCTATACGTGCGGGGTGTTTATAGAATAGGTCTTTAAAAATCACATTGATGTTCCCAAAACTTTTTTTTTTAAGTCAATCGTTTAAAAGATATATTTATACTTCTAAAAGTGGTAAAATGTGTTTCCCCCCTCTAACTTTTAAAATAAGGGAGTGAAAATCTAAAATAAAGATATGCTGTAGATCTCAATAAACACTTAACGAAAATTGGTTTTAATGTGATATAGCCAGTTTTCGAGATATAGCACATTTTCAAAACCGCATATCGATCCCTCTGGGATGAAACGTAGTAAAAGCCAAAGGGCCATTTTTCAGTACGGCCGAAAAACAAAAATGGTAAAGTTTATTTCTGGTATATCTTTTGATTTATTTAATCTGTAATGAACCACTATAGCTCATTAAGCTTAGGTTTTTGAGTTGTTTGCTAAATAGAAACTCAAAATAACGTATATTCATTAGTTCCAGAAATGGCATGGCTTTTACTACAAAAATAAAAGTTGTAAATGGCTTCTACGACATTTTTCTTCTAATTGGCGACTGTAACCTTTTTTTTATTAAGTGGTATAAGATGTCACAATATGTTTTATCAAAGAGAGTATCGAATTAAAAGACAATTGTAACAAAGAGAAAGTGTAATTTAGTGTAGTAAATGCAGAACACATTTATGACCAAAATCATATAATTTAAATGTTATTCATTATATAAAAGTAATATTGTACTTTTTCTGACAAACACTAATAAAATTATCAAACTAAAATCAATATAACCTCTAAACTATGCAAAATAGGCAGTAAATCGAACCTAGTAATAATAATATTCTAATTCTCTGTTTTATTAAACTACGAGATACAACTGCGCACTGTGCACACACGAAAACAGGTAAGTATTCAACAAAAACATAGCTTAAAACAAATTGATATCGTAAAGTAATCATCATCATCAGCCTATCCCTGTCCACTGCTGGACATAGGTCTCACTTATGGCACGCCACTGAGCTCGATCTTCAGCTTATTGTTTCCACCCGCGTCAGCCAGCTTGCGTGTATCATCGCTTCATCTAGCTGGAGAGCGCCCTACACTACATTTGGCGAGACGCGGTCTCCAGTCTAAAACCAATAACTGTTGGGGTAGACCCCAACGGTTATTAGTTCTACGACAGATGTGACCAGCCCACTGCCACTTTAGCTTGCTAATCCATTGAGCTATGTCGATAACTTGGGTTCTCTAATGGATGACTTCATTTTGAATTCGATCCTTCAACAAGACTCCGAGCATAGCCTCCTCCATAGCTCGCTGAGCGACTTGAAATTGGTGAAACAGTTGCACTGTCAGAGTTCACGTCTCGGCCCCGTAAGTAACAACAGGTGGACGCACTTGTTAAAGACTTTCGTCTTTAGGGTTTGTGGTATGGGCGACGAAAAGACTCGACGAAGTTGTCCAAATGCTGCCCATCCCAGTTGTATCATTCTGCGAGCTTCCTTCTTGAAGTTATTTCTACCCAATTGCAAGATTTGGCTTAGGTAGATATACGTATCCGTGAACAACTTCGAGAAGAACTCCATTTAAAGCAGTCGGGGCCGGAATAACATTATCGTTCAACATGATTCTTGGTTTTATCCAAGTTCATACGGAGACCGATGCGTGGAGAAGAATCAGCTAGAGTGATCAGCATGTATTACAAGTCCTGCGCGGTTCCAGCCATGATGACCATATCGTCCGCAAACATCAAGTGTGAGAGGTGCTCGCCGTTTATATGTATGCCCCATCCTTTCCAATTCAGCGTCTTGAACATATCCTCCGACCACAAACCACTGCAAAATACTGTAAAAAGCGATAATGATCATTTCGGAAGCCATTTAAGGCATAGACAGGATAGTCAGTACTCATCAAAAGTATGAGCTAATAACTGAGTATAAGACTTTCGGCATCGATAGCGCTAACCAAGACTATAACCGTCTTACAAGCCGAAACAAACGGACTGTTACTGTCTGCGCAAGCAGTGTCCATAAATCAGTTTTAATTCGAAAATGATCAAGATAAAGTCAGTATAGAATTTGTCACTGATAGTGCAGCCACTTAATACATACTCAGGAGACCTACAACAAGATCAAAAGTATTGGCGATAACGTTAAGGTAAGATGGACGAAAACCCATGCATCATGTGCTAACAATATCACCGCTGACATACTTGCTTCAGAAAAAATGACACAACAGGTAAGCGACGATGTGATGAACCTTTGTAGACCGCTAGCAATGGAAGGAAGAGACCTATTACGTTGTCATACCGAAAATGAGCAGCAAAAGTTGTGGGACAGTGTGGACATGACAAGCTGTAAATATACAAAAGCAGCTTTTCCGAATTTAGACGGCAAAGTTACAAACAGACTGCTAATATTACAAAGACGTGATATTCGTATACTACATAGTAGGCCTCATCACGGAATACTGTAATCTAAATTATCACCTCTACATAATTGGCGCCACAGATAGTCGTCCTCTGTGTCAAGGCATCAAGGTGCATGCTTGAAAAAGAGACCGTGACACATGGGATCTCACAGTGCCCGTTCTTGGATGAGATAAGAGCCACAGCCAAGTTATACGACCGAGATACAGATGAAGAATACCAGACGCGGCAACCACAACGATAAGTATAAACAGTATCACTATTACTATCATCATCATCGCTATCTGCCTTAGCACTGCCACTGCACACAAACTCATCCACAGCTCGCAAGGCTTGGCAGCGGCTGGAAACAAAGAACTAAAGATCAAGCTCAGTTGCGTACCATAGGTGAGACCTATGTCCAGCAGCAGACAGAGATAGGCTGATGATTGTATTAAGACATTGATTTGTTTTAAGCTATGTTATTGTTAAATACTTACCTGTTTTCGTGTGTGCACAATGCGCAGTTTTATCTCGTACTTTAATAAAACAGAAGATTAGAAGATTTTCATTACTAGGTTCAATTTACTGCCTATTTGGCATAGGTTAGAGGTTGTGTTGATTTTGTGTTGATGTTGATGTTGTTGTGTGAATTTTATTAGTGTTTGTCAGAAAAAGTACAATATTACATTTATATAATGAAAAATATTAAAATAATATGAGTTTGGTCATTAATGTGTTCCTCATTTACAACAATAAATTTCACTTTCCTCTTATTACAATTGTCTTTTAATTCGATAATCCCTTTGATAAAACCAATTATTAAGTCTTATTCAACTTAATAAAAAAAAGGTTACAGTTATCAAGCTGAAGAAAAAAGACGTAGAAGCCATTTACAACTTTTTTTTTGTAGTAAAAGCCATGCAATCTCTGGAACTAATTAATGTAGGTTATTTTGGGTTTCTATTTAGTAAACAACTTTAAGACCTTAGCTTAATGAGATATAGCGTTAATCTATAATAAACATTATCGATTAAGTAAATCAAAAAATATACAAGAAATATAATGGCCTTTTGTTTCTACGTTTAGTCCTGAAGGGGTCGATATAATGTCTGTTACACTTTCATGCAGATTAAATGTTTATATAGATGACCTGAGAAAAATGTGTATAAGCCGTAATAAGCCAAATAAAAATGCGTCATGCTCTTTAAGACCAAAGTTAGCATTACTTTTCAATAGTCTCTTAGTAATAAAATGGTCGTACAAGCCATATTTTTAAAAGTCGTGGATTTTACGACGTAAATTGACATCGTTTATTTCTAATTTTTTACTTCAAAAATTGACGTAAAAGCCATATTTGATAATTTTGTGTCTTTTATTACAAAAAGTTAAAAAGTATTATTTTCTTACATTATATTATATTATGTCGTATTAACCATGACACCAAAAAATATGTCTCTTACTTCAGAAATTTGAATGTTTTTTTTAAAGTTGCTCATTACGACATTTTAAATCAAGAAACCCGGGTTTAGAGAAGGATTCGTAGCGTGTTGTAAAAGATATTTTTTTGCGAATTTAAACATTTTAAATATACAGATCGATAGAGCGCGCGATTCTGACTAAGAAACCGCTGAAAACAGATTTTGGTCAAAATGGCTTTTACGACGTTTCATCCCAGAGGGGTCGATATACGAGTATAACTTTGTTTGTCATATAAACACTGTGAAAAACAAAGTTATATTTTTGCTGGTGAAAAACGATAGTTATAAAGTACTTTAACGTAACTTTTTTTTTATAACTTATAGGCTAGCGTTTGACCACTATCTCACCTGTTGGTAAGTGATGATAACGTGTTGCGTTAGTATTACATCTAACACACCTGGATGATTTATTCAACATCTACTTGACAATATTATGAGAAATTCAGCAATAGCCCAATGGATAAGGTATCGGACTGGCGATCGAGAGGTCGTGAGTTCGATCCCCACCCATTGCACTATTGATGTGAACCCACTCCAGACACAAGCATATTTAGCTTAGTTGGAGGGGTTAACAAGAATACTAGTAATGTGCAACCCACATTGCTAGTAAGCTTTTCACTAAAAAAAATGTTTGATGCTTTTTTAGTTTTCACTTACCTACCTAATAATTTATTAGTTGGATGGATTAGTGCAATAAATAAGCAAGTAACCTACATAATTTGAATGGAACCCTCTACAACTTTATTCATGTACCTATAGCCCGTAGCCCGGGAACTTGACCTTGCGGCCATTTTCCTCTCAAGTCAACGACTACAATCATTTACCTACTCCCCAATTTAATTGTCAGCTATTTCCTGCAGTTGGCAACGTGTCTTCACCACGTGCCTATAAACACTTAATTAAACAAAGTGATAGTGCACAGTATATTATTATTCCACTACGTATAAGTATACCAGTTAAATAGGTATCTACGTCGCACCCAGTTCTGAAATGATTCATATCAGACCTATCTTATCGTCAAGGTTACCGTCAAATACCTCATTTACTAACTACTTTTCCATTCAGTGTAAAACCTGGTAAATAATGGTAAAAGTACGGATGGTTAACTGAAGCATAGAAAAGATAATAATATTACTGAAGCGTAGAAAGGTACCTAAGTATAAAACATCTAATGTGTTTCGGCAGCTATCCTTGAGAGCAAGTTCCCATTCTAGGCCTAGCGTGCTTACCATCTTCGACCGCATCATCAATTACCAACAGGTGAGATAGTTGTCAAACGCTAGCTTAGAAGATATAAAAAAATTATTAGTCATAATATTTTTGAAGTTGCTTCGGCAGAAATTAATGCGATCAGGCAGTCACCTCTTTCCAAATGTTTCCAATCTCATGCTGTTGTCTATTTTAAAAACTTTCCAATTTTCCGCCGAATATTTGCCTTTACGAGGTTTTTTGGTTTACGAGGTTCTGCCACGATTGGCACCACTATAATAGCTTGGTCTATTACATTTAGCAAAATTTTAACATGATACTTTGTAAGAACTAACAAATTATTTTTAATTTCCTAATAAAACTACTAATAAATAATTATACCAAAGAACCAAAACTGCACTAGTAATATAAACACCTGTCTAGATAACTGTGATAATAAGTACTAAGAGATGGTACTAAGTTACTTTTCTGGGCCCTAGGTCATGTTCCCGCCAAATTGAGCAAAAACAAAACAAACAAAGGCACAGCCTTTACCTTCCTTTTCTCGAAGTTACAATTTCCTGAGCGGTGCGGCGTCACAGATTATGATTGCGTGCCAATTTTATTCAGTCCTCACCTCACGGAAGATGTCCCTCCTTCTAAACTAATCTAAACGGATGACATACATCTTGTATGATCGTTGAAATCCTGTTTCAAATGGGTAACACATCTGTCTATTCATCATCTGCCAAGGCTAGCTGACCTGCGACTTCGGATGCATGGAATGACCTGTACGTATACTAATACCTAAACTTTCCTCAAGAGCTGCATCAATTCTCTGTACAATAAGGAACTATTAGCTCAGGGCCTTAAAAATCAAACACTACATTTTCAAACCCGGCGATAGGAGCATTATGTTCCGCCTTGCTACCAAGTGGTAGCGTACCACCATGAAGGAGAAAATCTGCGGCCAAAACCTTACGGTGTTCCGGCAGCGCAACCCTTGCGAAGCGGACAGTTCTAGGCCAGTGTGCTCACTATTCTTCGACCATACCATCGCTTACCACCAGGCGAGATAGTGGTTAAAAGCTACCCTATTATTAGACATAAAAATATAAAAAAATCAAGCCTTTACGACTTCAACAGAGGTCAGTAACATCGTTCGACCATCCGTGATTTTGTATGAAGTCCTTGTTTTAACCATATTTGGTGTAAACGCACAATAATCAATCTCATAATCTGTATCAAATGAGGCAGTCATGATTATCCCGTCAGAATCTGTCATCCGCCATTTATCTACTCCGTCCACGATCTGGTATAATCGATCCAATTATACAGGGTGATTACATAGTAATTGTCTACGATATTTACGAGTAGGTATAAGTAGGCGCCGGATCACCTTCTACGGGCTACAGTTATTAGCAGGTGCCATTTATTTACAGATAATAATGACTTAAGACATTTAATGAACAATAGTGGTGCTAAATAGATAGATGATGGTTTAACCCTATGGAAATCACCTTGTTTTATGCAGGTTGATATAATTTGCATTTGTTTTCTTTCTTTTATTTACTATCGGTTTTCCAGCTCATTGTGTCCAGTTACTGCGTGCGTTTGATATGTTACTCAGTTGCAAATACGGCTGAGGAGAGTCGAAAGGCACCATTAGGTTTTGGACGATAGATTTTCCAACTTATGGGTGGTATCTGGCTAGGTGGATATTAGACTTGTACCCCGCATTGCGCAGGTCATCACTCCACTTGGCCACTAGGTCATTTAATACAATACTACGTTCGCCATACGTGGTCTCCACTTCACTCGAGAAGTCGCCGCTTTAGTAACATTTATGATAAATAAATAAATATAACAGTATACTTACTTCACTATTGCTAACGCTTTGATTGATCGAGAGTACTGAGAAAAACAAGTTAGTAACTTAAATCAAGTGTGCGATCTTGAAACGTCGCACGCGCAGAATGCAAATGAGTGAGTATTCAAAATAGATAAAGAACGTTAAACCGATACAAGCGTGACTAAAGGTCGTACTAAACTGACATTGTGTGGCCTTGGTTTTATTTTTGGGGGAAATAATAAAGGAAGTGCTGAAGACAGTCCTTTGTACTTGTACGTATATGGAGTAGAACTAATTTTGCGCATTAGTTAACCAACAAACAAAGAATAACGGATGATATAAACTGTAACGAATATTACCACAGAAAGTCATTCGATATGATGGTTGATTAACATATAGTTGAATATTGTACGATAACCACTAATGTATTTTGTTTGGGATATTTTGATAACACCCAAATTTTGAATGTTATGTTCTACTTTCAACCTGTCTTACCTAACACCAAGCAAATTTCACATTATTTGCTACAAATCATAACAGTGCAATCTAGAAGTGTATTCAAGTCGCAATAGAATTATCGCGTACATTACTGTGCCTTAGAAGAAGTAAGTACCTAGGTACTGCTACTTGCCTTACCTGAAAAATAAATTGATTCAAATTGATTGCCTGTCCAAGAAATATTATGTCTCTCTTTATACAACAAATTATTAATGACATCCATTTATGTCTTTTCAATGACCATTCAATAATAACGCTATTACAGAACAGCGCACAGCGACAGAATAATATGAAGGAACGTGAACAGTCATAAGAAATACAAAGGTATAATTGTAAAGCAAATCGTTCAAAGTAGACGGACCTTATTTGGCATCCATCGTTTATAGAACGGCCTAGCTCTGTTATTTTCTAGGATGTGTGGTCCAGATATGGCCACAAATGACAGCCTGTGGTTATAGCCCTCGGACCTCTGTGGTGCAAGACATAAATGTATGTCTAATGGGGTCTATTAATAGACCCCATTCAATAAGGTGTTTGATTGTATTCCATTTGAATTGAACATTCAGTTAAGCGCAGTAGTTAAAGGCAGATTATATAGGTAAAGCACCTGAATTATAATTTATGATCGTACAAAACGAAAAAAACCGACTACACATGCCGCGATAGTGAAAATATCCACCAGCCATAATCATATATGTCATCGAGGTATCAAATTTGTTTATTTGTTTATCCTCATATCTCCGATATGATTATCAGATATCAATAAAATTTGAATGGGCATAATCTCTCGAACAAAAAAAGATTTTTTCAAATCGGTTAAGATTTGACGGAGTTCTGAGTTAACAAACATAAAAAAAACTTCCTTTTTTGTGAAGTCGGTTAAAAAGAAAAAACTTATCAATGTTGTTTAAACTTTTATCAGGTTACAAAGAAAATCCATTACCTCCAAGAACCCCAAGACAGACAACTTTTAACCTAGGTTCAAAGTTGTAGCCGGGATCGGACGATCTGATTAGTTCAAGCTTGGTCGATTGAACTTTCTTCTTGACCCCTACCTTTACAACCTCACCACAAATGGGTGTATATTTTGCTTTATTTTGCTTTATAGAGCGTCCGAGCGTAGGTGGTACTGAATTATATCACATGTAGCTTGTATCCAGGTACCGATCGCAATAAACATTCTGTCAGTTAAGCCTTAAATCTCAGCGTGGCAGTAGGACACTGTATAGTGTCAGCCTGGCATTCTGTGGCCTGGGGTGGAAGTCTCTACATTAATAGCGATGCGTCTTGTCATCGCATACGTCTGCTAGAATGAGATGCAGCTAGCATAACCATAGCAACCCAGCAACCCAGCTGGGTTGCTATGGTTAAAACCTCAGCGGAGGTTATTTCACTATTTTGACTTCGAAATCAGAGTTCATCGTGGAAAAAAAATATTTTATTAAAAGCTGAGTACTAAATACAGCATGTGATATAAAATACCATTATATTATTATTATTCGGTACAAAATGAAACAGTATAATCGCATGGGAATTCCGAGTGCCTGGGGTAAAAAAATATGATGTACTTGAGTATGTTTAAATTTTGATCGAAAATAGTATGTATTGTGGTAAAAGTTTTTAAATTATTTAATTTTTATAACTAAATATAACTGATAGGCTAGCATTTAACCACTAAAAACATGAATTAATGAATAAATAATGCCGTATACTGACTGTTTCTGATTACATAAAAACATACCAAGTATATAATTTGCTACGTATTTATGTTATGAGAAAGAGAAAAGAGAAGATTTTAAATATTGCTGACGTTGCTGACCGTAGTAACCATATGCACTGATGTACCTAATCTGATGCACGAATGAATCACCGCGTGGATCGGTAATTTTAGCAACACCCTTTATTGTGGGTCTATTTTTAGCTCATTGTGAGTTTGTGAGTGGACACAATTAATAAAATCCTATGACTAAACTAAACTTTTACTTTGGAATAAAATAATATAAATATATTGTTACCACGAACTCATCGGTGATATGGCAAAATACAATGTAAAAATTAAATTCTGACTTAAAATAAGTAGGATAAATTAGTATAGACAATAGACGATCATTTTCCTAACAGCGATCTCTTCAAGACAATGTTTGGATAGATACAAACTAGTTTAAGTTACGTTTAGTTTGTTATTGGGAGTAACCAGTCAATTAAGCTACTCTAAGCAAGCAGGCAAATTAAATATGAAACCTATTTACCTCACACAGGTGACCACTTCTGACATGAACCATTTGACATGACATGCCAATAAAGAATCACATATGACAATCGAGATGTTCGACGTACTTCGTTACCATTGTGGATGTGTAATTTCAAACAAAACATCTCAAACTAGTTTTTCCTCTAAAACCAACATCCTGTGGTTTTAAAATGATCGTGCAACCACAAAACTATTTATAAGACTTCTTAGTATTGTACCGTAAACCTAGTGAAATCACTCCGCTAAAATAAACCACTTTGATTATTCTTACGTAAATAATTAATTAATAGACTTTAATTTTTTAAATAAATAAAGACAGGAAATAGACGTATTTCCTGTTAAAATTGTCAAGATAGACACCTACATGTCGTCTACACTGTAGTTACTGACATTAAACTTAAAACATAAAATAAAAATGTCGGTGAAATAAATATGTAAATGATATGTTGAACATTTAATTTAAATATCGTTAAATATAATTCGCTATAATAAAGCTGTCTAAAGTGCGGATATGACTTCACATCGACACATTATGTTCGCTTTTATAAAATGTGAAATTATGTGCAGTGGTCGAAGACCCTAGCAATTATTTAAATTTATACCATGTTATGGTATACGTACACTTGAAAAGATGCGCTAGGTGTATTTCGGTAGGAACCTTATAGATTTTTAATAAACTGGCCAAGTGCAAGTCGGACTCGCACTAGTAGGGTTCCGTACCACACTACAGTATTTTATAAGATCGAGCAAAAAATACCACTATAATTTTTCGCCATTTTATTTCTTATAACGCCATCTAACGTCTAACAAAGGTGTTAGGGATCGACATTTCAATATAACGCCATCTATGGGACGTTTCCCTAACTAAGCGTTCATAGACGGCGTGAAATGCCGAAAAAAACACGTTTCTTGTATGGGGGGACCCTCTATTATTTTTAACTTAATTCTGTTTTTAGTATTTGTTGTTATAGCGGCAACAGAAATACATCATCTGTGAAAATTTCAACTGTATAACTATCACGGTTCATGAGATACAGCCTGGTGACAGACGGACAGACAGACAGACAGACAGACAGACAGACAGACAGACAGACAGACGGACGGACAGCGGAGTCTTAGTAATAGGGTCCCGTTTTACCCTTTGGGTACGGAACCCTAAAAATTAAAGACCTTGAATGTAGGAAAACCTGCAAAACCACAAAATAAAACATCATTTCTTTCGATTTTGCTTTTGAGAAAACCAAAAGCTTACTATGAAACCTAATTATGTAAGGTAATAGAATATTAGATAAAAAATAAACTGGCCAAGTGCAA
Source organism: Cabera pusaria (assembly GCA_954871355.1). Lineage (NCBI taxonomy): Eukaryota > Metazoa > Arthropoda > Insecta > Lepidoptera > Geometridae > Cabera > Cabera pusaria. The sequence continues at coordinate 6,327,321 of OX940891.1, forward strand.
GTCGGACTCGCACTCGTAGGGTTCCGTACCACACTACAGTATTTTATAAGATCGAGCAAAAAATACCACTATCATTTTTCGCCAGCAAAAATAATAATTAATAAACATTGTATTTCTTATAACGCCATCTAACGTCTAACAAAGGTGTTAGGGTTCGACATTTCAATATAACGCCATTTATGCGACGTTTACCTAACTAAGCGTTCATAGATGGCGTTACATTGAAATGCCGAAAAAACACGTTTCTTGTATGGTGACCCTCTATTATTTTTATCTTTATTCTGTTTTTAGTATTTGTTTTTATAGCGGCAACAGAAATACACCATCTGTGAAAATTTCAACTGTCTAACTACCACGGTTCATGAGATACAGCCTGGTGACAGACGGACAGACAGACAGACAGACGGACAGACAGACGGACAGCGGAGTCTTAGTAATAGGGTCCCGTTTTACCCTCTGGGTACGGAACCCTAAAAAACAATATCAGATCACAGAAATATGATTTTTTTTTATTTTTTTTGTGATCAGCCCCCTGATTCTCAATAATTCGAAAACCTATTCGGATTCGGAAGCTTCATTTTTCATTTTGAATATTAATTAATTCGTGAACTAAATGTCGGTTGTTGCGGAAACCTTTCCAATTAGAATCACTGATTTTTTCGAATTGAAATATCAAAAGTAACCGATCGTAGCATTGTGAATTGCAAAGATTCAAGTCGAAGTAAAGGCAGTTTTCGAATCCGAATTTGCCTACAAATGATTGAGAATATGCTGCTGATCAGATAGGTAGTATAAAGGTACTTACAACACAGTAGCACAGAATAAATAATAGTACATACAGTAATAACTATCTGTGACCTACGCGGTATCCAGTTATCCACAAAGCTGGTATTGACCATATAAAGTGAGTCATACTTTCATGTAATTTAAAACGCTTGATTACTGTACAATGAAGTGTCTGCGACAGCAACGGTAGCGTATGAAACTGGTTCGCAAATAACTGATGTAATTTAATATGACATTTTTTTAACAACGAATCGTGTAGTAACTTGAATGTAAATTAGCGGATATTATGCTTGTGCTTGATTGCACATGACAAAGGCACGTAAGTACAAAGGAAATATTTGATTACGGTACCTGGGGCATACTATTTACAAGGGCATATTAATATTGTGACAAAGGCAGGCACATTGTTATTTTCGACTTATTGGGTCGAAGGAATCGTTGTCGAACGCAACACAGAAAGAAAGATGATGCCGATCGACGGCATTACAGCAGCACGGCAACATCGCTTTCTCCGCCGTGGTAGGCCATTATTATTGTTCAAGGAGCTTGAGAAAATGACTAGTCCATAAAAGTAAGCCCCATAATATTATGCATAAATTATGACAGATAAACCGATAAATCAAAATCACCACAGCGAAATTAGAAGCAAAAGTAAAATCCAAACGTGCAGAACTGTATGTACATCAAATCATAAACTATTACCCATATAACCCTTAACTAACTGAGTTAAAACAATAACTTATAGCAACAAGTAAACATTCGAATATCAGGTCGGTTGTTAAACACAATAGTAAACAAAGGATTCCAAGATTTCCCTGCTCGTCAGCCAAATTCAACACAATATATTCTGGGAATATTATTCGTACTACAGTTATTTCGTAGTACGTTGTTCTGGGATAGTCTACTATTTACTCTCGTTTACGTAAGCAAGCCTAAGAGACAATCGGCGTGGCAGGGTTATCGTGTAATTCAATTAGACAATCGATACCTACTATCGCTTGACTAGACATAGAACAGGTACGAAGGGCAACGCCACTGAAGTCAATGTAAGAAACTTTACTAAAACAAATTGGCTGTTGACTAAAAAATCAATCTTACAAGTTTTAAGAGCTTTAATCATCCATATTAAAGTGATATCTATTGTATCTTGTGATATTAGTGTATATTCGAGGACCTTCGGCTAATTAGTATTAAATTATAATTTGTGCATTTGGGTCAAAACGAATGAACATAATAAAACTGGCAAAGTGCGAGTCAGCATCGCGTCTCTTATCGCACACTTAGGGAGGGTTCCGTACAATACGAAACATAACAGAGTTTCAACCTCATATATTTGATTAATTGATATTACCAAGAATATTTGGTTTGGTCGCGATCTAGAAAGACGGGGCTCGTTTACTAGCGCCATCTATGTCATTTTGCCGAAACTAATTAGATAGATGGCGTTTATAAACACGTTTTTTGTATGGGTCCCCCCTTTAATTTTTAATTTTATTTTGTTTTTAGTATTTGTTGTTCTAGCGGCAACAGAAATACACCATCTGTGAATATAATTTCAACTATTACGGTTAATGAGCTATAGCCTGGTGACAGACGAACAGACAGACAGACAGACAGACAGACGGACAGCGGAGTCTTAGTAATAGGGTCCCGTTTTACCCTTTGGGTACGGAACCCTAAAAACAAGACGGAACAGCGAACACCTGTATGAATGTATCCTATACATTTTTTCACCGAAACAACTGCAAGATGATGTGCGTAAAGGAAATCTATGATACCACTAAGAAAAAATCTTCCACATATCCTAGATAAGACAGGTAAATAAAGACAGATTTAGTGCAACCCTAAACGGCGTAGTTTTAGCAATAATAACTTTACTGTTTGAGTAGGATGGGAATCGGCACGTGTTTTGTAAATATGAGCTCTTCACTCGAGACTCGAGTGTTGTGAATGTTGTGATCCTTGCGATCGTGAGAGCTACGTGAATAAGTACTTACTACTTATGAGTATATCTGCCTAGCTTCACGTAACAGGTAAGCTCTAGACTTATTGAACATATATATTTTATGCTTTTCTAGTATTGACATAGAAAAGATAATAATACTACGTATTGATCAATTCATTCCACATAGAAAAAACACAAATCACTTGTTACGAATTGTGGTTATTACTGCTTTGTTATTTTATGATATTACTATGTATTATATTAGGTGTGCCCTTTCTTTGCTGTTTGTGAAGTCAGGCAACAGATCAAGCATGAGTGAAAATACAGGTCATGGTAAATTCACCATCTAGATAGTTGTATCTACTCGTAGATCATCATCGCTTCTTTCTTTAAGTGGGGTAATCCTCACGGGTACCACACCACCACGGCGGCAGTGATGTGGTTATGTCGGACTCCAACCGACTAAAACCACACCGTGTTCCACCAGGACGCCTTTGTGCCGAGGCTGTGGGTATACTTACGTAGGTACTCGTCCGCAGGCGTTGGTCCGTGAGGACCCCTCCTCTATCTCTCTCTCTCTCTCTACTACCTCCTATGACTCTGACTCCTATGGCGGAGATGGAGATACTCCGTCTATACCCCGCGTCTGAGAAGCATCACATCGAGGCCGTATGTGGTCGGTAGATATAACCGTGTCCTACCCCCGGCCTCTGGGGAATGAAATTGCACCGATCAGAGCAGTCGACCGATGCTACAGTGCTACAAGTATAACTTGGCGATGGTGGTTTTTGGAACTAATTATTTTAATTGAAACTGTGATTTTGACGTTTGAAAGATTACCGCGACATTATTGTTGATAAATCTGCTACATTAAAATAGTTCAATAATGCCAAAAGTAATTAAAAGTGGTTTAAGAGAAACTGTTATCAAAGTACAAAGTAAAAGCACAGTGGCGCACAGGCACGCCAAGTTATACTTGCCGGACTGTACTTGTATTATTATTTATTCTGTGCCAATGCAACCTACGGGCATAGAAAAGATAATAATACTACGTACGACGGGTGTATTACATCGAGGCTTGTACTGTTATTTATTCTGTAATTGAGGTGCAAAATTTTTGCAACCTAGAGTAACACAACACTGTACCTACCTACATTATACTTTGTACCACTTTGTGCTGTACCAGAGTCTTCCATAGTATCTGATATGGGTAGACGTCATTGCTTCATCCGAAGTAAGTAAGAAGTTCTTCGTTTCGTGAAGTTTGTCAAAGAACGCATGAAAGGCAAAATAACTGGAATGCCAAAGGCAAAATGAAATTGAAAATATATTAATCTGGCCATTTGTGCAGACTATCTTCGATCTACTGTTCCCAATCTCTCGCATTGAAAACCAGTTATCCTTCGAATTTCGATTATCCTTGTGATACAGTTAACTTTATGTAGGTGAAGTTAGTAATTGCTTATTTATTGCCACAGATCGTTTTTAATTTGGTGTTATGTTGTGGTGTGTTGATTTTATTGTTTTGATTTATTGGTTGTTACTTTTAAAGTGCGTCGTAAAATGATAACTTAAGATATTTTTATGCGAAGAAAGAATATGTGGTAGGTAATAATAATAACAGTCTTACACATATATTTTCTTTTTAATTTTCATGGAAAAATTCGTAATAGTTTTGTCCAGCCAGAAACATAGATTACATTATATTATTAAAGAAAACGGTTGTGCACTTACGGGTTTTGTCATCGGAATTGCTCGACCAGTCCGAAACTGCTCGGAGCAATTGGATGACAAAACCCGTAAGTGTACAATCGTTTACAATAAAAATATTATGTGTGATCCTCACGATACATTTAATAATCAAATTGTTTGTCCCATAATAGATTTTAAAACAAAATATTGCGATTTTACCGACTTCAATCAAAAAGGAGGAGGTTCTCAGTTTATATATTACACATATTTTTTAAATTATTTATTATTTATTCTGTGGTGTTACCGAGTTTTATAATAGGTATTACATTTCTACAAGAAAATAAAAATCTTCAAAGTTGAGGACATAAAACAAGTAATATTTCAAAAAACCTTTTTACACACAAGCTTTTACATAACCTAGGGCCAGAGTAAGTCAAAACAAATCCAACGAGCCCAAACACGACGGGTATAACATGTGTTGTTTAGGAATTCCTTTGGCCACCTTCCAGCTTCATCATCAGATCAGCACCATGTCGCTTCTTTGCTTCAATAACATGACAAGTGCGAAAAAACTCACATTTTATTTAATAATTTAAATCGAAGAAGAACATTTTCGGGTACCTATGTAAAATTTCTGCTCTATCGGTAACCTGAAAGTCGCTCTAAAATCAATCACAAGATTTCTGATGAACAAAATCTGTCAGATAATTTTCCAATGCTATGTATGATATGTATTTATCAGGAGCCAGTGAAATAAGCCCTAATAAGTATTTTCCAGGTGTTGCCATGCCATGTACAAAAAGCCATTAAAAGTGTTAACGTCCCATCCCATACCGCGACCAAAGAACTCCTCGTAAAACTTCCACTGGTCGTAAAATGTAACCTAATTTGGTAGATTAAAGTCTGTCTCTTCAATTAAAAGATGGACTTTGAATTTTAATTTTGCTTCACAAAGTTTTGATTCAATTATTGCATATTTTTCCTTTTGTACGTTTCGAAAATTTTTCAAATGTCTACCTTTTTTCAACCGACTCCCAAAAAGGAGGAGGTTCTCAATTCGTCTGGGTTTTATTGTACGTTTGTTACGAGATTACTAAGTCGGTTATAAACAACTCATAATTCTGATTCTTCCGAGCAACCTCAACATGCTCAACTATTCATAGATAGGATAGTTTTAGTAAGTTCCCCAGAACCCGTTGACCTGTTCCATGAAACAGGGTCAAGTAAGGTAAGTAGCACACAGCGTCCCGGGGGAGGCTGGCGCCAGGCTGGGTCAATGGGCGGCTGAATGCCAGATATGTCGCATTCACTTTTCACCTATTGACTTTGAAGGTACAAAGGGTATCAACACCAATATTATAAATGCGAAAGTCAGTTTCTATACCCGCGTATATGCACAAATTTTTTGAGTGAAACTTATTAAGACGTTGTATACCTACCTATTGAATTTATTTGATGTCACACAGAGGGGAAACGTAAAACCTTTTTGAACTAACATAATCCACATCAGAAAAACACAGGATTTCATACGGTGATAAACACACAAGTCCTAATAATCACTGGTAGGTATAAATGTATAGAATTTGAGTCGGCCTGATAATCGGCTATACAAAATATCTGACGTAGGTACTCTACACTCAGTCAGTGCATATCAACGCGTGTTCATCGCTGTCCTATCACTTCAGAATCTGAAAGTTATTACAATTCGCACGCAGATTTAACGGACAATAAAATTGTAGTATAACTACCGTACACAGACGGTTACGCTTTCGCTTTCTAATACCCACGAAAACTATAATAATTGTGGCTATTAACATGAGCCTAGATCACGTAGCTTATTTCGACTGCTACTTATCACGGCTACTTTAATTCAATACGTAAGTAGATCGATATTTAGAGTAGATATTTTATATGTTATAATTTTACATTGCACGCCCGAAATGGGAAAACTGTTGATTCACGTTACTACACATAAGACCTTGTACCCATGTACTCGTACTTTCTTCACAGTTAATGCAATAAAGAACATTCTTTCTTCTTCTTATTATCGACTCTATGTCATTGACAGAGCAAAACGTAGTTCTATAAGGTCGTTTAAAAAACTAATAGAACCGACTTCAAGTGCCGCGCTATTAATTTTCAGTACCAAGTTTGAGGTGTTTATCTCCATATCTTTGGAGCTGCTTATCAGACCTGGATAAAATTACCATGATACAACACTTGGGATATCTCCTTTCCAACAAAAAATAATAATCAAAATCGGTTCATAAACGACAACGTTATCCGCAAACAAACAAAATAAACTGGCCAAGTGCAAGTCGGACTCGCACTCGTAGGGTTCCGTAACACAGTAGAGTATTCTATAACTATGATTTTTCACAACCAAAAAATTAACTTTGTTTTTCATAGTGTTTGTATGAAAAACAAAGTTATATTTGCGGTCGCTATATCTCAAAAACTGCTGAACTAATTACTTTAAAAGTTATTACACACATTTTACCACTTTAGACGCGCCTACCTTTTAAATGATTGACTTTGAGAAGAAATTATTTTCGGAACCTCAATGTATGGGGTGTCTATGGATAGGTCTTTAAAAATGTTTAAAGACCTATCCATAGACACCCCACAACCCACGTATAGGTTTTAAGAAAAAAAATATTTTTTTTGTTTCAGTTGCATGTAAACTTTTAATTTTTTATAAAAATCGGAAAGCGGTTCACATAATACTATCCTACCTATCATGTTTCAATGCTGTAGTCCTAATCGTTTCAGAATAAAATGGCTGTGACATACGGACAGACATACAGACAGACATGACGAATCTATAAGGGTTCCGTTTTTTGCCATTCGGCTACGGAACCCTAAAAACACAGTCGAATTGAGAACCTCCTTTTTTGAAGTCTGTTGAAAAGTATATTGGCGCTAAGTAGTATAAGCCTAGGCATCAACAGTATCTAGTGGTAAGTGGTGACAATAGCCAGGATGTGCGGTCTCTTGACCGTTCACCTCACCGCGCAGCGCATCCGGCGCGAGGTGTTCATACAATGGAAACGAGGACAGACGAGACTAGATTTTCATGGACTTCATTCATCTGTGTGTATCATCAACTACTTAAGGTACGGCCTCCTGCGATCTGCGGCCGCGATCTCGGTACTTTTCAATTGTTTTCTGATCGCGTTTGATGTAAACCAGTCGTTACAAATACGAGTACTACTGCGCTATCTGATCGCCGCCTAGATCGCGCACGCAGGACGCTGCGGTATGTCCGTACCTTTACTTACTTATTATATGAAGATATTATAATCTGGTTGAGGGCCCGGTGGTGTGAGTGGGAGAACGGTTGGCTTTGATGCCAGTAGTAGTTCAAACCCCGCCGCGCCCGAATGGACTTTTCTATAGAAAAATGTATGTGCGAAAAATAACCGACTTCAAATGCCGCGCTATTAATTTTCAGTACCATGTTTGAGGTGTTTATCTCTGGAGATACCAATCAGATCTTGATAAAATTATGGTACCACCCCTGGGATATCTCCTTTCCAACAAAAAAATAATAATCAAAATCGGTTCATAAACGACGAAGTTATTAGCGAACAAACATAAATATATATAATATATATTTCGGTCGAATTGAGTAACCTCCTTTTCTGGAAGCTGGTTAAAAAACGTCTAATAACATTAAATAGATCATATCAATGATTAGATTAAATATAAAGAAGCATAATTTAACGCTTGGAATTTAAAAAAAATCAAAAGTAAATCGATCGTCGATGTCAGTAACACTAATAATTTAAGATCCTTTACAACACGAAAAAACCGACTTCAAATGCCGTGCTAACAATATCAGTACCAAGTTTGAAATGTTTATCTCCATATCTCTGAAGATACTCATCAGATCTCGATACAATTACAAAGGGGCCCAACGAAAAGTAATGTTCATAAATGACAGAGTTCTGAGGTAACAAACATAAAAAATATATAATATATAATAAACATATAATAAGCACGTGAGAACCGCTTCCTTTCTTGTGAAGTCGGTTAAAATAATTTAGGTTCGTTTACAAAACGAAAATCATCGACTTGAAATGCCTTCGAACTTCTTTTTTGTATGAGAGGGTTTACTTCCCGTTTAGTCCAATTGTACAATTTATCGAGATCTGATAAGTACCTATCTCCTGAGACAAATATTACAAACTTGCTACTGAAAACTACCAGCACAGAATGTGAAGTCGGTGTTGATTTTTTTGCGTATATGGGTAGCGCTTGACCTTTATCTCACCCGATGTCAAGTGAAGATGCGGTCGATGATGTAGCTTTATTATCTTCACATATAGTGTTGATGTCTTACCCTTCCTACAGTACCAGGGCCTCACGAAATGTTTGTGTTATTTCAGTTGTGGTGGACGTAGACGACAGGCCAGTCTGCGTGGAAATCTGTGATACTGCTGGACAGGTGAGTTAAACTACATTACATTCATATTCTAGTTTTTTAACCGTATTAAGCTTTTACTTCTAAAGCATTTACAATTTAAAAGACTGCGGTGGGCAGTGACTGGACTGGAAAAGAAGAGCAGGAGATCGGGCTCAGTGGCGTATCTTGGCAGAGGCCTACGTCCAGCAGTGGACTGATACCGGCTGATTATGATGATGATAATGAAAGACTTTGCGAGATAATGTCTGGTAATCAAGGCAGACGGTCTTTAACTGTTTATTGTCTTGTCTATGCTGTAGGTAGTTGGATCAATAATATTCCACAAATTACCCCTACAGTCACAATACTGCTTTTATAGCTTTACATCGAGTAGATCGTTTTTCTTTGTGAATCTCGTGTTTTTTTTAATTCGCACTGAATAAACTATACGATAAAAGTCCACATGTGCCCCTATCACAAAGACCTCAATAAAAAGTTAACATCTATGCAGGTAGAGAAACTGTGGGAACGACATACAGTCACACAAAAAACTTTAATCTTATTGTTGGTGCAGTGAGGGAACGGAGTATTTAAAGATTTTTTTTCTATGTAACAGTAACTGGATTAGCAAAATGCTCATCTGATGGCAAACGATGATGCATGCCTATGTCAAGTTCTGAGGCACGCAAAACTCAGGATTGCAAGATTTGCGCGTGACCGCACTGCGCCTGTTACCTTTAAGGATTTACACTCTATAAATTAGAAAAAAGTTCGAATGTTCCCAGGTGTCACTGCGGGAAAAAGATAATGCCCAGTAGTAACTGTTGGTCACATTTATGACAATTTTGTTCCCAGTTGTCACTGACAAAATTTGACAACTTTTCACAGCTGGTGGATGGGAATAAAGATTAATTCCGAGATGTCACAGATTAAAGCTCATTTTAGACTACTGAGACTACTATAAGATATATTAGCATATAGTTTAGAGTGCAACAATATATGTACTATTAATTAATTAAATTTGTTACTATGTGAGTTTTTGCCAAATAAACGATTTTCTTTCTTCTTTCTTTCTTACTAAGTATACTATATAGCGGAATAGTATAGCGTAGTCTGAAATGCGCTTAAGTTGGAAGTGGGTTTGAATATTACGTATCGATTATTAAAATAATTGGTAATTGTTTCAAAATGAATATAATAATATCTTTCAATAATTACTTAGCATGGGGGAGGGGCGCGTGCTTGCCTGTCCGACACAAAAAAGAGGAAAACAATAAATATCTCAATCGGTGCCGACTCTATGGGAATGGCGCCACAGGTCAAAACAAGTAAAAATAAACAACCGACTTCAAATGCTGCGCTATTATTAGAGTACCAAGCTTGAGGTGTTTATCTCCGATATCTAGATGAAATTACTATTACCACCCTGAGGATAAGTATCGCCTTTCCAACAAAAAAAGAATCATTCAAATCGGTTCATAAACGACGAAGTTATCAGCGAACAAACTTAAAAAAAAAATATACGGTTGAGTTGAGAAACCTCCTCCTTTGTTTTGAAGTCGGTTAAAAATGTCCCACTTGTCACTAGTATCGACAACAGGGATTTTTTCCCATTTGTCACCAGTGCTGATAAACATAGTAGAGCAGACAACTGGGAACCTTTGAAAGGGATTTTTCTGGGGACCTTTGATTATATCGTACATACCGGTACAAGCAGATGCTTTTATATGCATAGACATGAATAAACTGGCCAAGTGCAAGTCGGACTCGCACTCGTAGGGTTCCGTAACACAGTTAGTGTTTGTATGAAAAACAAAGTTATCTTTGCGGTCGCCATATCTCAAAAACTGCTGGCTGTATCTCGTTCAAACCAATTTTCGTTTTTAGTTTTTATTGAGATCTACAGCATATATTTTTTTTAGATTTTTCACTCCCATACTTTAAAAGTTAGAGGGGGGGAGGGGGACACACATTTTACCACTTTAGACGCGCCTATCTTTCAAATGATTGACTTTAAGAAAAAATGATTTTAAGAACCTCAATGTCATTTTTGAAGACCTATCCATAGACCACACACGCATAGGTTTGAAGAAAAAAAAATTTTTTTGTTTCAGTTCCATGTATGGGATGCTCCTCTTAAACTTTTATTTTTTTTACTTTTGTATAAAAATCGGAAAGCGGTTCACAGAATACATCTACCTACCAAGTTTCAACTCTGTAGTCCCAACAGTTTCGGAATAAAATGGCTGTGACATACGGACGGACAGACAGACAGACAGACAGACATGACGAATCTATAAGGGTTCCGTTTTTTGCCATTCGGCTACGGAACCCTAAAAAGCAATATTCGTTGGTGAGTTCGCCGAATTCGGCGATCATCACACCACACCGCATCCATTTAGCGAAATGCACGTGCTATTTTTTTATACGGCAAAAAGTTGTGTTGTATGATCATCAGATCCTGACAAACATTACCTAGCACAGGTGATGCTGTTACTGACTCTTCGTGGGAATCAGCTGACTGGCTTTTTAGGGTTCCGTACCCAAAGGGTTAAACGGGACCCTATTACTAACACTCCGCTGTCCGTCTGTCTGTCTGTCTGTCTGTCTGTTTGTCTGTCTGTCTGTCTGTCCGTCTGTCACCAGGCTGTATCTCATGAACCGTAATAGTTATACAGTTGAAATTTTCACAGATGATGTATTTCTGTTGCCGCTATAACAACAAATACTAAAAACAGAATACAGTTAAAAATAATAGAAGGTCCCACACAAGAAACGTGTTTTTTTTGGCATTTCACGCCATCTATGAACGCTTAGTTAGGTAAACGTCCCATAGATGGCGTTATATTGAAATGTCGATCCCTAACACCTTTGTTATACGTTAGATGGCGTTATAAGAAATAAAATGTTTATTAATTATTATTTTTTACTGGCAAAAAATAATAGAGGTATTTTTTGCTCGATCTTATAAAATACTGTAGTGTGGTACGGAACCCTACTAGTGCGAGTCCGACTTGCACTTAGCTAGTTTATTGAAGTTATATTTCTTTTGGCGCGTTTGGAAAAAATATTTTAGTAACAGCGCACACACCGACACCCAAAAAGCGACATGATGAAGTCAGCTGTTTTTACGATGCGCGCGCACACCGACAGCACTGAAGTTAGCTGATAAGAGCCCTCGCACATTACGGCCACCAGTCGCCGCCACTAAACGCGACCACCAGTAGTTCGGCTAGACCACTACACGCCGCCACCAGTGGCAGCCACTAGTGGCCGCATCAAGCCACCAGTGGCTGCCACTTGCGTCAGACACTAGCTGCAAGTATCTCGACAGAGGTAGACGTGTAAAATGAGGAATCGGATCCGTGGACATCATGCACGTGCATTCAGTACGCAGCTTACAACAAGACTAGACCCGGGAGACGGGATTGGGGAGCGGCGCGCAGGGGTGGGAAGAAGCCGGCAACTGTGGCCGTGTATGCGCACGAGTCGAACGACAAAACGCAGCCACAAGTAGCGAGCGCGCTCGACTCTCGCAGCTTGTGGCTCGGACGCGGCCACTCAAGCGCTCAGTGTGCGCCGATTCTATATAAAATGTATGAAGAAACGCGTCCGCAGGTTGTGGCGGCCACTAGTGGCTGAAGCGTGGCCGCCACTAAGTGGCCAGTGTGCGGGGGCTCTAACTGTCCCTCAAATTTTCATTCTTTTTACCATGCTACATGCTTTTACAAGCAAAGAGTTGTGGTATACAGGATGGAATCTTAAGCTATTTTTGTTAACCGACTTTACAAAAAAGGAGGAGGTTCTCAATTCGACTGTTTTTTTTTTATGTTTGTAACCTCTGAACTCCGTCAAATCTTAACCGATTTGAAAAAATCTTTTTTTGTTTGAGAGATTATGCCTCCCGTTCGGACCCATTAAATTATGTATTGTAATCCCATTATCGAACTATGACAATTATCTCTGGAGATATGGGGATAAACAATATAAACAAATTTGATGACCTTGATACCTCGACGACATGATTATGACTAGTGGATATTTTCACTAAAGGTACGGCGACACCGCGGCGTCCAGCGATCTGCGGGCGCGATCTCAGTACTTTTCAATTGTTTTCTCGCGCTTGGTCTGAACCAGTCGGTATAAATACTACTGCGCCACAGTTTTAAAATCATATGATTGTAAAACTGTGACTGCGCTATCTGATCGCCGCCTAGATCGCGCACGCAGGACGCTGCGGTGTGTGTGTCCGTACCTTAACGCGGCATGTGAAGTGGGTTTTTTTTACGTTTTGTAAAAGATCTTAAATTATGTTACGCCAAAGAAGTATACTTAGGTAACTTCTTACGTGCGTACCTACATACACAAACATGTTTTTTTTTCTATTTTTGTGAGATGTAGTCTAAGATGGAATTGTGCTTATTATTTGGAAATGGAAGACAGAATTGGCAAGAGGCTTTGGACGAGGATCTTAGTCCAGTCCAATCTGCCATAGATATCTATGACTCAGCGCAACTATTCCAAACCATCTTGAGATGCCATGCCGGAAATCGGCGAATGGATTGACGACATGTCTTTGTCTTGTGTGTGGTTGGAGCCACGACCAAAGCCCACCCACCAGTGGTCACCCATTTGTCACCACCCAGGGATCAGCTGTAGTGTAGATTAAAGTACTAGGCACACAGGAACACAGGAAGGCAATAACGACCTTCTTGTGTATGGCAATGATCCCAATTTTTTTATAAGACATGCAAGAACTTCACTAGAATATTTCTAACATTCAACATAAAATATATATTGCGGGAATTATTATTCTACATTCGTACGCTAAAAATGAGTGAAAAGGAAAACTCTCTAGGGTACAATGGATATGTCCTACCTATTTATTCTATTTTATTCTATTATACAGTCCTCAACTCTTCTCTTGAAGTGTTTGGTGAAATACCGAACAACAGTTTAAAACTTTTTCATAGCCTTGTTCGAATTTCAAAAATAGTGATAATAATATATTGTATTATAAATTATACTATATTATAATTTGGTGGACTTTTATCTCGCTGACCCCTTGGCTCTCTACACCGAGGCACGATAAGATTCCATAAATATAAAGTCTGAAATCTTCAAAACAATAAAATTAAGGTAGTAAGATGACAGCCACAAATCGTGTCAATAAATCGTAGCGTTTTTTCCGTCCGTAGGTAGAGGTACCTAAAGTGAAAATACACAAGGGTGCTAACAACGTAATACATTTATGCGATGCGTTTAGTGTCTTTGTAATAAAATTAACTTTATCGTGTGAAACATCTGATTATGTAAAAGTGCGTTTGGTGACTTGACTACTGAATAAATGTGACCCATACTTATTATTTATTTTAGTAGGTAGAAAATAGAAGTTAATATAAATAAAAATAAATATTAGCCTCGTAGCTAGGTATTTAGTGTTTTGGTACCAACTAGTATTTTTTTAACGTGGTATTTTAGTACTTAGTATTTGGTTACTTAGTATTTGAGTAGATAGTTGCTGCTGAAAATCAACGCATTGCTTTAGATGCTGTAATACAGATAAAAAAATATAACTTACGGTACTAGTTACCGTAGTGGTGGGGCATGAAGCTGGGCTTGTGCCTATTTCATAGCTTACTACTGGTAGACTCACTAAAGCCCGTCACGGACGTAGCTACAATGTTTATAGTACAGTGTGACCTAAACCCGCACTTTACGCACGCTTTTCCGTGACTTAAATAGTCGATTAATGGACGGCGTGAAGTAATCGCAGCGCTCCGGTGCTAACTTCACGCCGTGCTACAATCGACTATTTGACGGAAAAGCGTAAAGTGCGGGTTTATGTCACACGGCTATCTATAAAATAATATACGATACTTGTGACTTAAGTTGTCTATTATTAATTATCAATAATCGACTACTTAAGTCACACGTATCGTAATATACTATAATATTTTGTGTTATATATTATAGCAAGCCACCACACACAGTAGCCAAACTAAAATATATAAGTATTAATATGTCTCCGTTTACATATTTTGGTGACGTAATAGAAAAGTAGATTATACAACAAGTGAATAAAAAAGCAATTTAATTCGAGGGACTAAGTTGGATCCCGAGAGCAGGGAAGGATTCTAGAGTAGAATCCCGAGTGTAGCGAGGGATTATAATCCTGAGCGGAGCGAGGGATACAAGGACCGAGATTAAATTTTTTATTCACGAGTTGTGTAATCTTCTTTTTACCATTGACTGCGAGAAAATAAATAGTATATAATAGTAATATAATAAATATAAATAGGTACTATAAGTAGGTACACTTATAGTACCTATTTATATTTATTATATGTTATTATTAGTTTGTAATAAATTTGGATTATTAATTTTGGATTAACCATTTAGTGCCGGTGAATGTGTGTAAACAGCATAATCTTGAAAAAACATGCCATTTGCGTTCTCACCTAAATTGCACTGAACATTTTCAGTTAAGTTCACATCTTTACTAAGGGTATGACTTGGACTAGACTGTAACTTCAACTTGGTCAGAAATGTGACTTTGACTCAACTTTACGACTTGAATTTATAAAAACTTGTATAATTTGTATACTTTGTTCTGGCTGAATAAACTAATAGTGTGGAGCAAAACGAAAACAAAAAAAAAAGTTAACCTAAATTGGCGCGATTTTTATTTCAATTTAATTATATAGCTTCTATGGTATACCTGCATTTAGCCAGTAGTAGGCACTTAAAGCAAGTTTTATTTATATTTTGTACAAAATTCGTATTTTTTGCTTGTTACAAATGCAAAATGTTTTTATTCACCGAGTGAGTAAAAGAGCGTTTTATTCACTGCTATCGATTAATAAAGTGCTCATTTTTGAGAGGCAATGGTAAAAATATATATTATATCTCCGTCTGCTGTCGCATGAGGTTTTCTAACGGTATTATACGAGTTACCTGTATATAAATTATAGCTACGTATGTGACGGGCTTTACCAATCGTTTTGTTTAGAAGAGCTTCTCTGACTAGGCAAAAAATATGTTTATTTCTTTCATAATAGGCGATCAAACGTAACTGCATCCCTATTCTACTACTAGTGTGAGTACTATATCCTAGTTACATTGTAAGTTTTCTCCTATCTCTTACTAAATCTATGCTAGCTAATTTGGTTCGACTTGTAGCTTGTACCTATCGCCAGTAACGATCTAATCACACCATGTACGGTGGTACTGGGGGTACAAAAGGTTCGATCAGTGCTTATGTAATTCGTGTACCAACAAATGGTGCTACGAACGTTTGTTGATCGTATTAACTTTCACCCATAGATCAATACTCATAGTGACCACATGGACTGTGGCTTGCCTATCGTAGTTTTGGCGAGTAAGTTTTTTCATATTGATCAATCCATGGATGCTGAAGCTAGGCGAACTATTTCTTTTTGTTTTTTTTTTTGTGATATTGCAAGCTATGCCCGATGCCTTCGAAATGTGATCAACACGATGACCATCGGTAGAAGGAGAGTAGGAAGTACGAAGGTTATTATGTATTATAGACTAGAACGATAGAATGCTAGGTGTAAGGGGTAGGTGTAAGGTAAGGGTACCTTGTACACCAATAATGTACTAGGAAAATGAGCGGCTTGTAAGGAAACATTCAATCAATAGTATCCAGTCAAAAACTGAATTATCAAAAAATGTTTTTGTTGTCACTCATTTTCCTCAGCTTTGGAGGAATCGGAGGATTGTAAGCCTAAAACGGTTACTGAAATTGGCCGAAAGCAGTCAAAGTACAGTCTATTTTACTGATATATATATACTGTCTACTGTTACGACGCTATCGAAAACACTTTAATATTATTAAAAATTTGCATTAATTATCATCTTATTGTAACTTATTATGTAAAAGATAACAAAATAAATAACATAACATACCAATATTAGTCATTTGTGCACGCAAGTTGTCGTGACTAAGTTGAGTTGACGTGCCTAATAGTGGCTGTAGCTAGGTGTCTTCATCATATCCTAGGCTTGGAACATTTTATGGTGTATCATCGATCAATCGTCTTCCTTGTCAATTATCATCATCATTATCAGCCGGTATCAGTCCACTGCTGGACATAGGCCTCCCCCAAGACACGCCACTGAGCCCGATCTTCGGCTCTTTATTTTCAATCGCTGCCCACCGCTTTGCTAATGTCGTCGCTCCACCTTGTCAGGGCGTCCTACGCTACGTTTGTAGATTCGCGGTCTCTATTCTAGAACCAGTCTACCCCAACGGTTATCGGTCCTACAGCAGATTCATGTCAATCACAAAACTTAAACTCCACATATCTTCTGTTCCAGGACTCAATGTCAGAGCTCCGAGAGCTGGCATACCCCGGCACCGACGTGCTGATGCTGTGCTTCTCCGTGGTGCGACCAGAGACGTTCCGGTCGGTGGCCGAGCGGTGGACGAGGTCGGTGGCCAATGTGGCCGCGCCTTTAGTACTGGTCGGCACGCAGAGTGATCTCGCGCAAGATGCAAGAGTTCTCCACACTTTGAGAGTAAGTATTATTTGCATTCTTCAACTGAGTTCCAAAACGGAGGAGGTTTTCAATTTCGTTTGTATGTTGTTTTTTTTTGTATGTATGTTACGCGATTAGTGTACCGACATAGAAAAGATAAGTACCGATTCGAATAATGATTCGGTAGGGTACATTTCCGAGGTGGTCCCATTGTAATTACATCGAGATGTGATAAGAATCTCCATGGAGGTAAACACCTCAAACTTAGTAGTTCTGAAAATGACTAGCGCGGCATTTGAAGTCGGTTCTTTTCGTTTTGTAACCTTTTTTTAATTCGTTTATACGATAAAAAAATAATTAAAGCTCGTCTGGTCTGGTGAGGTAGTGGTCCAACGCTAGCATAGGCAAGACCCTGTCTGAAGGGGCCTGTTGGTAGGTGATGATGCAGTCCAAAGAGAATATAATACTACGCTAATGCAGTCGAATATAGGTAGCACGCTAAGCCTCCAATGGGCACTGGCTCTCAAGGACAGCTGCCAGAACACATTCGTTTGTCGTCAATTGAAAAAATACTTAAATAGGGGAATAAGTATAGGTACTGAAAGAAAGTTACTTGAACTAGAAGCATAATAGAGTCAAGTCGACACGTTCAGTAGATATTATTTCTATTAAATACTTCAAGAGTAGATAGGGTAGGTACTACAACTATACTAAATAAGTAGACAATATTGAGCAACACTTAGTTAGCTTCTAGCTAAATATCGTGACATAAAATGACACATACACGAACCTCATTCACCTATTTAGCGCGTTGTGTGTTGTGACACATCGATATCTAATAGTTATTTTCTAAGAATGGGTGCAAGTCTGTTTACTCAATACTTCATTGTAATCTTTCAAGTTGCTGTTACTATTAATACATAAATAATAAACCTATTAAATATATTATCTACAAGGCTAAGGGCCAGTTTCTGATAAAGTATCAGATAGTTGTCTGACAGATGACGCCATACAAAAGTTGTCGAAATTCTGTCAGATAGGCTAGTGTTCCTAGTGCGTTCCTAATAGGCTTATCAGGCACCGGTGAAACTGGCCCTAAATCTGTACTTACTTAACTGCAAGACAAAAGCTGTACACCCCCTGCAACAATTATAATGTGAAGTCCTGTCATTTTTAAAAACCTATCTATATACCACGCACGTATAGATTTGATGAAAAAAAATTGCTTTAGTTTCAGTTCTACTCGTATGTATGTATGGCCCCTTTATCTTTTTTTAAATATTGTATAAAAATCGTTAAGCGAATCACAGAATACACCTAGGTTATACACCAAGTTTCAACTGTGTAGTTTTGATAGTTTCGGAATAGTGGCTTTGACATACGGACAGACAGACATGACGAATCTATAAGGGTTGCGTTTTTTGCCAATCGGCTACGGAATCCTAAAAAATATTCTTTTGACATCCTACGTTTTAGTCACCACTAGTTTTTACCCAACTATACTCAAGGCACCGAAAGACCGATAGATAGATACCACTAACGATACTAACTACCTCAACTACATTCAAAAATATGAAACTACCCTCAGTTCTAACGTTTTTTTTTCAGGCTCGAGGCGAGCACGTGGTCACAGAAGCCGATGCAAAAGCCTTGGCAGCTAAAATCAACGCGGTCTACGTAGAAACTTCCTCGAAAACGAGAAAACAGCTGAAGGACGCCTTTGACGCCGCCATATTGGCTGGGTTGCCAGTTATACATCCTAAACGACCATTCTGGAAGAAATTGTTATGTTTATATTAAGTTAATTAGGTCAAATATTTAGGTATTTAAATAGGATTGGCTCAGACGTTTATGTACACTTTAATTTAAAATTAATGGTTTAAAGATAAAAGAAATGGGCTATCATATTTTTTTTATTATTTACCCTTCAACTTCACAAATTAATTAGGTTTGTATGTGTAGTACATCTGCAATAATCTACGACCTAATTCAACTGTTTTTATCTAAACTAGCATTCAAGATATTGAATTGAAGCCTGTTTGAGCCAGCCCTTTGAATATTGAATGTGTATTTTGAAATTTGTTGTTGTACAGTTACTTTGCTTTTAAATTAGAATATAACCATTTCTATTTGTATATATGTCAATTAGGTATACCACCACCGTTCGCATCATATCAATATTTATAATGTTAATCAATTAATTGATGTGGCGTGGCACTACTTATTAGTAGTTATATGAACATAATACTACTTGTTGTAGTTATTATGATATTTTTGTAACTTTTTATTTGTTTATTAATGTTTTCAACATCTTCAAGACCTAATTTTACCTTACCTATGTAGGCAGGACTTCAACTTACAAACGTTTCTAAAGAGCTGAGCGATAGAAAACACTAGGAAGGTAGGTAGGTAGGTAGGTACCTACCACTTCTTTTATAAATGCCCTTTTTCACAATTATCTCAAATTGCCAAATGGGTGATAGAATTAATCGAAAAGGACATGATAGTTCGAAAATTTCTAGACTTAGATTGTCTAGTTTTGTGGGCCCATTTATTTGTGAATATTTTAAAAAGTTCGTTAGCATTTTCTTTCTTTACCCATTGTTTAAAACGATAAATTAATATTAAGTAATTCTATTATTACATTCTAGTGCCTTATAAAACCCAGCGCATAGCATTTTCTCGAATAGACTGTTTACAAAAATAACGAAAAACCCAAATAAAATAACTCTAAAGATAAAAATATATGTGTATTGGTAGGCTGCCTACTTCCAGATACAGCTTCCTACATAGCATTTGATTTAATACCATAATTTATTGACTCGGTAAAATTTCGCTGTAAGTACAATATTGTACTTATTGTGTTACATTTATTTTAGCCTGACGTTACAAAAAAGAAGTGAATTAGTATGAATTATAATTACCTTTGTATCTTATCTGTAAACTATGGCATCTGTTGCATGATCTGTTTTTTTTCGATATTTGGTCCATAAAAATCTAGGTCGTTGTATTGTAGCATCGTCCTAGTTATAAATTTAATCAATATCTGATTAGTATCTTGAGAGATAAGGAGAATAACACCTCGAACTAGCTACTTAGCATATGATGATTCGCATGGCATGTAACGTATGTCTCTTTCAATGATTTTTTAGGGTTCCGTAACAAAAGTGTACCAACGGAACTCTGTAACTGAGAATTCGCTGTCCGTCCGTTCGTCCGTTTAGACATAATCTGTATTGGCACTATGGCCGCTATAACGACTTAATAATATAAATTAAACAAATTTAAAGGGATATGACATGAAACGTTTTTTCCTCTTTTATCTTAAAACAACATTGTACGGTGATACGGAATTCTTCGTGAGGAATTCTGACTCGCACTTGGCAGGTATATTCAAAAGAAGTTATTTGTTTTATTATTTACCGTACAAATATGTTTTCGTTTATTATATACTTATTTATAATTTATAAATAGACCACTATGTATGAAATACTTGACTGAGTTTAATTTTGATTTGGGTAAGGCCACGAAAAAAAATTTAATAACACACTTGAAATGTAACACACAATAACACACTTGAAATAATAGAACATAACGGAAAATAGTGAAGCCAAGTACACATGATTGATCAAATAATAAAACTAGTTTTTTTCACGGCTTTGCCAGTAAGATTCAAAAATATAATTAACATATTAATTAACGCTAATAAATAAGTATTAAACTTCTATATTAGAACTGTTGTAACAAAATGAGATTCATTTGAGTATTCTCACCAAACAAACTCCAAATATAGGGACGAAATTTTATGGTAACACTGATTAATCTACTTACAGTGTACGAAGTGTATTAAAAAGTCAAGCCTTTAGGAATTTAAGGAGCAACAATATACCTATACTATTACAATAATTCATATTAAGTACACATTCTTTATCAAATCAGTTTAAATTGTTGTTTATTTTTATAAAGATGCAATAATCATATGAGATCAGTTAGGCTTCAAAATAATTCAATTAAAATAAACCTCATCACAACTGTTTATTAAATAATATTGTGACATTTGTGACTGTTGTAGTAAATCACGCTTTAATTGAATTTTCTTGATGAACGAGTCTGGTTGTACAATATCCCAGTCCTTCTTTTTTGTTTTGACAAACGTCAACTTCGGCTGTGTTATTTTTTTTAGAAAACTGAGAATTTGAGAATTAAAATGTATTAATTACAAATAAAATTCTAAATTAAAAAAATCGTTTATGGTGGTGAAGACCTTTCGCCTTCGTTTTACTTGCACATTCTCACGGGGGTGTTTGTTGTGCTCTTCAACCGATTCATCAACATTATCCAAAATGTTTTTGTTTGTGTATTTAGTGGCGTAATAATTTTTGTTTCTTATGGTAACATATTTTTTTTGTACGGTGGTGCAGACCTCTCGCCTTCGTTTTACTTGCAGATTCTCACGGGGGTGTTTGTTATCCTCTCCAACCGATCCATCAACGTTATCCAAAATGTTTTTATTTGTGTATTTAGTGGGGTAATAATTTTTGTTTCCTATGGTAACATATTTTTCGTTTATGGTGGTGAAGACCTTTCGCCTTCGTTTTACTTGCAGAATATCACGGGGTTGTTAGTTATCATCTTCAATCGATTCACTAACATTATCCAAAATGTTTTTATTTGTGTATTTGGAGGGGTAATATTTTTCGTTTATGGTGGTGAAGACCTTTCGCCTTCGTTTTACTTGCATATTCTCACGGGGGTGTTTGTTGTGCTCTTCAACCGATTCATCAACATTATCCAAAATGTTTTTATTTGTGTATTTAGTGGGGTAATCATTTTTGTTTCTTATGGTAACATATTTTTCGTGTATGGTGGTGAAGACCTTTCGCCGTTTTACTTGCATATTCTCACGGGGGTGTTTGTTGTCCTCTTCAACCGATTCATCAACATTATCCAAAATGTTTTTATTTGTGTATTTAGTGGGGTAAAAAATTTTGTTTCCTGTGGTAACATATTTTTCGTGAATGGTGGTGAAGACCTTTTGCTTAGGTTTTACTTGCAGATACTCACAGGGGTGTTTGTTTTCCTCTTCAACTGATTCATCACCATTATCCAAAATTTGTTTATTTGCGTATTTAGTGGGGTAATCATTTTTGTTTTTTATGGTAACATATTTTTCGTGTACGGTGGTGAAGACCTTTCGCCTTCGTTTTACTTGCAGATACTCACTGTGGTGTTTGTTATCCTCTTCAACTGATTTATCAACATTATCCAAAATGTTTTTATTTGTGTATTTAGTGGCGTAATAATTTTTGTTTCCTATGGTAACATATTTTTTGTGTACGGTGGTGCAGACCTCTCGCCTTCGTTTTACTTGCAGATACTCACGGAGGTGTTTGTTATCCTCTTCAACTGATTTATCAACATTATCCAAAATGTTTTTATTTGTGTATTTAGTGGGGTAATCATTTTTGTTTCCTATGGTAACATATTTTTCGTTTATGGTGGTGAAGACCTTTCGCCTTCGTTTTACTTGCAGATTCTCACGGGAGTGTTTGTTATCCTCTCCAACCGATTCATCAACATTATCCAAAATGTTTTTATTTCTGTATTTAGTGGGGTAATATTTTTTTGTTTCCTATGGTAACATATTTTTCGTTTATGGTGGTGAAGACCTTTCACCTTCGTTTTACTTGCATATTCTCACGGGGGTGTTTGTTGTGCTCTTCAACCGATTCATCAACATTATCCAAAATGTTTTTATTCGTGTATTTAGTGGGGTAATAATTTTTGTAAAACAAGTCATAGTCACAGTCAAACACTTTGACCTTCGACAGTTTCGCGGTTTCCGCGAATATGAATATATTCAAGATACATAAAATATATTTAATGCCAGGTTTAGTCAGCACCGTCATTATAGACGTAGCAGTAGTGGGTAGTGCACCAGTAGTGTAAAAGTTCTCATCAACTCTACAGTTGATGAGAACTACTTTTTTTAACCGACTTCACAAAAAGGAGGAGGTTCTCAATTCGACTGTTTTTTTATTTTTTTTTATGTTTGTTTCCTCTGAAATCCGTCCAATCTTAACCGATTCGAAAAAATATTTTTTTGTTTGAGAGATTATGCCTTCCATTTGGTCCCATTCAAATTGAATCGAGTAATGACAATTATCTCTGGAGATAAATAATATAAGCACATTTGTATACTTAGATCTTGAGAACTTAAGACTATCGCGGCATGTGAAATCGGTTTTTTCGTTTTGTACAAACTTTAATTATAAATAATTAAAGTTGTGTATAATTAATATATATAATGTATAATTAAATTTATAATTAAAATTAAAGAGAGGTTTACCTCAATCGGAAAATATCTCATTCTGTTATGTGCAAGCGTGACATTCACCATCATGGTTTCGCCATTCAGTTGCATATTTAAAATAATGCACACAATATGCGCTAGTTATGTTTATGCTGTTACGCTACTGGTAGCTCTAAATCAAAAGCAGGCCATTGTGTTTATCACTAGACATTTTGCTATAAACGTTAGCTTGTGGATTACAAAATTGATCAGTGTTAAATATCTCGCCGTTTCAATTATGCTAGCAATACAAAACAAACAAAAGCATTCATAGCTGTCTTCTAGGACCTCTTGTGTCGAAGGCAGACACGCTACCTCTAGGCGACCGAGGTCACCAGTTTCAACTATTTTTTAATGTGAACTAGGCTTAACGTATTTTCTTGTGTGTTACGTAACACAACACATAACACACGTAACATGCGGAAAAAAATACGCGAAAATATAACCTTTTTCAAAGATTAAGATTTGTAAATACTGTCTAAATACACAGAAAACTAGGCGATTCCCCGAAAAACAACATTCTTCACGGTAATTTTGACTTTAAAGGATTAGATTTCAACACTTACCATGACAAATCACATCAAATAACTTCAAAAAACTTGTTGACCAAAATTTCCAATTCAACGACCTTACGAATTGCTTCCATACTAAAATGGCTGGCAGAATTTACTAAAATTATTTAATCCAATATTTACATAATAAATAATATATTTTTGAATTTGGATAAGGCCATCCTGGGTAGAAATCCTCTAACTATTGATAAAACAGTAAATGGTATTAAAAATAATGTACAGCATTTATTTATTTTAAATTTTAGTTTGGTCCACGCTTAAATTTTTTAATGGACATTTTTTCGTGGCCTTACCCATTTAATAGAATATAAGTATTTTGTAATATTAAACTCTGCCTATTTGTACAGAATAGATTTTATGAATATTGTTAAATTAAATGTATATAGATGTATGCTTAAATCTTATGTTATTTGATACTCAACATGAACTGATAAACACAATATTAATAAAATTATTTTATTTTATCGTAAACGTGATTTTTATTTTGACGACATTATAAAGTTCCTTCATCGTTGAAAAAGCCTGGTAAACTCGCACAGTAGGTATGCGTTTTGCTATGTGGATTGAAATAAAATCAGTTAGTTGTTCACTGCATTGTCCATTCCATTTCCAGACAAGTAAGTATATTAGACCCTTTCGTAACTCAATATCTGGTAAAACAGTGGTCAAGTGCTCTCTGGCTTAAAAATGAGGAGATTTTATGTTGACTGAACGAATTAATAAATAACATGTGCTGCTACAGCAGCAGCGAGATAAAATCCTATTTAAATAGGTAAGTACATATTTCTATGTTGCATACTTAATTAAATAACTCATAATTATGAACGTACTTCGTACCAACCAACACTGCAAAAAAACTAAAAAAGTTTCTATTAAATTTATTAGCAATACTTTCCGTTAAGTTAGGTTGGCTACATAGTACTTTCATAATTCGGGTATCAACAATGTAAGGAAGTGCCTACAGTCCGGCAAGTATAATTTGGCGTGCCTATGCGCCACTGTGCATTTACTTTGTACTTTAATAACAGTTTCTCTTAAACCACTTTTAATTACTTTTGGCATTATTGAACTATTTTTATCAACAATAATGTCGCGGTAATTTCTCAAACGTCAAACTCACAGTTTCAATTAAAAGAATTAGTTCCAAAAACCACCACCGCCAAGTTATACTTGTGGCACTGTACTCTTATAACGATTAGAGCGATTCAGTCATAAAGTAAGGAAATATAGAGATTTGGGTAGCGTGCCACATGAGATAGAAGATTGTAACAAAACACGAAGTAACTGTTATATAATCTGTGACATAACCATATATGTATTTAGAACTCAGTGACACATAGCAATAAAGGTCAAAGTTCGTTAAGCTAAAAACGGCTAACTACGTTACTGACCCTGTAAAAACCGGCACGCACTGAGAGAGGGAAATATAAGTGCTTAGCTTTGTCCTTTTCCATTACATGGAATAACTCCATAGTATACTCCTATTTCATGTGGGAAAAAGACAGAGCTATCCGCGGTCAACTCTTTTCTCGGTCTACGGATTCAGTACTCTGTGGGTACTGCCGGCCTGCAACAAAGAGAATATAATATGGCCTGCAACCTTTGAGTATTAGGTGAATACTCAAAGCCTGCAACTGAAGACGAATAATTACAACACATACAAACTCTTTCGTAAGGATATGACTACACACATTAAAACAGTAATTTGGAGGAGCGAGCTATGTTATCGTAGAAGATTTCTACTCTTAACTAATAATCAAACTCAAGAATGTCCGTTGAAATTACAGACCGTGTGAAACTCGACATCATGTGTCAGGGTACTTTTCACTACAGCAGGCACAGTTTCGAGTGTGTCGACCGTCGATGATTACTGATCCGCTAGGGTCAGTGAGAATCAGCTTATGACACACTTATTAGTGATATATAGTCAATCGGGCACCTTTTAAGACTCTTAGGGCTAATTTCACCGGTTCCCGATATCCCTAATAGGAATTAATCTGAGCGATTTTTGACAGCTTTTATGTGGCGTCATCTGTCAGATAGCTAATCTGACACTTTATCAAGAACCGGTAAAACTGCTCCAATAATAGGATTCCGTAAATTGAACGCTGACTCAGGTACTCACCCTTAAACCTTTCAATCAAAAGGTTTAGAGTCTGAAGCACCGTTCAGACTACGCTTTAATATGCTGCTATATAGTATAGCATGATACGTCATCAAACTATACTATATAGCATGGCGTTCTTCTTTTTCTTCTTTTTCCACACTACGCGATATCATCGCAAGCAAGTATGACATATGGCAAGCTCAGCTGACATTTCATAGAGCGTGCCATCTAATTGCACAAATTAGTCTTCACCACCACCACCCTTTTTCTCATCTACCCGCACACAACTTTTCGCTTTATCTTTTATTAGACGTTTTCAAGTTAAAAAAAGTTTAAAATCCCCCAAATTTGGGGAGAATTCCCCAATCTGGTAAGTGCGCGATATAGCTTAAGTGATGAGCTAAGTGTAATAGCTTAGTGTGAACGTGTTCATAGTAAATGTATGGTGAGCGAGGATGGAGTATTAAGTGGATGTGGCATTTAAATAACAATAATAATATGAAAAGGATAAAACTATACAATCACTAGTATGAGAGAGCGAGATGAACAACAATTTGTTTATCCTTCTCTGCGTATGCGATTTTACAAACTGGTTCCAGCACTGGAACCAAGTTCTAGTGCACCCATTGGCTCTCACCCGCTGTCATGTATGACCCGACCAAATTACGTTGTTCATTTTATCTTATATCTGGCATATTGTACCGTTAATTTTTATGCATAGCTAATATTTAATTAAAATAAACGGACAGTGAATAATAAATTCTATCGATGCCGAAGTATCATTTCAGCGACGGGCACCACTACTTGCTATCGCTGTAGGCGAGAGAACGGAAACCAGTTGCATCGCAAGCCGGCCACACACTCGCCGAAGCTTTATCGGTGTAAACACGTCGCCTCGCCCTTAGCGCAGATTCGCGAACGTGTCTATTTAAATATTACTCGTTTCAAATTATAATTATTTGAATTAAAATTATAGTGTATAGTTCCCCTGCTTTTGGGTAAGTGTGAACACATTTTTTGAACGTAGTTGTGTGTTTTTATCATTATTAAAAAGCACTGTAATGTATTCGCTTGCCAACACCAAAATGGCGTAGGCTTATTTATTATGCATCGGGGTATTTTCATGGCATCATATCATCATCAGCCCTTGCAGTAGTTATACTTTTCTCTTGTATTTTGAAAAGTATTTATTTTGCATACATTATTTATTGTAATTACTATCATTATATTGTAATCTTTTCTCCGTTCCGGTTTCGTGCACCGCCACAACAAACGATACTTTTCATCAGCATACCTTCGGCGTACACGAAACCCGAGAATAATTATGAACATATGTTTACAAGGCGGAATGATAATTCCAGGGTCCAGGGTACGGGTCAACACCATCTGGAGGCTACCGGTTTTCGTTGGCACCGCTCTGCTGCTCCTTGGCTCACCCTCAGGATAGTACCTACCTACCTATAATGATCCAACTTAGTGGGGCACGACCCTCACACCTATGTTATGTACTGTATTATTACTTAAATTAAATCGTAGTGTTGGAATCAATCAGTATTTTTGTTGTACCAAGATATTCCCGCTACAAGTGGCGCCTACAACGTGAATAAAGGTTCTCGTAATATACCTTACAATCTAAGTTGGATCATACGTTGTTTGTTGTGTGCGAGTAGTTGTAAAGCTTTGTTTTTTTCACTTGCCTACTACTTATTTTATGCTTGGTAACTAAGGTCTAGTGTGGTGATTTTTTTTATCGATAAAAATGATATCGATAATTTTGTAAAATATTGTAATGATACATTTTTGTATGTAAACGTTGTTCACACTTAGACACTAGTTGCTATCCTGTTTTTATTTGCATTTTTTAAATTTATTCTTTGTCTCTTTCTTTTGCATTTTAGAATTGGTTGTGGTGATTTAAAACAATTCTGTTTCATTGATTTTTGTAACGGAACGGAGTGACATCAATTAGTATTTTAGTAATTGTATTGTTCACACTTACCCAAATTTATTTTTAACCGACTTCAAAAAAAAAGGAGGAGGTTTCTCAATTCGACCGTATATATATATATATATATTTTTTTTATGTTTGTTCGCGGATAACTTCGTCGTTTATAAACCGATTTCGATAATTTTTTTTTGTTCGAAAGGAGATATCCCAAGTGTGGTACCATGGTAATTTTATCGAGGCATGATAAGTATCTCCAGAGATATTGAGATAAACATCTCAAAATTGGTACTGAAAATGAATAGCGCGGCATTGAAGCCGGTTGTTTTTTAGTTTTTAAACGATATTATTATAAGAAAAGATTATCCGTAACAATGTCTCTTGATATAAAATTTTTATCTTTACAAAAACCTGAGCTGGCTTATGAAGTTGAAATAAGAGGTGAGAGTGCCGCAGATACCGTTCAAGAATTACGTAAACAAATCGTAAAATTAGGACAATTATTTCCTTCTGAGGACATTTTAGCATCACCTTTTGATCCTATCGAGGATATAACGGCAGCCGATGAAAGTTTAGATAAGGCGGAGAAAAATATAAAGCTTTTGAATGTCAACTTAGATAAAAATCTTTTAGAAAGGACATCTAATCTAATGAACCATATCCACCATCGTTTGAACAGAGTAGATTGTTCTAGTCAACCTGATGCTCTGTCTGCTTGCAACGATTGTACAAAGCGTTATCAAAATCTAAAATTGGCTCTTATACAATTAAAACCAAATTCTTCGGCTGCCTTGAGCACTTCTGAAAGTCAGGCAAATATTACAGTCCTATGTGACCGTAACTTAACATCAGATCTATCCAAACTTAAGTACGATGGTAAGACTTGCGTGCGAGCTTTTATATTACGTGTTAACGATTTTACTAAGGCTCGAAGCATTCCTTCCAGTAAAATACTTTCTTTCGCTTCGGAAATATTTACAGATGATGCGTTGCATTGGTTTCGCAGCATTCAAGATCTGGTTACATCTTGGGAGGAGGTTTGTGACAGGCTTAAAACCGATTTTAGTCACTCCGATTACGATTACCGTTTTATGGCTGAAATCAGAGCCCGTACACAAGGTGAACGTGAAAGTATAACAATTTACTTGTCTATTATGTCAGGCATGTTTTCACAACTTGACAGGAAACTTTCTGAAGAAGAAAAGCTAGAAATTCTTCTTCATAATATTCGTCCGTGTTATGCCAACGTGTTGACGTCTTGTCCAAATGTACAAAATATCGATACACTAAGGTCCATTTGTAAGAATTTCGAAAATGTTCAGGCACGCATGTCTCAATTTCGGGAACCTCCAAGGGTGACAACCGAAACCCTCGCGCCAGAGTTTGCCTATTCCCAACCAACATCTTCAAATAAAACTTTCAAACAAACTGGTGGTGGTGATCAGAACTATTTACGGCAACAATCATTCTACAGTGATTCTAACAGAACTAAATATGAACAGGGCACTAATTTAAATCAAAATTCTTTTAAAATGAACTACATAAATAAGTACAAAACAAATCAGGGCAATCAGCAGTCTGGCATCTCAAACAACCCTCAGCCAGTTCACGCAGTTAACACTAGTCCAAGGCTTAAATTCTGTCCTCGCTGCCGGGTAGATACCCATGGACTTAGAAACTGCACCGCGGAACGGACTATTGTCTGTTTTCGTTGCGGCCGAGATGGTTTTCGCTTTTATGATTGTCCGGATTGCCAGAAACCAGCTCAATCTGAAGAGCCAAAAAACCATTAGAGCAGAATTGCAGTTACTCGAATAATAACGATTGGAAAAATTGGTTAAAATTTATTAAAAATTTCTTTAAATTATACAAAGTAACTTCAATTCTGCAATCTACGCCTAATAACGATTTGAGAACGTACGTATCAATTAAAATAGATAATGTTAATGTGAGTGGGTTGCTTGACTCTGGTGCTGCTGTTTCCATTGTCGGCAATAATTCGCATATAGAATTGTTAAAATTGGGACTTCAATTAAATGTCGATGATAAAATCCACGTCGTTGCCGCTGGAGGTCAGAATTTAGGTAGCATTGGCTATATTAATCTGCCCATAACTTTCGAAGGCTCAACTCACATTATCAAAGCTTACGTAGTCCCAGATATTGATACGCCTCTAATTCTCGGCATTGACTTTTGGCGAAAATTTAGGTTATGTCCCAAGTATATTGGCTCTATGAACATAACCCAATTTGGTACTGGTGCTCATGATATTCCAAAGAAAACAATATCAAATTCCGATCATATCACCTCATACCAATATCTCGATAGCTCTCAAAGAGTATTGGTCGATAGTTTAATTGAACAGTTTAAGGACATATCATATGAAAAAAGAGGCTTAGGTAGAACATCTTTGATATCTCATAGCATAAAAACCGGAGATGCAGCACCAATACGACAGCGTTATTACCGCATGTCACCGGAGAAGACCCGCATTATCAATGAACAGGTGGACGAAATGCTGTCATTGGACGTAATAGAGCCGTGTGAGAGTGCATGGTCTTCCCCTGTACTTGTTGTTAATAAAAAGAATGGCAAGCCTAGGTTTTGTCTGGACAGCCGTAAATTAAATTCAGTAACAATTAAAGACGCATACAATCTCCCATATATCGCCGAAATATTGGACAATCTTAAAGATGCTAAATTTCTGACTAGTATAGATTTGTCCAAAAGTTTTTGGCAAATCGGCATCCGCCCAGAGGACAAAACTAAGACTGCATTCTTTGTTCCTAACCGCGGGTCATTTTGTTTTAAGACTATGGCGTTTGGTCTCACTAATGCACCTGCTACCCAACAAAGATTGGTAGATATGTTGTTTGGGCCGGAATTTGATCTGAAGGTATTTTGTTATTTAGATGACATAATATGCGTAAGTGACAGCTTTGAAAGTCACGTGACTTTACTACAACGGGTCTTGGACAAGTTACGAGGCGCTAATCTCACTATAAACTTTGAAAAGACTCAGTTTTTTCGTGAAAGTCTGAAATATTTAGGCTATGTAGTGGATTCCCATGGACTTCGTACAGATCCTGAAAAAGTGGAAGCTATTTTAAATTACCCTGCCCCTACGTCGAAAATGGAGTTAAAGCGGTTTTTAGGTACTGCGTCCTGGTATCGCCGATTTGTACCAAATTTTAGTAGCATAGCCGGTCCTCTTAATAAACTCACAGCAAACAAGAAGGGCACGCCGCCTTTTTCTTGGACTAACGAGGCTGATGAAGCTTTTGAAACCTTGAAAAGGAGTCTTACTTCTGCCCCCGTCCTGTCTTGCCCTAACTATCAATTGCCATTTGAAGTCCATACGGATGCTAGTAAGTATGGAATCGGAGCAATGCTTTGTCAAAACATAGACGGACAAGAGCATCCTATAGCTTATATGAGCAAATCACTTTCAGGAGCCGAGAAAAACTACAGTATTACAGAAAGGGAAACGCTTGCGGTTCTCATTGCACTAGAGCACTGGCGCTGTTACTTGGACAACGGTCAAACGTTTGCTGTTTTTACTGACCACTCCGCCTTACAATGGTTTTTATCCCTGAATAACCCTACAGGAAGATTAGCTCGTTGGGGTATTAGGCTTTCAGCGTTCAATTTCAATATTAAGCACCGTCGTGGCGTTGACAACATTATACCAGATGCGTTGTCACGTGCAGTTCCCGTAAGCTCTATTAATACTTCAAATTCTTACATAAATACTGCCGACGATTGGTATAAAACTAAATATTTTACTTGTCTGAATTCCCCTGCCAACTTGCCAAATTTTACTATTAAAAATAACGCCCTCTATAGGCTTTCAAAGAATAAATGTCGCCTTACCTCAGAATTCTCCTGGAAAGAAGTAGTTCCAAACGAGTTGCGTGAAGAAGTGATTTCAGCGAATCATTCAGAACCTACTGCTGGTCATTTAGGTATTCACAAAACCTACTATCGTTTGGCTCTGCGCTATTTTTGGCCCAGTATGCACTCTGATGTAGTCAAATTTGTATCCAGTTGTGCAACTTGTCTTGCATACAAATTGCCGAATCATTCTACTCTAGGTGTAATGGGTAGGCCCAAACAATGTTCCAGACCCTTCCAAATTATATCTATAGATTTTATAGGGCCGCTCCCGACGAGTAGAAAACAGAACTGCTATTTACTAGTGGTAGTGTGCTGTTTTTCAAAATATTGTCTGACGTTTCCACTTCGCAGAGCTAATGCCGACGCGGTAATAAAGCACATGGAAGATTCTGTTTTCCTTGTTCATGGTATTCCTCAGACAATTATTTTAGATAACGGGAGTCAATTCATAAGCAAGAATCTTGATAACTTCTTTCAAAAGTACAGAATACCTAACGTATATTTTACACCGCGTTATACTCCCCAAATAAATACTGTCGAAAGATACAACAAGACCATTATGACATGTATATCTACATCAATTGACGATGATCATAGAGCCTGGGATATTAAGCTACCCAAAATACTGTTTGCCATTAATAATTCCGTCAATGAGGTGACAGGTTACACGCCTTCATTCCTGGTGTTTGGGAGAGAGCTTGTTATTTGTGGTTCCCACTATTTAGACTCAGACCTTGGTGACGAAATTATTTTTCTTCCTCGTGATGAATACGCTGAGAATGTGGGTCATCTAGCTAACATTTTTAATGAGGTTCAAGCTCGACTTTGGCATGCTCACGCTATAAATTCTAAACGTTATAATTTGAGACGCAAACCAGCAGAATTTGACGTCAACGATATTGTTTGGAAGAAAACTTATTTTCAAAGTGACAAGGATCGGTATTTTAGTAAGAAGCTAGCCCCAAAATATTTAAAGTGCCGTATAATAGGTAAAAAATCACCTCTCGTTTATGAACTAGCTGATATGTCTGGAAAAGATCTCGGCACATGGCATATCAAGGATTTAAAATTAGCATAATCGATTCCAGCTTATTTTGATTAATTAATGTATAATATGCGAATAATGTTAGTAGGTATTTAAGGTATGTAAAGCTTATATAGTTGACTTTTTTTTAGTAGTCGGATTTTGTTTATTATAAAAAATCCTTTAATGAGCGAGCGGGGTAACTGTACCGTTAATTTTTATGCATAGCTAATATTTAATTAAAATAAACGGACAGTGAATAATAAATTCTATCGATGCCGAAGTATCATTTCAGCGACGGGCACCACTACTTGCTATCGCTGTAGGCGAGAGAACGGAAACCAGTTGCATCGCAAGCCGGCCACACACTCGCCGAAGCTTTATCGGTGTAAACACGTCGCCTCGCCCTTAGCGCAGATTCGCGAACGTGTCTATTTAAATATTACTCGTTTCAAATTATAATTATTTGAATTAAAATTATAGTGTATAGTTCCCCTGCTTTTGGGTAAGTGTGAACACATTTTTTAAACGTAGTTGTGTGTTTTTATCATTATTAAAAAGCACTGTAATGTATTCGCTTGCCAACACCAAAATGGCGTAGGCTTATTTATTATGCATCGGGGTATTTTCATGGCATCATATCATCATCAGCCCTTGCAGTAGTTATACTTTTCTCTTGTATTTTGAAAAGTATTTATTTTGCATACATTATTTATTGTAATTACTATCATTATATTGTAATCTTTTCTCCGTTCCGGTTTCGTGCACCGCCACAACAAACGATACTTTTCATCAGCATACCTTCGGCGTACACGAAACCCGAGAATAATTATGAACATATGTTTACAAGGCGGAATGATAATTCCAGGGTCCAGGGTACGGGTCAACACCATCTGGAGGCTACCGGTTTTCGTTGGCACCGCTCTGCTGCTCCTTGGCTCACCCTCAGGATAGTACCTACCTACCTATAATGATCCAACTTAGTGGGGCACGACCCTCACACCTATGTTATGTACTGTATTATTACTTAAATTAAATCGTAGTGTTGGAATCAATCAGTATTTTTGTTGTACCAAGATATTCCCGCTACAATATGTATCATGAGATCATCATTTTAGTCGGGTTATATCTCTATAGCTATTTCATTCGCATACGCTAATGTTCTCTCTATATATATATATACTTTCTCTATGATGGTGAGCGATATTGATGTGCTATGAACTATATGCTATTAAGGTATATATTATAGCGTAGTCTGAACAGCGCTTTAATTTTCAACTGATATTTGCTAAGTGTAGTAATCGTGTGGAGCCTTAACTATAAACAAACGTTCAAGGCATTACGGTTGTCAAATAAGTCAACGTCAATGTCAATTTCTGTTATGTCAATTTTTCGTTAAGAATTTTTGCGCCAATACATAACAAAATATTTTTGTGAGTTTTGCGTTGCGGTTCTCTCTCGTTCAAACTATTTAATTTGTAGATTGTAAAAACCTTCCTAGCAAGTAATAATATGGCAGACGAAGAGCAATACGAAGACGTAGATATAACAGACATAATCGACGACTCTGAGCATTACTTGAACAGCGAACCTCTTCTAGAAGTAACAGAAACCGAAAGTATAAATACAATACAAAATACCGAAAATCAATTGTCTGAAGATCAGTCTACGGAAGAGAAGAGACCCCAGGTTCAGAAGCCAGAGGTTATAAGATCGACGAGATTACCAATGGCTAGAATAAAAAATATCATGAAGATGGATCCAGATGTGAATGTTCTATCTGGAGAGGCTGTTTTCTTAGTTACTAAAGCCACTGTAAGTGTTTCAAAACTTCTGTTAAGATTACACCAACGCTAGGGTAATAAAAACATACAGTGCAACATCTCACCACCTTCGCTATTCGAGTCAAATTATTTTAGATTATTTATTACTTGTTGTTTACAATCATTGTTACTTTCTATCACTGTGAACAGTCAAGGCTTTGTTAAATTCCATAATAAAACAGAAATTTAAAGGATAATATGAATGAAGCTCTTGTCCTATCACCAACAATTAGCGAGAAGAGAGTTGAGCTAAGAACTAGAAATGTGTTGGCCAACAGTAAACTGAGAAGAGTGTGTAGTTCAGTTAGCTTTGTTACTGGGCAATAAGCTAGTCTATAAATGCAACTGGTGATTACTCACACCAGTTGTAGGCTAGACTGACCGCTGCCTGGTCGCTCGGCAAATGATCTGACCACAAAGCGAGCATTGCTCACCGAATATTACTTTTTTTAGCAAAATAAATAGTCGATAGTTAGTCACTTTCTCATCTACAGTGGGACAAGTGCTGATATTTGATAGACATTGATATTATTTATTATACATTTTTAAACTATTTTAATAATTTTCATTTGTTTCAGGAACTATTTTTAGAAACAATAGCTAAAGAAACATACTCCTACACAGCATCTAACAAAAGGAAAACTATTGCCAAGAAAGATTTTGATGTTGTTGTAAATAAAGTAGACTGTTTATGTTTCTTAGAGGGTGCTATGGACTTCTGAAGAATGATTATTGTTCATCTATGAATAAAAGTTTTCATTGTCACTGGCACTATAAAAGCTAATATTTATTTACACAACTATCACTGTAATGTTTGTTAACATTTAACTTGTGGTGCCATTTTCGCAACTTTCTACTTAATTTATGCGAATCTACACACAATGCCTGTGTTTCGTAACACTGGCGACAGATCGTAACTAAAAATCAACAGCAGTGCGGGCACACCAGTTGTGAGTAAATTGTTGGTACAGCTGTGGATTACATGCCAGGCGTGTTTTACAAATTTTATTACTGCTGAGAAATACACAGGTGGTGTGTGAGCCGCACTGTAGTAGCGTCGCGCCACACACACCATCTGTGTGGTGCTGCATTGCCTTGTAATTTCACTTTCACACCATGTGTGAGCACCTGCACTCGCGTAACGTTACAACGTGTGTGCGTTTTCAGCAGGCAATGTGTTAATAAGTTTCCTTTCTAAATACCAGTTTGTCTATGGACATAGTTGTAACAGTTAATTAATCGAAATATTTCTAACTAGCGAACCTTTAATTTGTATAAAAAATTTCATTAAAATGCATGCCTGGCTAAGCTAGCTCGTGTAAATCTGTGTATATAAATCTAGCTATTTTTATTTGCATAAGTTATAGAGTAGTAAGATACAGTGAAGTGTTTCATCTTTCATGAAACTTTTTTGTAAACTGGTATAAAGACATTCACCTGATACTTTCCATCTAAATCTTTGGTTTCACAATCGTGAGGCATAACGCTGCATTATACGACATGCAGTGCTGGACACATTATCATATGGAAAATTCTTGAATGTATAATCGCAGTATGGATCAGCAGCAACAGCAAATATGTGACGCTACATATTGCAGCGCTAGGCGTCACGATCACCGAAACCGAAACCGAAACCGAACTTTAAAGTTTACACTACCTAAACTACCCACTACCATTGGGGACAAATGTAGTAATGACAACTGAGAAAACATGAGACCCACTTTGACAAATCACATGTGATTTGTTAAAATGAGTCAGGTGGACTGCCACCTGACTCATTTACTATTCATTCATTTAATACATATTACATTCATGATTACTGAATCATAGATGTAGAAATTCATAAATCTATTTTGATAAAGCATTTTCTGTATAAAAATGTAAGTATTCTGGAATATTGCTCAAGGCGATCTGCTTCCAGCAAATTATCTGAGTAGAATCGCGCCGTTTGGTCCCATTTTAACATTTTTAACTAAGCAAATGGCTCCGGCCTCCGCCCACTACATGTCAAGAGTGAATCATTGCTTGAGTAACATTCTAGAATCTGCTCTCCTAAGCATTCTTATTACGTTAAGTAAGATTTATAAGAAAGTATTTTTGGATAAAAATAAAGTCAGTAATCTGATTTGCAACAATGTTTTATTCTCGGTCCATTAATATAAAATCACTGGAATCATCTCACTGGAAGAAGTCAATCAGCAGCAGTTAAAAAACGACTGCAGCACTATGGCACAGTTAGCAGATACAGGGATGTTATTCTTGAGTACCCACCGCCTGAAACCGACGAAAGGAAGAATATAAAACAATTATTCGAATTTGTAGGAAAAGTATTGTAATGCATGCGAGACCATCATCACCATCATGCTCAGATGCAGCAAAAAAACTATTCTGACAGGAAATGTACGTAAAAGGTATATTATATACGCATATGATAATATACCTAAAGGAATAGGTTGCAGAAAATGAATCAATGGAATATTTTATCAATACATATCGGTACCGGTTGTCTGGGAATCTGTCTCTTTATGTCCGCCGGGAATCTGTCTCTTTATGTCCTCACACTTAGAAACAAAAAAATACAGTCGAATTGAAAGCTCCTTTTTTATCCCCCGACGCAAAACGAAGGGAAGTTTGACGTGTGTGTCTGTCGGTGGCATCGTAGCGCCCAAACGGATGAACCGATTTTGATTTAGTTTCTTTTGTTTGATACATGTGTCTTCATCGAGAGTGTTCTTAGCTTTGTTTCATGAAAATCCGTTCAGCCGTTTAAATATTATAAGCTCTTTTTTGGTTGAAAAGACTACGATAGCAACTTTCGTAAACTCGTAGTCCTTTGACCGCGGAAGTCAAAATAATCAAAATGGCAATTCTGCGCACTACTTACCTGTCACACTGCTGCCGTCTGTTTAGCGTAGTTTACATTAAATTCAGTATCCTGTTACTTCAATGATATTGCAAGAATATAATATATAATATGGTAACCTTGATCTAATGCTGAGACAAGACTGCTTGAATCTGCAGAATACTCTCAAATCCTCGTCTCAGATATCGTATTTAAGTTCATCGGAATGGTCTCAATGAACAAATTATACGTATATAATTAAGATAAAAACTAAAACAATCGACTTCAATGCCCCGCGAGTCAATTTCAGTAGCAGGTTTGAGACGTTTATCGTCATATCTCTGGAGATACTTATCAGATCTCGATTAAATTACAATGAGACCACCTCGAAAATGTAGATTACAAGTAGAATAGTTCGAATCAGTTCAGAATTGACGGAGTTATCGCGTAACATACACAAAAAAAAAAACAGACGAATTGAGAACCTCCTCCTTTTTGTGAAGTCGGCTAAAATCCAGTTGGGGGTGTTTTTAAATTTTGAATTTAATTATCATTTAAATGTGAAACTCACCCTTTATCAAGTGAGCAGTTGACTCCAGAGGCTACCACCCTCATGAGGTAAGGCAGCAAACTCTCGTTGGAGAGGTCTACTGATTCGTCACCATCGGACAGGTTCATGATGGAGACCACAGCTGAAGTCCGCGGGTGCAGCCTGTCATAATAATAGCATTTATTACATTAAAAGTGTATGAATAGAAAAGCTAGTGACGTATTGTTTAAAACTAACATTTTTTTTATTAGTATGTATTGTTATTTTCGACTTTAAAATAATGCTTCTATGGCCAGTTATAAAATGTCCAAAGATAGACCTTCACAGTCTCAAAGAGTCTTTCGATACTAGGAGACTTGTCTCAAGTCTATAATATTTTCTTATTTTAGTCAAACAATACAGGAGAGAGTGATCTTCCTCTCTCTCTGTCGGCGTGTCTCAGACCATGGAGTAGCTAATCATCACTCAAAACCCTCAGGAAGGCTATCAGATTGAACTGGAATAACTGTCTATCGAGCTCGCCTACACCTTTTACAGTCTATATGATTGTTACATAATAAAAAAATTACAGTGTAGCAGATATAACTTCTCTTGGTCTAATCATAATGTAAGGCATTGATTTGAACCTTAATGAGACGTATAAAAAATTAAGTGTTACCACAGTAACGTTAAGGTTTTGTTAAGTTTTTGTAAGCTAGTATATAATATATAGATAGATAGTTACATAAGTCTACTCCTTACCTTGTGACTAGGAGTATATTTTCCGATATAGCTCTAGTAGAGAGGTCGCCTTGTTTAACGGCTACTGTCTTCTTCGCTTGGACAACGTCTTTATAAAACTGGAATAAAATAGTAATACGATATACTTGTCGCTCTAAAAACATTATTTACCTGGACATTTCTTCTCATGACCACGGTCAAGAAGCGACAGAAGTATGACAGGATCTTATCTTAGCATGTGGAAAGAAGTAGTCTCAGCGTACCCCAACGGGAAAAAGGCGTGATTTTATGTAGGTTATGTAGGGGCATTACCCATGCAGGAAATTCACTCATACGATGAAAATAACTGATTCTCCAAACTGTGAAAGTTGTGGGACGGTTGAAGATATCCATAATATACTTATGGAATTTATAAAAGGAGCAAATGAACGCGCATTGCTTTAAAATTAATACAAATAACATGTGTATATAAATATTAACATTTTAGTATCACCAGCACCGCATC
Organism: Cabera pusaria; assembly: GCA_954871355.1. NCBI lineage: Eukaryota > Metazoa > Arthropoda > Insecta > Lepidoptera > Geometridae > Cabera > Cabera pusaria. The sequence continues at coordinate 6,366,994 of OX940891.1, forward strand.
ACAATGCGGATAGGATTTTTTTTCGACATTGTCAAGCACTATAGTTTATAAGTAGTTTGTTATGTTTAGGGTATGATGGGGCTGGCATGCCTTTGGGTAAAAGTCCCTAATATATACAGAACAAAAAAATGTAGGTATAGTATAATATGTATGTATGTTACTTTAGAAACTCTTTTTTTTTAATACTAGATAGGTAAGCGTTTGACCACTATCTCACCTGATGTTAAGTGACGATGCGGTCGACGATGTAGCACGCTTACCTACCTAGAAGATACCTGTTCCCTCGCGATTTGAAGACCCTCGAATTTTTAGGACTTGCTGCAAAGAAAACGACTGTACCTTGTAATGACTCTTCTCAGCGGCTTGTTGTGCTGCTACATTAACAGTCTCATAGTTATCAGCTACGGGCAGCCACGTGGTACCGTTAGTGGTGCTGAAGCCGGCGTTTCTGGACGCGTCCCAGTGGAAGGGGGTCCGTTCGGGGTCACGGGAGCTCTTCAGGTAGTTGATGGGGTCATCGGTGTTACACGCCTGGGGGTCCATTGTATCCTCCCACGATATGTAGCCGTCCGTCATGCCGAGCTCTTCACCCTAACGATAATAGACCAAATAAAAATATGTCACATCAAAACCAAATTATAACTAAAATACGAAAGTCAAGTATCAAGTCGTGTGTATATTTGCTTTTGGTCTTCTTCGCAATCAAACGGCTGGACCGATTTGGCTGAAATTTTGCACAGAGAGAGGGGGTTATCCATAAAGTACGTCACTCTAATTTCGTGACTTTTTGACCCCTCCCCCGTCCTTGTCACAGTTGATCTTATTTGTGAGACCCTAGTGTGACGTCACATAATGTTTTTCGTTAATAGTTCTTGCATTTTAACACTGAGATGCCTTAGTTTTTGAAATGTGACGTCACAAAACCTCCCACTCCCACTCCTTATCACATAATGTCACACTTCGTCGACATTGTAGTGTAGTGGTAGGACTTCTGCTAGTCCGCCTTGGGCGGTACCACTACTTAGCCAATTAATTTTTAGCCGTGAAATAGGAATGTTTTTCGGCTGAAATGGCAAGGTGTCCAGTGAAATTACAGGACATGTGAGACTCAACATCTTTGTTTCAAGGTAACAGGCGCAGTGCAGTGACATGCAAAATTCTGACAGTCTAGAATTTTACATGCCACTATATCTGTAATCGGTAGACGTAATCGCTTACCATCAGGCGAGCGTCGAGCTTGTCCTGTTACCTTATATCATAAAAAAAACTCTCCCCCCTCCTTAATATGGTCTCGCCTGTATTATAGATTAGGCTATAGCATAGCCTATAAATCCATAACACTTTTTAAAATGCAATTTTATAAATATGACAGTAAGATTTCTACTTTAGCCTTTTAAACTAGCCTCGAAACTATGTGATAATTCATATTTTTCTTCCAAGTCAAGTCAAGTTGGACGGACTCCTTGTCCGTCCAACAATGTACCGATTACCAATCTCACCTGATGTTAAGTCACAGAATAATCAATAGTACAAGTAAAGTGAAGATGTTTTTTTTTTATTTTTTTATACGTTATAGGCTAGCGTTTGACCGCTATCTCACCTGTTGGTAAGTGATGATGCGGTCGAAGATGGTAAGCACGCTAGGCCTAGAATGGGAACTGGCTCTCAAGGATAGCTGCCGGAACACATTAGATGTTTTGGTGACAGATTTTCTAACTTGAGGGTGGTAGCTGGCCAGGCGGACACTAGATAGTGTCCTACCACCATGCGGGGGTTTTGTTGGTTTCTTAACGATGTTTTTCCTTCACCGGAGGGCCACTGTGAGAAGCGCACATACATTTTTCGATAGAAAAATCCATTGGTGCACGGCGGTTTGAACTCGGTACCACGGCATCAAAGCCGAACGTTCTCCCGATTACGCCACCGGGCCACTCGGCCCTCCGCCCGGGGTCTAATGTAAAAAGGTGCTTGTCTGTTATAGAAAGACGTCAGTGCGACGATACACTGGTCAAATGACTTCAGTTCAACCGCATATCCAGGCCTGTACCAACGGCATTGTCACACAGAACTCGAAACACTATGGAGTTTTTATTTCACTATAGACAAACAAGCACTGTGTAATCATGCCCATGTGGTAGTGGAAGACGGCAGTAATAGACAGTATTATAATGGTTCTGCTAGTCCACCTGGGGCGGTACCACCACTTTGTCAGCGTATACCGTGAAATACAAATGTTTTCGGTTTGAATTACAAAGTATCCAGTGAAACAACAGGGCATGTGAGACTTAACATCTTTATGTCTAAAGATACCAAGCGCAGTGCAGTAACGTGTAAATTCTTGCTATACAAAGTTTGCATGCTCCAATAGGTAGACGTCATCAGGGGATCGACGTCTTAGACATTGGCTATTGCCGCTTAATTGAATCGGTGCTGAAATTAAACTCCAGTGGTAGGGCTTTGCAAGTAATAATAGTAACCTGGTAAGTAATAGTGAGTCCCGGCAGTATCAACGCCAACATGTTCATAGCGTCGACTCTGTGCTCTCCGTGCCTCGTCGCCAGGCGGCTTTGGTCGTGGTTGCCGTTCTACAAACATACATACACAAGTCAAAGCATTTATTCAGCATGTAGCCAGTATTCATATACGCACATATACACGTCAAAATCATAAAATAATTCATAACGCTTTGAATTAGTTTAAAAACTAAAACAACCGACTTCAATGCCCCGCGCGTCAGTTTCAGTAGCAAGTTTGAGACGTTTATCGACATATCTCGGGAGATGCTTATCAGATCTCGATGAAATTACAATGGTACCACCCTTGGGATCCTTTCCGTAAACTTTTTTCCAAAATGTTTGTTGTGTACAAAAAAGTTTAGATAATGTTTTTTGGCTATAGAGAGAGTATACCTATTTCCACTTTGGTGCCACTGTAATTTTATCGAGATCAAACGAGTACCTCCAGAGATAAATATATTAACACCTAAAACTTGGTACTAAAAATGACTAACGCGGTATTTGAAGTCAGTTTTTGTTTTCGTTTTGTAAACGATCTTAAACTATTCTCATCTCCATTGTAAAATATTGAAATTAATAGACATGTTAAAATACTCTAGAGTGGATGGATGAAGGAAGATTGACAGATGTATGAGATGAGACGAGTGTGAATGGGCCAGGCGGTAGAGGCTGATCTAGGCGAACGTATCACGGGGTGCGGGTCGGAACACCTCCTCGTAGGTATCGGCCGACAAATTTTCCCAGTCAACTAGGTTAAGTTGTCGACCGATAGCGAAGTTCCGACGTGAGGGGCTCCTCCGCGTGTCCGTCTGATATTAGCAGAGGGCACAGTGTGACGGAGCAGGGCGGGCTCGGTGGAGGGAGCCGCCCGGTGGTGGGTCCGAGCATAATGCTCGGACTTAGTGGCGGGGCCGGTAACGGCCGCAAAAGGGTTGCTCGCATGCTTTGGTAATGCGAGCCGGATGGTGGACGGTGTGCGAGTAGGGGTATCTGCCCTCCGCACACCTGTCATTAGAGGGACGGAGGATATGGGGCGTTGCTGAAGAGAGCGCGTGTCGCATCCCTCTGTTATTGACGGGTGCACATTGTGTACCTGGGTCGTGGGCCCAATGGGCCAAGTGGTGGGGCCGGTGACGGTGTGGAGTCTCGCACGCCACTGGCCATGCGATTGCATGCGATTCGAAAGGTGGACGGTGTGCGAGTAGGGGTATTTGCTCTTCGCACACCTGTCATCAGAGACAGAGGGTGTGGTAAGTTTGACGAGAAGACGAGCCACACTCCTGTCATTGTGGGGTAACTGTTGAAGAGTCGGGGGACTCTTCAACGGCTTGCATTACCCTACATGTCGATTGAAGGGTGACCTTGGTGAGCAAGGTTATCCCTTCACAGCGGAAGAGGCCCATTTGGGTCTGCCACTGGGGCAAGGTGGTAAATGCTAGCGTGATCCCATCTTGCTCCACTACGGTGGATGACGGCTCACCCCAGGTTTTTAGTGCGGTATCCTGCCTTTAAGGCAGCGAGTCCCAAATAATCATCTCGCTCCCCTGGTCGAGTGGTATCCATAAAGGATTTTCCTAAGTCATAAAAAAAAAAAAAAAAAAAAAAAAAACATACAGACGAATTGAGAACCTCCTCCTTTTTTGTGAAGTCGGTTAAAAAAGGCGAACGTCGAACGACCATATCGGAGACGTTTAAATAAAGGCCAAGTCAAAAGTACCTATAACCTGCGAGCATGTATGAAGGGGCTCATGAAAGTGGAAGAAGCGAAAGAGGTAGGTATGTCAGGATCGTAGCACGTGGAGAGAAGATATAGTCTCTGCCTAGCCTAACGTAAAAATGGCGAAATTGTGTGTATGTTAAAAAGACTACGAACCACCCAGTTAGCAGTCTTCCCGTATGGCATATAAGTCATCCACTTGTCTATGACTAGCTTCATGTCCTGAGCTGTGGAGTCTTTGTTCAGCTGTTCCAAATACAGGAAGTTGAACGGCATTGAGCCATTTCGTTCTTCGTTGCCGTAGTACCTGTACACAGTATACATGAATAGTTTTTTTTATCAGTGATAGGGTAGCGGTTGATCACTATCTCGCCTGGTGGTAAGCGTGAGTTTAATTGTTTATTTGCAACTTAGCACATTAAAAACAGAGTTTCAAAGGCTTATATTCTAAAACAAAGCTTATGACCTCTGAATCTCATACTAGAGAAAACTCTGTGTTGTAAGATTCAGTCTCTTCCTGTAGTGATTCATTGAGATGTGGAACAAAAAAAATAAAGAAAAAGACTAAATCAGTATCTTATACCGCAGACTAATATACTAGTCTGTGCTTTGGCTTAAGTTGAGGATGGTGAACATACTAAGCTTCGAATACTCTGCCTCTTAAGGGCTGTGCTGTCGGAACTCTGTGTGTGTGTGTGTGTGTGTGTGTGTGTGTGTGTGTGTGTGTGTGTGAACGGCTGTATTTTCTCCTTGATGGTTGTAAGGTGCACTTTATGTAGCAATATCCTCCGCCTTAGTAAGATGTCTAAAATCTGACATATAAGTAAGAATGTACTTACTTATATGTCAGATTTTTGCATATATGTACACACAGCAATAAGTACGGCAGATAAGTACCTGATAAGCATAGTAAGGAATTTCATCATCATCAACCTATACCAGTCCAAAGCTGAGCATAGGCCTCTCCAAAAGCACGATCCTTATTGGAATTACATTTTTAATACAGTTGCTCAAAAAGTGGCGTATTGCAGGGACGTATAGCGTTCGGGATGTGGGCTATTACACACTCGTGCTTTTTTTTTACCTTTCCCGAACTCGTGCGTTCTCTTTCCCAACTGTCAAAATAATGTCTATTAAAAAGAAAAACCAACCATGAAGTTTTTACTCACAAAATTCAAAGAAGTTTTTATGATTCATGCAAATACGTATATTTCTAAAAAGAAGCTACTAATTTGTTTCATTATCAGATTTAATGATTTGATGGAATGAGTTAGGTTAGGTTTCATTTCATTTCATCTCTTTCAATTCATATCAATAAAAAAATTCTACTGAAGACTTGGCTGTATGGGCATAGTTACCTTTGCCTACCAAAATGGGTGAAGAAAAAAAAACTCTCCTTATATTCTAATTTCTACGGTTGGCGCCATTTTTCAGAAATTTTCTTTGCGAGTTTAGTTGTTTTTTGCACAAAATGAGTAATTTCGACCCTAGTTTTTTTGAATTAACACCACCGGAACTCAGTATAATTGCACAAAATGCTTTTAATGCTTGTGGAGAGAAGAGAAAAAAACAAATACTTTTTCAGAAAGTTAGTTGAGTTTATTGTGTTTTTATTATTTTATTAAATTGCTTCATTTTTTCGCAACTGTATTAAAAATAGTCGTTCAGTACACGTGCGGAACCGTCATTGCAACTTGTTCCGACTGTCAACCCTCGCCTTCGGCTGCGCCTCGGCTCGGGTAGACATTTGTCGGAACTCTTTGCAATGACCGCCTTTCCGCACTTGTAATAAAATATATACTATTTTGTTATTGTTGATTTTTTAAAAACGCTCGATCGATTTCGATAAAATTTAAATCGGACAACCTGGGAAGTATAGCTTTTGTATATATAAGTATAAGTATAACCCTTTGCAACAAAAAAAAGATATTTCCGAATCGGTTCAGGCGTCTTCGAGTAATACAAACATACAAAACATACAAAAAAAATTAATTAAAATAATCTGTTGTACTTTAGCGAATACGTCTTCGTAGTTACGCCGTTCTACAATAGAGGGCGTTTATAAATATAAAATATGACATGACGCTAACGTCACTGCCGTCATATTTAACTCCAGTGCGACTAAAGAAGTATCACTTCAATAAGTAACTAGCAGTTCTACTACAGAAAAGATAATAGTTCTACGGACAGAACATGCTCTCCCTGACAGTAACTCTTACAGCAACATGCGAGATTAAACCTAGTTACAACCTCGATAACGTTCAAATTACGACTGTCGTCGGTTGTATCGTCCACGATACACGGTAGGAAATAAGATCGTTTAAAAAACTAAAAGAACCGACTTCAAATGTTACGCTATTAACTTTCAGTACCAAGTTTGAGGTTTTTATTTCCACATCTCTGAAGATACTTACCAGGCCTCGATGCAATTATCATGGTACCACACTTGGGATATCTCCTTTCCACCAAAAAAAGAATATTTAAAATCGGTTCATAAACGACGACGAAGTTATCCGCGAACAAACATAAAAAAAAATATATATATACGTTCGAATTGGGAAACCTCCTCCTTTTTTTGAATTCGGTTAAAAAACAGGAAGGAAATGACGCCTGGTTCTACTAACTTGATCATAAGAGGCAAGGTGGTGTATCCCTCAGTCATCATGACCTTGGACTCTCCGTCTCCGGCTGTGAACTCGTCTAACAGGTCTCTCCACGAGTACACCACATCGTAGGTCTCGTTCCGATCCTTCGTGTAGATGTGATCGAGGTAAGCGTAGTCATCCGGCGTGGCTGTTGAGTCGCCTGCAAAAATAATTATATTATACGCTAGCTGTACCACGCGGCTTTGCCCGCGTTTATTCCTAGTTATAAACCTTCCTCTTGAATCACTCTATCTATTGCTGAAAACTGCATTAAAATCAGTTGCGTAGTTTAAAAGATCTAAGCGTACAGAGCGCGGGAGCGACTTTGTATGTAAAGAAAATCGTTTGGTAGTTTTAGTGTCGGAATGGTAAAAAATGTGTCCATGTAATTTTTGATTTGATATTGTTTAAAAAACTATTAGAACCGACTTCAAATGCCACGTTCAGTACTAAGTTTGAGGTGTTTATCCCCGTATCTCGATACTTATCAGACCTCTATAAAATTGCAATAGGACCAAACGGCAAGCATACTCCCTCAAATCAAATCTATCTATCTATCGACATCACATATTATGCCACGCGAGTCAGTTTCAGTAGAATGTTTGAGACCTTTATCGTCATATCTCTGGAGATACTTATCACATCTTGATATAATAGTTAAGATAGTTTAAAAATTAAAACAACCGACTTCAATGCCCCGCTAGTAAATTTCAGTAGCAAGTTTGAGACGTTTATCGTCATATCTCTGGAGACACTTATCAGATCTCGTTGAAATTACAATGGGACCACCTCAAAAACGTACCCTACCGATTACAAAAATAATCATTTGAATCGGTTCACAATTGACGGAGCGTTTGGGTAACAATTATAAAAATGCTACAAACGAATTAGGTAACCTCCTCATTTTGGAACGTCGGTTGAAAATAGTAAGTTTACCAGAAAGTGGTTCATCCGGATATTTCCCGCCGAAATCAGCGGAGTCCACCTCGTACATCATGTTGATTGCATCCACACGGAAACCTGACACGCCCTTCTCCAGCCAGAAACTTAGAACGTCCTGAAAAAAAATATTAATGTAGTTACCCGCAGTTTTATTTTTGAAGAAAGTTAAACTTTTATTAAATTGTTCAGTTTTTTTCATCCATACATCGCATGTCGCCAGAGCTTTAGCTTGATTGGTGTATTACAATGTATGACATTTGGTCTAGCTGTAATTGGCTGATGCTTCCGCAGCCATATTTTGTATACATGCTTATGTGTCATGTAAACTGCTGTCATAGTAGCTAACTACCACATAAACAAAAAGTTTCACCTGCATTTGCAAAGCATTGTCCTGTGTGGGAATCGAACCCTCCGATTTTGTGGACAAGCTCACTAACTAACGATTAGACCAACTGGTCAACCAACTAGTCCTTGCGTGCTCATCGTCACAATTATGAATAACTTGGACAGGAAGTAGGAGCATTATATCGATTTTCTGCCTGACTCGCTACCAAAAAGAAGCTCACCACCCCACAATGAAAGAGAATATCTGCCGCCATTACCACCTTATTATAGCATTGCTTCACTGTATTACGCCATTATGCTTCACTGTATTACGCCATTATACCATTTCCACCTTACGGTCTTCCGGCAGCACACATCCCTTTAGAGTCAGACCAATCTATAACTAGGATGTTCACTATCTTCGACTACATCACCGCTTACCATCAGGCGAGATAGTGGTCAAATGCTAACCTATAATATATACAATTAAAATCTTTGTCTATATTAGAAGCGAAAATTGTGAGAGGTAGTACTGACCCCGCACTGAGTTGTACTACCATGCACTTTTCGGAAATTCCTCAGCTATAAATATTATAAATGACCCTCGAAGGGGTGACAATAACCCCAGCTAAGTATCGATGTCTACCTTCATTTCCTGCTGCGCCCTGGGTGAGCGGTAGTTGAGGTCCGGCTGTCCGATCACAAACTGATGGAGGTAGTACTGACCCCGCACTGAGTTGTACTACCACGCACTATTACGGAAATTGCTCAACTATACATATTATAAATGACCCTCGTAGGGGTGAAAATGACCCCAGCTATGTAAAAATGTCTACCTTCATCTCCTGCTGCACAGTGGGTGAGCGGTAGTTGAGGTCCGGTTGTCTAATTACAAACTGATTGAGGTAGTACTGACCCCGCACTGAGTTGTACTACCAAGCACTATTACGGAAATTTCTCAACTATACATATTATAAATGACCCTCGTAGGGGTGAAAATGACCCCATCTATGTAACAATACCTTCATCTCCTGCTGCACAGTGGGTGAGCGGTAGTTGAGGTCCGGTTGTCCGATTACAAACTGATGGAGGTAGTACTGACCCCGCACTGAGTTGTACTCCCACGCACTCTTACGAAAGATGCTTATCTGCAAAATATATAAACATTATATAGTACGCGAAAACACAGAACATAAGAGAAAGATAAATAATGAGAGAAGAAGAACAAGAGAGAAACATAAATAATGGTGAAAATACAATTGATATGTGCACTTCCAGGATCTATAGAGACTATGTACTAAGTAAAATGTAGGTAACTACATTTCATTGAAGATCTTTGTAAATAAATACTAATACTAGATGCAATAAAATACTTAATAATTAGTGTCCGGTGAAACGAACCATTTTAACTAAAAACAAAATAGTTCCACTACACTCGCTAGATGGCTTTTAATGCTTACCTAATTTGATGTCTATGTTTTTATTTTATTAATTTTTATTTTTCGTTGTGATGCGCTAACCTATAAATAATAAAATCCTCTTGTACCATATAATACTTATCGCATTTATAATATTAACTACAAATAAATAATAATTAATAATACTTATTATTTATTCGTAGAATATTGGTAATAGATCATTAAAACAAAAAAAAACGGTGTGGGCCACACGACAGAAGCGAAAACTTCATCAAGGCGAAGCTACTAATACGAAATTCCTTTAGTGATTTATACTAATATTTATTCTGTGCCTTAGTCGACTCGAACCGACTTTACCCGAACGAGCGATACGTAGCCGAGCGTGACATCTCAGTCTCATTCATAAGCCACAAAATAAGGTGCTCAGCGCGTTTAAAGAAGTGTTTACTACATGAAATACTTACCCAGTTATTAGGCGGGTGCATATTGCCTTCTTCATCTACCACGCCGTCCGCCCAGATATAGTAGTCTTCATACCCTGGCTCCCTCTGTGCTGACTTCACGAACCAATCACTTTCGTTGCTGGTGTGGTTGGGGACGTAGTCGAGGACTACTCGGATACCTGACCAATCAATGGACGTTTTGCTATTTATTAATACAAAAACAAACCTGACAAGTGCGAGTCGGAATCGCACACGGAAGTATCCGTACTACCGTACAAATTTGGCAAAAAATGCCGAAAAAACACGTTACATGAATTGCGATCCCCTTTTAATTGTCATTTTATTTTGATTCTTTGTTGCTATAGTGGCCATAATAACACACTCTCTGTGAAAATGTTAAGTGTCTATTTATTACCGTTTATAATTATAAGAGCCAGCAAAAAACACAGTAAAAACAAGCATATAGCGGGGCCCCCTTCAATGTTAAACATTATTTAGTGTTTATTTCCGTTTGTATTGTATGCTACTTTCCATGCCAAGGTTGTCTGGAAGAAATAGCTTTATGCGATAAGACCACCGATTGTGTTACCTCGTTATTAGGTACATCTGTTTCTATCACATCAAATTGTACAACATATCAAATGTTGTACAATTTGTATACATGTAGTATTATATTATTTTCGGTACAGTAGGCCAAAGTAATACATATTTATTCTGTCTTAATTTCAAGTGCCACTTATTATGGGCCCTCTGACAGGCAGACGGACGGACAGCGACATATGGTACTGGACTTTAGCTTACATACTGGGCATAGGAGACAAAGGATTCTAAGTATCGTCATTATCATCACCAATCACCCTTCATAATTCCTCGTGTAAATCAGCAGGGCTCAGCTAGTACACGTATATTAATGAGGTACTTCACGTGTAACCCGGAAGTTCGTTCCATCATTAAAGACAAGTGCGCGATTACTGTAATGGCCCATTTGTACCGTGAAAACATAATGTAACAACATGGTTACCTATTACTGTTGTCTATTGTATGTTTCTTACTCCTTCACTCTAAAACTACACAACCGATTGAGCTGAAATTTAGTATGTATATAGTTTAGCCTATACCCAGGAATACACATAGGGTACTTTTTATCCCGATATTCCCAAGAGAACTATGTCTACGCGGGTAACTCGGTTTTACCCGGGGGCTTGTCAGATATAAACAAAATATGATAATAAAAATGTTTTACCGATTAATGCGGTATCGAAACTGAAGGCGAGGCCTTAACTCTATATAACTTGATCTAAAAAAGATCCCAATCTTAATTACAGATCTTTATACAAATATCACTATGACTATCAATCCCAAGAAAATTAATTCAGCTTTTATGAAAACTACAAACATAGATCTTTATGTCCACAACTTACCGAGCCGTTTGGCTTCTGTCATCAGGTCGTCAAAGTCTTCCATAGTACCATACTCTGGTGCTATTTTCCGGAAGTCAGCGATGTCGTAGCCGAAGTCATACATGGGAGAGAGGTATATGGGAGACATCCATATTGCGTCCACACCAGTTTCCTTCAAGTATGGTAGTTTTGAGGTGATACCTGGAATATTAAGATTTTTTTATAGATCTTATCATCGACATCACAGGTAATCATCATTATCAGCCTGTTTCTGCCCGCTGCTGGACATAGGCCTCACCTTATCATCATCATCATTATTAGTCAATGTTCGCCCACTGTTAGACACAGGCCTCCTTTTTAGGTATGGTCCGTGCCATATAGATTGGCACAAAAGTGCATCGACCTCTCGTCAATTTTGCCGAAATTAAAACCAAAAATATCTATTTATCATTGATGTTTATTACAATTCTATATATTACTAGAACATATTTGATATATTTAATGTCGTATTTTCATCGATATTTATTATCCGTTTTAATTTTAAAAAGGGATTTTAACGCGCTAAGACTGTTCTACTTTATTTTAATGATTATTAATGAACATCTCTTTTTGTAATTTTTCTACTTGAAATTTAAAAAAAATAACCATTGCTACAGCTTTTATAATACTTACGAAACTACTTCCTGAAATTATACAAAACGCGAGTTATGTCACTTTACCTGGACCATTTTTTTTACGTCAGGCAACAGAGATGCGTCACCTTCGGCAATAATAAATTAATTTATTTTATAAATTAATTTCGGCAAGAATTAAGTGATGGCAATTATATATATAAATGTACCAACAATATAAAATAAATTATATGAAATATATTGTATTTATTTATTTTCCAACACACATTAATATTACATTAAACCCAATATGCAGACTCCAACTCAAATAAATATATATATACATGTTTCTGAAAAAAACACTTTGGATATTTTAGTGGCACATAAAAATTAGAACACACCGCTACATAAAAAGAAAACCTAGTTATAATCAAAGTCATAAAAGGTTTGTCACTGCTGCTAGACCACTGAAAGGTCAACGCGCTTTAGTGCCAATCTATATGGCACATATTATAGTCCCCATCGTTTTCGGAAATCGGAATACGGAATCGTTTTAACTGACATTTTTGTCAATACTGATTGACAAAAATGTCAGTTAACACGATTCCGTCACTGAAATAGTAATTAAAGGAACTTCGGTATATCTCAGATGACATGAAAGATAATGGAGAACAGACCTTTGTAAGCATGAACATTAGTTTAAATAAAAAGTTACCATTCAAATCCCCGATGCCATCGCCATTGCTGTCCATATAAGACCGCGGATAGATCTGGTAAATCACAGCACTCTCCCACCACTTGTCGACTGCACAGCAACTGGCAACAGTTGCAGCGATAATCGCCGCCACTATTACAACCCGCATTGCTACTTATACGTTGTACCAGGGTTGCAAAATCTGCGACGAAATTTTTAGTTAGAAAGACGTTATGTTAGAAACTGAGTTTGATAATAAATTCCTATTTGGCGCGCCTAGGTTATCTTACCAAATTGCGACTCGGTGCAATATATCATGTTTATTTTACCGACTTCACAAAAAAGGAGAAGGTACTCAAATCGCCTGTATTTTTTTAACCGACGAAAAAAAACGGAGGAGGTTCTCAAGTCGACGCGTATATATATTTTTTTTGCTTTTCAGTTTTATGGCGGTTTAATTTTTTTGTTAATTAAATAATTTATTTTTTAACCTCAGAACTCCGTCAATTAATATCCGATTTGGATAATTATTTTTTGGTTGAGAGAGTATGCGTACCATTACTCCCATTGTAATTTTATATCACGATCTGGTAAGTATCTCCAGAGATATGAAGATAAACACCTCAATCTGAAATAGACTAGCCCGACATTTGAAGTCCGTTTGTAAACGAATTTAGGTCTACCCACTGACATTTAGGGCCGATTTCACCAGTGAATATAAACGCGACCAGGTCGACTTGAACTTGGTTTATGTGTTTAACTGAGATTAAACCGGCATTTTGCATTTCACCACCACAAAATGAACGTGGTTACATTTAAAACGAGTTCTAATTCTGAACTACCGATTTTGGGCGTTTAGCGCTCTTGATCCCATTTACACTTTGATGTGAACGTACCGGCTTTTGTTCGCGTGTATTTACTTCGGATATGCTCCGACCAGGTTTCAACCAGTACGTAGGTCTTCGTCTGGGAGCGGCTAGGATGGCGGCAACGCACGTCGTATTGCCCGCGCTTCCCGGCGCAACTGTTACACTGTTTACAGCCACTGTCACTCGTATTTTCCGCGTTCGTTTCCGTGTCCGTGCATGGCATAACAAGACGAGACCTCTTGTTATTTCGTTATTAAAAATATAAATATTTTAATTCCTTGGGTTACATTTTAAAATACAACATTCACGATTCTGAACACAAAAATATATACCATGCACGGCAGTTCTACAAATCTCGATTAGTAGCATAAATGGTGAATTATATTGATTCATCCACAACATTGGTCGAAACAATTTTGGATCGAACAACGGATTTTAAATGCTGGGGCTAAATAATACCAATGGTGTTAGAACACAGTAGTGCCTAACCTTTACTTAACTAATGGTAAGTAAAAATAATTCTCTGTTTAAAACAATAATTAAGATTATTTACTTAATAGAAGAAAACTTAAAAAACCGACTTCCATGCCCCGCGAGTCAGTTTCAGTAGCAAGTTTGAGACGTTTATCGTCATATCTCTGGAGATACTTATCAAATCTCGATGAAATTACAATGGGACTACCTAGAAAATGTACTCTACTAATTAAAAAAATAATCATTCAAATCGGTCCACAATTGACGGAGTAAAAGCGTAACATACATACAAAAACAAAAAATAATAAAAAAAACATACAAACGAATTGACAACCTCCTCCTTTTTTGAAGTCGGTTGAAAAGACAAACTTCGCGATAAATAATACCGTCTTCCTACACACTTAATTAATTTTTTCTTTAATGTTTGAAATTAATAAAAATATAACCATGAAAATATTAACAATACATATATATCTAAACAATAAAGATCTAATTCATTTGAATTAAGAAATAAAATAATAAAGAAGGGAAGGGACATACCTGACGTAGTGCCGAGAATCACAATGCTCTGAGGAAGCAATACACGCGCATTAAATAGTAATAGTCAAAGTACTTAACTCTACAATTCTAGATACAGTAAAGTGCCTACTTATAAATACTTCAAGTGAGTAAATTCCCACTGTAAGTTTTTTTTTTTTAGTTTTATTATGGCTTCACACGATTAGTGTATTTAGCCAGTGTCAAGTATTGAAATTCTTCAAGTTTTTATTAATTTTAGTCATAGAGATGGGTCAAAGTCACATTCAGGTCAGTTTTCAAGTAAAAGTCAAGTAAAAAAAAGTAGAGTAAAAGTAAAAGTCATACCTTCAGTAAAGACGTGGTGTTTACTGAAGATTTTCAGTGGAATTTTGGTGAGAACGCAAATAGCATGTTTTACAACATTGTGCAGTTTCCCTACACTCGCACACAATCACCGGCACTTAATGGTTAATAATCCACATTTATTACACATTAACACGCGATAGAACACAGGTTTTAGGAAAAAATACAATGATATCACACACACTTTTCCACGTACCCGCCAAGAACTCCCACTGTGTTGTTTTTAACAGATTTCAGAAAGCAGGAGGTTCTCAATTTAACTGTTTGATGTTTGTTACCTGAGAACTCCCGTCATTTATAACGCGGCGGTGACCACTTCCCATCAGGCGGACCGTCTGCTTGTTTGTCAAAGTACAGAGATTGGGAATGGCGTCGCTGGTGACAACTGGGAATACATTTTATTTCTACTTGTCACCAGTGGTGAAAAAACATGGTAGTGACTGGGCACGTTCGTCATATGAATCATGTATGATGTATATATATATGATGCTTATACATGCTTAGATATATCGCTACAAGTTCACCCAAAATACGCTTGGAGCGCTAGTATCTGCGTGTTTCTATGTCAACGCGTGAGAGGGCTCTTTTCCTTTATGGACAGTTATTATACTCTTTGATATGAATGGCCTCATTTTCTACTAATAGCGGATTCACGCTTGAGCAACATCCAATAATACCGGCCTTGAGCTTCTCCAACTCACACCACTGAGCGCGATCCTTGGCTTCTGTCATCCACCCTTTGCCCACATCCCTTTTCATGACTTATTTTCATGAAAAAGATAAACAAAGCGGCAATAGTCCATTGGCTAAGGAGTCGGCCTGGCGATCGAGAGGTTGTGATTTCGGTCTCTAGTCTCCACCCATTGCACTATTGACGTGACTCCATTGCACTCCAGACAAAAGCATATTAAGCTTAGTTGGAGGGGTTAACAAGACTACCAGTAATGTGCAACCCACATTGCTAGTAAGCTTTTAAATAAAAAGGCATTCTCAGGGTGAAACAATTTTATTTCACATTATTTAGATTGCAGACATTGACTTTTTTTACATTTTCTTTTCTTACCATTTTTATAACATTTATTTATCTAACGTAAATTTTACTGGGCTCAAAAGGAGACACTACACTAACAACAATTTCAATTCTTGGATTTACGTGATCGTTTAAGATGGCTCGTCTACATAAATAAAAAAATATAATAGATGACTTCATTTTTTTAAGATTATTTACTTTTACTCAAACAGGCTGTAACGAATGTAGCGAAATTTCAGACAAAAATTTGACTTTTAGTCGGATTCAAAGGCCAGCCTGCATATATCAAAAATGTACACTAAATCTTTTTTTATTAATATCGAAAACCACACTTTTTCTTTACATTTCCTTGTATTTAACAATTAACATCAAACACTTACTTCTAAAATCTTATCCAAAGAATGGTCTTGAGTTGCCAGAACATAAAAACAGTACAACTATTATGTAAAACTTATACTTTTATATTCGATCATACAATAAAGTTATCAATATTGACACAAGATTATCGAGACGGGATCGGGAGGCGACAATTTTTTTTTTCTACTGGCGTTCTGACTTCTATGTTGCTTACACTATGGCAAGTTTTTTTAAATTGCCTGATAATATATTCTCGCAAAAAGGCTTAACACAGATCTAAAACATATTTTTTCATTGCTTTCAGACAAGCAATTTACCACTGTTTTAACTGACATTAAGTAATGATGCGGTCTAAGGTGGCATCGTGCATCAGGCCCCCTGGATAAAATCCAATTTCTGTTTTCATCAAAATGTATGGGAATTACAACTTTGTTGCGGAAAAATAAATGTCATTCCCATGCATTTTGAACTTGCTTTAGCGTGAATGGAAACAGAAATTGGATTTTGTCTAGGGGGGCTGGGTGTGGAAGAAGGAAAACTAGCATTTATCCAATCTACAGGGCGACTGTCTCCACCTGTCTTTCAAACTATCTTATTTCTTTGTCTTCGGCTTAATAAGGCTTAATAATTAATAATATTAAGGCTTATTAAATAAAAATGTTTCAGATATTGTGGTAGGCTCTCCGCACGTGTTAGAGAAAATGTTAGTGTAAATCAGACTTCATCGTAATAGAAATAATGTATCAAATCGCCTCACGAACACTTTTATTAGTTTAAATTCAGAATATTTAATTTACGCTAAATAATTGGACATAATATAATTATTATATCACGTATCAACAGGTCCAATGTTAACACTAATTTAATATACTATGATTTAAAAGTTAAGGATTGACTACACGTTCGGCAAAAAAGTTCACCAACCAGGTCACATGACCGGCTTCCGACCGTATATATAATTATATATACAATTTTAGATGTAGCTGGGCACCAATTTTTAAATGATGTCTAAAAAGAAAGAGTTCTAATAGGTTACTCGATTTCTCGTAACGTATCGTCGTGTCTTACGTTTTTAAGAGACTATTGTTAGCTTCAAGCAAACTTCCGCTAATGACGTGCAGTCGGCAGATTTTATTGGCAACCGTGTAGCTCATCCTTAAATAAGAGAAAATATCTCTGTGTACTCTCTAAACATTTGTACTCCTGAATGTACCTACAAATCTAAAAGCTCTTTGTAACACAAACGTGCATTCTATATCTTTCAAACAATAAAACAAATATTTATAAAACGTAAGTTAAAAACTAAAACCAGACTACGGAAAAGTCACGTTCTAATTTTAGAAATTATTCCCTATTATCGGATTCATGCAATCAAAGCCGCGGGCAATAGCTAACGATAGGTATTTTAAATGTGCTAATTTAGCCCTTTCATTTAATAACCAACACGGATGAATTGAAAAAAAATGGTTTTAGGTCATGACTTCATGTTCTGTAGAGGGCATATTCAATTTAATGTGACATAACATAGCTTATAACCAGCGGACAATCAAGTTGCTTCCAATGATACCTCATTTGTCAAATTATAATAAAGAGTTATGAAGTTCTGAGAGAACAGATAATCAAACATACATAGTCAAAATCATGACACTCCTGTAGTCGGGTAAAAAAAAGTTATTTAGCACTCTACTCTATTGTAACAAACAAAATACGGTATAAAATGCGTTGTGGTCAACGCAACATACGGTATACCAAGCATCACATCACTGAAGAAGATGGTATATTTAGGGATAAACCAGAGAGAAAAAGTAATTTTATATCCGAGCTATCGTTCGACCACTACCTTGCCTGTAGGTAATAAGCGATGATGAAAATGGTGAACACGCCAGGCCTAGAATACTTCAAAACTCTCAAGTGCTGTGTGCTGCCAGAACATCGTAATGTTATGGCGGTAGAGTTTATCTAATATTGATGTTTGTTTCTTCTTTTTAGGATCTACTAGAATATTCTGTGCGCCAATATCGCCCGCTGACGACAGATGAGTTAACGAATATATATTACGTTCTTTAGGCGACGTATTTCAGCCGAAATAAGCGGCTTTCTTTTGTTCTGGTAACCATCTGTATTTCTGTTACCGTCATACTTGTTTATTATAATCGCTTACCACGAGGCGAAATTACGTCATACTCTAGCCTTTAAGATGTAAAAAAAAGTCTTGAAAGATCCAGTCTTGGACATAAATAGTAATTAACTATTTTATTTCCATCGTGGTGCCAGAATGTAATAAAGAACATTTTTTTCCACAGTAATTATCAAGTGTATTATTGGTAGATATCGTTGAATCGCTGGCTCAAAAATGAATAGCGTAAGTCTAATTGGACACGCCCTATACTCTTAAGGGGGGGGGGGGGGGGGTATGGGTTTCAGCGTAAAAAAAAACACTTTTTTTGTGATTTTTTATCTCAAATATCGATTGAGCAATTTTATTCAAACCTTCTATACATTATTGAGCATAGTTTTGACTATGTTCTGTAAATTTTTCATGTAAAAATATTGAACGACAAGCCCGTAATAGAGCTTCCCCCAGAACGTCTTGAAAAAAAAAAACAATTTGGGGTGTTCACTGCCATTTAAAAACTACTGGACCGATTGATTTCAAACTTTGTACACATTTTCTACATATAAAATACCTCCCCCCTACATTTAGTAAATTTTTTTTTTTTACATTAAGGGTGTTTCCCACCCACAAAATGGCGGAAATTTTCGTGGAAAATAACGGTTCACACTTTAGATGGCCGAATCAGAGAACGTTGGGGGGAAGATTTGATTATAATTTGACTAAATTTTTATGGTTTTTCATTTTCAGATAATTTCCAGCCGAGTTACAGTGAACACCGCAAATAGTTTTTTTTTTCAAGGCGTTCTGGGGGAAGCTCTGTTACGGGCTAGTCGTTCAATATTTTTGCATGAAAAATTTACAGAACATAGTCAAAACTATGCTCAATAATGTATAGAAGGTTTGAATAAAATTGCTCAATCGATATTTGAGATAAAAAATCACAAAAAAAGTGTTTTTTTTTTTACGCTGAAACCCATACCCCCCCCTTAATATATACATATATATATATACATATATATATATATATATATATATATATATATATATTATATATATATTTATATATATTTATATATATATATATATATATTTCTTTTCTCATTTGCAGAAAAAACAAAACCATTGCACCGTGTAGTAAAACAGCACAAAAATACTTTTTTAACAAGTCTGAAAACTGAAGCTATAATTAATCATACATATATAGTCACAAAATAATTATAAAAATATATCGAGGAACTATCATTCGAGACCTCAACTCACTAAAATAAAACGAACATCGATCACATTCATAGTCATAGATTCATTTCATTTCATTTTATTTACAAAATTTACAAGATTTAAATCTATAACATTACAATTATCTATTAAGTACAAGGGGGATTATCGCAAGGTCGAAAATATTCTTGTTTGGTCTTTTTTATCCATTAAAAGATAACCATGTATTTTTATCTTTATATGTATATACTAGCTGCATAGGCGATTTAAAAATCCATTATCCTTTTCAAAATTAGCCATCCCTCTGCAAAATCTAAACCGTTCAAGCTATTTTGCTGTGAAGGGGAACGAATAAACAAACTTTCCTTTCGCATTTATAATATAAGCCGTGATGGTAGCTCGAGAAGACGGAATTAAGAATGTTTTAGACCTTTTGGTAGGAGCCCTAGTATTCAAAACGGACATTTGATGCAGTGAAGTAAGACTCAGGGAATTGTTACCGTGCGTACCTACATTTTTTTTGTAAATCAAATCAAATTTTGCCTCCAAAATAAGATCAAAAATAGTACTTGTGCCACCTGCAAAGTTACCTACGTTCCTTGTGAATTTCTATTTTTTTTAGTGAAATCATCATGACAAGCTAAACTAGGGGGTATTGCTATAGTCAATTAAATTTATTTATGGCCTTGAAAAATAAAATTGAATAATAAAGTGCAGACAAATCTGACAGACCATAGAAAAACTTTTGACATTATATTTTTTATTCTAAGTCGGTATACAATCTGTGTAGTGACATTTAAAAATTAACACTCTCGCGTCAATTGGTTAGCTGAACTCCAGCATAATGCAAATTACACAATTTATGTTAATGAAAAAATATTATTAAATTCGACGATTTAATTCTGCTCTAGTTCGCCTTGTTGTATTTTTATATTTTACATTTTACTTTATTTTTGAGTTGTAATATTATATTTGTTTACGTTGGCAATTCTAAACGATTTAGTCCATTTGGAATCCAGGTAGATTGGCCGCGATTCTTGGCTTTTTCTTTTTCTTCGGTTTTGATGCTTGCGATTGAGGTGGTTGAGGAGTCTGTAAAACGGGGATATATTTATTTACTAGCTGTGCCCCTCGGCTGCGCCCGCGTTAAGAAGTATCCTCTAGCCTAATCCATAGTACTGGCTATCCCTATACAACATTTCAGCTAAATCAGTTCACACGTTTGACCGTGAAGAAGTCCCAAAAAATAAACAAACTGACTTTCGCATTTATAATATTGGTGTTGATTGTCCATAGTAAGCCAAGCTTCTCAAAGTAGGGCACTAGGGATATTAATTTAGAGATTGCACAAAGTCGCTAGGTGGCTTTTGATGCGTAAATTATTGAGATGTCACTGTCAAAAGCGATAATTATTTTTGAGCAATAATTATTTATTATACCAAATGTCGTCGTAAATTACAAATATTAATTCTAAACGTCGATGGAGAATTAAAAAGATCTGACATTAAAATAACAATAATAAAATGAGAAGGATAAAACTATACAATCACTAGTATGAGAGAGCGAGACAAGACAAGGACATTTTTTTTATCCTTCTCGCGTATGCGATTTTATTGTTTGCCTCCAGCTCTGCCTCCAGCTCTAGCGGCGCCCGTTGGCTTTCACCCGGTGTCATGTATGACCCGACTAAATGACGTTGTTCATTTTATCTTATAGCTGGCATATGTATCACATTTTAGTCGGGTTATATCACTATAGCTATTTCATCGTATACGCTAATGTCTTTTCCATTTAATTTTCCCTCCACGATTCTAATGAATTAAAGCGGCATAGACATCAATCGAAAACTAATGAAAACAAGAGGATGGACAGATTAATTCAGTATGACAGTGAAAGATCTTTTTTTAGGGTGCCGAACCCAAAGGGTACCAACGGAACCCTATTACTGAGACTCCGCTGTCCGTCTGTCTGTCTGTCTGTCTGTCTGTCTGTCTGTCTGTCCGTCTGTCACCAGGCTGTATCTCATGAACCGTGATAGTTAGACGGTTGAAATTTTCACAGATGATGTATTTCTGTTGCCGCTATTACAACAAATACTAAAAACAGAACAAAATTAAAAATTAAAGGGGGTCCCCATACAAAAAACGTGTTTTTACTATAGCGTCATCTATGAACGATGGTAACCAACAAAAAGGTCACTGACCTTTGTGTTAACGTTCACATGGTGGGTGTTAGAAGTCCGTTCGACATTCGTTAGATGGCGTTGTAGTAAATAAGCATGTTTAGTATTGACACGGTATTTATATATATCGATGTTAAAACTGTAGATACTTAATTTTTCCGGCAAATTTTATTCAATCGGAACCCTACGTGTGCGAGTCCGACTCGCACTGGCCAGTTTATTTAAGAAAACGCCTCCAATATACAATTATAATGATTACCAGGAACATTTGGACAAGGTGGTCGATATGTAAGTAAACTTTGCGGGTCGATTTTGGATGAGATCGGAACAGGGCCGCGGTCCGTGACGAATGAAATCACTACAGGGAGGCCTATATCACAGAATAATTAATAGAAGTACGTACAGAGGATTCACTCTTTGATAGCAAATATGCTAGATTAAACCTAGAATACGTTACGTAGCCTATTTTGAACGTTGCTGACGTTGTATCTAGGTTTAATCTCGCAATATTAATTAACGCGGCAAGTACATGGAGTGAGACAAGCCTGCCTATATCCAGTAATGGGCTCAAACAGGCTGCGGATAGTGATGAACATTTCTAGTGTTATTAAATATCCTAGTGTGACACATAATTATAGTTTCATCTAAAGAGGGTACCTACTAAAAATCACCATAATTTGAAACGTTGTTTAACTGACCTGGACATTATTAGGCGGTGGTCTCGCCAGTACACTCTTGGGCGCCACTAAGTCTCCAGGTTCCCTTTGCGACGGACCGCTTGTGTTTTGAATACGTCTGAAATTAAAAGCGTTTTTCTAATACCTAGTTATGTACAGTACTTGAGTCAACGCTTCGCCATAGGGCAAGCTCAAAGTTTATACATATTTACACGACTCACGTACAGTACCCCCCCCCCCTCCCCCTCCCCCACTACCCAAAATCACGTGTATTTTTGGTACAAAGTTTATTGAGATAAGAATACAGAATATGAGATAATAATACCGTTCTCCCAATTACGCCACCGGGCCCTCGAGGCCCGGTGGCGTAATTGGGAGAACGGTCGGCTTTGATGCCAGAGGTACCGAGTTTAATCCCCACCGTGCACCAATGGATTTTTCTAACGAAAAATGTAGAATGTAGTCTAAGAAAAAATAAGATATTAAAAAAAAATATTATCTTGGTTTAGAAATAGAACGTTAAACGAAAAATAAACGTGATATCTCAT
This sequence comes from Cabera pusaria, assembly GCA_954871355.1. Taxonomy (NCBI): domain Eukaryota; kingdom Metazoa; phylum Arthropoda; class Insecta; order Lepidoptera; family Geometridae; genus Cabera; species Cabera pusaria. The sequence continues at coordinate 6,390,054 of OX940891.1, forward strand.
TATATAACCCCCCCCCCCCCACTTCCCCCTCTTTGTGATATGTCGTGATTTTTTCCGAACTCCTCCCCTCCTTTTAAACCTCACGTGATTTACGTCACGCCACAATCACATGTTGTCATATCAAGAATACAGGAAACCCAAACACTTGTCAGAATTACCCCAGCTGAAGAATTTTATCAAAAGTATAAGCATTATAATGTCGTTGAGATTGTGTGAGTGTTTACAACGTAGAAGTGTTTACACTTATCCATTTGAATGTATGAAAAGAATCCGGTAGATAGACTTTTGACGAGTCAATTCAACATCATGGACAATTTTGAATTTATCATGCGTTTCAGTCAGGCACTTACAATTTCTTCAAGTAGTAAATCAAGGGGAGTAGGCACGTGCTACATCATAGATCGCATCGCACTTAACATCAGGTGAGATAGTGGTCAAGTCTTTGAATTAAATATTAAAGTCAAATTCACATATTTCAATCAAATACCTATTGGACTAGCAAGTTCCAGATCATGACTTATCAACGCGTGAGATAGAAAGAGAGAAATGAATTATTAAGATAGTTTAAAAACTAAAACAACCTTCCATGCCACGCGAGTCAATTTCAGTAGCAAGTTTGAGACGTTTATCATCATATCTCTGGAGATACTTATCATATTTCGATGAAATTACAATGGGACGACTTCGGAAATGTACCCTACCGATTAAAAAAAGAATCATTCGAATCGGTTCACAATTGACGAAGTAATCGCGTAACATACATTAAAAAAACATACAGACGAATTGAGAACCTCCTTTTTGGAAGTCGGTTGGAAAATAGTTAATTTGGCAAAACCCTCACATAATCAATAGTAACATACATACATACATAATAACATTAATACTATCTAATACAAGTAACAAAATTAAAATTTTGAATAAACACCCACGACAATGTCCTTTAGAAAATTAACGTCATAACATCTATCTAAGAACCACCACTGATTATTTACGAACCGTTTAAAGACAAAATCGAACTAGTTTTGGAGAAAAATGGCAACATGGTTTTGCACAAACAAATCTTTACTACAGCGCCCCCTGGTGAGTTGACACCGTAACACCTATTTAAGAACATGCTCCAATCAAACACGAACCCATAACTGAAAACTGCATCAAAATCGGACGGGTCGTTTTGGAGAAAAATGCCAACATGGATTTTCACACACAAACAAACAAACATCCTCTCACCCCAAACGCATATACAGTGTCCGTTCCGTCGTGGGTAATTAAAGGAATAATTGTAAGCTAAATACAAATTTTTTTGTCAAATCGGACATCGGGAATTGGGTCTAATTTAGCTTCCAAGATTCCACCCGAACAAACATACTTAGATACATTGCAAGTTTAATAAAAGCTTTTAAAATTAAATACTTTATAGATTATTTACACGAGACCAATCGACGAGCCATCCCATAAGTCAACACTAGATGGCATTGTGTATAATTAGAGGCAGTCTGACTAAGACATACTACGACGTTCTGCCCCCTGATTCTCAGTCATTTGAAAACAAATTCGGATTCGGAAACTGCCTCTTCTTCGACTCAGATCTTTCGGAAAGATTTCTGCGACTAAATAGCTTACGGAATAAAAAATATTCGAAATTCTAATTGACGCTTCCAAATTTGAATGTATACGATTGAAATGAGATTCAAGAGTCAATTCAATGTTTGTAATAAAAGCATAGACCTGCTACATATTAAACTCGATCGCGTACTCCGGCCCCCATGAGAACGACCTTGAACGGAGTTTGTCCCTTTCTTTTGAATGGACAACTTGTATGGTATAGAACATATATAGGACTATCAAGTTGTTAGACAAGGACACACTCCCACCCTGGTGTCTATCAATTGGGCCGTTTTGTTCTACAAAGCAATTACAACCTTATCGTTAAAGCATACGGATTAAATTGAATTTGTCAAAACATCTGCAGTGTACCATCCTTTTTATTACGTCTATGAAATAAGTATATGCTCTTATTATAATGAACTGACCTCTGACTAGTCTGCACCTGTAGCGGTACGAATGGGTTGCTCAGTTTCTCCGCGCTGCCCGGACCAGAGTTCTGGCGATTCATTGGAGGAGGCGCGCTCGCGCGAGTTGTTGGATTCTGAAAGGACAATACATACTTATACTAATACGAGCTGCGCCCCGCGGCTTTGCCCGCGTTGAATCTTGGTTATAAACCATCCTCTTGAAGCACTCTATCTATTGATGAAAACCACATTAAAATCCTTTGCGTAGTTTAGAAGATCTAAGCGTACAAACAGCGGAATCGACTTAGTATTATACTATGTAAATATGTTGAATTGTGTCAATATTTTCACACAGAAATAAAATACTTTAGAGGGCCCGTTGACGTAATGGATAGCTCTTCGAGTTGGGAGGTCGCTGGTTAGAATCCTATCCGCGCATTAATAGATTTTGCTGTGTGCATTCATCGTTCAATTCCGTCCTCTTTTCGGGGAGAACTCCGAAAACATGGAGTAAGAGTGTGGTTGTTATGTTCTTCAAAAAGGGAGACAAAACCCTTTTGAAGAACTATCGACCTATCTCGCTCTTAAGCCATGTCTATAAGTTGTTTTCTTGAGTCATCACAATCGTCTCGCGCGAAGGCTCGACGAATTTCAACCCCCCGAGCAGGCTGGGTTTCGAGGAGGATACGGCACCATAGACCACATCCACACAGTGCGGCAGGTGATACAGAAGACTGAAGAGTATAACCAGCCCCTGTGCTTAGCGTTTGTGGACTATGAGAAAGCCTTTGACTCCATTGAAACCTGGTCTGTTCTGGAGTCTCTGCAACGGTGCCAAGTTGATTGGCGATATGTCCAAGTGTTGAGAGGTCTATATGACGCCGCGACTATGACCGTCCAAGTACAAAATCAGCAGACTGAACATATCCACTTACATCGAGGAGTGAGACAAGGGGACGTTATTTCCCCCAAATTGTTCACAAACGCTCTAGAGGATATGTTCAAAACGCTGAACTGGAAAGGACGGGGCATAAATGTCAATGGCAATTACCTCTCACACTTGAGATTTGCGGACGACATCGTCATCATGGCTGAAACCGTGCAGGACCTGCAATACATGCTGGCCACCCTCGCTGATTCTTCTGCACGCATCGGTCTCCGGATAAACTTGGATAAGACCAAGATCATGTTCAACGAACATGTTATTCCGGAACCGATTGCCTTAAACGGAGTTCCTCTCGAAGTTGTTGACGAATATGGCAAATCTTGCAATTGGGCAGAAACAACTTCGAGAAGGAAGCTCGCAGAAGGATACAGCTTGGATGGGCAGCTTTCGGAAAACTTCATCAAGTCTTTACATCGCCCATAACACAAAGCCTGAAGACGAAAGTCTTTAACGAGTGCGTCCTACCTGTTATTACTTACGGAGCCGAGACGTAGACACTGACAGTGCGACTAGTTCACCAATTCAAAGTCGCTCAGCGAGCTATGGAGAGGGCTATGCTCGGAGTTTCTCTGAAGGATCGAAATCGAAACGAAGTAATCCGTCAGAGAACCAAAATAATCGACATAGCTCAGAGGATTAGCAAGCTGAAATGGCAGTGGGCCGGTCACATCTGTCGCCGAACCGATAACCGTTGGGGTAAATGAGTTCTAGAGTGGAGACCACGGCTCGGCAAACGTAGTGTAGGACGCCCTCCAACTAGATGGAGCGATGATATGAGCGCAAGCTGGCTGGCAGCGGTTGGAAACGAATAGCTGAAGATCGAGCTCAGTGGCATGCCATGGGAGAGGCCTATGTCCAGCAGTGGACGGAAATTGGCTGATAATGATGATTCATCGTTCATCCACAGGTTTGCCCAAAGGCTGCTCCTATTAAATCGATGTTCAGCACTGGCAGGTTGTTAGACAAGGACACACTCCCACCAAGGTGCCTATCGTTTAGGCCGTTTTGTTGTACAAAGCAATTACAACCTTATGCAACCTTAGAGCATACCAATTAAATTGAATTTGTCGAAACATCTGCATATGCACCATCTTTTAGGGTTTCGAACCCAAAGGGTACCAACGGAACCCTATTACTGAGACTGCGCTGTCCGTCTGTCACCAGGCTGTATCTCATGAACCGTGATAGTTAGACGGTTGAAATGTTCACAGATGATGTATTTCTGTTGCCGTTATAACAACAAATACTAAAAACAGTATAAAGTTAAAAATAATAGGGGGTCCCCATACAAGAAACGTGTTTTTTTTGCATTTCAATATAGCGCCATCTAGAAACGCTTAGGTAAACGTCCATAGATGGCGTTAAATTGAAATGCCGATCCCTAACACCTTTGTGTTAACTTTCACTTAGATATTAGACGTTTGATGGCGTTATAAGAAATAAAATGTTTATTAATTATTATTTATTACTAGCGAAAAATGATAGTGGTATCTTATAAATATACTGTAGTGTGGTACGAAACCCTACGAGTGCGAGTCCTACTTGCACTTGGCCAGTTTATTATATATAGTGTATGATGCTATAAGGTCAGATTACCTGTCCAGACATCCAGCTCGGCCCCAGCGTGACGCTAGTATTAGGCAAGTGTTGCGGGAACGTGTGTCGCTCCGCACGCTGCATGTTGTTGTTGTTCCGGAACTGCGGGGTGGGGAATGTGGGGTGTGGCATCTGACTGGAGCCCGGCCCTTGGCCGAATGCGGGGTACGGCGGAATGGGAGGCTGGTTCTGTTCCAATACATTATACGTAAATATACCACAGACCTGCTACATATTAAACTGGATTACGTACACCGGCCCCCATGAGACCAACCTTGAACGGAGTTTGTACCTTTCTTTTGTATGGACAAATTATATATACATATACTTACACTATACATTATAGTATAGAACATATATAAGACTAGCAGGTTCATAGACAAGGACACACTCTCACCCTGGTGTCTCTCAATTGGGCCGTTTTGTTCTACAGAGCAATTACAACCTTATTCTTAAAGCATACGTTTGAAAGCTAGTTCCCATTCTAGGTCTAGCGTGCTTACTATCTTCGACCGCATCATCACTTACCAACATGTGAGATAGTGGCCAAACGCTAGCCTATAAGATATATATAAAAAAAATACGGATTAAATTGAATTTGTCTAAACATCTGCAGTGCACCATCTTTTAATATTACGTCTTTGAAATATACTTAACCTGGATGATGACATCAGACAAGTCGCAGGAACAACATGGGGAAGAGTGGCTACAATAAGACCGGAATGGAGAAGGTTGGAGGAGGCCTTTGCCGACTGGCAAACGGACTTACAAAGGAGAACCAAGCGTCAAATACTTTTGTGATATGAATATGTATTATTCTTTATGTATTATTATGTCATATATCTTTGTATTGTTTTTCGAAATAACGAGGGTAAATAATAATAATACATAAACTAACGACACGCCTTATTCACATCTAAATAAATACAAATGCTGAAAGTATTGTTATTTTGACTGTCGGATCATGTTCGTTGTAATACATCATTTGAGAACGACCGGACTTATTTGGCACTTTTATTGTATGTATATTGGCTATAGTTAAAATAAGGAAATTATTAGAGAAAGGGATCGTCCATTAAACACGTGAGTCGGGCTTGTTCGGAAGATCACGAAGAAGAATCACGAAATATCACAAGGAGGATTCGATCACCGTTGCAGGCAACAATTTTCCAAAATTTAATCAGATTATACGTGTATCTAAGGATAATATTCTGAAAATTTCAATATACATTGTACCAAAAAATACACGTGGTTTTGGGTTAGGTTTAATATTGGTAAATATATTACGAGTTTAATGGACGACCCCAAAGTCATATTAAAAAAGCACCAAGGAATACTGACCATTTCTGAATAATCCGTAAGCATATTATAGGGCCTTTCAGCTGTATTTTTTTTATTGCATAAGTAAAGTCGACTAGTCCATAAAAACAGCGTTCGATTATATATCACACCATGCAGATGTGGCGAAATATAACACACCAATTTTGTTTTAATATATCCTAAAGTGTGTCTATATGACATGAAATATAACACACAAATGGTGTTTTTAATATATCCTAAAATGTGTCTATATGACATGACATGAAATATAACACACAAACGTTGTTTTAATATATCCTAAAGTGTGTCTATATGACATGAAATATAACACACAAATGCTGTTTTAACATATCCTAAGGTGAGTCTATATGACACAAAATATAAAACACAAATGGTGTTTTTAATATCCTAAAGTGTGTCTATATGTCATGAAATAGTGGATATCACTCTATTGACGGGTACCTGGTAGGAAGCGTGCTATTTGAAAAAGTATCGAATTATTCGCCGTCCGACAAATCTAAAGTACTGTAAAATCTGAAAGTTTATCAATATTGTGAAAGATTATCCTACAGTCAGTCGATTATTAAGTTAAATTTACTACTAGCTAAGTTGAAACGGCAATAGCCCAATGGCTAAGGCGTCGGCCTGGCGATCGAGAGGTCGTGAGTTCGATCCCTACCCATTGCCCACTACAGACGCAGGCATATTTAGCTTAGTTGGAGGGATTAATAATAATACTACTAGTAATGTGCAACCCACATTGCTAGTAAGCTTAATAAAAAAATTGTAGTGCCGGGCCTTAATCGTAATCATACATTTATTTATGCAATAGAGTCTAGGTTGATACATAGGTTTTTTTTTTATATCGGGCTAGCGTATGACCACTATCTCACCTGTTGGGAAGCGATGATGTGATCGAGAACAGTGAACACGCTGGGCCTTAAATGGTCTGACTCAAAATAAATAACTATAAAATGCCGTGCCTATTGTTTTCATTTCCAAGTTATAAAATATACGCTTACATTAATGCTATACGAGGGAGGATCAAAAAGTATAGTGAGAACGATATACTCCATGGTAAGAAAAAAAAATACTGGCAGGCATAGCTCAGATACATATTTGTAATATTATTTAAAAAAAATACTCGATTCTCTTTTGTTTTTTTCTGAATGTTGTCATTTGTTTGCTTCGTGTCGGAACGTGTTCTCGAAAATGGAGAAAAACGCAGTGCGAGCCTTTATTAAATACCTCTGTTTAAAAAAGTTTACGACGCAAGAGATGTATTGCGATTTGGAGGCAATATTTGGAGTCTGCTCCGCCGTATTCCACTGTCGCAGGGTGGGCTTCTCAATGTCGAGTAGGGAGAACGAGCACGGAAGAAGAACATCGTTGCGGCCGTCCATCGACGACAGTCACCCAAGAAAATGTTGCGAAAGTCGAGAATATTGTATTGAGCGATCGAAGAGTTACCATCCGATAATTAATTCAAGAAACGGGCATTTCATATTGAAGTATTCAATCCATATTGAAACAATCTTTGAATATGAGATAAGTCTCCGCAATGCCGAGAATGTTAACCGCCAGTCAGAAACAAAATCGACTTGATATTTCGAAGAAATTGTTGGACAAGTTTCAAGAAGATTCTGAAAACTTTTTGTCTCGTTTCGTAATAATGGACGATACATGGGTCCATCATTTTGATCCCGAAACAAAACAGCAATCTACGCAATGGAAATGGCCATCATCACCGACCCCGAAAAAGTTTCGTGCCGTGGCATCGGCTAGCAAGGTTATGGCCTCAATATTTTGGGACTCAGAAGGGATATTGTTGATTGATTACCTGGAGCGTGGAACCACTATGACTTGAACCCAAGTTGAGGAATGCCATCAAAGAGCTTTTCTCTTTGATGGCATTGAGAGGGAAACTTCGAAGGGTCGTGCTGTTTCATCACGACAACGCACCCGCGCACAGGTCGGCAGTTGCGATGGCTACTATTTAGCAAGCTGGCTTCGAATTGGTTTACCACCCCCCTTATTTACTAGATCTGGCGCCTAGCGATTTTTGTAAGTTTCCCAAATTGAAAGAATACTTAAGGGGAAACAGATACGAAGACGATAACGAGGTGATGGATGCCGTGGAGAGCTTATTGCAGGAACAAGACAAAACTTTTTTTTTAAAAGGATTGAAGTCTTGGAAAAGCGCTAGACTCGGTGTGTAGAGAGACTCGGAGACTATGTAGAAAAATAAATTATTTATCAATAGTCATTATTTTCTATCTCATTCTCACTACTTTTTGATCCCTCCTAGTATCTATTTGTAATAGTTGGTAATGTGATAATCAAGCAATATAACTAAATAATCATGATTTTGCTAGTTACTGGCCGAGTACCGAAAATTGGTCCCTTCTTACCTTACGGTCCGCCACATACGTATGTGGCGACTTGTCGAGCCTAAGGGCGGCGACATATATTCGGAATTTCTATTCGAAATATCTAATCGGAATTCCGTTGCAACACACATACGTTTATTTTCGAATCGGAGAAACTTCGAACAAACTACTGTACGTATGTGATAGGTCCATAGATTTGGATAGATTTACTGCGTTCGAAATCTCGAATCGATATTCCGAAACGGAATTCCGGATGTATGTGGCCGCCCTAAATATTCTTGCTTTTGTCAAAAATGCGATGACAGTGACAGAGAAACGGAAAGAGAGAAAAGAAAGTAGTGTGTCATTTTTGTAGTGGTAGGACTTCTGCTAGTCCGCCTGGGGCGGTACCACCACTCTACCAATTAATTTTCAGCCGTGAAATAGGAATGTTTTTCGGTTGAAATGGCAAGGTGTCCAATGAAATTACAGGGCACGTGAGACTCAACATCTTTATGTCAGGTGTCACAAGGTAACAGATGCAGTGCAGTGACATGCAAAATTCTGGACTGCCAGAATTTTGTCATGTCGCTGTATCTGTAATAGGTAGACGTCATCGCTTACCATCAGGCGAGCGTCGTGCTTGTCCTGTTACCATTAACCATAAAAATAAGAAAAACTTTTCTTCTGCAAACATCTCTTTCCATTGTGCTCGGAATTATAATTCGTGATTCTTACCTTATAGTTGGAATTGTTCCATTCGTTCGAGGCAGGTCTCATGTTGTTCTGAGCGTTCTCTGTACGCCAGTTTTGTGGCTGCTGATGTGGCGGCATCCTGGTAATTATGGAAAATTAACATCTTGTTTAGAAACTACAGTAAATATCAACACCAATATTCATCATCATCATCTTCCTACCCCTATCCCACTTAAGTGTGGTCAGAGCAACATGTCATTCTCTTCCATTTGGGTATATCCCCAGTCATTTCCGCATAAACTCCTTTTACATTCATATCTTCCATCATACAGTCCATCCACACTTTCTTCGTCCTTACTTTTCTTCTATAGTCCACTTTTATATCCATTGTCTTTCTAGTCACGTGAACTTCACATCTTCTCATAATATGTCCATACCAGCCTTTTCTATCGTTTTTTAACTTTTCTGGTCACTGGTGCCACTTTCAGGCTTCCTCACATACTTAACACCAATCAACACCGATATTATAAATGCTTCAATCAGTTTTTTTTTTTTTAAAGATTACTCGCAATGTGTGTTGCACAATACTAGTATTCTTGTTAACTCCTCTAACTAAGCTAATTATGCTTGTGTCTGGAGTGGGTTCACGTTTATCTGTTGGGACTTGTTCACAGTCAAACGGCTGAACTGATTTAGCTGAAATGTTGTACTCGTATAGGGACAGCCAGCCACGGTTAACGTTGTGGTGGACGCGCACAAATCAAGTGACTACAATTACCAAACTACAACAGGTACAATGAGTAGCATGCACACTTATCAGTGGCTGCACGAAGAAGACTCCGTCGGATACTTTAAATGTCATCCTGGGCTTCACACCGCTACATTTGCACATACAACAAGAAGCGATGGCCTCTGCTCTCAGAATAAAATCTACAAACCAGTGGAAAAACACAGGACCGACCACATGCCACAGCAAAATTATATCCTTGGCGACGACTATTGTTCCGGAAGCCACCAAAGGCACGGACAGAATTGCGAGTACTCACCTCGATGGCAAGAAATACGAACTTTTAACGGAAGACGAGATGTCTGAGTCGGCGCTTCCTACCGGTCTATAAAATCTATACTGACGCTGCAAAAAATGACTCAGGAACAGGTTGCGGTTATTACTCGTCAGAACTGGGTCTCTCAGCGTCGATAGGGCTGAACAAGATAATTACCGTCTTACAGGCTGAGACGATGGGACTGTTATTGGCTGCGCAAGCAGTCTTATCAGTAATAGCAGGCGACCAAGGCGCAATTTTAGAATTTGCAATTATATATGCGCTAAGAAGACCCACAACTAGATCGAAAGTACTGGCCAAATGTCACGCCATCTTACAAACTCTGGCAACCGAACGCAACATAAAAGTAAAGGTAAATGGACAAGAAGCCATGCAGCCTGTACCGGCAATATCTCAGCAGACAAACTTGCCAAGGAAGCCACGAAACAGCAGGTAAGCGACGACGTAATGGTCTATGCAGACCATCATCGATGGAGGTCAGAGACCTATTAGGCCGTCACACTGAAACCGAACAACAAAGGTTATGGAACAACATGACGAGTTGCAAACACACAAAAGCCGCTCTGCCAACATTAACATTAACCGGACTTTCGCCTAATAGTAGGCCTCATCACGGGACACTGTAATCTTAAATATCATCTTTATAAAATTGGAGCCACAGACAGTCCTCTTTGTTGAGGATGCATGTCAGAAGATGAAACCGTGGAACATGTGATATTACACTGTCCCGTCTTAAACGAAATAAGAACTACAGCTGGGTTGCTTCAGCGTGACCCGGATGCAGAGTACCAGTCGCAGCAGCAACAACATTTACAATCATCATCATCATCACCATCTGCTTTAGCACTATCATTACATCCAAGTTCACAAATAAGCAGGCATACACACATACATTCGACAGCATCATCTTTACTAACCGATACAACACCACCATCACCATTGGAAGCGTTATGCCAGCAACCTAAAGCCGTGCTCCGCTTCGTCAAGGAGCTGGGATGGTTTGGGTGAATGCTGGCAGGGGGAAATGCACAATACACCCTAATCGGGACGTCAGTGCAGGTCTTATCGCCCCCATTACCAATTAGAAGTAGGGATAGCCAGTACTATGGATTAGTTAGGTTATAGGATATATTTTTAAACGCGGGCGGAGCCGCGGGGCACAGCTAGTATTAGAAATGCGAAAGTCAGTTTGTATATTTGTTTGTTTGAGACTTTTTCACGGTCTAACGGCTGGACGGATGTGGCTGAAATTTTGCACAGGGATGACCATTATGGATTAGGTTATTTATAGGATACTTTTTAACGCGGGTGAAGCCGCGGGGCATAGCCGTACCTTAAAAGGACAAAATAAACCTTATAGAATAAATTTTTTGTCCCTCTGTCAAGGAAGTCTTTTCTTCAGGAATGCTTAAAGGTATCAAATTGAAACTTAAATCAAATACTGGCATCTACGGTATCTTTCAGCTGCGAAAAAACGGAACTTGTAAGTCAACGCGATCAAAAGATATGACCGTTTAAATAGCACTTTATCGCATATATTGCGACCTCAAAAGGCAATCAAAACTATTACTATAGGGTACTTTCCGTTGACCTAGGTAATCATAAAATTTGGCAAGAAGCAAGGTCTTGAAGCAGTTATATGGGAAAAATCAAAACCGCAAATATGTAGTTAAATAACAAAATAAAAGCATATTTACTATTACAAACTTATTATTTGCGGTTGGTGCATTAACAGTGTCTAGACATTGGTCTAGGGATCAAACTACAAAGTTAATTTTGTCTTTTAACCTAGCTTGAGAAGTTGGTTTGGTACGGAAGCCTCGGTGGGCGAGTCCAGTACTCGCGGTTACATATTTGAATGTCGAAAGTAAAATATCTACTAATAAAATATCGATGTTCAAAATATCGAAAATGTATATAATCGAATGGTTATATTCCAATAAATCTAAAATCTAATTATCGACTAAAGTAACATCGAAAGTTCTAAATATCGAAGTACATAATATCGAAGTAAAAAACGTAGGATGACTACAAAAAAAAATATTTATTTTTTTCAGAAAAATAGTTAACTTACAGCATTGCCAAAATGCTAACTATTCAAGTTATTACAAGTAACAAATTAATTATTTAAACTTATAAACATATAACTGTTTTTAATTAAACAAGCGTATTTAAAAATATCTATTGTTTTTTTAATTAAATGTTAGGGCAAAGTCATATACGAGGGCGGCACTGAACATTTCGGGAATCAAGGAAGTGACACAACTTTACTATTTGAAAATGTATTTATTGCTTTTCGAAGTATTCTCCGCGAAATTTGACACATTTTTCCATACGATGGAACCAATCATTGAAGCAACCATTCCATTCGGAAGTTGGGGTCTCCAAAATGGCCGTTTTGTAGGCGTCCACAGCTTCTTCAGGTGATGAAAAACACCCAAACTCGTGATTGGTTTTTTGTTTCGGGTTCGTACGTGTATATCCAGGATTCGTCACCTGATACGATGTTGTATACAGCATTTGAGGATCCCGCGTGGAATCTTTCGAGAGTTCTGACGCACCAAGTAACGCGAGCCGCTTTTTGCTCTTCACAGAGCGAATGCGGTATCCATCGGGAAAACAACTTTTTTATACCTAATTGTTCATGCAAGATTATTTGTATTTGACTCATGCCAATGTCTAAAGTTGCCTGAATGTCGCGGTATGTCACATGTCGATTTTCCTCAATCACCTTACGCACAGCATCAACGTTTTCTTGGGTGACTGTAGTTTTTGGACGACATTGACGGGGATCATCACTGAGCTTGACACATCCACGTTGAATTTCAGCAAACCAGCGATAAATTGTGGTTTTGGATGGGGCTTCATCACCAAATGCAGAAATCATCCGGTCAATACACTGTTTTTGTGTTAAACCACTTCGAAAGTCATAATAAATCATCGCTCTTGAATTTTCTCGAGTCAAATCCATTTTTTCAACGACTAAACAAGTTTGACAAAACCTTGTGACAAGACCGAGAATCTTTTTTTAAATAAATAAATGGTATTCGATTTTTAAAACCAAGGAGTTTTCAATTAAAAAGATTTTAATATGACAGGAACAGTGGAAATATTCCATTCCCGATACTTTTAGTGCCGCCCTCGTAGGTCCGACGACGAGCGAAGCGAGGAGGGTTAGGTTGCTTGTGACCACAACGCTAGAACCAAACCGGCCCTTGTTTCTCTTTTTTAACCGACTTCACAAAAAAGGAGGAGCCTCTTTTTTTTGTGTCGTATGTTACGCGATTACTCCGTCAATTGTGAACGGATTCAAATGATTATTTTTTTATTTTCAATCTACTAACGATTTTTTCACTCATACTACATAGGTAGTATGGGTGAAAACATCGTTGGTTGGGAAAAAAGTGATATGATATGTGATATGTTGTCGAGGATGAACATACTAGGCCTAGAATACTCTGACTCTCAAGGGCTGTACTGCCGGAACACCGTAAGTTTATGGCGGCAGATTTTCTCCTTGATAGTGGTAAGCTTCATTTTGGTAGCAAGTCTGGTGGGACATCGATATAAAGCTCCTACCACCTATCTACCTGTGCACGAAAACCCATGAATGCACATAGAAAAATCCATTGGCTAGATTGATTTGAACCACCGGCCGACGGGTTCGAACTCAAAGTATTTAACCTTTACGCTGACGTGCCGTCAAAATATCAGAATTATCTAATTTAAGCAACGTGATGGTATAAACGTAAACTATGTACATAAATGAGTTGCGCGAATTTTTACACTGTCAAGCCAAAGTAGTAGAATATAAAAACTTTACACAGGCGAAGCCGAGAGGCATACATAGTGACAAAGTATGGTGATAGGAAAGTGGCAAAACCAAAGGTCCTTTTACCTTACCCATTGAATAGCATCCATGGTGGGAACTGGCTGCTTGGAAAGTTATTATCAATTATTATAAATATTTGAATGAGCAAGCTAGCAGTCCAAATATTATTACATTTTTTTTTGGTCACGGATAACTTCGCCGTTTATTAACCGATTTTGATGATTCTTTTTTTGTTGCAAAGGAGATATTCCAGTGGTGGTACCATAGTAATTTCATCGAAATCTGATAGGTATCTCCAGAGGTATGGAGATAAACATCTCAAACTTGGTACTGAAAATTAATTAATACCGCGGCATTTGAAGTCGGTTACTTTAGTTTTTTAAACGATTTTATCTAAGACCTTTCTGCTGATTTTGAGATAGTGTTAGTAGCTGCTTTTATAGAACCTGGTGTAGAATACAATAGAATCTCTCTAGAAATCCAAAATAACGAATAAGGTTTTATTATCGGATGGCAATTTTGATTTTCTGGGAGGAATTACTGTATGCGACTTATCGCATACAGTAATTTCTTCCAGACAACATAATTGTGGACTTGTTAAAATAGAAAGGAATGTTTGGCGTAAGACGAAAAATTTACTATTACGTATTGAAATATGAAAAAAAATAATCATATATTACTATGAACGTTAAACATTTGTCAGTCCGAATGTATTCAAGAAATATGCTTAGTTAGAAATTTTTTTGTTTGTATTGACGAGTCGTACTTCACAGGTGTCTTAAGCTTTTTCCTATGTTCCTGTAAACAAAAAATTTTCACAGAACAGAGACAAAACAGAGATTCTAATTTAAAGTAACGTTAAGTACCTAGAATAGTTCTGCGGTTGAGAAGGTGCTCTCGGTACGTTGTCCTGTTTCGCTCGCCAGTTTTGATTTTGCTCATGATTCTGTGAAAAAAAAACATAGATATGTAAAAAATGAGTTTCCTCCCTGACGGTAATAGTTTCCCACCATCAAAGAGAAAATCAGCCACCATAACCTTGCGGTGTCTCGGCAGCACATCCGTTGAGAGTTAAACCATTCTAGGCCTAGCGTGCTCGCCCTCCTAGACCACATCATTGCTTACCACCAGGTGAGTTAGTGGTCAAACGCTAGCACATCAGATACAAAAAGAAAGTGAGACGAGGCGCTGGACAACTGATATTATTATACTCTTTATTTAATTCACATCACGGGCTGCAAATCGCCCGGTCCTTTGGAAGGCATTGACGGAGCCGAAGCCAACGTCAAGAGGCCCTTTACAATATTAAATTAAATAAAAATATGATTTGTGGATGGAGACATGAAAAACTATAAAAAGATTATTATTATTAACGCGTCCCACAGTAGCTAGCGGCCACCGATCATATCTACTAACTACAAATAATTTATTGAATTCAGCATTATAGTCCCCGTCACGAGAAGCTATAAATTATGTAAACAAACATCTTTTACTAAGTAAACATTTTATACTGCGAGATAATAATAAATTGACCATATGCAATCGACATGAAATATAGACGGATTATATGAAAGTAACAACCTATTTAATTTAGTCGGATCATATTTTAACGACGCAAAGCGCTATCGTTTGTGTTTCTTGGTACCGGACGCAGGGATTGTAAACTATCGGGACGCCATTTTGAAATAAACGCGTCATTCGAGTTTCGAATGCGTACGAGTACGAAATTCATTATTTTTTGATGGTCCAAATGTTGTGAACTCCTGAACACTTGTTTACATAATTTATAGCTTCTCGTGACGGGGACTTTAGTTACCTTATTTTTGCTTTCCGTTTCACTCTCGCTGATCTTCAGCAAGCTTTTGAGCAAATGTGTGGCGTTGTCCTGCAAAAACATATTTTATGAACATGACTAGCTGTGCCCGCGACTTCGTCCGCGTGGAATAGTGTCTTTGGGTAGCATTTTTAATTATTTAGGCTAATTATTTTACAAATAAGACACATGTGTATCCCACCTACACCGCACCGTACCACGCCGCGCTAATCCCCCCTCCCCCCTCTCACTACCCCTCACAGGATTTATTCTGAGGATTTTGTATTTGGTACAAAATTATCCAACACCCAAGTTCAACGACTATTACTGCTAAACTAATAAAGTTATCTTAAATGCTATAGTTTTCCTTTAAAGTTCATGAATAGTAAAGTAAGTTCATAAGTCATTTTAAAAGACCTATTCAACGATACCCCACAACACGATGGGGTAGACGACGTAAAAAAATTCATTCCCACTTCTCATGTAGGAGAGCTACAATATATATTTTTTTAAATTTTATTTCACCACTTTGTCGGCGTAATTTATATACATACCCCTACAAAATTACAGCTTTCTAGTATTAACGGTCTCTTAGCAAAACCTCGGATATACAGACAAACAGACAGACGGACATGACGAAACTATAAGGGTTCCTTGTCAGGACTACGGAACCCTAAAAAGCGCTACAATTATTGGCATTTTTAGTCTGTGGTCACAGACAGTCATAATAACACATTTAACCATGGAGTAGGAAATACATATAGACATGGAGGTGCCGCGATACATTTGCTTGTATGGATATAACTTCAAAAAAAAGTGCATAGAAGTCATTATGGAACCTAAAATGACTGCCATTGATTGTCCATTGATCCATTGATGACCTTGACTGACAGAATCCTAGCAATGGACCAATGGACAATTAATGGCATACGTTTTAGGTTTAGATATGCACCTTTTTTTGTAGGTATTTCATGTCCTTATGTATAATATGTCAATGAGTTAAAGGTAAAATGTTTATCGGATGAAAACTGCAAGAGGTGCGAAGTTTTAATCGCAAACTGTTTGTATTTATTAGTTTATTACGTTTGTTTATGCGTCAGCGTAGTCAGCGTCAGTTTACAATATTATGCTTTTGAATTGCTATTTCATATAGCCTTTTATCTATTTCCTTTTCTGAGAGGTGGATGAAAAACAGAGTGTAAAACTCGGCTGCAATATTATTTTCTCTCGGCCGACGTCTTTTAAATCCCTCGTTACGCTCAGGATTCTACTTTAGAATCTCTCTCTCTACGCTCGGTATTCTACTCTAGAATCCTTCGCTTCGCTCTGGATTCAAAATAGCGGCCTCGCAGAAACGTACTATATTGTACTCTTGTTATACAATCAACTATTAAATAGACAATAGAGGTTTTGGTGTACTTTTTCCCGTAACTTGTGTTCTTCCGCAAGTTAATGTGTAATAAATGTGGGTTATTAACCATTAAGTGCCGATGAAGTGTAAGTGGTAGGGAAACAGCGCATGTTGAAAAACATA
This sequence comes from Cabera pusaria, assembly GCA_954871355.1. Classification (NCBI taxonomy): domain Eukaryota; kingdom Metazoa; phylum Arthropoda; class Insecta; order Lepidoptera; family Geometridae; genus Cabera; species Cabera pusaria. The sequence goes on from OX940891.1 coordinate 6,407,236, forward strand.
CGATTTGCGTGCACACAAAAATTTCACTTCAAATTTCAGTAAACTCCATATTTACGCAGAGTACTGAATCACAGAGTATGACTTTACTATACTATGACTTCAACTTGACTTGAAATGTGACTTCGACCCATCTTTATGACTTTTATTCACAAAAACATGAAGAATTTTATTACTTGACATTGCCCAAATAAACTAATCGTGTGGATCCATCATTATCATCGTCATTATCAGTCCACAGCTGGACGTAGGCCTCCCCCAAGACACGCCACTGAGCCTGGTCTTCGGCTCTTTGTTTCCAGTCACTGCCCACCTCTTTGAGAATGTCGTCGCTCCACCTAGTCACGTTTGCCGATTCGCGGTCTCAACTCTAGAACCAGTCTACCCCAACGGATATCAGTCCTGCGGCAGTGACCAGTCCACTGCCACTTCAGTTTGCTAATCCGTTGAGCTATGTCGATCACTTTAGTTCTCTGGCGAATTACTTCGTTCCGGATTCGATCCCGCAGAGAAACACCGAGCATAGCTCTCTCCATAGCTCGCTGAGCGACTTTAAACTGGTGGACCAGTCGAACTGTGAGTGTCCACGTCTCGGCTTCGTATGTTATGACAGGTAGGACGCACTGGTTAAAGACTTTTGTCTTTAGGCACTGTGGGCGACGAGAAGACCGACTACAAATTACCTTTTGAGGTACGGAACCCTAAAATAGGAGGTGTATCAATTCGACCGTATATATATTTTTTGTGTGTTCGCAGTTACTGCGTCGTTTATGATTTGATGATTCTTTTTAGGTTTCCGTACCTTAAAAGGTAAAAAAAGGAACCTTTATAATCATTAAGATCATTTTCTTGTCCGTCTGTCCGTCTGTCTGTCCGTGTATCACCACCGATTTTCTCAGGAACGGGTGGATCTAGCAAGTTGAAAATTAAAGCAAATTTATACCAGAGACTGATGTCTATAGTCCCTGTTAAGTGTATAAAATTAAAGGTCCTGAGTCAACACGATAAAATGTTATGGGCAATTTTTTCCTTTTCTTGTGCTATAAGCCCTTGCTTTTGACCAAAATTGACAATTCTAGGTCAACCGGAAGTACCCTATAGGTTTTGGGTCGAAAACCCCGTTTACCTAAAATCATGAAATTTGGCAAGACATAAGGTCTTACAGCACAAATAAAGGGAAAATTTCAAAACATGAAAAAAGTTGAAAATTAAGGGTGTCCCTATACATACATTGTTTACGCCAATTAACATAGACCTCTAAATTATATGAGCGCTCATAGAATTTAGAGGTCTAGCTTAATTGGTACTAAGCAACTTTGGTACAGAAGCCTCGGTGGACGAGTCCAACTCGACTTGACCGGTTTTTTTTGTTGGAAAGGAGATATCTTAAGGTTGGTACCATAGAAATTTCACCGAGATCAGATAAGTACCTCCAGAGATATTGAGATAAACACCTCAAACTTGGTACTGAATATTAATAGCGCGGCGCGGACCTTTAATGTTTTAAACGAACTTATTCCTGTTAAGTACAATCCGGGGGTCTTTAAGTGGCGAGTGAACAGGTATCTTCTAGGCAAGCGTACGCTATATTGTCGATCACATCTTCACTTAACATCAGGTGAAATAGTGGTCAAACACTTGCTTATCTATTATATTAAAAAAAGATATGTTTATGTTTCACTGATTATATCCATTTAACATAAAAGTAAGCAAATTAAATTATACAGACTAATAATGTTAAAAAATAGTCGCGTCGGTCTGTCTGTATGTATGTATGTTCGCGATAATCTCAAAAACTACTCAACGGATTTCCATGCTGTTTTCATCTACCAACCGATTCCTGAGGAAGGTATACTTGTATAATTCATTAAGTTTTTGTATAAATTGATTGAAATATGACGATGATTATTAAAGATGTTACATTTATACTCGATGCAACAAGCCGATGCAAAAATATATGGATGTATGCTTCTCCCGTGCGAAGCCGGGGCGGGTCAATAGAACCTACCCAATAAGTGAATGTGTTAGATAAACTTACAGGTGGTATGGGCGGGCCGTTGTTATACATCGGAACAGTGTTATTGTTGCGGTGCTCCACTGGAGACGACTTCTTGTCTATCGGCGGACTGTAATACACAATACATATAAATACACTAGCTGAACCCTGCGGCTTTTGCTGGCGTTGAAACTTATCCTATGTGTTAATCCCGTTTAAAAAATATCTGTATGCTAAATTACATCAAAATCCGTTTAGTTGTTTTTGCGTGAAAGAGTAACAAACAACAATTATATTCCAGCGCCATCTAGATGATTTTATATTTAAAAGCATCTATATAGCTTTGGAGTAGCTTGCACAGTTCTTATTGTAAATATGGCCTAAACGTATAAGATCCTGCGTCGCGCAATAGTTATTTATGATACTCGTGCGGTAAGTTGGTTTTTACAAACGAGTAGACGAATGTAGTAATTACGATGGTCACGAGTTTGTAATTACTAATTACGTACGTGTGTCATACAAAGTTTTTCAACACATTTGCGAAAAAACAGTACGATTGGTAATAAAACACACATAAATATGTATATACGTTGGAAAGTCGAAACAATCTTTGACGTTTCTAATTTGAAAATGGCGCGAATGTGCAAAAGGCACCACGTGAAGTGAAATAAGAATAAATGAGATAAAAGCGTCTCATTTGTTTTTTAGTATTAAAGTTAGACAAATGCGTAGAGGGAAAATTAAATACAGAGAACATACAGTATGTGAATGAAATAGCTATAGAGATATAACCCGACTAAAATGATGAACACGTGATACATATTTAGAATCAGAATCAGAATCTTATATGCCAGCTATAAGATAAAATGAACAACGTAATTTGGTCGGGTCATACATGACAGCGGGTGAGAGCCAATGGGTGCACTAGAACTGGGAGCCAGAGCTGGCTCCAAACAATAAAATCGCATATGCAGAGAAGGATTAAAAATTGTTGCCCATCTCGCTCTCTCATACTAGTGATTGTATAGTTTTATCCTTCTTATATTATTATTGTTATTTAAATGCCAGATCCATTCAATACTCCATCCACAGCCAATGTATTAAGCAGAAGGGCTTCCAAGGAGGTTCAAATATTCAGCTTATCTATTCTCGCAATGTGAAACTCTAAGTGAGTCTCGCAGTAAGTCTGCGTGCGGTAAGTAGATACTTACCGCACGCTCCGTTGTATAGTGCGTAATTTTTTTACTTTCGAACAATGTATACAGGCTTGTAAATGCACATTTTTTTATCATTTAACTCAAAATTTACTGGACCGATTTCAAAAATTCTTTCACTAATGGAAAGCTACATTATCAGCGAGTAACATAGGCTATATTTGATCCCCGTATTCTTACGGGTACGGGAACTACGCGGGTGACACCGCGAGGCGCTGCTAGTAAGATTATAATCATCATCATCATCATTACAGCCGGTATCAGTCCACTGCTGGACGTAAGCCTCCCCCAAGACACGCCATTGAGTTCGATCTTCGGATCTTCTGCCGCAGGACCGATAACCGTTGGGGTAGACTGGTTCTAGAGTGGAGACCGCGAATCGGCAAACGTAGCGTAGGAAGTCCTGTGACTAGGTGAAGCGACGACATTCGCAAAGCGGTGGACAGTGACTGGAAACAAAGAGCCTAAGATTATAATAATGCAGTACAATCACCTATAGCTAGCGAAGGCAGAGTGATGTCCATCCTCTCTCTTCAGGACGTTGGTGTATGTGAATCCGTAAGCATCCTGGTTGTTGGATTGTACTGTGGTCACCAGGTCCCGGAGCTTGCGGCCGAATGATATGTTCAGCATGTGGACCGGTTGCATTCTGTGGAATAAACACATTGTTATACACTTCATATTCAGACATGTCTTCATCATCATCAGCTTATCTCAGTCTACTGCTGGACATAGGTCTCACTTATGCACGCCACTCTGAGCTAATCTATCTTCAGCTATAGCGTTATATATATATATCTTCAGCGTAATTGGCCTGAAAGTAGGTTCATGCCAGTGGATTTGTCTATCGCAAAATATATGTGCACATTCAATACTTTCTCAATAATCTATTACGCATACACAGGTGTTGCGCAAGCTTGTGTAAAGTATAAAGTTTAAGTTAAAGTTATTTATGATACTAGTGCGATAAAGTTGGGTTTTACAAACGAGTAGATAAATGTAAGCACGTAACGAAGTCGAGGGTTTACCATAGTCACGAGTTTGTAATTACCAATTCCGCACGTGTGTTATACAACGTGTTTCAACACATTTCCGAGAAAACAGTACGATTGATAAATAAAACAAACAAATATATCCGACGGAAAGTCGAAACAAACTTTGACGTTTCTAATTTGAAAATGGCGCAAATGGCGCCACGTGTAGTAAAATAAAAAATGCATCTTTCGTCTCATTTATTCTTTAGTATTAAAGTGAGACAAACTTATTAAGCAGAAGGGCTTTCAAGGAGGTTCTAGCATTCAGCTTATTTATTCTCGCAATGTGAAACTCTTTGGTGGAATAAACAAAAACCGTAAAGGTTTCGCACAGCGCCTTATATGGAGCGTAATTTTTAACTCTCGAATAATGTATACAGGCTTCGTAAATGCACTTTTTGAGCAAATGTTTTAAAAACTAGTTATGGCCTGCATGGAAGTATGGCGTATGAAGTATGGCTGAGTTTTGGCGGGAACGTGGAAAATTGTGTGTGATCTCATTGTATTTTTTCCTAAAACTTGTGTTCTTCCCCGAGTTAATCTATACTAATATTATAAAGAGAGAACATTTGTATTTTTGAATTTTTGTATGTTTGTAATGATTTGGCTCAAAAACTACTGAACCGATTTGAAAAATTCTTTCACTAATACATAGAATGTACTTTCGGAATGAAAATAGGCTATATATTATCCCGTTTAAATCAAAGGTACATTCGTGGAGACTTAATTTGCAGCCTAAGTCGGCAAAAAACGGTCGAAAAAACACGTTTCTTACGAACGCTGCTTAATTGAAAATAGATAGAAGAATATTTTCTATGCAAGAGTTGTACAACTTAATAAGACCTACAAAAAAGTCCGCGACAGCATATTATATGTCTATCTCTTAAGGTTGACTCACAGTAACCATTTTAATCTTAAAATTTTTGTTAAAAAATATTACATAACTTCCAAGGCTATTTTCAAGTATATAGTATTAACCCTTATCTAAATAATTACGTTAATTAGCTTGGCCACATATTATAGATTAAAATTGTCCTTTACAGTATATAATTCAAATGAAAACTCTACACAGCTATCTAATATCGTAATAACTATCTGCATGCCAAATTTCAGCGCAATCCGAAACAATATTGATTTTCACACTTTGTTTCCCCATTTCACCCTCTTAGGGGTGGAATTAAAAAAAAACCTGAAACACGTATTTACTTATTTTTGTACTGAAGCACTTGTGTGAAGTTTCGGATAGAAAAGACTATCTAATCTTGTTTCTCCATACAAACTTTGAACCCCCATTTCATTTTTAAGGGGTGAATTTTGAAAAATCCTTTCTTAGTATACCCCTACGTACTAAGACAAATATACCCTCCAAATTTCAAGTCTCTGCGACCAGCGGTTTAGGCTGTGCGTTGTCTGTCAGTGAGTCAGTCAGTATGTCAGGACAAAGATTCTTATAGTATTAGATAATATAATATTTTAAACCACCCCGACTGATCTATGTATAATATTTTCATTGAAAGCATTCCAATGACTCTAAACACGATATTTAAAATCTGAGCTGTAAGTTGGTGAGGATTTGAGTATTCTGTAGAGTCCAGGAGATGTCCCAGCATCAGGTCAATGCTTCCATGTTCTTACAATATCGTTGAAGAAGAAGATTTTCGAATTGATCAGACCTATGAAAGTTGATTTCATAGCGCAATTAACTAGAAAAAGCTCATAGTTTTATAACGATTGAACGAATTTTCATGAATCAAAGCTAAGAAAACTCTCGATGAAGACATCTATCAAACAAAAAAAAACTATCAATAATAAAAACAAAATCGGTTCATCCGGTTAGGTGCTAAGATGCTACAGACAGACACACAGATACACACGTTAAACGTATATTACCCTTACATTTTGCGTCGGGGAACGCCGTAAGGTTACGGCGGCAGATGTTCTCCTTGGTGGTAAGTTACTTTTTGGTAGATTTAATGATCCCACTACCACTGTACGAAAACTCATGATTCATGAATGCACATAAAACTTTCATTGGTAGGTATATAGCTATGATTAGAACCAACGACCGTCGGGTCAGAATCAGGGTAACTATCCTTTACGCCAAAGGGCCGTCCAATATCACTACGTAAGTATTATAAAACAAAGTTCATCACTGCGTCTGTCTGTCTGTTCGCAATAATCTCAATAGCTACTGAACGGATTATCATGCGGTTTTCACCAATAGCCAGAGTGTTTATGAGGAAGGTTTAGGTGCATAATTCGTTAAGGTTTTGTGTAAATTGGATGAAATATGACGATGATTGTTAAATATGTTCATATTATTTTGTAGGCATATATGTTCTACCCGTGCGAAACCGGGGCGGGCTGCTAGTGCTAGTACTATAATAAAACAGTAACTAACCGAAAACGGTACATTGAATATTTTTTTGAAATTTAAATTAGGGAAGCATTATGAACGCTATAGATGCCGAAAATATAATTTTTAAAATTTTTGTCTGTATGTATGTCCGTTTGAAAAATCATCACGCCGAAACTACTGGACGGATTTTAATGAAACTTAAAGTGAGCATAGCTTATACTATGGAATAACTTTTAGAATATTGGTTATCCTGAAAAACATACAAGGTTTTGGAGGGACACGAGAAAAACAGGATATTTTTATGTAAATGTTATGCAATCTATTAGGTAAACACTTCACAAATGATACTTTGATCAAATGTATATAATGTATAACAAAGTTTTCATGAAAAAAAAAACCAGGATACGGGAATCGTTCCGGATACATTCAAATTCATTGAAAATTATAAACATAATTATATTTCCATTTAGAATCCCTGATTTAACGAATTAAAATGCAAGTATCTCCGTTCCGATAATTGTGAATTGCAAAGATCTGAGTCGAAGGGGAGGTACTTAGTTTCTGAATCCGAAGTTTTTTTACGAATGATTGTGAATAGCCCGGCTGAAATTGAAAGGTGCCTTTTATTAAAAAAAGGTTATATATGAACGTTTTTAATAAGCCTATATCGGTATTATATATAGATATTATATAGATATACATTATATATTATTATATATAATTATTATACATATATATTATATATATATATATACATTATACATATATATTATATAGAGACTATATAGATATTATTAGGTTGTCGAATTTATTGGAGTAGTCGTTGATGAATTTTTCGATTCTGCTATCAATAGTTTTAAGCATTTCTTAGCTGGATTTTTATATAACCGTCAACCATCTCTTTGATATAGATTAAACTGCTGTCCCGGGTGAAATATTGTCTAACTTTAGTCAAAACGTCAAGTGGCTAAATAAACTTTAAATTCAACTAGCGACCGCCCCAGCTTCGCACATATGCCTGGGTAAAGCATATACCTATGCCTGTATCTGTTTGCATCACTTTGTGGCGTCGAGTATAAATTAATCTTTACATAAAACCGTAACGAATTATACACATAAACTTTCCTCATGAATCACTCTATCTATTGGTGAAAACAGCAAATTCTGTAGTTTATCAAACTGACAGACAGACGCGGCAGGGGACTTTGTTTTATATTATGTAGTGATATAAAAGTAAAATTAAGAGTTGATGCTTAATGAGATGCCGAGAATATCAAGGCGGTTAGTTGTCGTTATAGGTATATCTTTAAATGTAGGAGATCAAACGTTGGACGAGCGCTTCTCTATGAGGCTGGATTTTTATGCGGCTTGATATACATTATAACGACGTTGTTATCTACATACCAAAGTACAATATTTGCTAAATTTTCTTTAGACAATATATGTAATAGTATATGCAATTAAACTTTGTTTAAGTATTCCATTTAAAATACATTGTCATTAAAATTGTAACCCTATCTACCAAACTGGGCAATGCAATAGTGCCCATATATTGATGGTTAGTGTGGATTATTTAAAGTAAGACATGAATTGTTACATTAAAAAAATTACAGCGTAGCAGATATAACTTCTCTTGGTCTAATCATAATGTAAGGCATAGATTTGGACCTTAATGAGACGAATAAAATATTACGTGTTGCCACACTAACGTTAAGGTTTTGTTAAGTTGTAGCATAGAATAAAGACAACATAGAATGCTTATTTAGTGCTTTCGTAAAGACCTAGCCTAAGACTTAATATCGTCGCTGGTACCTCGTAGTTCCGCTTAACGCCGCTAGAGGCGTAATACGTACAACAAAGTGTTATTTTTTAGTGCCATCTATCTGGCGTTACCGGCGACACTTGGCTTAAGGTCCATCGAATCCATATTTATATATAAGCGATAGATGGCGTTAATATAACTACGTGGGCTAGTGGCTTAGAAAAGATAATAATACTACCTATAGTGGTTAGTGGCACTGGCCACCAAACCAAAGGTCGAAAGTTCAAAACCCACACGGGCCAATTCTTTGTGTGATCTATAGACTGTTCCGAGTCTGGTTATAATTATGTCCTTGTTAATGTTATTGTTACTTGTTAATGAAGTAAATCCTACTAAACTTCTTTTCAGCTTGTGGGAGATTCAATTTGACTGTAAACTGTGAATTTAACTATTTTCAAATGCCGTTCAAGTTATTTTCAGTTCCAAGTTTGAGGTTCGTTTGAGGAGTTAATATTCCGCATGTCTGACGATACAATGTTAAGGTCTTGAGATGGTTTGCTTTCGGGACCCCACCCGTAGCTCTTATCTGTTTTTTAATTTTTTGTTTCATAACTAACAATTAGGGAAATTAGGATGAGTATCACAGTTTCCCAATTCACTTTACCTAATCTTATCTTGTATATAAATTTACACGAATTAACCTTTTTATAAAAAAAGAACCAATTTTGATAAAATCTTACGTGTTCCCTAAGGGTCAGTTCACACAGAGCGTGACGCAGTGCGCATTTTTAAAGACAGTGACATATTATAGAACTCTATTTTTAAATGATTTTTTAAATATACGATGAAATATATATACGCATTTGACGCTAACAGAAATTTTCAATATTGACAAACTGTATTTTTAATAAGTTGACATTATAACTGAAATCATAATATTATTACTGAAATATAATCATAATTTTACCTATCAATAATATAGTGTTTATGTATATTAGTGTTTATGTTATACATTTTCACATGTCATAAATACGACAAAATAGAAGGACTATGAATATTTCGGCACATCCTAATGTTAACTCTATTTTTTGTGAAATAAACATTCATTTCATTTCGTGTTGCAGGATTTTTTGAAAGGGGTAGGTAACAAAGTCTGAAAATCTAAATCAATATCCCTATTTGCCTTATTCAGGCAATAACTTGAAAACGATGGAACCAATTTGACTATTTCTTTTTTGATGTATTTTATGTTTTAAAGGTTTCTACAAAAGAAAAGTTTTAAGTAAATAAAAAGCTTATAATGCGGGCGAAGCCGCGGGGCACTTCTAGTATAATATAATACAATGTGATTGTTATGCGAATGAATAAAATTTGCCGAGAAAATAAGTTTCTTGTTATATTTCATAACTAATAAGGGGTCACCTCTTTTTCAACCGGCTTCCGAAATGTAGGAGGTTCTCAATTCGTTTGTATGTTTTTTTATGTATGTTACGTGAATACTCAGTCAATTTTGAACCGATTCGAATGTTTTTTTTTTAAATTGGTAGAGTACATTTTCTCGTGGTGCCATTGTTATTTCATTGAGATCAGATAAGTAAGTATCTTCAGATATAGAAGATAAACACCTCAAACTTAGTACATACTGAAAATGACTAGCGTGGAATGTGAAGTCGGTTTTTCTCATTTAGTAAACGATATTTGATGTTATAGCAGCCATAGAAATACACACTATGAGCAAACTTCTATGTACAAAGAAATACAGACCTCCAACCTTGCTCAACACGCATCTCCCTATCTAGATCCGTAGATTAACTGGAAGATTAGCGATAAGTCCACCCATTGTACTGTTGTTTTAAGTTTAGTGTTAACTGTTTCTTAAGTTAGTTTTTATTGGTGTTTACTAAATAACTTTGTGTATAGGTACCTACTCTGCTAAAAAGTATATAGGTTTAATTGCCGTGGTTGCAAGTAACCAACTCGATAGGTCAGCGACGACGCGACTCACGTGACGTTGCCAGTTAGGACGAGAGACAGAGAGGGAGAGGTCGCATCCAATCCACTGCGGACGGCGGAATCGCAAGTGCGACGTTGCATGGCCGTTTCGACTCACGAGATGCGATGCGAGACATCAATCATTTATGATCGTACAAAACGAAAAACCAACTTCACATGCAGCGATAGTCAAAGTAATAATCATGTCATCAAAATATACAAATTTGCTTACATTGTTTATCTCCATATCTCGGGAGATAATTGCCATATCTCAATAAAACTTGAAAGGTAAAAAACATAATCAATATCTATCAAACAAAAAAAAATTCAAATCGGTTAAAATTTGACGGAGTTCTGAGGTAACAAACTATTATTAATTACTACTACTATTTTAAAAAATCCTACCACGTACATACTTTATTAGAAAAATATAACAATTAGTTGTAACCGTATCAGTATCTACTAAGTTTTCTGGTTGGTAATTCCATATCTACTACATCTACATTATCATCGGCCTAGCTCACGCACACGCGTTTGAGCTCAATCTTCAACTTTTTGTTTCCAACCGCTGTCAGCCAAAACATACAAAAAAAATACGAATTCAGAACCTCCTCCTTCTTAAAAGTTGGTTAAAAAAAGCACGAGAAGTTTCGTGTTCTCGGATTCGATCCCTTGACTTCACGTTCGTAAAGTAAATTAGCAACACTCTAACCGCTGAGCTACGATGTCGTTTTACTCGTACATTAAATTGAAACTTACAGTTGATTTGCTATCGTTTTCAGTTTGCATTTATGTGTGTAATATTTGTTAATACGTACATGTGTTAAATATAAATAGGAGTGAGAACGTCGCTGTTTTGAGGTGTCCATTGACTTAGATCTCCAATAAAATTATCTGATGCGTATTATAATATGATGATGTTGATGAAAATAATAAGGTTTTAAAATTTTGCTAACTGTAAAAATCATAGAAATTTGTTTATTTTATATAAGTTTAGGTTTTTTAAAAATAATCAAAATGTAACTTCGAAAAATAGCGCCATCTTGTCGAACTGACTTGACTGTCTAGTCTAGACACACCTAACATTACCTAATAACAATCTTTGAACTTTGCGCCATCTACCGGATTTTACTGTAACAACATGCTTTGCTAGCTTACTTTGTATTGATTTTAAAAATAGTTCAAGATGTTTTAACAAATCGAACACAAAAAATTAAAAATATGAATTCGCTTTATTTTTGTGAATGTAATACAACTAAATATTTATATTGTTCCTAAAATAAATATATATGTTAGATCAGTAAAGTAAAAAACGTTTTTTCATTTATTTCTAAAAAACTTTTTGTCATTCGGAACTAGTAACGCCATCTCGATCAGATTTGATTGTCGCACTAGAAGCTCATTAGACATTATCGATCTATTTTTTATTCCTTCATCTATGGTTGTAGGAATCGCGAACGAAGTCGCGGGTATAGCTAGTGTGTAATAAATGTGGATTATTAACCATTAAGTGCCGGTGTATGTGTGCGATTGTACGGAAACAGCACAATGTTGAAAAACATGCTATTTGCGTTCTCACCAAAATTCCACTGAAAATCTTCAGTAAACTGCACATCTTTACTAAAGGTATGACTTAGACTAGACTTTTACTGGAAAATTGTCCTGATATGTGACTTTGACCCATCTCTACGACTTAAATTCATAAAAACTTGAAGGACTTCAATACTTGATACTGGCTAAATACACTAATCGTGTGGAGCCATAATAAAAGTTTTAAAAAAAAGGTTTGGCGCTGCTAGTGTGCACCTGAACACACTACCCTCAAGTACTTCAAGTAGTAAAATGTTACATGTTTCCGCGACTGGGGCTTTATAAAACAATAATCAAGAAAATATTAAATATTATAAAAGTGTAAGCTTTAAACTTTCGCGATTTGAACACATAGTTATAAATAAAATATCTAACTGAAATATCAGTTAGATATTAATGTTGAATGTTTTAGTTGAATATTTCAGTTGAGTGTTTCGGTTAAATATTACAGTTAAATATTTCAGTTAGATATTTACTTATAACTATTATAAAAGTGGTTATGCTTAGCGGTAATAAAAGAGGCAACCTAAGATTGGTGTCACTCAGTAGCATTAACACTGACCTGTAAACCCTGGTATCATCAAACAGTTCCTCAGCCATGGCTCCAGCGAATGGTTCGTCAAACATCACCTGATAGCTGCACTCCGCGTTCAGTTTGTCTGACAGTCTCACTGTGTTAGAGTTGGGTGGAGGGTATACTGCTGTTATTGTGCCCTGCGGGGGGAAATAATTTGTTATGCCGAGTTCACACCAGACGATTTTTTAACAGACTTAAAAAAATAAAACTGGCCAAGGGCGAGTCAGACTTTTGTCCCGCACACGGAGGTTCCCAAACGCCATCTAACGAATATCTAACGAACTTCTAACACCAACTAAGTGAACGTTAACACAAAGGTGTTAGTAATTAATATTATTATATTAATAAGGTAAACAATCGTTCATAGAAAGCGCTATAGTAAAAAACACGTTTTTTGTATGGGGACCCACTTTAATTTTTAACTTTGTTCTGTTCTTAGTATATGTTGTTATAGCGGCAACAGAAATACATCATCTGTGAAAATTTCAAGCGTCTAACGGCTAACTATCACGGTCATGAGATACAGCCTGGCGACAGACGGACAGACAGACAGACTGACATACGGACAGCGTAGTCTCAGTAATAGGGTTCCATTGGGACCCTTTGGGTTCGGAACCCTAAAAAAGGAAGAAGGGTTCTCAATTCGACCGTATATATATATATATATATATATATATATATATATATATATCTTAATGTTTCTTCGCGGATAACTTCGTCATTTATGAACCGATATCAATGATTCTTTTTTGTTGGAAAAGAGATATCCCAAGGGTGGTACCATAGTAATTTCATCTAGATCTGATAAGTATCTCCAAAGATATGGAGATAAACACTTCAAACTTGGTATTGAAAACTAATGGAGCGGCATTGAAGTCGGTTCTTTTAGTTTTTTAAACGATCATATGTTGTCAAACTTCCTAGGGTCCTGCCTATGTACTTTTATTTCGATTCTAAGTACTTTTAGAATCAATACTGAGTAGGTTACCTGTTAAAAGCTATTATTTTATACTCAATTATTTGTCTAGGAAGATCATTTATGCTGGCATTATAGAGTAATAATATGGTTTAGAATTAAGCTATTTGATTGGCTAATTAAGCGCGATTTGATCGATAGAAAAACACTAAAACGGCAAATAAATAAAACCTTGTTAACATTGAAATTATCACATGATGGTAAATTATGTCGATGACGTGCCTTTAACAGATACAGCGGCACGCAAAACACTGGATTGTCAGAAATTGCGCGTCTCTACACTCTGCCTGCATCCAGTTACGAATTATAAGAAAAATCACGTAAAAACAAATATACCTTAGCACCAAATGGCACGGTGATGGTCCGAGAGACGCACACGACTCGGTCGTACAGTTTGAAGTCTGCTTTAGGATCTGGCTGGATGTTGCCGCAGTGGAGTTCCGGCTGTAATCGACAAAAAATAAGGCACTAATTCGATTAAGCGGTGATTTTACCAATGTGGCAAGATTTTTATGTATCTTACTAAGGACATATTTTAATAAGAATTAGGAATAAGAGGTGTGTTATAGAAGATGCCTATGTCCCATACAAATCATGGTATCATCATCGTTGTTTTTGTAATTTTCGTCCACTGCTGGACATAGGCCTCTCAAGGTATATGGGGACCTAAATCGAAATATATTGACACGAAACTATACTACGCTTTATCCTCTTTATACTGAAGATTGTATTTCACTTGCATGACATTTTCAGTTTATATTTTAGTCTCATCAATTAATCTTTGCGATGGCCTGCCAAAGCTTTTCAAGATTGTACTAAAATAATAGGTTCTATTACTTAGCACAAAAAGTTCAATTTGAATTGTTCTTGTTACATTATCATTCATCACTAAATTGTTAGCCAATTTTTTTAATGATATATGTAGCAACAAGAAAACGGCCCACCTAATGGGAAGTGGTCGCCGTCACCTATGAACACTAGCAACACTAGGAAAGTCACTCATGCGTTTATAACAAAATAGGTTGTATTGTATCCCCTTACCTTATACAAAAGGTTCCATTTGACCTGCAATGAGACCTTCTTCTCGTTATCCTTCAATCTCTTCAGCTGGTCGCTGATGTGATCTGACAGCACTTTCATTTCCTCAGGCTCCAGCGCTTCGGATCCACACTCGCGGCGGAGTGCCTTCATGTGAGGCTGGTTCTTCAACCACGTTTGTACTTCTAGCTGCTTCTTCTGGCTGGAATATTATGATGACATTGGATCATATTTATGTGGGTATAGGCACCACGTGAGTCACGCTGTATGCCCGTTTTTAGGCTTCCGTACCCGAAGGGTACCAACGGAATCCTATAAGTGAGACTTCGCTGTTCGTCTGTCAGAGGGTTCTATCTCTTCTATCTTCTAAGCCGTAATAGACTGATAATTTTATTACAAAGTATGTATTACTACTATGGCCGCTATATTGTTGTGTTGTTCGGCACATTTTGTTCAATCTTATTTATTTACTATGATACGGAACCTTACGTGTCGAGTCGCACTTGGCCAGTTTATTATGAATTATAGGATTTCATATTGACATGCTAGAAAAAGATAAACGAATTAAGGCTCCTCGATAGTGTGCACTGTGATAGGATAGGACTGTGTACACTCCAGCTCGAGCAATCGACTGATGTACTTGTGATAGGATGAACTGTGTGCACAGCAACTGTAGCAACCGACTGATGTACTTGTGATAGGATGAACTGTGTGCACAGCAACTGTAGCAACCGACTGATGTACTTGTGATAGGATGAACTGTGTGCACAGCAACTGTATCAACCGACTGATGTACTTGTGATAGGATGAACTGTGTGCACAGCAACTGTAGCAATCGACTGATGTACTTGTGATAGGATGAACTGTGTGCACAGCAACTGTAGCAATCGACTGATGTACTTGTGATAGGATGAACTGTGTCCACAGCAACTGTAGCAATCGACTGATGTACTTGTGATAGGATGAACTGTGTGCACAGCAACTGTAGCAATCGACTGATGTACTTGTGATAGGATGAACTGTGTGCACAGCAACTGTAGCAACCGACTGATGTACTTGTGATAGGATGAACTGTGTGCACAGCAACTGTAGCAACCGACTGATGTACTTGTGATAGGATGAACTGTGTGCACAGCAACTGTAGCAATCGACTGATGTACTTGTGATAGGATGAACTGTGTCCACAGCAACTGTAGCAATCGACTGATGTACTTGTGATAGGATGAACTGTGTGCACAGCAACTGTAGCAATCGACTGATGTACTTGTGATAGGATGAACTGTGTGCACAGCAACTGTAGCAATCGGCTGATGTACTTGTGATAGGATGAACTGTGTGCACAGCAACTGTAGCAACCGACTGATGTACTTGTGATAGGATGAACTGTGTGCACAGCAACTGTAGCAATCGACTGATGTACTTGTGATAGGATGAACTGTGTCCACAGCAACTGTAGCAATCGACTGATGTACTTGTGATAGGATGAACTGTGTGCACAGCAACTGTAGCAATCGACTGATGTACTTGTGATAGGATGAACTGTGCGCACAGCAACTGTAGCAATCGACTGATGTACTTGTGATAGGATAGGATTGTGTCCAATCCAGATGAACGGTGATAATGATGGTGATAAAATAGAGCCGAAAGTATCCTAGAAACATATGTCGGTCACTATGTCGACATCGCGTAAGTCACGTTAAATTCCCGTTTTCAAACTTAAATTATTAGTTTCCTAGACGTTCAACGTGTGATATTTGTGGGCCCGCTGAAGAGTGACAAATACTGCTATGTAAAGTGGTACAAATCATTTGACATGTTCAGTAAAATTGTATTAGGTCTAGAATTACAAAAATATGTACATACATAAACTCTGTAAATTTTATCTAACATGGAGTTAGCATTACAAAAAATGGCGCTCCAAATGTTGTCCAATGTTGCTATCATTCGTCAAAAAACGGTCTAGTTCGCCAACAAGTGTGAAAGAGACAAATACGAAATACTTCTTGTAGAGTCAGAAAATATACACCCTGGCCTGGCCATGCCTGGGTCGTTTGCTAAACGTTGACTAAATGATATACCAGTGAGTTTGTCTTAGACAATTATGGCAATAATCGTATTTTAAAACTTACCCAAGTTCAGACTTCCAAATATCGCTCTCGAAGAAGATATCATTTCCTATACTGTGCGCTAGCTTGTCGAACACATGAGGGAATTGTGTCGCGTAACTCTTGACGAGATCCACGCACCGCCACGAGTATTGCCACGAGTTGGTCACCTTGCAGCGCCGTGTGTAGCCCGATACTTCCAGATTCTATTAACAAATATAGATGGAAATATTATTGGGCACACTATGTTTATTAGGGTTACGTACCCAAAGAGTAACAAGGGACCCTATTATTAGGACTCCGCTGTCCGTCAGTCTGTCTGTCTGTCTGTCACCAGGCTGTATCTTATGAACCGTGATAGTAAGACAGTGAAATGTACACAGAAGATGTATTTCTGTTGCCGCTATAACAACAAATACTAAAAAAAATAAACAGAATAAAATAAATATTTAAGGGGCTCCCATACAACAAACGTGATTTTTTTACCGTTTCTATAGATAATGGTACGGAACCCTTCATGTGCGAGTCAAACTCGCACTTGGTCGGTCTTTTCGTATATTTATTTAAGAAGGAGTATTGAACGCCCTGTGACCACTTACCAGGTGGAGCGACGACATACGCAAAGCGGTGGGCGGTGACTGGAAAGGAAGAGCCAAAGATCGGGCTCAGTGGCGTATCTTGGGAGAGGCCTATGCCCAGCAGTGGACTGATACCGGCTGATACTAATGATGATGTATTTTAAAAAAGCTTCCTAAAGATGTGGCTTGCACATTACTAGTAGTCTTGTTAAGTTGTTAACCCCTCAAACTGAGCTAAATATGCTTGTGTCTGGAGTGGGTTCACGTCAGTCAATGAGTGAGGATCGAACTCACGACCTCTCGATCGCCAGGCCGACGCCTTAGCCATTGGGCTATTGCCACTTTTTTGTTCACTCTATTTCGATTCGATTTTTAAGCAGAAAGCGATAAGTTAAAAATTAAATTAAAACAGACGCCAAACATCTAATGTGTTCTAGCAACTATCCTTGAAAGCCAGTTCCCATTCTAGTCCTAGCGTGCTTCCATGCTCGAACACGTCTTCACTTATCCTCAAGTGAGATAGTGGTCAAACGTAGCTATAGAAAAGATAAGTATCTGAAAATGAAACAGTAAAAAAAACAACTATCTGAAGATTTCTCAGCAAACGTTAAAACAAGGCCATAATCAGTACCCCTAGTAAGAGTTTTCATCGTAAACGCTTTTGACAGATCTCACATGCTTTTCGACTTAATCTGGCTCCCTGATTGGTCTAAATTTTGTGAAATATAGTAACCACTAGAGGCGCTGTACCCCGAGCACGAAAAACTTGCGAAAAAGTATTCGTATCGTCATCGACTTGAAAATGTATAAAATTTGTACAGCGCCCCTATCGTGCGTAAAAGTAACTAAATTCGGCAGCACGAACGATTTTGATTTGATTCGTATCGCAAACGTATCGTTACGTAAACGATACTTGAGATTTTATTAACAAAATGCGAGCATGAACTTAATTTTGACGTACGGTAATGTTAATTTCGAAGGCTATCGAGCATAGTCGAATATTTTTTCACTTAGAATTTTCCGGTGAGAAAAGTTTCGAAACTTTTTTTAACTGCATAAAACATATTTTTTACGTGTATTAAATGCAGATACCGCTTTACCAACGTCGTTCTCTTTATTATCTTCTTGCTGCAAGTTTACTTGAAATTAAGGGAAAATAAAAACATAAAAACAACATAAAAAATCTTTCCTCATATTTAATCCTCCTTCGAGTTAATGAAACCTTCGTTCCAAGTTGACAAGTTTCATCGTTGTCAGCGACCATATTTGATTATCAAACTTCAAATTCGACACTGTCACTATGTCATCCATCCATGTAAATAAATAAAATATACCAAGTGTGAGTCGGGTTTCCACTAAGGGTTCCGCACAACACAATGTAATATATGAAACTCTTAATTCACTACAACACTCTTCAATTATATGAACACTATGGCTCAATGCATATTGAATAGGCAGCGACGCGACGCGCCAAGACGATCAGAAATGACAAGACATTATAAAACTTATGAACAATGTTACAAGACAAAGAACAAGGTGTGGGTACGTAGTACTATTAAGTATTCTGTGGTGTGGGGAAACCTCGCGCCGTCGTTTTCCTTTCGAAGTACGGAACCCAAACTCCAAAGAAACATGTCTTTGGTGACGCTAAATATAAAATGCATTTTAATATCACTCATACCGTATTAGAAGATGTTTATTCTGTTAAAGTACTTTTTTTAATATAATTTCCGATAAATAGAAAGCTAAGCCAGAAGTAGGTAATAAAAAGTTCACTGTTCAATTTAATTTTTGAACGAATAATTCATTCAATAAGACGTTCATTTCATTCACAACGGCTCGTCCCTACTTACATTAGGATGACGCTACTAACATAATCGTATCTCACACTCTGACAGCTATCGAGAGCTCGATATTTATTTTTGCTTGCTCGGTATTTCGAAAGGAAAACGACGGCTCGAGGCTTCCCCACATCACAGAATACTTAATAATACTACGTACCCACACCTCGTTCATTCTATCAAGCGTTTCTTTGTCTTGTAACATTGTTCATAAGGTTTATAATGTCTTGTCATTTCTGATCGTCTTGGCGCGTCGCGTCGCTGCCTATTTGATAATCAAATATGGTCGCTGACAACGATGAAACTTGTCAACTTGGAACAAAGGTTTTATTAACTCGAAGGAGGATTAACTATGAGGAAAGATTTTTTATGTTTTTATTTTCCCTTAATTTCAAGTAAACTTGCAGCAAGAAGATAATAAAGAGAACGACGTTGGTAAAGCGGGTGGTAGGCGGTTGGTATTTGCATTTAATACACGCAAAAAATATGTTTTATGCAGTTAAAACAAGTTTCGAAACTTTTCTCACCGGAAAATCCTAAGTGAAAAAATATTCGACTATGCTCGATAGCCTTCGAAATTAACATTACGTCAAAATTAAGTTCATACTCGCATTTTGTTAATAAAATCTCAAGTATCGTTTACGTAACGATACGTTTGCGATACGAATCAAATCAAAATCGTTCGTGCTGCCGAAATTAGTTACTTTTACGCACGATAGGGGCGCTGTACAAATTTCATACATTTTCAAGTCGATGACGATACGAATACTTTTTCGCAAGTTTTTCGTGCTCGGGGTACTGTTTTTCATACAAAATTTGTTCGATATACGATATCGAGTTTGTTATGAAAACTCGTACTAAGGGTACTGCTACATACCTTTTTGTTAAACTTAAGATTGAGTCCGATGTTGACTTTGTTCATCTGTTCGGTCGGCAGATCGTTCCTCTCCCCCGCCACCACGAAAACACATCCCGTGATACGTGACAGCATCTGTGCTGATATACCTGTCAACATAACACTATAAGTATTAATACATCACTAATGTCTGTTTGCACTAAACTTAGGAGTCGTCATTTTTCATCAAACCTGTGTAGAAGTAGTGTCCATAGATATAGGTCTTCAAAAATGACATTGAGGTTCGTAAAACCATTTTTTCTCAAAGTCAATAATTTAAAAGATAGACACTTCTAAAGTGGTAACATGTGTGGCCTCTATTAGACATTAGTTATTATCACCTTTGAGACGGTTCTGCCAAATAACAGCTGGAGACAGTTCAAAGTAAAAAAACAAAAAATTACCACACAAGCAAGCTGGCTGGCAGCGGTAGGAAACAAAGACCTGAAGATCGAGCTCAATGGCGTGCCATAGGTACCTATGTCTAGCAGTGAACGAATACTGGCTGTTAATGATGATGATGATATGTAAATAAAATTGGCCATTAGCATTTCTTTACAAACCAAAAATAATTCAAAAATAATAATCTACTAAGTAAGCGTGCTGCATCGTCACTCAACATCAGGTGAGATAATGGTCAAAAGATTGCCTATCCAGCATAAAAAAAAATCTAATAGCTCGACGATACAATTCATAAGTTAGTTAGTTTTCACTTCTATCGGCAGAAACCGCAAAGACGGATGCTGTGCATGTTTTTTTTTTATAATTACAATAGGTATGTTGCCTGGGTCGAAAAATAGTAATTCTAATTAGTCCGTCAGTTTTAGATTATCATAAAATATTGGACACGTATTTTTTTATAGCACAGTGTGACTAAGCCCGCACTTTACGCACGCTTTTCCGTGACTTAAATAGTCGATTATTGCACGGCGTTTAGCACCTTCGCTGCGCTCGGACGCTAACTTCACGCCGTGCAATAATTGACTATTTGACGGAAAAGCGTAGCGTAAGCGTAAGTGCGGGCTTATGTCACACTGCTATCTATAAAATAATATACGATACTTGTGACTTAATGTGGAAACGCACTAGAGCGGCGCGGCACTACGCGGCGCGGCGCGGCGTAGTTGCCTCCTGGAGAATATTTTCGTTTCCACCTTAAAGGTGGAAAAATATTCCGCCGCCACGCCGCGCCGCTCTAGTGAGTTTCCACCTTTAAGTTGTCTATTATTGCACGGCGTAGCACCCTCGCTGACGCCGTGCAATAATAGACAACTTAAGTCACACGTATCGTAATATACTATTATTTTACAAATCAATAGAAATTGACAAAGATAAAGAGCGTCAAAGTTCGGGAGTGGGGGCTCGTGACGTCACTAACCGCTAGAAAGTAGTACGGTTTGTGACGTCCCGAGGAATTTCAACGCTCTATATCTTCGTCATATTTTGTTTTATTGAAAAAATAAAAAATACTTATCCAATATTTTTTGATAATGTAAATGACGGCCTAGATTTTTTTTTAGTAAACTAGCTTATTTAGTGGTGTGTATCGTCTTAGGCTCTGAACAATTATTAAACATTTTATTTACCACACAAGGCGGCGGCGTGGTTCGCGTTATGGTAAGGACTGGCAGATGCGTGCACGGTGGGTACAGGCTCAGGTCGCTCCGTCACCTGCACCTTGATGCGACCGCTGCGTATAGCTTCTGAATCTACCACCTGGAACAAACATGTTTTTTAACCGACTTCACACAAAAGGAGAAGTCTCAATTCGACTGTTTTTAGGGTTCCGTACCCAAAGGGTAGCCCTGAACAAAGACGAATTTAGAAGGATGACTGCCAACCTTCAGTAATGGAGAGGCACTATAAGAAGAAGACCCAAAGGGTAAAACGGGACCCTATTACAAAGACTCCGCCATCCGTCTGTCTGTCTGTCCGTCTGTCACCAGGCTGTATCTCATGAACCGTGATAGTTACTACAGTTGAAATTTTCACAGATGATGTATTACTGTTGCCGCTATAACAACAAATACTAAAAACAGAATAAAGTTGAAAATAATAGAGGGTCCCCATACAAGAAACGTGTTTTTTTCGGCAATTCACGCCATCTATGAACGCTTAGTTAGGTAAACGTCCCATAGATGGCGTTATATTGAAATATCGATCCCTAACACCTGTGTTAGACGTTAGATGGCATTATAAGAAATAAAATGTTTTTTAATAATTATTTTTTGCTGGCGAAATTGATTGTGGTATTTTTGCTCGATCTTATAAAATACTGTAGTGTGGTACGGACCCTACTAGTGCGAGTCCGACTTCCACTTGGCCAGTTTATTTTAAAATGTCTGTTACCTCAGAACTCCGTCAAATCTTAATCGATTTGAAAAAATATTTTTTTGTTACAGAGATTATATCTCCCGTTTGGTCCCATTCAAATTTATCGAGATCTGATAATTACCTCCGGAGATATGGAGATAATATAAGCAAATTTGTATACTTTAATGACATGATTATAACTACTGGATACTTTTACTGTTCCGGCATGTGAAGTCGGTTTTTATCGTTTTGTAAACGATCTTAAATTATATATTTCAGTACCGCGTTTTAATCCAGGTAAAAAAGTATCTGTATGAATTTTATTCATGTCCGTTCAATCGTTTTGGGTGAAAGAGCAAACATCCATCCATCAAAGTATACTGTAGACAGAGAAAAGAATAGACCGCGGGTAGCTCTGTCTCTTTCCCACATGAAATAGGATATTATACTATGGAGTTATTCCATGTAACGGCAAAGGACAAAGCTATAATATTTCCCTCTCTCAGTGCGTGCCGGTTTTACAGGGTCAGTAACGTAGTTAGCCGTTTTTAGCTTAACGAACTTTGACCTTTATTGCTATGTGTCACTGAGTTCTTAATACATATATGGTTACGTCACAGATTATATGATAGTTACTACGTGTTTTGTTACAATCTTCTATCTCATGTGGCCATGCTACCCAAATCTCTATATTTCCTTACTTTGTGATGTATCTAGATGGCGCTGGAGTAGGTCGCACAGTTCTCCTTGTAAATATTGCCTATATGTATGAGATCCTGCATCGCGCAAACGATATTTTCCGAGATATTAGAACCAGATGCACTTGCGGCATTAAATATCTTAAAACTTGAACCAGTCCCGCGACATTGCATACGTAATTAAATAACTCATAATTATGAACGTACTTTGTACCAACCAACACTGCAAAAAAAGTTTCTATTAAATTTATAAGCAATACTTTCCGTTAAGTTAGGTTGGCTACAGAGTACGTTCATAATTCGGGTATTAACAATGTAGAGAAGTGCCTACTCTTATAACGTAGTAGAGTGATTCAGTACTCCGTGACTTGAACTCTTCACATAACATTTCGCATTTATAATATTAGTAGGAAAGGCTAGCAATTGAGCTTTTGTAGCAGGGTCTTTGAACATCTCTAATAGAAGGTCAGTCTAATTTAACCTTTGGTCTGTGTGAGGTTTATGAGAGTTGCCGCCATTAGCCGCATTTTTAACACGCAACTTTACATGATGATTTACTTGTGAAAACTTAGCGTAAGACGACTTTGATTGGTTATTTATTTAGAAAATATATTTAGTTATGCATTTCGAAGTAAAAAAACTGTAATTTATGCAGAGAAACATCTTTTTACATTGATAAATACGCAACTACTGCACTTGGGCATGCTTAGTTTCAAATCAATTTCATGCTATCTATGATAGACTATTTTATAATGTCAGAATATAACCATAAACTACAAAAATAGGGCTTTCTAACGATACATCATATTTCGGGTTATTTTATCGGATTATCTACAAAAAAATAAATATAAAGTCTCGATATTGGAATGAGAAGTTTTTTCGGGTTAGGATAGATGTGCATGTGTGTTTGCATTTCAAATACGTTCGTCTGTGTATGATACGGATCCTGGCTTGTTGTAGGTTCAGTCAAGAATCAGTAGCCTGTGTATGTTACTGATCCTGACAGATACACAGGATGATTTACTTTTACAGTGCCACAAGTATAACTTGGCGGTGGTAGTTTTTGGAACTAATTCTTTTAATTGAAACTGTGAGTTTGATGTTTGAGAGATTACCGCGACATTATTGTTGATAAATCTGCTACATTAAAATAGTTCAATAATGCCAAAAGTAATTAAAAGTGGTTTAAGAGAAACTGTTATCAAAGTACAAAGTAAAAGCACAGTGGCGCACAGGCACGCCAAGTTATACTTGCCGGACTGTATTCAGAGGTGTAATAAAAGTATCACTATTACTGACATTACAATAAAAACACATTTGTATATGTATTTTTATAAAACGAATACAAATATATACAATATATTTATTTCAGTAAATATATATTATATATATATATAATAATATATATGTATATATAGATATAATATACATACGCATTATTACATATATATATAGATAATAGATATATATATATATATATTATATCATGAAACCAATAAAATAATAATTTAAGAAACCTACTAAGCACTAATTACAATTAAAATTATAATGGGACTACACTTGAGGTATCCCCTTTCCAACAAAAAAAAGGATCTTAATCGGTTCAAAGAAGTTATACTCAAATATACTAAAAACAGTTACCTACCTTTAGATAATAATAGAATATGTCAAAATACCAATTTATAATTTTACATCGTGTCAGCAAAAGTAACATCCTCTATATCTCTGTCAGGATCCGTATCATACACAGCAGACTGCAAAATGGCAGTAACCATGTACGTATACACGTCGCCATTTTGAACTTGCGCATGTGTGAGTGAGATTATTAATTGAAACCGTTATTAGTTTTCGAAAATATACATTTAGATAAATATTTCGGAATTATTGTGTACCAACGAGTAGATATCCAGAATCTTCATAAAATTTCCAACAAAATATATAAATTACGAAATAATACACGCTAGGTATCATTACAAAACTATTGAACGAAAAAAACTAAATGTTGGTCTAAAACTTATGGGTTGCTTTGTAATTCAAATAATTTGAAAGTAAGACTTGGTTATATATCAAAATTGAACTTAGATGACTAAATAAACAATGAAAAACAATAAAATATAGCATTTACTTAGCAAATTCAACAAATAACCACTAAAAATCACTTTTTCTAACCGCGCGACGTTCACGTACTCGTAACGTTTGATGAGTGACTTTCGATAGCTCTTCCTCGTTAAACTATTTAGATAATTTATAAAAGTTTTTCTGTTCTATGGAAGATCATTCATTCACTTTATTTATCATAAAGTTTTATACCTTATTAAATTAAATATACGGCTTAAAATCGTAAAATTAAACAAGTTTATAAATGATAAGGATCCTGAACACACATACGACTATGTATGTCAGGATCCTATACCAACACAGACCACAGGTTAAGGTGAACACTCTCGGTGAAACTTCTTTAAACGCACTGGAGTAAAGGAAGGCAGCGGAAGTGACGTAAGCGTCATGTCATATTTTATATTTATAAACGCCCTCTATTGTAGAACGGCTTAACTACGAAGACGTATTCGCTAAAGGTCAACAGATGGAGTTGTGCTAAAAATAATTAGTGATGTTGAGAAATAAATAGAATACTTAAAAACTTGAAAATTTCACTTCTAACGCGTAGCCTTCTACGCACCTTACTGCTACTTAATTTAATTTAGTTTTTTTTCTTGATGTCGGATCACCTATTTAAATATTCCTATCTATCAGATACTAACGGTAGCTTCACACGCGTAGTAGGCACCTAGAGTCAACAAAAACACGTGGTCTCCTCTCGGGTACGCCTCCTGCGGCGTGCTAAATCGGCCCGGCTCGGCCGCTATAAACGCGGACACATCTCGCACGGTAGCTTGCACGGCGTAGCCACAAGGAATGGAGCACCACTCTGGTTCTTCTACCATTTGGACATTGTCTTGGATTACGTATTTGTAACCTGGAAAGGGACAGTGTTATTTATCATAAACTAGCTATGCCCTGGCTTCGTCTGCGTTAAAAACTACTTTTTCATTTATTTTTTATTTAACACATTTCCTTCGTAGCAAGTTGTCCTGACAAATACGACCACAACAAAAAAAAATAAGTAGCCAAATTGGTCCTCTGGTCTGAAATGATACGCTTACAAACATTCAGCAACTGCTTTTTAGAAGATAGAAGATACATGGGTAAGAGCATATCGGATAATGCTTAGTTAGAGTACCTACTGTCAATGTATTGGTAAATCAGTAATTCTACACAACCATATTTAACTCGATACTCATTTTAATAACTTAAATGAATAAATATTATTTTTGCATGTTCCATAATAAACATAACCGAACATGCCTATAATATTCCACAGCTGGTCATAGGCCTCTCCAACTACACGCCTCTGAGCACGATCCTCGGCTACTCTCATCCACCTCTTGCCAGCCACCTTGCGAACATCTTCGCTTCACCTAGTCTGAGGACGTCCGCTTACGGACGTACGGACCTACGCTACGCTTGCCGATACGCGGTCTCCAGTTCTCCACTCAAGAACTCGTTTACCCCAACTGTTGTCGGTTCTTCGGCTAATATGTCCGGCCCACTGCCATTTCAGTTTGCTTATCGGGTGAGCTATGTCGATGACTTCGGTTCTCTGTTGGATCACTTCATCCCGGATTCGATCCTTCAGAAAAACTCCGAGCATAGCCCTTTCCATGGCTCGCTGAGCGATATTGAATTTGTAGACCAGCCCTACCGTGAGTGTCCATGTCTAGGCACCGTATGCCAGAAAGGGTAGGACGCAATGATTTCTAAAACATACTTATTATTGTGCAAATAATAATATTAAATCGAAACCTACAAAAAAGCATACAAGATATATTTTCTCTCTATGTTAATAAGCTTTAAAATTAAGAGTATAGATATTTCGCAGTTCTCTAGAACAGAGAGTCACTGCAATTCAGAAGCTTGGCCCAAAATAGTTCTAAAATTAAACATGATCTGTGACTAAAATATAATACAATACAGTGCCACAAGTATAACTTGGCGGTGGTGGTTTTTGGAACTAATTATTTTAATTGAAACTGTGAGTTTGACGTTTGAGAGATTACCGCGACATTATTGTTGATAAATCTGCTACATTAAAATAGTTCAATAATGCCAAAAGTAATTAAAAGTGGTTAAAGATAAACTGTTATCAAAGTACAAAGTAAAAGCACAGTGGCGCACAGGCACGCCAAGTTATACTTGCCGGACTGTACAACTTGTGTGTACATGACTAACCTTTGTGATTAACGGCGTGGACTATTATTTTTACATTGCCCAAATTAATGCCGAGGCGGTTGGTGTGGCTGAAAAATAAAAAAAAACCGGTTAGTTAGGAGTCATTTACGGTGTCCACTTCCAGACGAGCACGATATATATATACCTTAGGCTACATCTTTACTTATCAGCACCCTGATTCTCAATCATTCGAAAGCAAATTCGGATTCGGAAACTGCCTCTTTCGACTCAGATCTTTGCAATTTACACTGTTCTAATCCGCAACTTTTCATATTTCAACTCGAAAACATGAGTGATTTTAATCGGAAAGGTTTCCGCGAGCAAATAGCTCACGGAATAATAAATATTCGAAATTCAAAATGACTCTTCCGAATCCGATAGGTTTTCGGATGATTGAGAATTAGGAGGCAGGTGAGAAAGTTGCCATTCGACATAAAGACAGAAATATCAGCAAAGTACGAGCTAGTCTCGCGCACCGAGGGTTCCGTAAAAACTTATAGGTATAGTTCGTCCATCACATATTTTTTTTGTGATGTTAGTACAAATTTAAGGTTTTAGAATTTTTCTCTTTGCAGTTTATACGTGCTATGAGACATTGCTTCTTGGCAAATTTGCAAGCCATGCGTGATTCTAGGTCAACGGGAAATATTTCATAGAGTGATTACCTTTCGAGTGCTAAGCGGCATAAACTTGATTTATAACAAAATATATTTAGGACACTTTATTATTTGCTCATTGTTCGACTATGCATGCAGCCTTCACCTATAATTGAAATGGCACTGACCTTATTACCATGTGCTATGTTATCTTATTGGTGTACTTTTTGTTGGTGTTCAATAAATAAACGGCCGCATCATTTCATTGCATTTACTTGAAGGCTTATTTTAACAGCTCCAAAGGCATTGCGGATGGAAGTCTCTACATTGATATCAATGCGCCCTGTCATCGCGAACATCTCAGAGAATCTTTTTGTAGTGGTAGGACTTCTGCTAGTCCGCCTGGGGCGGTACCACCACTTAGCCAATTAATTTTCTGCCGTGAAATAGGAATGTTTTTCGGTTGAAATGACAAGGTGTCCAGCGAAATTACAGGGCATGTGAGCACCTTTATATCTCAGGGTAACCAGGCGCAATGTAGTGACATGCAAAATGCTGGATTTCCAGAATTTTGCATGCCGCTGTATCTGTAATAGGTAGACGTCATCGCTTACCATCAGGCGAGCGTCGTGCTTGTCCTGTTACCTATTACCATAAAAAAATAGAATAGTAAAAAGAATAGAAAAAAAATAGAAGAAGATGCAGCTAGACAGTAATATATTTCGCTCAAATTTCCTCGCTATATATAGAAAGTACCGGCCTTAAGTACATAAAACTTACTGTTCTACAATGGTGCTACGTTCAGACAACCACTGCTTGTGTAGGTTGCCCTCGTTTGGTTCCGTGGAGTACAGCGGAGCTCCGTTCGTGTTGTTGTTATGTTTATCCACGTAGTGCAGCCGTTGCTTCTCGTTTGATACTGATATTACTCTAAAATTAAACGAACAATTAATAGGGTTAGAGAAGAACCCTGATTAGGCCCTACTCTACAATAGCGAAGAGGAGAGGTCAGGTGTATGGGTGAAGCAACTAGCTCCTGAGATACAGCTACACTAGTTCGCTCACTTGTACATTTAAATAAATCAGATAATAAAATTTAAAGTAAAATTGCAAACAAAAGAGATGATTCCCTACTAAAGTGACGAAAACCTCCGAAATATAATAAAAAACTAATAGAACCTTAGACTTGACTTTACTTGACTTGACCTTAGAAATATCACGCTTATCATTTTCCGTACCTAGTTCGAGGTGTTTATCTTCATATCTCTGGAGATACTGAACATATCTAGATATATATAGAGATATTTGAAGTCGGTTCTTTAAAGTTTTTTAAACGCTCTTATGTGAAGTCAGTTAAAAATACGGTAACTTACTTAGCCCTGGTGAGATGCGGCCAGCCAGCCCACACCACCTTCCCGAGCAGTTCCTCGGCCACTCTCTTCAGGTCGGAGTCAGCGTTGTCTTCTGGGATGATCTCTACGATCATGTTCTCGTTACGAGACGGTTGGTCGAACACTTTCACCTTCGCGTTTTTTAGAATTGTCTGTTGACAAAATATTAATTAGTAAGTTAAAGATATTCAGTAAGGAAAATCACCTAGTTTTGGATATTTTTCAACCGACTTCCAAAAAGAAGGAAGTTTTCAATTCGACTGTTTTTTTTTGTCTATGTTACGTTACGATTACTCCATCATTTGTGAACCAATTTGGATGACCAATTTGAATTTGAATGATTATTTTTGTAATTGGTAGGGTACGTTTTCGAAGTGGTCCCATTGTAATTTCATCGAGATCTGATAAGTATCTCCAGAGATATGACGATAAACGTCTCAAACTTGCTGCTGCAGTTGATTCGCGGGGCATTGAAGTCGGTTGTTTTAGTTTTCAAACTATCTTAATTATTTAATTAACGCTTGCTAGCAATGTAGGATAATGCATTGTTGCTAGATACGATCACTGAGTAATGTTATATGGGTGACCACTATAGTCCGACAATCTCGTGCGCGACCGTCCTGCGGAGTGACAGACGGTGGCGAGCGAGGACGAGGTAGCGGTCATTCTAGCACACGGCTACGTAGTAACTATTATATAATCTGTGACACGGCTACACACGCTTCCCTTCCCCGCTACCCCACCCGCTACCCGCTGACATCTTGGGTACCTCGTCCCCGCCACCGTCTGTCACCCCGCGGGACGGTCGCGCACGAGATTGCCGGACTATAGTGATAGGATTCAGCCGTGGCTCGAACCACCTCCCATAAGTATGCATAGTTCTGGCATTATGGTTGTGTTAATCGAGATTCTAGACACAGCTTTTAGCCAACTCATCCTTTAGACTCTAGGGGATAAGTTGGCTTAAAACTGTGACTCTCCAAGATAGGAGAGAAGTATTCAAAATGACACAAAAGAAACTGGCTACTACCATCAAGTTGGAAAGCCTGTCACCAAATACTAGTGAGTTCAGACATCTTTCCTGGAGAGCCAGTTCTCAATCTAGGCCTATCGTGCTCTTCAACCATATCAGTTACCAACTAGAAAGATAAAGGTCAAACACTAGCCTAAATATATACCATATAAAAATAAAACTGGCCAAGTGCGAGTTAGTCTTTTGTCTCGCACACGGAGGGTTCCGAACCGCAGTATAATAAGTATAATATTATATTATACATATTACCGTGTCAATACCAATAGTACATTAGTAGCCAAGGGCTGTAAGGCATCAATTGCAGCCTGAGATATTTATTATTATATATTTCGAGGCCTATAGTTCGAGGGTGCAATTGATGCTTACACCCGAGCTAACTACTCTGCTTTACATCTCGATTGTGAGGTAAGTAGAAAAAATCCGGCATTACAAGAATAAAACATTTTATTAGTTAAAATTTATATTGAAATGAAAACAATTTTCAAATTTTAGGGACAGGTGTTTTTTTTAACATTGAATAAATGCACCACAAACTAGATGGCTGCAGCTTTTTTGATAGCTCACTAAAGTATGTTAAAAATACAATCTCAGATAAAGACTACTCGTTTTTCTTTTCGCCACTTCATGAACTCGTAAGTTTTCAAATATCTCTCTTTAGAACTTTCAGACAAAATATTGTTAATTGCTGTTTCAGCTTCCATTTTCATTGAATCGGGAGTGCAGCTTATTTCTTCATCATTTGCAGAACTCGTGTTTTTTCCTAATTAGCACGTAATTATAAAAAAATCCCAAAAACAAACAATATTTAAAGTAAAAGTTTTCTATTCCCGCCTTTTTTCATCTTTCTTTTTTTTTTTAAGAACGAAATTGGGCTTCTTTCTTTCGATATTTAAAATTGATGACTATTATACTCATACGAAGACAAGGCTGAATAGCGAAGCGACCTCTTTTGTCATTGGGCTGAATGCATGATGTCTATTGCCAGTATGATGGTTAGACGACGCGAACTTTTTAAAAGAGTGACGTGTTTTTTTTTTTTAATTACTTACCGCCCTAGGGCTTTTCTAGCTACATTATTACCGTAGAGCTCTAATTGGTTACCTACAAGCCCCATTTGGGGGTAATAAGGACCTACTTACCGAATATGAGAGATGTAAACATGTTTATTAACTACAACGCCATCTAACAAATATCTAACGAACTTCTAACACCAACTAAGTGAACGTTAACACAAAGGTAGGTTATTAATATTATTTATTAATAAGTTAAACAATCGTTCATAGATGGCGCTATAGTAAAATCACGTTTTTTGTATGGGGACCCCCATTAATTTTTAACTTTGTTCTGTTTTTAGTATTTGTTGTTATAGCGGCAACAGAAATACATCATCTGTGAAAATTTCAACCGTCTAACTATCACGGTTCATGAGATACAGCCTGGCGACAGACGGACAGACAGAGATACAGAGAGACACACAGACAGACAGACAGACAGACGGACAGCGTAGTCTCAGTAATAGGGTTCCGTTGGTACCCTTTGGGTTCGGAACGCTAAAAAGATCCATACCCTGTACTTCAAGTGCCGCATGGTAGGGAACCCTGGGAACAGCATGTCCCGCCGCGCGTTGGGCAACATGCCTCGCTTCAGTTCGCTCGGTGAGACCTCTAGTTCCCGTCTCCACACTGACTGCTCTGTGGCGTGACTCTCCAAAATGGGAGGGAAATATTCTGGGGCGCACACCGTTCCTGAGAAATTAGGTTTTATGGTTATATTGGTACAATGCATATTAAGATTGTTATATTCTATGGAGATTGCATGTCAAACAGTTTTGAAGGGTAAAAATATAGCCTTAAACGACGTCAAGCTTGTTCTTGACTTTTCTGCACGTTGATTGACCGAGCGAAGCGAAAGTCTCCATTTCAGCTTAGGATCAGTTCACACCGCAACGCAACGCGACGGCCGCGCGTCACCAAATTATCCCAATGAAATGTGTATGTTTTTGTATAGTAAATAAAGTTTTATGGTATATATGGTATTTTATGATATAAGTAAATAAACTTTATTGTATAACTCTCTTAATAAGAACGTGCCGCGTCGCGGTGTGAGCCGACCCTTAGGCAAAAATACGTATGTCCGGCGGATGTCCAGATGTCTGGTTGTCTACAGACGGATGTCTACAAGTTGCTTCTCGTGAAATTTTGTAAGCAGGTTTGATAACAACATGGAATTTTTTGTCGATTCAGTTTTTTGGAAATTCATCAAAATTGCGGAGATACGGGGGTTGATAACGTATAAAAAACATATTTCGGTTGAAATATGATTTCGAAAAATGTACGCAACTTTTTGTCTAAACATTTTTTTTATACGAATAAAGTTCAAGTTGTCTTTTTGTTTTACGCGCATCTTAACATGTGAACATTTATTCAGTTTTAAGTAATGTAAAGACAAAGTCGCGAAGTCTACAGCTCATAGAGCCACTAGTATAGTATTTGACAAGAGATTTTTTTTTAAATTGCAGATAAGCAAGAA
The DNA here is from genome assembly GCA_954871355.1 of Cabera pusaria. Lineage (NCBI taxonomy): Eukaryota > Metazoa > Arthropoda > Insecta > Lepidoptera > Geometridae > Cabera > Cabera pusaria. The sequence continues at coordinate 6,440,040 of OX940891.1, forward strand.
TTTCACCACCATCAGCTGATGGGAAGTAACTAACTAAGGAAGTAACTGTTCTTAAATTAAGTGTGAGTGTGATAGAAAACATATCGAGGTCAATGAACCTGAACAGGGCATATTCTAGGTAGATGTGCTAGATAACGATAACATATTGTAGGTAGATGTGCTAGATAACGATAACATATTCTAGGTAGATGTGCTTGATAACGATAACATATTCTAGGTAGATGTGCTAGATAACGATAACATATTCTAGGTAGATGTGCTAGATAACGATAACATATTCTAGGTAGATGTGCTAGATAACGATAACATATTCTAGGTAGATGTGCTAGATAACGATAACATATTCTAGGCAGGTGTGCTAGATAACGATAACATATTCTAGGTAGATGTGCTAGATAACGATAACATATTCTAGGTAGATGTGCTAGATAACGATAACATATTCTAGGTAGATGTGCTAGATAACGATAACATATTCTAGGTAGATGTGCTAGATAACGATAACATATTCTAGGTAGATGTGCTAGATAACGATAACATATTCTAGGTAGATGTGCTAGATAACGATAACATATTCTAGGTAGGTGTGCTAGATAACGATAACATAAATATCAGTTACCATCATGATGTGAACTGGGCATTTACATAAATAAATAAAATTTATTTTTGTTCAGTATATACGTTATATTTATTTTACGTCACGTTATATACAGGGTTACAGGAGAAGTCGTGCTAGATCCGTGAAGGGCGTGGAGTACCCGTCATTTCTGACTTATTTCTCTATGAAACACCCCACCCTAAACTTAACCCTTTTCGAGATATACGACTTTAATTTTATTTTTGAAAATTGCCGATTTTTAGGCTACTACATTGATTTGTGTTTTTTTTACGTGTCTTATTATTATTGTTGTTGCATTTTTACTTGTGTAATAAGATGCTTTAACGCGTTAATAATCAAAATAGTGCATAATTTAGTTGAATAGACCGTAGTAGACAAGTGAAAGTTAAGAAATTAAAAAAAATATTAGCAAGTTTATTTTTCTCTAAGGAATATCTAAAAAAAATATTATGGCACTTGTTCGGCAGATGTTTTTTAAAATATCTACGGTTCATCAGCTATCCAACGAGGTATAACAATCTAGGGTTTGTATTACATTTCGTGGAAAAAAGTAGTTTTATAGGCGACAGTGTAGAAGATAATATACAATAAAAAGTAAAATAAAACAATAGGTAAAGCATGAAATGTCATCAGGATGCGACAATGTATCCGAAATAAAGGCGCCCATGTTGAACATGAACTGTAAAATAAGAAAAAATTGTTTGAAAACATTAACAAATGACATTTCATGCTTTACCTATTGTTTTAATTTACTTTTTATTGTAAATTATCTTCTACACTGTCGCCTATAAAACTACTTTTTTCCACGAAATGTAACACAAACCCTAGATTGTTATAAAATAAAAATAAAAATAAAATTCATTTATTTCGAGTATCTTCGACTCATATAGGTACAATTATTAAAAATACATCACGACTAATAAATCATAATAAAGTTATACCTCGTTGGATAGCTGATGAACCGTAGATATTTTAAAAAACATCTGCCGAACAAGTGCCGTAATATTTTTTTTAGATATTCCTTAGAGAAAAATAAACTTACTAATATTTTTTTTAATTTCTTAACTTTCACTTGTCTACTACGGTCTATTCAACTAACTTATGCACTATTTTGATTATTAACGCGTTAAAGCATCTTATTACACAAGTAAAAATGCAACAATAATAAGACTAATAAGACACGTAAAAAAAACACAAATCAATAGTAGCCTAAAAATCGGCAATTTTCAAAAAAAATATTAAAGTCGTATATCTCGAAAAGGGTTAAGTTTAGGGTGGGGTGTTTCATAGAGAAATAAGTCAGAAATGACGGGTACTCCACGCCCTTCACGGATCTAGCACGACTTCTCCTGTAACCCTGTATATTCATTATATACATTATATATTATATACTCACCCAAAAACCAGATCGGAGACGTTTTAAAGAAAGGCCAAGTCAAAAGTACCTATAACCGGCGAGCATGTATGAAGGCGCTCAAAAAGTGGATGAAGCGGAGGAGAGGCATGTCAAGATCGTACATGTGGAAAGAAGTAGTCTCTGCTTAGCCTAACAGGAAAAAGGCGTGATTTTATGTATGTATGTATGTATGCACTCACCTTGGTCATGTGGAGTCCAATTATACACCAGCATCGGTCCGTGAGTGTTCCGTTGTAACTCTTCTTCTGTGAGCCTCTGATAGCACGGTGACATCGCTGATAGTAAATTAGTCTGAAAAATTATTGCTTAATTCAGCTCTTATTTTCGGAGAGGTCTTATTTTCAATTGTCACTACATTAAATAGATTGCGTACGAAAGACGTTCTATAGTAATACTTAATAGTGTGTTGGATTTATACATAAGCAAAGTCACTTGGTCGCCATTGTGGGACTGTCATAAAGCTTATACCATGGGCCAGAGAGCTAAAATTAGCCGGTGTCAGTCCACTGCTGGACGTAAATTACAATTAAAATTACAATGTTCATTGTTTATTCAGATGAATATTACCACAACCCACCGTCACTCTTGGACCGATTTAAATCATTATTTTTTGTTCAATAGATATATTTTTAGGATGCCCAATAATTTTTTTACCAAGATCCGACTACAATTTCTCCAGATACGAAGCGAAACAATTCAAAACACCAACTAAAAATATCACTGCCACAGTCTGTAAAGTAATTTTGAAGTTTTTAAATTATATGTTTAATTGATTAATCAAATTGCTCATTGTACTTACCTCATCAATAAAAGGTATGAGCACAACCGCTTCCCAGTCGTTGATCTTTCCGTTGAGGTCAGTCTCGAAGTTAACCGGGTAGTAGTGTACTATCGGGGAGTCTTCGTCTGTCATCAGGTTGTGGAACGGTGCTGGCAGGAGGTGCTTACTGGCCGCTGGGAGAACGGCTAGTAGCTGGAACAAGTAAGAAGATTAAAATAAGCTGCGGTTGGTAACAATTACCAGAGCTCTCATGATAGTTTCCTAGGCGGAATGTTCCTTAAGGTCAAACGAATTTGTTTTTTATTTTTTTAATAACAAACCTAATGAAATCGTTTAAAAAACTAAAAGAACCGACTTCAAATTCCGCGCTTTAATTTTCAGTACCAAGTTTGAGATGTTTATCTCTGGAGATAGTTATCAGATCTCGATGAAATTACTATGGTACCACTCTTGGGATATCTCCTTTCCAAAAAAATAGAATCATCAAAATCTGTTTATAAACGACGAAGTTATCCGCGAACCCCCATAATCTACACACATATGTATATATATATATATATATATATACATATATATATATTTAAGTCTGTTAAAAATACTGCATTATTTCAATAGTTTCAGTGTTCTTAAACTTCTGTGTGTACGAACTATATTAATTTGTTTTCGGTTCTGTTGTCACATATCTCTAAATTTTCTCTTGACACACACATTTCGCCGATTTCCTGCGTGATATTCATAATACATCGCCAGCCATTTTAAAAGATGGGTAGCGAGTGTTAATCTATGTAGATTGGACTAGATTCAGATGTCCAGTTCATCGTCTCACTGGCGACTGACATATCCAGACAAGCGCGAATCAAGCACCACTTAACATCAAGTGTAGTGGTAGGACTTCTGCAAGTCCGCCTGGGGCGGTACCACCACATTTCCAATTAATTTTCAGTTGTGAAATAGGAATATTTTTCGGCTGAAATGTCAAGGTGTCCAGTGAAATTACAGGGCATGTGAGACTCAACATCTTTGTCTCAAGGTAACAGGCGCAGTGCAGTGACATGCAAAATTCTAGCCGTCCAGAAAGTTGCATGCCGCTGTATCTGTTATAGGTCGACGTCATCGCTTACCATCAGGCGAGCGTCGTGCTTGTCCTGTTACCTTATATCATAATAAAAAAGTGAGACAGTGGTTAAGGGCATAAATAAACTAGTTAGACTCACCTGTTCGAATGGTTTGAAGGGGTCCCCCAGTTCGAAATCTATCTTGAGATCCTTGAACCCCCTGATATCAGACATGTAGGGGGCGTAGTGGTGCGGGTAGTACCAGCACCAGGACGGGCAGCCTCGGTAGTAGTAGTACAAGTTCCATTGTATGGCTCGCACGTAGCCTTCCGCTTGAGATGCTAGGACTTCACTGGAAAATTATATAGTTTGTATAAAACTGCAAAGTGCGAGTCGAACTCGCACTTTGTGGTTCCGGAACACCGTACACTATGTATTTATAAGGAAGAGAAAAAAAATTACGAAATACCACGTTTCTTATATCATCATCATCATTATCAGTCGGTGTCCGTCCACAGCTGGACGTAGGCATTTCCCAAAGTGCGCCACTGAGCCCGATCTTCGGCTCTTCTTTTCCAGTCACTGCCCACCGCTTTGCATATGTCGTCGCTACACCTGGTCACAGGACGTCCTAAGCTACTTTTGCCGATTCGCGGTCTCCACTCCAGGACAAGTCAACCCCAACGGTTATCAGTCCTGCGGCAGATATGAACAGCCAACTGCCACTTCAGCTTACTAATCCGTTGAGCTATGTCGATAACTTTAGTTCTCTGACGAATTACTTCGTTCCGGATTCTATTCCGCAGAAAAATACCGAGCATAGCTCTCTCCATAGCTCGCTGAGCGACTTTAAATTGGTGGACCAGTCGAACTGCGAGTGTCCACGTCTCAGCTCCGTATGTCATCACAGGCAGGACGCACTGGTAAAAGACTTTTGTCTTTAGACACTGTGGTATAGGCGACGAGAAGACTCGACTGAGTTTTCCGAATGCTGCCCAGCCTAGCTGAATTATCCTCTGGATTTCCTTCTCGAAGTTGTGTTTGCCTAGTTGGAACGTCTGCCCTAGGTAAACATATTTCGTAACAATTTCGAGAGGGATTCCATCTACGGCAGGAATTCCCAAACTCATAAGTATCACGCCTCCCTACTGCTTAAAATTAATATGCCCACGCCTCCCCTCGGCCCAGGGCCCAGCAAGTAGTAGCAAGTGGGCTCACCAAGCAATTGTAAAATAAAATAAGGGTATACAAGGTTATTTCTACTTGATGCGAAACCTGAAAGTACAGAATCGATTCCAATAGTTTTTAAACCATGTTTTATTTTTCGTCAAAAATGTAAGAACATTTTGAAAGCTTGGACGCCGTAAGAAGCCGAGCCCCCCGGTAGATGTCTTCACGCCTCCCTAGAGGGGCGCGCCCCCCACTTTGAAAATCAATTATCTACGGCAATCGGTTCCGGAACAACGTGCTCGTTGTACATGACTATGGTTTTATCCAAATTCATCCGGAGACCGATGCGACGTGAAGAATCAGCTAGGCTTCAAGGCTGCTAGGTCATTCAACATTCTTTGTAGGTCCTGCAGCGTCTCTGCCATAATGACGATGTCATCTGCGAATCGTAAGTGAGAGATGTACTTGCCGTTAATGCCAGAATCTTCCCAGTCCAGCGTCTTAAACATATCCTACAAGGCGTTAGTGAACAGTTTCAGGGATATGACCCCTGTCTCACTCCTCGACGCAGGTGGACATGTTGGTTCTGTACTTGTGCAGTCATCGTTGCGGCATTATACAGACATTTCATCACTTCGATATATCGCCAGTCAACTTGGCAACGCTGCAAGGACTCCAGAACGGACTAGGTTGCGATTGAGTCGAAGGCCTTCTCATAGTCCACGAATACTAAGCGTTTCTTATATAGGGAGCACATTATATTTATTATTTTATTTTATGAATAATGGAAAATTTAATCATTCAAGTGGAAGAATAGACAAAGTTGTAGTACCACTGGTGGACTAGCAGAAGTCAGGCTACAGTATTAAGAAAAGAGCATGTATGAAGGCGCCCTTGAAAGTGGAAGAAACGAAACAAGTATGCCAGGATCGTATACAAGTCTATCCCAAACCCAACGAGAAAAAATCATGATTTAATGTTATATTTGTATTAAGAAACGAATGTAAACTTACTCTGTAACACTAGAATAATCTAACTTATTCATATAATAATCTCTCTTATGCAATTTGAATTCCATCTCTATATTTGCCTCCTCTGAAAAAAAATCATCATCAATATTAATTAGATTTAAAAAAAATCTTAATATATGTTTAATAAAATAAATGTCGATCATCGTATGAGTTATACCGTTGATAAAATATCTTAATTTCAAAATTATAATTAATTATTAACTTAAATATATACCGTCACTAGTTTCTTCATATTCCTCGAAATCATCATCTAGGAACTGTGAAATAATTAAAAACACCAATAAAGTAACTATAATTATATATGAAAAGACTGAATTATGTGCACTACAAATTTTTTTTAAATTCCAAATAGGCATGCGTTTGACCACCATCTCACCGATGTTAAGTGACGATGTGGTCGACGATGTAGCAGCCTTACCTAGAAGATAACTATTCACTCGCGATTTGAAGACCCCAAATTGTAGTTATCGGAATCACAGACACCGACAAGAAATTCTATTCCTTGGCAAGTACGTATTTGGAATGTTGAAGCCAACATTTTTCTACAGCTTTTCGTTCTAGGCAAACGGTCGGGAAGAGGATTTAAAATAAGATGAAAGGATGTATTGAAAGATACGAGTGAGTTCTCAGAATCTGACTTCAAGGATAGTGCGAAATAGGAAGAAAAGAGCCGGAATGCTGACCATGTGGTCAGCTTTCCTATATATACATGTGTTGAATAGCTAGGCAGAGAGAGAGGAGAGAGAGAGAGGAGAGAGAGAGAGAGAGAGAGAGAGAGAGAGAGAGAGGGGAGAGGAAGAGAGAGGGGAGAGGAAGAGAGAGGGGAGAGGAAGAGAGAGGGGGAGGGTGGAGAGAAAGAGAGATAGAAAGAGTGGGGGAGATAATATGCATTATTGTTCACTTTTTACTCTTGCATTGATAATTTGAATATTATCACATTTATTATTACAGTCATTTTATTTCCGACATCTGATGAGATAAAACGATATAAACTGCACTTACCATATCATCAGTGGCATCAATAAGAGCCTGGAGATCTGCATCTGGAGCCGCTTTTATATCTTCCACATTCACATTGAATGTGTCGTCATTGTTGGGCTTGTACTAAAACATCAATATCAAGTTAACTCTTTGTATGTATTTTAATTCATGTCTTCACACGACTACTATATGAACCAGTAAGTAAAAGTATCATCCGATTGGAGTCTAAATGGAAAGTAGAAACATTAGAAACAGACCCAATTCTCTTCAGCTAGAGACTAAACACTCGATAGATGATAACTTACCTCCTTCCTTTCTAGAGCATTAGGCCTCCTGCCAGTTTTGGCCTCAAAATACTTCAAGTCCGCATATGTGTCAGTAAACTTTTCCTTATCTAGCTTTGCAAGCTCTTGCATAAATATTTCAAATCGCTCCAAGTTTAACTCGCCAGATTCATTTATGTACCCTATAAGATAAATACATTTTGAGCTCGTAAGCTAAAATATAATTAACTCGATGTTTTAATTTACTTGTACCTACAATTTATATTTGTTGAAAAGTGGAGGACCTATAAGTTTACCTTGTGGTACACCAAACTTTAAATTATGAAACATGGTTTAATTTTATATCACGTTAAAAATAGGTCAAAATACTTTATTTTCCATTAAATAATACTATGAAAAGAAGCAGCAATATTATCGATATTCATAGCAAACTAGAAAAGATTTAGATTTTACCTGAGTCAAAAGCCACATAGCAATCTAAATTTTAATATAATAAAATTACAATAATATTTACCACTCAAAGTAGGCAAAACCTTCATGTAAGTTTTATACAAAATAGGCATTGCATCATTACTAATATGCATATTAGGCAGATTTGGGATAAAATCGTTCCCCACGAGGAATCCCATCAGAACCCAATCATCTACAACTTTCTCTATATCAAATGGGAATGATAATTTGTCTTTTATCGCTATGAATTCCTGTTCTAAGTATTCCCGAAGAAGGGAAAGGTGGAGGAGGTAGAAATTTGTCTCCTCGGGGCTTGTTGCTCGCTGGGCTGTTCGCCCGAATTTAACCTGTGGAATAGTGTCTTTTTTAACTCAAGGGTTCACTGTAATGCAACCAAAAAGAGAAACGAATTTTTAACATTTAGTGACTGGAGGAGAAACACTGCGATATTGCTCGAATTCGCCGACTAAAATATAAGTCAGTTCATCATCATCATTATCAGCCAATTTCCGTCCACTGCTGGACATAGGCCTTGATATGTATAACTCAGTTAACTACTTAAGGTAAGTTTTTAAATGTTTTGATGTAAGCATTTTTATTCATTAAAAAAACATCAATAAAACAGGTTCATAATTCAATAATCTTTGACTACATCGTCACTTAACATCAGGTGAGATTGTAGCCAATCGTTTGCTTAGTCGTAAATAAAAAAGGAGAAATCAAATAACATATACACAAACATGCAGACGAATTGGCAACTTCCTCCTTTTTGGAAGTCGGTTAAACAGTGTCACATAATCACATACCTCCTCTCTCAATAGAGCAAAGTGTGGTTCATGAGTACACATGCCCAACATAATGAGATCAGCGTCGAGTCCGTACAGACAATGTCTCGTGTTTGGATCGTAGTCGGGCTGAGACCGAGCCCATCTTATGTAGTCCATTATTTTATGTTCTCCTTCGCCAGGCGTCTACAAAGAAAATGTTTATTTATTTTTTACAAGCCTGTTTATAAAAGTGCTAAATAGTAAGGCCTAGAGAGAAGACTGAATTGAAACGTTTTGTAACGTGGTTTTGTAACACTTTACTCTAGTATGTTAAAAATATGTCTACTCTCAGCTGTAATTTGTGGTGAAAATATGGAACCGTAGAACCAGAAACTATGAAAGAAAACTATATGTTCAGGAATGTTTTATTGACAAAAATATTAACTTGCAACAATATAAAACATATTTATGGACAAAAACTAAAACTATTTTTTGAGTAAAATGCAATTTTCTATTATTTTCATTTTAATTAAGTATTTATATGCTCAAATTTTAATTTTTTGTTTAATACAGCTTCTAAATAATTCTAGGCCTTATGCTAGAGCAAATAAAACAAAAAAAAAGTACCTACACATTTAAAGTCTAAATCTTACCTCATGCCCAGATAAAATAACTTTAACTTTAGCCCACAGGGGATCTGTGCTGATCTTCTCCTTGACGAAGAACCGTAGCTGCTGATGCAAGCGTGCCATGAACACCGTGCCTGGTGTGATACAGTTGCTGTCGAATCGCTTCTCAGTGGGGAGGGTTTCACCTGACATTAAATATTGTTTTTTGAATGTCTGCCTGACAAATACTAGATACACACAACAACAATTAAGTGCCGGTGAATGTGTGCGAGTGTAACAGCACAATGCAGAAAAACATGCTATTTGCGTTCTCACCAAAATTCCACTGAACACACATTTTACCACTTTACAATGTCATTTTTAAAAACCTATCTATAGAGACACCCCCATGTATAGGTATGCAGAAAATAAAAAAAAATAGTTTCAGTTGCATGTATGGGGAGCCCCCCCTTAATATTTTATTTTTTTACAAAAATCGCACAGCGGTTCACAGAATACACCTACCTACCAAGTTTCAAGTGTCTAGTTCTAATAGTTTCGGAATAAAGTGGCTGTGACGTACGGACGGACAGACAGACAGACCGACAGACGAATGACGAATCTATAAGGGTTCCGTTTATTGCCATTCAGGCTACGGAACCCTAAAAAAAGGCACTGAGGTGAGGCCCTGGACAACTATCTACAGAGCGCAACCATCCAAAGCAATATTCCATACATAAAGATTATATGAACTTCAAAGTGTCCTATATCTATCCCACTTATTTATTATTACATATATCATTTAATTTCCAGGGGCAGAAGTGTACATTAATATTGATGTGTCCTGTCATCGTAAAAGTCTAATATAAATAATTGTAGTCTAAGTCTCCCTACACTCCAAACACTTTCACCGGCACTTAATGGTTAATAATCCACATTTATTACACATTAACTTGTGGAAGAACACAATTTTTAAGAAAAATACAATAATACAATGAGAGCAGCATTACAACAGTTACTGCTGTTTCAAAATCTTCAAATGCTCTTTATCTGACAGATGTATTGTTGACAGTTATCCCTGTCATTTGTTTTTATTGAAACGCAGATAGCTACGTTCGGTAGGCATTTTAACTAATCGTTAAAAGTAAATAAATTATTGTGAGAGTATTATAGGTATTATCCTAACCCTTATTCTGAACTTTTTAGCATTAAACATCATGCCAGAACTCGGCAAACTGATTGGGCAATATTTTTGCTTAAGTATGTCAAAATAATGTCAATAAAAATAATAATCAAATGCTGATTTACCTTTAGCTCTAGCCTCCTCCTCAATTTTCTCAGCCTCTCTGGCAGATCTGAACCTGTAATTTGATACAATACTTCAGAATATAATATGTACTTTAACTATTATAAGTTATACAAATTATGAAAAGTATTTTCACATTTATGGCATATTTGGTAAACACCACAATTATTATAAATGCGAAAGCACGGTAATGTTATCTATGCTTATCTATAAAGAAAGAAACAAACTGACTTAAGCCAGTTATGCTATCCACAGCTAAACAGCTCCACACATTTGGCGGGGAGCAGACAGAGTATTAAAACAGCCAATATTTTATAAACATACTAGCTGACCCGGCGAACTTCGTACCGCGAATTTAAATAAACTGTCCCAAGTGCGAGTCAGACGCAGGGTTCCGATTGAACGATATTTGCCGGATAAATACGTTTTTTGAATGGGGGCTTAATTTTGGGGCCCTTAATTTTTAATTTCATTTAGTTTTTATTATTTGATCTTGCAGCCATTGCAATACATACCATGAGTAAAATCTAAGTCTTTATCTATTAAGGTTTGTAATATCGAGCATAAAAAGCCTCATAAACATGTTTTGTGTATTTATTATTTTATTTTATTTTTATCGGTTTTTACAAATAGCGAATATCCATGTACGGAAGCGTTATAATTACATCCATCAAAATATGTCAATACAATGACAAACATTTCTGTACGAACCAACAATGACAACCTGGGACAACCATCAAAATTCAAAATATTAAATTTTAAATACCTACGTGAAAATCCGAGTAATGTGGATATATTATGCTCTCGATTCAAAACCCTTAATTTATAATACGTGCTTCAAATTACAATTCGAGAGTGGAACTGAATCTACCGTCGCGTACCGAAGAGACAAACGTCAATGTTTGACAGGAAAGTAGGTAGAACAGTTTATATAGAAAAAATGAAATTGTTGTTTTTACTAACTTCCTTGCAATTTTTTCAAATTTTCTCACGGTTTAAACCTTCCCTGAACTACGACAAACATTTCAAAACCAAAATCAGCTAAATCGGCCCAGCTGTTCTCGAGTTTTAGCGAGACTAACGAACAGCAATTGATTTTTATATATAAGAAGAAGAAGATATATTTCAGAGATTAAATTGTTTTAAACACAATACTCAATTGTTTATTGCACAACATGCAATAACGAAAGCTTGCAGTATCAAAAGGCTATGTTATGTTATCAACAGTCAGCTATACTAATATAAAAACAACTACACAATCATATCAGATTTCTAAATTAAATAATAAGCTGGTAGGAAACGTAATTTATGATACTAACTGTACCCCGCTGCTGTGCCCGCGTTTAATCCTATTTATAAATCTTCCATTTGTATCACTCTGTCTATTTACATCTGCATTAAAATCTGTTGCGTAGTTTAATAGTAGATTAGTAGCCAAGGGCTGTAAGGCATTAATTGCAGCCCGAGATATTTAGGCGCACGAGCGCAGCGAGGGCGCCTATAGTTCGAGGGTGCAATTGATGCTTACACCCGAGCTAACTACTCTGCTTTACATCTCGATTGTGAGGTAAGTAGAAAAAAACCGGCATTACAAGAATAAAACATTTTATTAGTTAAAATTTATAGTGAAATGAGAACAATTTTCAAATTTTTGGGACAGGTGTTTTTTGGGTATGTTAATAGTTTGAGATTGTGATATTTGTTGGTCATGGACAAAATCTGACGGGATGAAGCTTTCTTCAGCAGAAGTTGATGGTTGCGGATCATCTCTTGAGAAAGATGTTTCTATTGATGAAAGCTGAATAGTTTCCGTTATTTGGTTGGTAATTTTACTTTTGTATGGAATCTTCAATGTAACCTTCCGCCACCTTGCTGGATTTTCACCCACCGTACCTTTTTATAGTGGTTAAGTTAGCTCCAGCATCCGTTCGATATTTAAAATTGATGACTATTATACTCATACGAAGACAAGGCTGAATAGCGAAGCGACCTCTTTTGTCATTGGGCTGAATGCATGATGTCTATTACCAGTATGATGGTTAGATGTACGCGAACTTTTTGAAAGAGTGAAGAGTTTTTTTTAAATTACTTACCGCCCTAGGGCTTTTCTAGCTACATTATTACCGTAGAGCGCTAATTGGTTACCTACAAGCCCCATTTGGGGGTAATAAGGACCTACTTACCGAATATGAGAGATGTAAAAGATCTAAGCATACAGACGGCGGGAAGAGACTGTTTTATAAAATGTAAAGATTCTGTAGGGTGGATTACCTACACATAAGCACTCAAAAATATCAATTATTACCACGGTGGCCATTGTAATCTGGCCCATGTATAATCCAGTGTCCTCTGAAATTACTGTAATCAGACATGCCTATAGCAGTGTGTTGGCTTGGCAAAACTGTAGAAAAAGTATGATAAGTGCACTAAAACTTTGTTTAGTTTAAAAGCATTCTTGGCCTAGCAAGCTACCATTCTCAACCGTATCATCACTTACCAACAGGTGAGATAGTCGTCAATAGCCTATATATAATAGTTAAAATTTACAAGTATATTTTTAGAATATAATTTAGAATTTATTTATTCAAAAATATATGATACAATGAAATTTAACCTAAGACAGAATCATGGGGAACACACAATAGGGAATATGCATGTTTTTTTTAATATTTTTATTTCACTCATTACATCCATATAACATAATAAAAAAATAAAATACTGCTGGAATTGGTCTCATTAATTTTTACATAAATATTTAAATATACAAATAAATTTGAGCAGTTTAAACGCCATCATTTCCTGGTGTCTTTTTGGTAGTGAATTGTGACGTCACGCACTTAGGTCAGACACATGCCGCTTGAAGCAAACTAGCTTTTTTTTTCTTTAACTAAGACTCCGCGCGATTATTGTAGTTAGCCAATGGCATGTTTTTATTAAATAATTTAGTTTCTCTAATCTTGTACTCATTTTTACGTATATTAAATGGTTAGTAATATACATTATTGCACAATAAACGCGGCAAACACAATATTTGGAAATAAATACAATATGACCACACCATACATTCATTTTATGCGCTCAATGTTTCTATCACGTGGAGTAGTGAATTATGACGTCAACTTTCGATTCGACCAATGGTGATCTATTTTACAAACTTAAATTTCCCTCGCTTAAATTGCACTTTTCATTCATTATTTTAAGCAAATAAAATTTAATTAAATTAAAAAAAAAGGTTGACATATAACTCCAGGACAACAAAGATGCTAAAAAAAATTATTTCCAATAAATCTGAGCTACATGCATCCCTATTACTTCATTTTAAAAAACATACAGACGAATTGAGAAACTCCTTCTTTTTAGGAAGTCGGTTGATTATAATATTACTAGAATTAGTTTAGACTGTAGATATATCTTACATTATTGTCTTAGGAGGTTCGTTAGGAGTAGGGTTCATTCCCGGGAATTCCCGAGCCGAGAATTCCCGGGAAATCGTTGGGCTTTGTTCCCGGGAAATTAAGCTCGAGAAAAGTCGAGAACTCGAGAAATCATATATTAAATCATATATACTATTTGCCTTTACCGTTTGGTTTATAAACACGCGGCTAAAGCTATAATGCTTTAGTTTTTCTAAAGGCATATTTTATCAGACAGAGTAAGCAGATCTTATGGTTTTGTATGTAGGTATGTGCATATTTGTAGATGTTGTTTAATCTTGTAAAGTTTTAAGTTGTTTTTTTCCCAAATTACCTGCCAAAAATGGTGCTGTGATTTTAATTATAAGTCAGCATAATATTAACGTTTTAACGTTAAAATTTTTAATTTTTAGGGTTCCATACCTCAAAAAAAAGGAACCCTTATAGGATCACTTTGTTGTCCGTCTGTCTGTCTGCCCGTCTGTCAATACACCTTTTTTCTCAGGAACGCGTAAAGATATCAAGTTGAAACTTATATCAAATACTTGGATCTATGGTGTCTTTAGGCTGTGAAATAAATAGAACACGTAAGTCAACGTGATCAAAAGATATGACCGTTTATGTCGCATATTTTGCGATTTCTCAAAGGAATCAAAACCTATAGGGTACTTCCCGTTGACCTAGAATCATGAAATTAAGCAAAGAGCAAGGTCTCGAACCACTTATATAGGAATAAATCTGAAAACCTTAAACATGTAGTGCAATAACAAAAAAAGTTAATATACTATTCGAATCTTATTATTTGTGGTTTGTGCAATACATTTTCTATGGATCGAACTACAAAGTTAAGTTTGTCCATTAACTTATAGACTGTGAAGTTGTTACGGAAGCCTCGGTGGGCGAGTTTGGACTCGCCCAACTCGAAATGGCCGTTTTTTTTGTTTTGTTTGAGAGAAGCTAATTTTTTTGAAAACTGGCAATAAAAGTTTTATAATTAAGTATTTTGATGATTTATTTAAGAGGAAACCCACTTAATTTATTGATTTAAAATAAGATATTTTTTATTATACTCATATATTTAATTTTGTGACGACTATTTTCTTTATTTAAACCGAAAGGATATGAAATACCATACGTAAATGTGAATTTCTCGACAACCCGAGAAGACCCGAGAAATTAGCCTCGAGAATTCTCGAGACCCGAGAAATTAATAAGCTCGAGAAATCATGAACCCTAGTTAGGAGTTACTAGGATTCCTTCCTACTCCTAGGAGTCATCTCCCTTGGATTAATTTAGTTTTCTAATCTAATTTTTATAATTCTACACTCGACTGATATTCAGTTATTCTCTGAGGTACAAATCAGAATAAGAATAAAAGATCGGACTCATTAGAGTGGGCCTTAACACTCCTTTGTTATTGTTAAATTGAAATTTGACCACATCTACAAATACACATTCTATCTACATCTACAAATAGTCTTGATGATGTCATTGTTGCTAGGTAAGTACTTCAATAGTAAGCTAAAGTTTTTCTAATCAAATTAAATCAAAGCATTTAGTCAGTAATAGGAGAGTCCCGCGGCTTCGCCCGCGTTAAAATCTCCTGTTATTTACTTAAAACTTTTCTTTTGTAAAAACCTTTCTATCATAAAAGACAAATCAAATAAGAATTAGCCAAATCGGTTCACCCGTTTTCATGTTATCGCGTGAATAAAACCCGAAAAACCCAAATTTTCCGGAAAGACATACTTATTTATTTACAGAAGTACTTATATAAAGTTTCGAATAAAATAAGGCTATCTCATTTTGTTTAATGTTATTTGACGTGTGTAAGTGCACATTTTTTTCATCCGATTGATGTCTATACTGCTTTAAATTACAAAATTTTTAAGAGATGCAATTTTTAACAACATATTTTTGCTATATATTTATATATATATTCAAAGCAGGTTTGCATTAAAAGTCAACTAGCAGATGTAGTGAAAATTTAAAAAAATTAAAATATTAATAATAAATGACTCATTGACTACAGCAAATCATTTTCAATACAATGTTGTAACTTTTTGCAGTACCGTGACTTTGGCGCAACAAATCTGTACTCCATAAAATATAGGCATCATTACATATTATCTCAGTGTGATTGGAAATCAGCATACTCGTAAATCAACACCAAAATTATAAATGCGAAAGTCAGTTTGTATATTTGTTTGTTTGGGACTTCTTCACAGTCAAACAGCTGGACAGATTTCCCTGAAATTTTGCACATATATAGCCAAAAATGTAATAGCGCTAATACGATTCATCAATAACTTTTATCACTACTAGTCTATTTTCCGTGATTTTCAACACACCATGAGATGAGACTAAGAAGAGATACCGTAGACAGAGAAAAGAATAGACCGCGGGTAGCTCTGTCTCTTTCCCGCATGAAATAGGATATACTATGGAGTTATTCCATGTAACGGAAAATGACAAAGCTATAATATTTCCCTCTCTCAGTGCCGTGCTGGCTTTTACTCGTAAATCAACACCAAAATTATAAATGCGAAAGTCAGTTTGTATATTTGTTTGTTTGGGACTTCTTCACAGTCAAACAGCTGGACAGATTTCCCTGAAATTTTGCACACATATAGCCAGTACAATGGATTAGGTTATAGGATACTTTTTAACACAGGCAAAGCCGCATGGCACAGCTTGTAAATTATAAATCTAAACATGGCTGTTCCAATACAAATTGTATTGCATTACACAAACTATAACTATGAGTATGTCTGTAAGACTATGTTTAAACTTTATCAAAGTTTAATTAGAATAAGTTATAGATTAAAATAAATATTATGAGCAGCAGAAAATCACTCCCTTTGACATCTAAAGTTTATAAAACAATCTACTGATATTATAAATGTGAATGTTTCTATAAATAATAATAATAAATCATTTATTTATCTCAAACACAAATACAATTTTTACAAGAATTGCCAAATATTATGTAATGAGACTGGTGCCTGTGATAAGTTTAATAAAACCTGTAATACAGGTCACCAAGACTCTCTCTCTCTCATGTTTCTATGTTTGTATAGATGGTTTGGTGAGGATGCATAGCATACTTTTTACAAGTAGGTACTTTGAAATGTAAGCAAAGCCCCAGGACCAGCTAGTAATATCATAATGCTCACCTCCTTCCTCTCTGCTGGTTCATCTTAGCCCTCGGAGCCACACCATCGATGGCCATGAAGAACAGCTTCTTAGGCTTTATGATTTGGAACAGAATGCTCAAGTAGTGGAAGATATCCTGGAATATCTTCTCCTCTGTGATTCGGAAGTGAGCGTTGGAGTCGTCCGGGTGTGAGCAGTTGTGTATGATGCCATTCATGTCTAGATACATGTTGTCAAAATCTGGTATCTAAAATGAAATAGAATTTATTAGCACTAGCAGACTTTTTTTTACATACTATAAAGTCAAAGTCAAAGTCAAAGCATTTATTCAGTATATGTGGGGTATAAAAATTTGCACTTACACACGTCAAATTACATTAAACAGATCATATTCAATAGAAAATATTATAGATATAACAGAAACATAACTTATTGCTTAGAATTTACAAAAAAAAAACAAAGGTATTGAGCCATTCAGCTTTCATCTAGATGTCGAACGTCACACTTAAAACACATGTTTCATTTCCCTGATTAATGTAGGGTTGCCAACCGTACTATTACGTGCACCCGCAACCCAGTGCATGTTTCAGTACTGCAGACAATTTTTATCCAAAAAATTGTGAAATAATGAAACATACAATAGGCTAGCATTTGACCACTATCTCACATGTTGGTAAGTGATGATGTGGTCGAGGATGGTAACACACTAGAATGGGAACTGGCTCTCAAGGATAGCTGCTGAAACACATAAGATGTTTGGCGACAGATTGCTTTTGGCGTCAAAACTGACCATTTTCCCACGACACCACTGGGCCTTCAAAAGACCTAACAAATATTCTCCTATCAAGGCAAATTTTATTTTTTAGAACACAGAATCCTTTGCAATGTCATTGCTTCTAATTACAACATAATAAGAGCCTTCCTGACTATAGTTCAGTCATTCAAACTTCGAAAATGCCATACAAATTGCTAAGGTTAAGGATGTTGCTGTAGATATGAAGACATGAGATCAGTGCCGGATCTCATTTTTGTATGAGTGTAGGCCGCTTTACTTCCGCCGCCCCATGTCCTTTTTTTTTTACTTTTTCGAGGCTTTCTCTTAAATCTGCTGCCCCTAAGACGCTGCCGCCCCTGGGCCGCTGCCTATACGGCCTATTGACAAATCTAGGACTGCGATATCAATGTGCACTACATACTTAATAAATGCTTTGATTCTTGATTCTTGCATTAACCACAAAACATCATCAGGTACATAGTCTTCATACTGAAGTATTAAATGAGCTACGAAAACCCATGATACATGAATGTACATAAAACATCCATCCATTAGACAGCTAAGAAACCAACAACCTTCGGGTCAGGATCAGGGTAACTATGGTTGCCAGGTCGCTAAACCTAATAGGCGGACAGAGTATTAGGGGGTACGACAAAAAAGTTGTGTGTAAAATCAAGCTATTGATTATCACCATCATCATAATCAGTCAGTGTCAGTCCACTGCTGAATGTAGGCCTCTCCCAAGATATGCCACTGAGCCCGATCTTCGGCTCATTGGGAGAGATGTGCCGTAATCGCCACGCTGGGCAGTCGCGTTGGCGATCGCAGATCGCGATTATAACTATAAATCTTGTTAAATTCTAATGAAATATAAAAAAATTCGAATGCCAAATCAGTCTAAGTACTTTAAAGCAGGCTGCGTCAGCCTCGCTCGGCACTCGCCCGTTTGCAAAATCTAAAAAGCCGGACAAGCTGGACACAGTTTATTTTGGTCTGACACTCTATCAAAAAAAACCTAACTCCGTCGGCTTTATCCGGACGCCTGGCAACCGTAAAGGTAACTATTCTTTACGCCAAAGGGCCGTCCAATATCAATCACTAACTCTTACTTTTCAATCCCATTCCCAAGCCAATCACATAATGTTGACATACAATAATGTGTACTACACCAATGCGTAGATATTAGAAAACATACCTGATACTGCTTCACCAGCTCGTTCAAGCAAGGGTACCGCTCGCTCGTATACCTGAAAAACTTCGGTACACCCATATTGATAGCTTGATTTGCTAATTTGTAAAAATCTCTGCCAACTCTTGATCAATGGCTCCAAACCATTTAACCTATGTTTACGATATACCCTGACGACAAACATACAGCAAGGAATGCCGCTAGATATGAACAGGTATTATTTTTATGGTAATTGGTGATGGAAATACGGTGTGATTTCTGATTCTACTGAAAAATTGAAATTACAACAACCTACATCGCGAACGAAACGGAGAAGTTTTTTTAGATTTTAGTGATGGGCACGCACAACCGAACAACACAGGAAAAAATTTACTAGCGCTAATACGATTCATCGATTACTTTTATCACTACTAGTCTATTTTCCGTGATTTTCAACACACCATCATAGACAGACTATGAGATGAGACTAAGAAGAGATACCGTAGACAGAGAAAAGAATAGACCGCGGGTAGCTCTGTCTCTTTCCCACATGAAATAAGATATACTATAGAGTTATTCCATGTAACGGAAAAGGACAAAGCAATAATATTTCCCTCTCTCAGTGCCGTGCTGGCTTTTACAGGCTCAGCAAAGTAGTTAGCCGTTTTTAGCTTAACGAAATTTGACCTTTATTGCTATGTGTCACTGGGTTCTAAATACATATATGGTTATGTCACAGATTATATAATAGTTGGTGTACAATCTTCTATCTCATGTGGCCACGCTACCCAAATCTCTATATTTCCTTTCTTTATGAGAGATACCATTCACACCAATAACGTTATACACTAACTAGACATAGCACGATAGAAAATTGCTGTGAAGACGAACTATTTCAAACCCAGCTTTATTTCTATCTCAGTCACACTTACCGTAACTACATACACAAACACGAACAATAACATTAATATGACTTAATATGAGGAAATAAGTAAAAACATGATGATATATATCAGATAATATCTTGAATCATGCATTACTTTTGAAAACTAAAGTCTTTAAAAGTTTATTCTACATGCACCAGCTCCAGTTAGTTTCTGGAGACTATACAGATGGCTTACAAAATAAACTCAGTTATTTGTCACTGTTCACTAAATAGATATCATATCAGTGTATTTCATACTAATTAAATCTGTCATTCTCTTGTTGCTGACTCATATATTGTTTTCAACAGATGTCTTTTCAACTTTATGTCCTTAGATATCTTACACTTGTAACTTTCGACAACCTTTGGTACAGTTCGAGAGATTCAAGGATATCAATACAAGCAAACACACTGACGGATTTACCAACGGTTCTCAACGCCAATGCGTGTACGTGGACCAGTTTTGCGGTTGCGAAAAATAAGCACCCATGATTAAAATCCGTAGTACGGCCTCGTTCTGATGGAATAATTTAGATTTTCGCTAAAAAATAATAAATAATTATTCACTTGGACGCTTTTGATAGTGACAACTCAGTACTTTCGTATCAAAGCCACCTAGCGAGTAGCGAGCGTAGAAAACCTTTTTTAGAATTATTTTTTAAACGGCTCAGATTTAACGAACCAATCATGTCTTCAATTTAGTCCAATGAAATTCATATTCACTTATCAAGTCTAAGATAGCAAACTATCCAAAATTCAACGATATTTGAGAAATCCGTTCAGTAGTTCTTTAGTTTTCAGTAGTTTAAATAAATAATTTAAAATTTAAAATAACTCTTGCATTGCAGTGCTGTTTAGGATGTATTGTGCATTTGTATTTTTTCTCATTATTTTTGTAACAGACTAACACTAAACAAAGGATTACAAAGTAAATGTAGGCTTGGGTCGGTGACATAACGCTCCTAGCCACAGTGGAGATGATTCTGTCGATAATAATTGTCGAAACTAACTTATTGACATTGTACATTATGTCTTCTCATCTGACTGAGCTCTTATACCACGATACGCATACACATAAAACCCATACCTCCGTAGGCTGAAATAAACTATATTATTTATCTAGTTACATTGACAATGAGATTTTCTATTGTGCCTCGAGTTTTAAATATCATTTTTTACTTATCCAATCGATTACTTCTTCGATACTTATTTTCGTATAATATTTTAGATTTTTTTTTCTTCTACTCATAATTTATACATACTGGCGGGAACGTGGAAAAGTGTGTGTGATCTCATTATATTTATTCCTAAAACTTGTGTTCTTCCGCGAGTTAATGTGTAATAAATGTGGATTATTAACCATTAAGTGTCGTCGAATGTGTGCGAGTGTAGGGAAACAGCACAATTTAGAAAAACATGCTATTTTCGTTCTCACCAAAATTCCTCAGAAAATCTTCAGTAAACACCACATCTTAACTGAAGGTATGACTTAAACTACACTTCTTGACAATTGACCTGAAATGTGACTTTGACCCATCTCCACGACTAAAATTCATGAAAACTTTAAGAATTTCAATACTTGACACTGGCTAAATACACTCATCGTGTGGAGCCATAATACTTTTAAAAAAATTTTGGCCGACTTAGTGGTGCTACTAAGTTAGTCTGTGGAATTTTGGCGGGAACGTGGAAAAGTGTGTGTGATCTTATTGTATTTTTTCCTAAAACTTGTATTCTTCCGCGAGTTAATCTATATCTATTCTAATATTATAAAGAGAGAACATTTGTATTTTTGTATGTTTGTAATGAGTTGGCTCAAAAACTACTGGACTGATTTAAAAAATTCTTTCACTAATATATAGAATGGACTTTCGAAATGAAAATAGGCTATATATTATCCCGTTTAAATCAAAGGTACATTCGTGGAGACCTAATTTGCAACCTAAGACGACTAAAAAACGGTCGAAAAAACACGTTTCTTACGAACGCTGCTCAATTGAAAACAGATGGAAGAGTATTTGCTATGGAAGAGTTGTACAACTTAATAAGACCTACAAAAAAGTCCGCGACAGCATATGTCTATCTCTTAAGGTTGACTCACAGTAAACATTTTAATCTTAAATTTTTTGTAAAAAAATATTACATAATTCCAGGGCTATTTTCAAGTATATAGTATTAATCCTTATCCAAATAATTACGTTAAGTAGCTCGGCCACATATTATAGATTAAAATTGTCCTTTACAGTATATAGTTCTAATGAAAACTCTAGAAGATATCACGGATTTCACATACACGCATCGCAAAATTAATAAAATATTTGCAATCAAACCACAGAATAGGTCATAGTTACTGGGAAAATATTATTATAAGCTTAGCTTTTCCGTAGATCCCCACCGATCGCAATCAATTTGAAGTCAATATAGTATAATAATATTGTTACACGGCGTCGTCGAGTCCCGATGTTTCGCCAAGCTTCTCGAACAAAAAAATAACCGTGGGAAACAAAAGAATAGACTAATTAGGGGCTATAAACACCCGACCCGACCGTCATAAAAGTGTAACCTTCCTGGAATTCCGACCCTAGTCAATGTACCTAGTTTTGTAGTTAAGATTGAACCTTATTCATAAGTAGTTAGAGATCAAATTAGCATGTATGGTAAAGTTGTTTACATCAGATGTTCAAAGGAAAGCCGCCCCTTTTGTTTTTGATTTATTGCTTGTTTGTCTGTTATTTTTATTCCTTATTGATCGAGAATTTTCTAGAATAATTATTGTGTCCTATATAAAGCGTCGCACCGCGGCGTTGAGTCAGTCATTCTCAGTGAAGCGACAGAGTAACCATCTAAGCGCGGATAGCGACCAAGTGATCGTTGTGTTATCAGTGAGCTAGTGTTGTGAACTGTGAACAGTGAAATCAGTGATTGTGATTACCAACGACCTCAGTGTGTGTTAACGGACTTTTGATAATTGTGCAAGACGATTTGGACAGCTACTGTGGAACATTGTGCTAACCTAGTGATAAGTGGAAATAAACGTTCATCTCATCGGATTGGCATTTTAATACCACCCCGCACGTAACAATATGATCTATTGTACAAAATAATAATGATCTATATATATAACTAGCTGTGCCCCGCGGCTTCGCCTGCGTTAAAAACAACTTTCATTTATTTAAATTTTTTTTTTCATAAGAACCATCTCCTGGCGATAAAAAATATAACAAAAAAGAATTAGCGAAATCGGTCCAGCCGTTCACGCATGATGCCGTTACCAAGGGCAATTGGGATTCACTTTTATATATAAGAGAAGATTATGTAATTTCCGTATCGCAAACAGACAAGAAGTCGACCACTATCTCACCTGATTTTGAGTGATGATGATGAAATGTTATCATGCTTTTACGGAATTGGAAGACTGCATTAGGACAATACTATGTATATATTATGTTTCTTTGAAGTGTATCACTTCATATTTTTGTAAATTGTTAAACGCAATCCAAACTTTCATCGTACCGACGGGACTTGAACCCGCAACCTCCGGAATAACATGTTCCGGTGCTTTGCCATTTAACCCCCGGTGCGAAATATCGTTACGACGAAATTAGTGGATTGCATTTGTTAATCCAATTATGCATTGGTGGCGCCATCTATGACTACTTATTACGTAAGTTAATACTATGTATATGTACAACTAATATTTGTGCAACCCACATAGTGCTACCAACTATCTCAATCCCGTCTTTCAAAACCAGGTTATAAACTATCTGTGTGCCAAATTTCATCCCAATCTGCTGAGCCGTTTTCGCGTGATTGGACAAACAAACTTTCACGTTTATAATACAAATGGCTTTGTGAGCTATAGACTGAATCTGTCTTTGCTTAGCTTTAAACACACCGACCCCTTGATTTTTATCGGATTAAAAAAATATTCGGACAAAAAAGTTGCGTTTAAACAAGTGAAATAAAAAAAAATGTGACATTTTTTAATTTCCGAAATGGCAGAAACCATTTAACCTGAATCCATAGTCGTAATCCATAATCTAGAACCATACCTATCCTTAACATATTTAGGGTTCCGTACTCAAAGGGTAAAACGGGACCCTATTACTAAGGCCTGAATTCCTCTGTCGCTGACGTCGGTCGCATACATACGCGGCGCGTAGCAACTCGCGCGCCGCTGATGTGAGCGTCACAGTGTGGTGCTATATAGAACATAACGTATATTCGTACGCGCGACCGACGTACGCGACCGACGTACGCGACCGACGTCAGCGACAGAGGAATCAGGCCTCATAGCGTTCTATAGCGCGTCAGTCGACCGACGTACGCGGCGCTGACGCGCGAGACCGAAACGTGCCATACGCGGCGCGTAGCAACTCGCGCGCCGCTGATGTCAGCGTCACAGTATGGTGCTATATAGAACACTAGCAGCCCGCCCCGGCTTCGCACGGGTAGAACATAAATGCCTACAAAATTTGCATCAGTTTGTTGCATCGAATATAAAATATGAACATATTTAACAACCATCGTCATATTTCATCCAATTTACACAAAACCTTAACGAATTATGCACCTAAACCTTCCTCATAAACACTCTGGCTATTGGTGAAAACCGCATGATAATCCGTTCAGTAGCTATTGAGATTATTGCGAACAGACAGACAGACGCAGTGATGGACTTTGTTTTATAATACTTACGTAGTGATATTGGACGACCCTTTGGCGTAAAGGATATTTATCCTGATTCTGACCCGACGGTCGTTAGTTCTAATCCTAGCTACGAGTATATACCTACCAATGAAAGTTTTATGTACATTCATGAATCATGAGTTTTCGTACAGTGGTAGTGGGATCATTAAATCTACCAAAAAGTAGCTTACTACCAAGGAGAACATCTGCCGCCGTAACCTTACGCGTTCCCCGACGCAAAAAGTAGAGGTAATATACGCTTAACGTGTGGCTGTCTGTAGCATCTTAGCACCTAACCGGATGAACCGATTTTGTTTTTATTATTGATAGTTTTTTTTGTTTGATAGATGTCTTCATCGAGAGTTTTCTTAGCTTAGATTCATGAAAATTCGTTCAATCGTCATAAAACTATAAGCTTTTTTGTAGTTAATTGCGCTATGAAATCAACTTTCATAGGTCTGATCAATTCGAAAATCTTCTTCTTCAACGATATTGTAAGAACATGGAAGCCTCCTGGACTCTACAGAATACTCAAATCCTCACCAACTTACAGCTCAGATTTTAAATGTCGTGTTTAGAGTCATTGGAAAAAGCTATAATACATAGATCAGTCGGGGTGGTTTAAAATATTATATTATATTATTATATATATAGATGAATATTATTTTATACAATAGATCATATTATTATACTATATTGACTTCAAATTGATTGTGATCGGTGGGGATCATAGCTAAGCTTATAATAATATTTTCGTAGTAACTATGACCTAATCTGTGGTTTCTCTGCAAATATTTTATTAATTTTGCGATGCGCGTTTGTGAAATTCGTGATATCTTCTAGAGTTTTCATTTGCATTATATACTGTAAAGGACAATTTTAATCTATAATATGTGGCCAAGCTAATTAACGTAATTATTTGGATAAGGATTAATACTATATACTTGAAAATAGCCTTGGATGTTATGTAATATTTTTTAACAAACATTTTAAGATTAAAATGGTTACTGTGAGTCAACCTTAAGAAATAGACATATGCTGTCGCGGACTTTTTTGTAGGTCTTATTCAGTTGTACAACTCTTGCACAGAAAATATTCTTCTATCTATTTTCAATTAAGCAGCGTTCGTAAGAAACGTGTTTTTTCGACCGTTTATTTGCCGACTTAGGTTGCAAATTAGGTCTCCACGAATGTACCTTTGATTTAAACGGGATAATATATAGCCCATTTTCATTCCGAAAGTCCATTCTATGTATTAGTAAAAGAATTTTGTAAATAGGTTCAGTAGTTTTTGAGCTTACTCATTACAAACATATAAAAATACAAAAATACAAATGTTCTGTCTTTATAATATTAGTATAGATATAATATTTTAAACCACCCCGACTGACCTATGTATAATCTTTTCATTAAAAGCATTCCAATGACTCTAAACACGACATTTAAAATCTGAGCTGTAAGTTGGTGAGGATTTGAGTATTCTGTAGAGTCCAGGAGATGTCCCAGCATCAGGTCAATGCTTCCATGTTCTTACAATTTCGTTGAAGAAGAAGATTTTCGAATTGACCAGACCTATTAAAGTTGATTAAAGCTCATAGTTTTATAACGATTGATTTTTTTGAATCAAAGCTAAGAACACTCTCGATGAAGACATCTATAAAAAAAAACCATCAATAATAAAATCGTAATCGGTTCATCCGGTTAGGTGCCAAGATGCTACAGACAGACACACAGATAGACACGTTAAACGTATAATACCCCTACTTTAAATCAAAATCGGTTCATCCGGTTGGGTGCTAAGATGCTACAGACAGACACACAGATACACACGTTAAACTTATATTACCCCTATTTTTTGCGTCGCGGAACGCCGTAAGGTTACGGCGGCAGATGTTCTCCTTGGTGGTAAGCTACTTTTCAACCAACTTTCAAAAAGAAGGATGTTCTCAATTCGTCTGTATGTTTCTTTCTCTTTTTGTGTGTGTATGTTACACGATTACTCCGTCAATTGTGAACTTATTCGAATTATTATTTTTGTAGTCGGTAGGGAACGTTTCCGAGGTGGTCCCATTGTATTTTCATTGAGATGTGATAAGTATCTTCAGAGATATGACGATAAACGTCTCAAACTTGCTACTGAAATTGACTCGCGGGGCATTGAAGTCAGTTGTTTTAGTTTTTAAACTATTTTAATTATTGGTAGATTTCATGATTCCACGAAAACCCATGATTCATGAATGCACATAAAACTTTCATTGGTAGGTATATAGCTAGGATTAGAACCAACGACCCTCGGGTCAGAATCAGGGTAACTATCCTTTACGCCAAAGGGCCGTCCAATATAACTACGTAAGTATTATTAAACATCACGTCCCTCACTGCGTCTGTCTGTCTGTTCGCAATAATCTCAATAGCATTTGAACGGATTATCATGCGGTTTTCATCAATAGCCAGAGTGTTTATGAGGAAGGTTTAGGTCTTACGTGCATAATTCCTTAAGGTTTTGTGTAAATTGGTTGACATTTGACGATGATTATTAAATATGTTAATATTTTATATTCGATGCAACAAACTGATGCAAATTTTGTAGGCATATATGTTCTACCCGTGCGAAGCCGGGGCGGGCTGCTAGTGTGTAATAAATGTGGATTATTAACCATTAAGTGCCGGTAAATGTGTGCGAGTGTAGGGAAACAGCACAATGTTAAAAAACCACTTTTTCACCAAAGTTCCACTGTAAATCTTCAGTAAACACCACATCTTTACTAAAGGTATGACTTAGACTAGACTTTTACTTGAAAAAAACTAACCTGAAATGTGAGTTGACTTTGACCTATCTCTTCGACTAAAATTTATAAAAACTTGAAGAATTTCAATACTTGACACTGGCTAAATACACTAATCGTGTGGAGCCATAATAAAACTTAAAAAAAAAAACTATATTAGATAATTTTGATATTTGAAATTGATCTTATTGATGGCGATTGGTTTTATTCATCGCACAGATAACTGTATGATATGAATATTAGTCCGAGAATTTATCGTATTGAATGCGTTGTGTTGTTTTGATTTTGATATTGCAGTAAATTCTTTAATTTTGTGCTTACTATCTAGACTCTATAGAGTAGAGACTAGATTTTATAGCAGCAACTAGCCAATATTTTACGAATATTTTATTTTATTTTACTACATAGAATATATTTGGGATTTGGCTATTTACTGGCGTTGCAAAGAGATATTGTTGTAAAGTGTGATATCCTTTGGAATCAGTGCCTAATAATATGGAAACCGACGAATTAGGAAATGAATTGGTAGGCGGCTACACGTTGGTGGACGAGGAGACATATGTTGTCAATTCAGATGATATATTGGGTAAGTAACGCTAAAGAAATGGCCTCGAACATGGCATATTCACGAAAGGAACTAGACCAGATAGGTTAGAACTACAATCTGAATTAGCTAGGTTCTTAGACTACTCCATAGGGCTCTATTAGGTTCTGTTTACCATCACCATCAACTTTGTGCCACCTACTGTTGTGCTTTGTGTGGGGCAGTGGTTGACCATAGTCTGCAAAATTGGTTGGCTTGGCCGTATTCTAAATATCTTTTATACATATTAGGTTGTTTCTGTTTAAAATTCTTGAATTTCTGATCTTTAGTGATCCTATGATTTGACTTATATGGCCTATGAAGGTGTTAAAGATGCATTGTATATCTTCTCTCTACTCTCAATCCACTATGTTTTCCATGCTAAAGAGATTACAAGCATTAATCTTTTAGGCCTCTTTAATTCATTGTGTCAAATCAATTACAAAACATACATACAAAGTTGCACTAATACTGAATCTGTTTACACCTCCCACAGTTTCTGTATCTGTCTGTAGCGTTTTAGTTCCCAAATGGCTAAACTGGCTGAATAGTTACATTTTGACAGCACTAAAATAATTTTAAAGAAGCATTTTGTAAATGCTTCTTATTTAATTTTATATTCTTTTGCAGATGAGGAAAATAATTCAGATGGTGGTGGCAAAAACATTCCACTTCGAGAACAGGACCGGTTCCTGCCGATTGCAAACATCGCCAAAATTATGAAGAGAGCCATTCCTGAGAATGGGAAGGTAAAATAAATGTGTTCAATTAAGCAAATAAATGATCACACAATTTCTACAGGTGGTAGGAGAATTATTATATCGATGTTCCACCTGACTTGCTACCAAAAAGTCAAAAGAGAGGCAGACTATTCTAGTCCTAGCATGTTTACCACCTTCAACCACATCATCGCTTACCACCAGGCAAGGTAGTGGTCAAACACTAGTCTATCTATACTAAACTAACTACTATACAAACATTTGTATTTTTGTATGTTTGTAATGATTTGGCTCAAAAACTACTGGACCGATTTAAAAAATTCTTTCACTAATATATAGAATGGATTGTCGGAATGAAAATAGGCTATATATTATCCCGTTTAAATCAAAGGTACATTCGTGGAGACCTAGTTTGCAACCTAAGTCGACTACAAAACGGTCGAAAAAACACGTTTCTTACGAACGCTGCTCAATTGAAAATAGATAGAAGAATATTTTCTATGAAAAAGTTGTACAACTTAATAAGACCTACAAAAAAGTCCGCGACAGCAGTCTATCTCTTAAGGTTGACTCACAGTAACCATTTTAATCTTTAATTTTTTGTTATAAAATATTACATAACTTCCAGGGCTATTTTCAAGTATATAGTATTAATCCTTATCCAAATAATTACGTTAAGTAGCTTGGCCACATATTATAGATTAAAATTGTCCTTTACAGTATATAGTTCTAATGAAAACTCTAGAAGATATCACAAGTTTCACATACACGCATCGCAAAATTAATAAAATATCTGCAGTGAATTACACAGATTAGGTCATAGTTACTGCGAAAATATTATTATAAGCTTAGCGATGCTGTAGATCCCCACCGATCTTAATAAATTTGAAGTCAATATAGTATAATAATATATTTTTACTGTATAAAATTCTATTGTATAATATAGTTATGATCTATATATAAACCACCCCGACTGATCTATGTATAATCATTTCAATAAAAGCATTCCAATGACTCTAAACACGACATTTAAAATCTGAGCTGTAAGTTGGTGTGGATTTGAGTAGGTATTCTGTAGAGTACAAGGATCAGGTCAATGCTTCCATGTTCTTACAATATCGTTGAAGAAGAAGATTTTCGAATTGATCAGACCTATGAAAGTTGATTTCATAGCGCAATTAACTAGAAAAAAGCTCATCTCAGTTTTATAACGATTGAACGAATTTTCATGAATCAAAGCTACTACTAGAACACTCTCAATGAAGACATCTATCAAACAAAAAAAATATCAATAATAAAATCAAAATCGGTTCATCTGGTTGGGTGCTAAGATGCTACAGACAGACACAGATACACACCTTAAACATATAATAGGTACCCCCTTCTTCGATCCCATGATTTGATTGATTTTGATTCAATGATCCCACTACCTCAGCACGAAAACCCATGATTCATGAATGCACATAAAACTTTCATTAGGTAGGTATATAGCTAGGATTAGAACCAACGACCCTCGGGTCAGAATCAGGGTAACTGTCCTTTAGGCCAAAGGGCCGTCCAATATCACTACGTAAGTATTATAAAACAAAGTCCATCACTGCGTCTGTCTGTCTGTTCGCAATAATCTCAATAGCTACTGAACGGATTATCATGCAGTTTTCACCAATAGCCAGAGTGTTTATGAGGAAGGTTTAGGTGCATAGTTCGTTAAGGTTTTGTGTAAATTGGTTGAAATATGACGATGATTGTTAAATATGTTAATATTTTATATTTGATGCAACAAACTGATGCAAATTTTGTAGGCATATATGTTCTACCCGTGCGAAGCCGGGGCGGGCTGCTAGTCAGATATAAAAATAACATCAACTTATCTCTGAATAGAATGCGTCTGGAACCATAGACACGGTAATATAATAAACAGTATTGTGACTCCATACTAACGGTCGGAATGTGCGTCATGCCTACTCTCCTCGAGTTTGGTACACACTCGGTACACAGCTTATGATAAATGTGGTTGTGCCGTAGTGAAGAACGAACCGTGTCAAGGTACAGTCGTGTAATGATGGTATAAACAGTAACGGCCTTACTAATAAAGTTTATTTCACTCTGTGTACACGTTGTATACCACAAAAGCTGACCAATAAAAATATTTTTGACGTAGGCGTTGGATAAAGTTGGTATACAGATGTGCCATTATCAAAGGAGGCTAATCATTTCTTAAACAGCCTGGGACCCTAGTTTAGCGAGTGTGTAAAGGATTAAAATGGCGGATTTCTCTATTATCAGCTGATCAAATCATGTCTAGACATAGTAACTATTATTGAATCTGTGTCTAGTATTCTGTGAATAAACGTTTTGATTCTTCAAACTTCAAAAAGTATGTTGTTATTTGAGGATCGTTTGTATGTGTTAGATTTGTTCTCATTGAAATGGATTACATAAATTATTTCGACATATTTGACCATTGGGAGATAGAGGAGGCAAATAAAAAAAACGAAAACATTATGAAGACCGTGCAGATCCATTTGTTTGAACAATTCAGATTTTCCATTTGAAATACAAATTACAGGTTTACGAAAAGCTATGTGGAACAAACTAAACGCAGTGATTACATTCTCTTTGGAAATTGACAATTTATTAAAAGATGGCTACAATCATGTTTATATTGTATCCATGGAGACCGCTAGTCTCCATGGATACAATGTCAACAGCGTAGACAGAGGACAACAGTCAATTTGAATGTTTCGTTCTAAAATTTGTTTTAAGTCTTTTACTCCTACTAAAAGAAAATATTTCCATTATATCAACAAATTTCAACAAAAAGTTCTTAAAACAACGTAGTTTGATTAATATTGCATTCCTAAAACAAAATTTCATGACTCATATTAATAATTAGTAAACTTTATGAAAAAATAATTTACGGAACTATTTAAGACGAAAACAGTTTCGAAACGAATTGACTAATAGTTGCCAGATGAAAAAGAAAAAAGTGTTAAACGTCTATGTAGATACCCACCGCCTATTCAACGTTTATTAGTCAAACTATGGATTGACGCGTGTTTAGCGCTCATTCACTGTGCAACTGTACAACCGTTTAACAGATGTATAGGCAAATTTTTATTAGTAAGGCCGTAAGCGTGCAAATTGTAAATATTTGATTGATTGAGAATATATATAAATATTATACTTAATAAAGGAATTATAGACCATATTGTGCTCTTTATGGGTGCTTAAATTCTTCAATTTCACACCCAAAAATATTTTTTTTAGTTTCCTCTACAGGATCTTCTACCACGAATAATAAATAAATAAATGGATAGGGTTAAAAAAGTGACATACGAGTGACCGATTAGTCTACGCTAGTGTTAAAAATAGACTAGTATTTAGGTACTTTCCTACTATCTACTTACTTATGTATTGAGCTACTTACGTATATTATTGAATTTGACAAAATAGTATTATGAAATTATTAAGAGAGTAATAAATGGCAGGTACCTACGTAATAAGACTCACATTGTAATTTTCTTTTTGAGTAAGATATGGTATATAAAATATGCATTGTTATACACAGAATTTCATTTTATAAAATAAAAAAATATAATATTACAATCACAAAAAACTAGAAAGATCGTCAAGTAGGTCGATGCAATTAAAATACTGTAGGCGGGCAGCCCTATCGCGCGTGTACGTAGCACGCGGTGCCGCCGGCTGCCGCGCGGCTTTAGCTTTTAATCTCAAGGACACCCCGAGTCACAATACTGTATTATAATATTACCGTGCCATAGACTGCTCATAATAATTCAAAAAATCTAATTACAGATTGCCAAAGACGCCAGAGAGTGTGTCCAAGAGTGTATATCCGAATTCATATCATTCATCACAAGTGAAGCCAGCGATAGATGCCAAATTGAGAAGCGGAAAACAATTAATGGTGAAGATATACTGTTTGCCATGAATTCCCTTGGCTTCGACAATTATGTAGAACCTATGAAGATGTTCCTTAAGAAATACAGAGAAATTGTCCTATCACCTGTAAGTATTAAAGGTAGATATGCTTCGGTTTTACTTTCTAATTTTATATTGTTTACTGTTCTTTAGCCAAAACTGAACGAAGAAGGTTGGGTTAAGGGAATATGCATGTGATTTCATTTATCTCATAGACTGTTCAGTTAATTTAGATGCGGTTTCATGGTTTTCTTTCATTATACATACAACAACATACAATCACGCCTTTTTCATGTTGGGGTAGGCAGAGACTACTTCTTTCCACATGCTACAATCCTGACATACCTATTTAGCTTCTTCAACTTCATGAGCGCCTTCATACATGCTCGCCTGTTATAGGTAGGTTTTTTTAGGCTTTTCCTTAAAATGACTCCAATCTGGTCATGATACATTCGCCTATGTCGGCCTCTACCGGTTGGCCCATTCACACTTGTCTCATAAATTTGTTTCGACAATATATCTCCATCCATGCTCTCTAGATGTCCAAACCTACTACCGTCACTACATCTTCTACTACAGCCTTAGCCATCAGAGTCACTCCAATCATACTTCTCAAATTTCTCATTTCTACAGCATTAATTTTACATTCATGCTGCATCTTCTTCCATACCCAGCATTCACTATCATACATGAGTGTGGCAACCGACACTCCCCTATGTACAGCCAAACGTTTATTGATTATAATTGATTACAATGCTTACCTCCAAAAATATGAATACACAACATATTAGTGTATTAACTACCCATCTCTTTGATTTCAGGTGACTATCAACAGACTGAATAAAACTATTCTGATTTACAATGGTAAGTTGTAACAATTTGAATTTTTTGAAGTTTTCATTTACAGGTCAAGCAAACATTCACCGGATGGTGGCCACATACATTCGGAATTCTATAATAATATTATTCGGAATTCAGCTTTGAAATTCCGATTCGAAATATCGAATGGGGAGACCTTTAATTTATTACACACATATGTTTATTTTCAAATCGGAGAAAACTTTGAATGGAAAACTACTGTACGTATGTGATATATGTGTGATAGGTTATAGATTTGGATGGATTTACTGTGTTCAAAATCTCGAATCGATTTTTGAAACGTAATTACGTATGTACCTATGTGGCTGCCCTAAAACTTTTCATTGCCAAAATTTTACCTGACAATGCAATGGTCTTTTAGACATTTTTTTAAGTATATGTCTCATTTCGTTGGTCATTCATTGGTTCAAGCCGAAAAACGTTTCTATTTCGCGGCTATTGTGTACTAATTATTGACATAAGATACGCAATACATTTTCAGCTTTATTCTCCATGGTTGCAATCTTCACTGATTTAACCTTAAATGTAGGTAGCTAAACATTGTATATACGAAGTAACCTCAAAATCACATTATTAATCAACACGAATATTATAAATGCGAAAATCAGTTTGTTTATTTGTTTGTTTGGGACATCTTCAC
This sequence comes from Cabera pusaria, assembly GCA_954871355.1. Classification (NCBI taxonomy): domain Eukaryota; kingdom Metazoa; phylum Arthropoda; class Insecta; order Lepidoptera; family Geometridae; genus Cabera; species Cabera pusaria. The sequence continues at coordinate 6,474,187 of OX940891.1, forward strand.
GGTCAAACGATTTAACTAACATTTCGTACATGTGTAGCCAGTATTATGGATTAGGCTATAGGAAACTTGTTAACGCGGGTGAAGCCGCGGGACACAGCTAGTTAATCTATACATTAAAGCGGTTGAATAAGAAACAAAGAGACTTTCGCATTTGTATTATTGTTGTATATTGTATTACAGAAGACGGCACATCCTGCGTCCCCGAGAACGAGGTGGATCCACAATCAGACTCGGCCGTCATTTACACATATCCTAAAGTTATGGAAACGTTCACTATCACGTAATGTTCTATTCACTTCCAGTTACACCTACTCTTTATTGTTTTATAATTAAGTTTATTTTTCGGAAGATGCTATATCACCGTATCTAGCGTAACTGTAGTTTCGCTTAGTGGATTGAACGAACGTGCATAACTGTAGTTACGCTTAGTGGATAAACGAACGTGCGGAACTACAGTTACGCTTAGTGGATAAACGAACGTGCGGAACTACAGTTACGCTTAGTGGATTGAACGAACGTGCGTAACTATAGTTTCGCTTAGTGAATTGAACGAACGTGCGTAACTATAGTTTCGCTTAGTGGATTGAACGAACGTGCGTATCTATAGTTTCGCTTAGTGGATTGAACGAACGTGCGTAACTATAGTTTCGCTTAGTGAATTGAACGAACGTGCGTAACTATAGTTTCGCTTAGTGGATTGAACGAACGTGCGTAACTATAGTTTCGCTTAGTGAATTGAACGAACGTGCGTAACTATAGTTTCGCTTAGTGGATTGAACGAACGTGCGTAACTATAGTTTCGCTTAGTGGATTGAACGAACGTGCGTATCTATAGTTTCGCTTAGTGGATTGAACGAACGTGCGTAACTATAGTTTCGCTTAGTGGATTGAACGAACGTGCGTAACTATAGTTTCGCTTAGTGAATTGAACGAACGTGCGTAACTATAGTTTCGCTTAGTGGATTGAACGAACGTGCGTAACTATATATACGCATAATGAAAAAGAAATTCATCTTAAATATTTCAAATTTTGTTAAGAGGTGGTCAAACAGATAAATATTTATGTATAGACTTAAATGTAAGAGTTTAGATATGTCCATAAAATAATATAAATATTACAATAATAATGATACATACACATGTATATAAAAAACAGGTACATTAGGTCGAGGGTAAGGCATATAGTGGTAGTATTTTGAAGGTGTTAAAGTCGGTATAGTAACCTAGTTAAAATGTTTAAAAATAGGGAATATGCATGATTTTTTAAATATTTTTATTTCACTAATTACATCCATTTAACACAGTAAAAAATGAAATATTACTGAAAGTTTCAAATTATGCTACAAAAAATAGTTTTAGCATTGAAGAAATATGAGATATCTAAAAGGCCGCCAAATTTTCGCGCGCCTTTGTGACGTCTTTTAATAGAAATGGTACGTATTCCTACAATAGTGCATACTATTTCTATGAAGAAGAATTAATCTGTGGAGACCGTGTGGTGCGCTGTGACGTCACTTTCTAATCCACTAGTGACTATAGTAGAGTCAATTTAACATATCACATTTGACATTTTGTTAATCTTGGCTTAATAGTGAGGTGACGTGCTTAAAAACATCGATCGACTGAAAGAATCGATACAGACTTCAAACATTCAACGAACTTGATGCAGTTATTGTGAAGAAGTACTTAAAGGTGCAATATGTATAATTGAGTTCAAAATCAAATCAATAAATTATCATTTCCCTATTTCATTATTCATTAGTTATTTCCCTGGTTCATTATTATTCTCTACCGTAAATTTAGGAAACAAAATATGACAAACAATGTAAACAGTAAAAAAAATGTAACATAATTTTTGTTTTTGATTTTGTTTAAAATAATAATATATTTTTTTATAATCGCAATGTGGTTATTCATTTATAGTTAAACATTCCTCACATTCGTAATTACGTAATTATTTTATTCAATTCAACTAATCGACTAATACATTTTTCGATTTATTGAGTAGCATTCCTAGTGTTTAAAAAGAAAAAGGGTTCACCGACGTAACCTTGTAACAGCGTTCAGATTTTTTATATAAAAAAATGTTTATTATTTTTAGAATGGTTTATTAGTCAAAATAAATCGCAAAATTGTCTTCTTTTGTCCTTATTACAATAAATATATATATTTTTTACTGAAAAATTGTGGTAAATAAAAAGATCCAACATTAAAAAAAAATAATTTGGGTGCACTCCGTTACAAGGTTTACGTTGTTGAATTTTGATGAAGTGTTAAATTGACTCTGCTCTATTGGTGATGTGTTTTGCAAATTAAAATTGCCCACGCTCTTTTTGCATTTTTCATATAATATTTTAACACATTTAAGGGTATTTTCAACCGACTTCCAAAAAGAAGGAGGTTCTCAATTCGTCTGTATGTTGTTTTTTCATTTTTTTTTGTGTGTATGTTACGCGATTACTCCGTCAATTCTGAACCGATTCGAATGATTTTTTTTGTAATCGGTAGAGTACGTTTCCGAGGTTGTCCCATTTTATTTTCATCGAGATCTGATAACTATCTCCAGAGATATGGCGATCAACATCTCAAACTTGCTACTGGAATTGACTCGCGGGGCATTGAAGTCGGTTGTTTTAGTTTTTAAATCTTAATTATATTTATTAAAAAAATTAACATACAACACCAGAATGATTCGAAAATAAATTATTTCAAGTAAATTTATACCACATGCATATTCCCTATTACAGTCTAACTAGGCCGGTGGGAAAGAGATTCCACGATACAGCTCTATAGCAGGAGGCCTATTCCGAAGTGGTTATCCGAAGTATTGACCGAAATTATCGGGAGTTTCCAACTACAAATCACATTAATTTCGGTCGTTCAGTTTAGCTTATCATTATTTGACAGACCGAAATGTATTTGACATTTGTTGTATCGTGAACCATATCTACTCTATACGAAAAATTTCCGACCGATTTGACAAGAGTTTTATGTCAACATTTCCGAACTTTGTAGTAGGTCAACATCAGCAAATAGGTACAGTCGTGTATATATTACCGAGGTATTGTTCGGGCCCGAACTTTTGGATGTATCATTTCGGAGTTGGCCTGCTGCTTCTCGTATTCTCTTTTGTTTAGTAAGGCTAAGGTGTCCATTACACGATAGGTTTTGCTGGCAGTCACGGATGTGACTGATGGATAACTGATCGTCTCATGGGGTGATTGACGGTGACTGACCGATATTTACATACTTTTGATTGCTGCATCAGCAACCAAAAGTCATGACTGATGGTTTTTAATGACGGATAACCTAACGTGTAATGGACGCATACATTCACCATTTCACGCCATTACACGTTAGGTCGCGTCATTCTTACCATAGGTACATTATTATTATCTTTTCTATGCCATAGGGTAAGAATGTTTAAAACCTGAAGGCAGACCTCAGACTACGATAGTAGTTTAGTTTACGGGCGAATCATTAGGAATTTCATACAATAAAAGATAGATCAATTACTCGGAAGGTACTTATTGGTAAAATAGGACGGCACTGAATTGTAAAGTACTTTGAAGTGAAATAATAGTAGATTAGTAGCCAAGGGCTGTAAGGCATCAATTGCAGCCCGAGATATTTAGGCGCACGAGCGCAGCGAGGGCGCCTATAGTTCGAGGGTGCAATTGATGCTTACACCCAAGCTAACTACTCTGCTTTACATCTCGATTGTGAGGTAAGTAGAAAAAAACCGGCATTACAAGAATAAAACATTTTATTAGTTAAAATTTATAGTGAAATGATTGTTAATTGCTGCTTCAGCTTCCATTTTCTGCAGCTTATTTCTTCATCACTTGCAGAACTCATGTTTTATTTCTTAATTAGCACGTAATTATAAAAAAATCCCAAAAACAAACAATTAGTAAAAGTTTTCTATTCCCGCCTTTTTTCATCTTTTTTCAAGAACGAAATTGAGCTTCGCCATTCGATATTTAAAATTGATGACTATTATACTCATACGAAGACAAGGCTGAATAGCAAAGCGACCTCTTTTGTCATTGGGCTGAATGCATGATGTCTATTGCCAGTATGATAGTTAGATGTACGCGAACTTTTTGAAAGAGTGAAGAGTATTTTTTTAATTACTTACCGCCCTAGGGCTTTTCTAGCTACATTATTAACCTAGAGCGCTAATTGGTTACCTACAAGCCCCATTTGGGGTAAATAAGGACCTACTTACCGAATATGAGAGATGTAAAGAAATGTATTATTATTGTGAATAATTCCGATCAAGTAAACGCATAGAACTGGGACGGATTACTTAGTTGATTTTATTTCCCAACGACAGAACTAATTGGTTGATTTGATAGCATTAACGAAATTTGTTCCATTCAGACCTAAAGTTTAGTGGGTCTGAATTGAATTTTGTTTGAATCAAGTTTGTTTAATGACTAACTAAACTAACCAATTGAAACGGATCAGAAAATTAATAATTAAGATAAGATAAGAGAAAAACTAAAACAACCGACTTCCATGCTCCGCGAGTTAGTTTCAGTAGCAAGTTTGAGACGTTTATCGTCATATCTCTAGAGATACTTATCAGATCGTTTGTGTCTGTGTCGATGTCGGTCGTTTAAACGCTAGTTTGTATGGAGATTTAGTCGAGTGTCAATTAATTTTGTAAAAAACTTTCTTACCATGCCGGTAAGATTATGCTGCTATACAATTGTATAGTGGCGTCCCACTCTCGACCATATTAGGATTATGATAAAAAAATGTTTTGAAACATGTGCTATTTCCCATGATTCTAGTTTAAAGTAATTGCGTTAGTTAAATATCAAACTAAACTATCAGGATAAATATAGAGTTAAAAAAAATATATCAGGCACGAATTACAATATTAACTTGCCAGTGTAACTAGCTAAAGATAAACAATTCTGTGAAATTGATATCTCGGTGAAATCCTAACTAATATTATAAATGCGAAAGTAACTCTGTCTGTCTGTGTCACTTTCACGCCAAAACCACTGAACCGATTTAAATGAAATTTGGTACACAGATAGTCTAGAGCCTGAGAAAGGACATAGGCTACTTTTTAATGCGAAAATAGGGTTGAAAGGGGGGATGAAAAGTTGTATGGAAGTATCGTCATTTTAAGAGCTAGAGACTTGAAACTTGTTGTTTAGGCTGTTATTTTTACCCTCAAGGGTGTAAAAATAACATAGGGGATGAAAGTTTGTATGGAAATATGTAAGGTTCATATGAATGTTCTACTAAACGGATTTAAAATGGAATTTGATACACAGATAGTCTAGAGCCTGAGAAAGGACATAGGCTACTTTTTAATGCGAAAAAGGGATGTAAGGGGTGAAAGGGGGGATGAAATGTTGTATGGAAGTATCGTCAGTTTTAGAGCTAGAAGCTTGAAATTTATTTTTTAGACTGTTGATTCGATATAAATAAATATGACATTCAAAGTAAGATTTTTAAATGTATAAATAATAAGTAACTTATGTATATTTTAGATTGTAATATCTTTGTATAAAGGTAAAGGTTTCTTAGGATAAAATTAAACATAATAAATATTTGTAAATATTTTAATTCTTGTTTTATTATTTATTTCGGGGCGATATTTTGTTACATTTTCATACTTTATTTACAATACTAAAATACTAAAACTACGGTGTTTATTATCATTTGCACTTTTTTTTAAATTACATATAGGCTAGCGTTTGACCACTACCTCGCCTGTTGGTAAGTGATGATGCGGTCGAAGATGGTAAGCAAGCACGCTAGGCCTATAATGGGAACTGGCTCTCAAGGATAACTGCTATTTTAATCGCTTTTATTGTTATCTCTTTTATACTCCCGTAAGATAAAAGCAGCCCTTTAGTTTGGATACATTTTAAATTCAGATCTCATTTAATTTAATCAAACGATTAATACATAAATTAAGTCTTCTTATTCTAAACCTTAACACTAACAACTTAAGAATCACTCCCTAAACTTATCCGTGATATAACTTGGCAAAGGAATCAAGTACAAAATCTTATTCAACACTATGATACCAGCTGAAAACGCGAAAGCAATACCCAAGTTGAATTCCAGATTGAATTCCCCTGCTGTGTACAAATCTCCTTTGAAGAATTTTGAGGCAAATCTTTCGGAGAGAAATGCTTTGCCGCTTGCGTAACGACAGTTTGTATTAGAGTCGGTGTGAAGTGAAGTTGAAGTTTGTATGAGGTTGGTGATAGATGTGCAGTTTTCGTGGTCGTTGTAAGGTAGGATGTTGAAGATTGGTTGTTTGAAGATGCTGCGGTGAAGGTAAATGGAAGCGTAGCGCGTGTGGGTTAGGTAGGTGAGGTAGTATAGCCATTCTTCGTACGCTTTGTAGGACCTGTGGATGAAGAAAGATTCGTTCGCTATAAGTTTCATTTTGATATTTATATATTTAACTAGAAGTGTCCCGCGGCTTCGCCCGCGTTAAAACCTTCTTATATTTACTTAAAACTTTTCTTTTGTAGAAACGATTCTGTCATTAAACACGTCAAAAAAGAATTAGCCAAATCGGTTGACCCGTTATCATGTTATCGCGTGATTAAGGCAATTCGGGATTCATATTTATAAAACCCTAAAAACCTAAATTTACAGACTTTGTTACCTACACTATTTCGAAAAATCCTACAACACGTACTTATCCCATCTTGTTTCGCCATACAAACTTTGAATCCCCGTTCCTTATCCGGGAGGAATTTTCAGAAAATCATTTCTGAGTGGATACCTACGTCATAATAACTATCTGCATTCTGAATTTCAGCGCAACCCGAAACAATATTGTTTTTTGACTTTGTTACCCCAGTTTATCCTCTTAGGGTGGCATTTTGAAAAAGTTTGAAACTCGTATTTACTTATTTATTTACAGAAGTACTTGTGTGAAATGTCGAATAAAACGACTATCCAAACTTTTAACCCCCGCTTCATCCCCTTGAAGAGTGAATTTTGAAAAATTATTTCTTAACCTATGTCAAAATAACTATCTGCATGCCAAATTTCAGCGCAATCCGAAACAATATGTTACCCCTCTTCACCCTTTTAAGGGTGGAATTTCGAAAGAGTTTGAAACACGTATTTACTTACTGAAGTACTTGTGTTAAGTTTCAAATATAAAAGACTATCTAATCTGGTTTCTTCATACAAACTTTGAACCCCCGTTTCATCCCCTTCAGGGGTGAATTTTGGAAAATCCTTTCTCAGAAGAAAATAAAGTCGTAATAACTATCTGCATGCCAAATTTCAGCGCAATCCGAAACAATATTGATGTTCATACTTTGTTACCCCATTGGACCCTCTTAGGGGGGGATTTCAAAAAACCTGAAACACGTATTTACTTATTTTTTTACTGAAGCATTTCTGTGAAGTTTCGGATAGAAAAGACTATCTAATCTTGTTTTACCATACAAACTTTGAACCCACGATTCATCCCCTTCAGGGGTGAATTTTGGAAAATCCTTTCTCAGAAGAAAGTAAAGCCGTAATAACTATCTGCATGCCAAATTTCAGCGCAATCCGAAACAATATTGATTTTCACACTTTGTTACCCCATTGCACCCTCTTAGGGGGTAATTTCAAAAAAATCTGAAACACGTATTTACTTATTTTTTTACTGAAGCACTTTTGTGCAGTTTCGGATAGAAAAGACTATCTAATCTTGTTTTTCCATACAAACTTTGAACCCCCGTTTCATCCCATTCAGGAGTGAATTTTGAAAAATTCTTTCTTAGCGGATACCTAAGTCAAAATAACTATCTGCATGCCAAATTTCAGCGCAATCCGAAACAATATTGATTTCATACGAGTACTTTGTTACTCCACTTCACCCTATTAGGGGTGGAATTTCTAAAAAGCCTGAAACACGTATCTACTTACTTAAGTACTTGTGTTAAATTTCGAATATAAAAGACTATCTAATATTGTTTTTCCATACAAACTTTGAACCCCCGTTTCATCCCCTTCAGGGGTGAATTTTGGAAAATCCTTTCTCAGTAGAAAGTAAAGTCGTAATAACTATCTGCATGCCAAATTTCAGCGCAATCCGAAACAAAATTGATTTTCATACTTTGTTACCCCATTGCACCCTCTTAGGGGGGGGGGGGGATTTCAAAAAACCTGAAACACGTATTTACCTATTTTTTTACTGAAGCATTTCCGTGAAGTTTCGGATAGAAAAGACTATCTAATCTTATTTTTTAGTATATAGTATTTTCTATTCAAACTTCATACAAGTGCTCCAGTAAAAAAAATTGTAAAGAGGTGAAATTGGGTAACAAAGAGTGAAAATCAACATTGTTTCGGATTGCGCTGAAATTTATGTAGATAGTCATTACGACGGTTATTCCCTCTAAGAATGGATTTTTCAAAATTCATCCCTAAAGGGGATGAAACGGGAGTTTAAAGTTTGTATGGGGAAACAAGATAAGATAGTCTTTTCTATTCGAAACGTCACAAAAGTACTTAAGTAAATAAATAATAACATACATGTCTCAGGTTTTTTCGAAATTCCACCCCAAAGAGGATGAAGTGGGGTAACAAAGTTTGATATCAATATTGTTTCGGATTGCGCTGAAATTTGGCATGCAGATAGTTATTTTGACGTAGGTATCCGCTAGGAAAGGATTATTCAAAATTCACTTTTCAAAGGGATGAAGTGGGGTTCAAAGTTTGAATAGTCATTTTATTCGACATTTCACTCAAGTACTTCTGTATATAAATAAGTAAATACGAGTTTCAGACTTTTTCAAAATGCCACCCTAAGAGGGTAACTGGGGTAACAAAGTCTTAAAATCAATATTGTTTCGGATTGCGCTGAAATTTAGAATGCAGATAGTTATTATGACGTAGGTATCCGATCAGAAAGGATTTTCAAAAAATTTCACCCGGTTACGGAACGGGGATTCAAAGTTTGTATGGCGAAACAAGGTGAGATAGGCTGTTTTATTCGAAACTTTACACATAAGTATAAATAAATAAGTTAGTACGTGTTGTAGGATTTTTCGAAATCGGGTAGGTAACAAAGTATGAAAATTTGGGTTTTTCGGGTTTTATAAATATGAATCTCGATTTGCCTTAGTCACGCGATAACATGAAAACGGGTGAACCTATTTGGCTAATTCATATTTGATGTCTATAATGATAGAATGGTTTTAACGGAAGAAAAGTTTTAAGTAAATAAAAGGAGTTTTTAACGCGGGCGAAGCCGCGAGGCACTTCTAGTAATAATATATAATAGTTTGTAACAGTAAATTCATTTGTTTTGTTATTAAACAACATGTTTAAGTTTATTCCTTAGAAGTGGTTCAAGACCTTGCTTCTTAGGTATCAAATTTCATGATTCTAGGTCAACAGGAAGTATATACTATTGGTTTTGATTCCCTTGTGAAATCGCAAAATATGCGACATACCTAAACGGTCATATCTTTTGATCGCGTTGACTTACAGGTTTGATTTTTAGGGTTCCGTACCTCAAAAGGTAAAAAAGGAACCCTTATAAGATCACTCTCATGTCCGTCTGTCTGTCTGTCTGTCTGTCTGTCTGTCTGTGTGTCACCACCGATTTTCTCAGGAACGGTACCAAAATTTACCTTATTTTGACCTATTTTTATTTTTCGGAATTTTTCCTTTACTTGTGAGTTGTGCTGTAAGACCTTGCTTTTGACCAAAATTGACAATTCTAGGTCAACCGGAAGTACTCTATAGGTTATCGACCCAAAACCTATAGGGTACTTCCCGTTGACCAAGAATCGTGAAATTTGGCAAGAAGCAATGTCTTACAGCACAAAAAAAGGAAAAAATTCAAAAAATAAATAAAGTTGAAAATTAAAGCGTGTACCCATACCATAGAAAAGATAATATGCCCATACATACATATTTTGCCAATTAAGATAGGACTCTGAGTTAATGTGATTGAGCGCTTATAAAATTTAGAGGTCTAGCTTAATTGGTACCAACTAACATTGGTACGGAAGGAAGCCTCGGTGGGCGAGTCCAACTGGACTTAGCCGGTTTTATTTCAAAGCAGATAGATACCGTAGACCCAAGTATTTAGTATAAGTTTCCATACCTCTACGCATTCCGGAGATAAAGGGTCTTGACAGACGGACAACAAATTGATCCTATAAGGGTTCCATTTTTCCTTTTAAGGTAAGGAACACTAAATAACTGACTATAATTATTTAGTTACCTGAGAACTCCACTAGCGAGCATGACATAGATGCAGGTGACATAGACGTTGACCATGGCAGCGATGAGACCGTTCTTGACGAACATCATGATGGCCAGTGACTGCTGCTCCGCGTACAGGTAGCACGACCACAGCACCAGGGAGAAGTAGACGAAATCCATTGCCTCTGTTATATCGGCTATCAGCCTGGAAAGAAAAACATTACATGTTACTTGAAGTGCAATAGGTATGGTTTAAACAAGTGGTTTAAGCGTAGAATGCCCAATTCTCAAAATGCATAAGAGTCTTAAAATAAGTAATATATTAAAAACCTTTTTAAACACAAGCTTTTACATAACCTAGAACCAGAGTAAGTCAAGGCAAATCTAACGAGCCCAAACACCACGGGTATAACATGTGTAGTTTTTGGCCACCTTCCCGCTCCATCATCAGATCAGCACCTTTTCATCATAACATTGCATTGTCACGCGATTTACATGCAATTTTTTTTCATTTTCTTTGCGTTAAAGTTGCAAAATTTCAGCTCAATCGGTATCCGGGAAGTGGATCAAATTTAATTTGCAAGATTGATGATGACAAACATCGGGACAGGTGAAACTAAATAAAAGCTTGTAAGGTACTCAAATGGCAAATTCTACAAATACCAAATTCTGACAATGGCAAATTCTAAAAAGGACTAATTCTCAAAATGGCAAATTCTACAAATACCAAATTCAGACAATGGCAAATTCTAAAAAGGACTAATTCTCAAAATGGGAAATTCTACAAATACCAAATTCTGACAATGGCAAATTCTAAAAAGGGCAAATTTCGGCCTTTCATCGCTCTGGACATTTCGATTCGACCTCTCTAATTTGGTCACCAATATAGTGGTCAAGATCTCGGTGTCTATCTGTGATGTTAATTTTTTTTAATCTTGCTAGCAATGTGGGTGCACATTACTAGTAGTCTTGTTCACCCCTCCCTCCAACTAAGCTAAATATGCTTGTGTCTGGAGTGGGTTCACGTCAATACTGCAACATACTTTGGGAGATCCTCATCAGATCTCGATGAAATTTCAATGGGACCACTCGGAAGTATATCCGTTCAAAAAAAACGAAGAATTTTCCAAATCGGTCCAGGCGCCTAAACAATCGGGTGAAGGGAGGTTGGATGTTACATGAGTAATACAACTGTGTACGGTCGAAGGTGGTTTAATACAGTCATCAATAATAGATCTTAGAGCTAACTATTATGCTACCTATTATCTATATTATATTATCATATTATAGATATAAGAAATGTATGTACAACAATTATAGAAGCAATAAAGTATTGAGTAAACTATGTCTACTAGCCTACACTACACACAACCGACTTCCATGCCCAGTCAATTCAAGCAGCAAGTGTGAGACGTTTATCGTCATATATTTGGAGATACTTATCAGATGAAATTACAATAACCATCTCGGTAACGTACCCTACCGATTAAAAAAGAATCATTCGAATCGGTTCATAATTGATGGAGTAATCGCGTAACATACATACAAAAATAAACTGGCCAAGTGCAAGTCGGACTCGCACTCGTAGGGTTTCGTACCACACTTCAGTATTTTATAAGATCGAGCTATAAATACCACTATCATTATTCGCCAGCAAAAAATAATAATTAATAAACATTTCGTTTCTTATAACGCCATCTAACGTCTAACAAAGGTGTTAGGGATCGACATTTCAATATAACGCCATCCATGGGGCGTTTACCTAACTAAGCGTTCATAGAAGGCGTGAAATTCCGAAAACTTTATTCTGTTTTTAGTATTTGTTGTTATAGCGGCAACAGAAATACATCATCTGTGAAAATTTCAACTGTCTAACCATCACAGTTCATGAGATACAGCCTGGTGACAGACGGACAGACATACAGACAGACAGATAGACGGACAGCGGAGTCTTAGTAATAGGGTCCCGTTTTACCCTTTGGGTACGGAACCCTAAAAACCATACAGACGAAGTTGGAATCGGTTAAAAATAGATTCTGATGACTTGAGAATCTCGTCCTTTTTTTGAAGTCTGTTAATTACAAAAAATTACAAAACTACAAAATGCTTTATTGTTAAAAGTTTTCAGGTACATTATTAAGATTCAAAGCCCTGCCTTTTTGCTTTAGTTTGAAAAACTGTGTTGCAAAAAAGCAGTGTCTTCCCAAGTAATATGTACAATGATGTTGTATACTTTTACAATAAATTAAAGATATGCTAAATCTGATTATTTAATCAACTAGATATTAATTGCTATAGTTTTGTGTGTGTGTGTGTGTGTATGTGTGTGTGTGTGGTGTGTGTGTGGGTGTGGGTGTGTGTGTGTGTAGGTGTGTGTTTGAGTGAGAGTGTGTGCATGCAGGCGTGTGGTTTATGTGTGTGGTTTAATGTGAGTGTGTTTGTGTTTTATGGATATGATTAAATTTTAAAATCAATAGAATTAGTCACTGCTTGTTTATCTATGTTATTTTTTTCAGTAAATTTTCAATTTCATCATAATTTTGTTGTAGGAGCCAATCATTCATAATTAATTTTAGTTTATGTTTTGTAAGTTTTTTAACTTTAGATTTAGAATTTAGAATATTGTACAGACTTGGTGCAATGTGATTATAGTGTCTCCATGCCAAGGCACTGTTGCATCTCGGTACAGGACACTTGTCTACTCGCTTGTTTGTTATTGGCAGGTCATGTACTACTTCTTTGTGGTATTTACATATACACTTTGCGACAAAGATCTTTCTAACTGATAGGACTTTATACTTGTCATAGAGATCTTTTGTTGAGTGTCTATATGATAAGGACATCATGACCTTAAGTAGGGCTCTTTGTGCTAGTTCTATTTTAATCATATGCGTTTTGGCTGCACCACCCCATGAGCATATCCAGTATCCAATTCAAAGAGCTATAATTACTAAAGTACAGAGCGCGGCTACTCGAGCTCGAACAGTAAGCACGGGTCAGAACATCGTCGCTGTCCACCGGCACGCGCGAACAGTCGACATTCTGAGTTCGAGCGGAGTGCGTTTAGTAAGATTTTATTTCGTTTTTGCCGAGAAAATGGTGAAACGTGCGGTGCCAACTTGTCAAAATGACACAAGGAAACACACGAAACTAAAATGCAACATAACATTTCACAGGTAATTCAGTTTTTCATACTTTTAAACGGATATACTACTATATGATAGCGGGGGTGAAGTACACGTGAGACGTGCGGTTGCGAGTCGCGTCCCACTACACCGCCCGCCGCTTCGCCGGTGATGCATTGAGTAGTGATGTGCGTGCTGTCGATATTATTTACGACATTTTTTACGTTCAAGCGAAGTCGAAGTAAGGAAATATTCCGATGCTCTAAAGTGTTAATGTTGAGATTTTTGTGTGGTTAGTTACTAGCTGTGCCCCGCGACTTCCCAACTTCGTCCGCGTAGTATTTTTAATTATTTAGGCTAATTATATTACAAATAAGACACATACGTAGCCCACCTACACCGCGCCGTACCACGCCTCGCTAAGCCCCCTCCCCTCCCTCTTCCCCTCTCCTACCCTACCCCTCCTCTACCTTTCCTCTCCCGCTTCCCAATTCCCTAACTGATAATTATAACCTAACTAAAACTTTTACAAACTTTGAATGTCATATTTATTACTAGACTGCGAAAGAAGGAGGGTTATATTTTTAGAGTGTATATATTGATATATGTATGTATATTTCTTTGGAACGCCCTAGAGTCTAAACGGCTTGTCGTATTTTCAACCGACTTCCAAAAAGGAGGAGGTGCTCAATTCGTCTGTATGATTTTTATGTACGAGTATGTTATTTAACTTACGCAATCTAAAACTTTACTCAATTTTAATTGAACGTCACGTATTTTAGTATAACTGTAGTAATTTTATCCTACCTCGACATTAAACATTAATGTAGCACTTATTATCAGTAATGTACTCATTACATTGTTCTACCTTAGAGTATTCTTCTACCAATTAAAGGCTTCAACAAGTTTTCTCATAACATTCAACCCTATAGGAGAGGCCGCGAGTTGACCGAGTTATTCAGACTTTTTGGTGGCAAACATTTTATGTAGTTATAAAATACTCAATTGTGTTACGGAACCCTACGAGTCCGAGTTCGACTTGTACTTGGCCAGTTTATTAGCCGTTGGGCTACGGAACCCTAAAAACGGGTTAGTATGTAAATAAGCATTTCATTTGCAGGTAAAATTTTATATTTTTCATTTATTATAACATCACAATAATATTATTTTAAGTGGTCTTAGGTACTCTTAATTACAATAATACTATCACTTTCGTGCATTTAAGATACTTATATAATGACTGAGAAATCGTAGGAAACAAAAACAGCGTATCTTGAGATTAATATATGACATTCCTCTCAATGTATAAATATCCTATATTCATTTTTGTCGTCACGTGTCACCCGCTTCATCGATAAGCGCGCGGGTGTTTGCAGGCATCCCTACGCAATACCTATATACTCGTATCAATGTACGTAGCTATAGCACATCTGCTTACAACTCTCAGCAAGGTGGCGGGCTCATAGCCGCGCTCTGTACTTTAGTAATTATAGCTCTGTGATCCAATTATACATTCTCCAAGAGCTTTGTATGTTTGAAGAAGTAGGTTCTGGTCTGCTACAGTTCTTAATGTTTTAAAAACATGGATGAGCCTCCTAACACGCTTAGAAACGTTTTCAATGTGGTGAATCCAAGTCATTTTATTGTCAATAGTGACACCCAAGTATTTGATCGTGCCCACCATTTCCAAGGTGTTGCACAAACAACCATTGGGAATTTCAGTGCTACGATTGCAGGGGAATGAGTGTGCGTGGACTAGGAAGTTTGGCGGTAACTTATCTCGTTCGGTCTTTTTAAAACAGAGATATTTTGTTTTGGCGGTGTTCAAAGACAACAAATTGTCCTCCAACCACCCAATTACACGAGCTAGTCCTATTTCTGCTAGTTGGCGTACATTAGACCAAGTCGTACCATGGAACAGAAGTACTGTATCGTCGTATCGTTAATAAATGGGTATAAGTACTTACGGATATATAATAGCAGCAGATCCGACGCACGTTATGAATGAGAAGGGCAGAGAGACCAGGTTCCAAGAGAACAGCAAGCTGGAACCGCTGTACAGACCTTCTTGAGACTCCTGGTAGTAACGTGTTCTGTACGGACCATCTGTAACATTAATAACATATATCTATGTGAGATAGCGGTCAAATGCTTGATTCATTTTTGAAGTAAAAATTTCTTTAGCCGCGTTGTGCACTTTTCTTGGGATGGGTAAAACATGTTAAATTCGCGTCATACCGGGTTCACACCAGGCGATTCTAGTCGTTCAACTTCTAGGGATATTAGTATCCATACTTTAGAATCGATACTAAGTAAGTACCGGTTGTAAGTACTCTTTTCGTTACTCAATTATTTGTTTTGGAAGAACATTTAGGCTGGCATTATACAGCGATAATAGGATTTCGAATGAAACTATTTGATTTGCTAATCAAGCGTGATTTAATCGTAAAAAATATCGATTGGGTATTTTTTGTAACTCGTATCGTACATCCCTAGGAAGTTGAACGACAAAAACGCCTGGTCTGAACCTAGTATCAGGGTCACGTGACAAGACGAAAATTCGTAAGACGGAGCGTATGGCGCTTGCGCCAGGTGTCATTCCAAAATATTCAAAAATGACGTGTTCAAGTTTTCCCTTCTGCCGGCACTCCAGGAGCACATGAGTAAATTTCTTTACTCATGTGCCCGGAGTGCAACCCGTTGTTTTTTTTTATTGGGATTTTCTGGTTTACTTATGACAAAATAGTGAATAATAGACTTACATAAACAGATAGTGTTCATGATGCTGATGAAATATGTTCCGACCATTGCGTTGAACAGCAGACCACTCCTCGTAATGAAGGCTCGCTGATAATCCTATAAAATATACCGTATACCTATTTATGAAAGTAATAGTAGTTAGTACCTAGGTGAATAGGAAATTACGTGCCCAGTGGTGTAGTGGAGAATGGTCGGCTGTGACGCCAGAGGTACCGAGTTGAATTATCTCCGTGAACCGGGATTTTATATCGAAAATGTATGTGCGGTTTTCACAATGGCCCTCCGGTGAAGGGAAAATATAGCTAAGAAACCCCCAACCCCGCATGGTAGTAGGACACTATTTAGTGTCCGCCTGGCCGGCTACCACCCTCAAGTTAGAAAATCTGTCGCTAACTATTTAACGTGTTAGGGCAGCTATCATTGACAGCCAGTTCCCATTCTAGGCCTAGGATGCTACCTTCTTCGACTGCATAATTACTTATCAACTTATATCATATAAGCTAGCGTTTGACCACTATCTCACCTAATGTTAAGTAAAGATGTGATCGACAATGTAGCACGGTTGCCTAGAAGATACTTGTTCACTCGCGAATTAAAAACCCCTGGATTGTACTTAACAGATTTGGGCAGGGAATTCCATTCCTCTGCTGTGCGTATGATAAATGTGGATGCAACATGGACAGAATGGAATATCAACCATGATCACTTAATACTTCGTAGGTCTTACACGTCTACACAAGTTCGTCTAAGTACTGATTACAAGTTATCGCTGCGATCTTACCGCGTGACCTCCCGAAGAAGAGCGTCGGACTCGCTCGAAATCTAGTCCGATCTCAACTTAGACCGCACTGAACATCAGCTAAGATCATCAAGTTCTTATCTGTCTCCTTAGATGTACATATGTGTATTTTGATATTACTACATAGCTGTTGTTAGTTGTTATAATTATACATACTACTTCTTTCCACATGCTACGATCCTCACACACGTCTTTCGCTTCTTCCGCTTTCATGAGCGCCTTCATATATATGTTCACCAGTTATAGGTACTATTGACTTGGCTTTTCTTTAAAACGTCTCCGATCTGGTCGTGATACGTTCGCCTAGGTCGGCCTCTACCGGCTCGCCCATTCACACTCGTCTTATACATTTGCTTCGTCAGTCTTTCTTCATCCATCCTCTCTAGGATGGATAAATGTAGGTACAGTATATATCCTACTTTAAGGTCTCACCTGTGTTTCGTTGTAGAATATCCATAGAATAAGGAAGTATAAAGGCAAACTGAATAGCCTCATGAACATCTGCTTTATACCGTGTTTCTTCACGTTGAAAATCGAAGCCAACATCCGTCTGCAAGGAAAGCAATTGGGTTGATTTTTAGGGTTCCCTACCCAAAGGGTAAAACGGGACCCTATTACTAAGACTCCGCTTTCCGTCTGTCTGTCTGTCTGTCCGTCTGTCACCAGGCTGTATCTCATGAACCGTGATAGTTAGACAGTTGAAATTTTCACAGATGATGTATTTCTGTTGCCGCTATAACAATAAATACTAAAAACAGAATAAAGTTAAAAATAATAGAGGGTCCCCATACAAAAACGTGTTTTTTTCGGCATTTCACGCCATCTATGAACGCTTAGTTAGGTAAACGTCCCATAGATGGCGTTATATTGAAATGTCGATCCCTAACACCTTTGTTAGACGTTAGATGGCGTTATAAGAAATAAAATGTTTATTAATTATTATTTTAGCTGGCGAAAAATGATAGTGGTATTTTTGCTCGATCTTATAAAATACTGTAGAGTGGTACGGAACCCTACTAGTGCGAGTCCGACTTGCACTTGGCCAGTTTATTTCAATACTTACGGTTTGATGTTTAAAACCTCCCCCGACTGATCTACGTTTACTCTATCCATTGAGATCCTTCGAATGTGCTGAGACACGACATCTCAGCTGTAACATAGTGAGGAGTTGAGTGTCCCTCAGCTTCCAGGAGATGCCCCAGCATCAGGTCAATGTTCGTAGAATATCATTGAAGTATGAGGATTAAGAATTCAGAATTGATCAGACCTATGAAATGTGGATCTCATGCGTCATCAACTAGGAAAGAGGTCATTGTCTTAAAACGGCTCAACGAATTTTCTTCAATCAAAGCTAAGATTTATAACTTAGTGTATTTAGTATATTTTTATAGTATATTTAGATTTAATTTAGTATATTGTTAGTATATTTAGATTTAATTTAGTATATTGTTAGTATATTTAGATTAATATTTTTTTGTATAATGTTTTTTGTAATGGATGGGTCCTGTTACCTGATTAATAAATGATTTAATTTAATTTAATATAGATTAATAAGATTAAACACTCGATTAATTCACCTATCGAAAAAAAAACTAAATTGGTTAATCCGTATGGACGCTACGATGCTACAGACAGTAGGTACACAGACACACACGTCAAACTTATAACATCCCTCTTTTTGTGTCGGGGGTTATTAAAAATGATCTAGTGCGGGTTGGAATTGCGACAAGAACATTTCAATGAAACTTTTGGACCATAAATCCAACAGACTTCGGATTGCTCTACGCTACCTACGCCCATTATATGGCCATATTTCACACTCTGTGCTCGCAACATTAAATATTAATTAAGGTAAACCTAATACGATACTGATTAATTTGATATATTTATCTCCATATCTCTGGAGATACTTTCCAGATCTCGATTAAATTACAATAGCACCAAACGGGAAGCATACTCTCTCAAACAAAACAGAATTTTCCAAATGGGTTAATAAATGAGGGAGTTCTGAGGTAACAAACATAAAATAATATCGTTTAAAAACTAAAAAAGAACCGACTTCAATGCCGCGCTATTCATTTTCAGTACCAATTTTGAGATGTTTATCTCAATATCTCTGGAGATACTTATCAGACCTCAATAAGATTACCGTGGTACCACACTTGGAATATCTCCTTTCGAACAAAAAAATAATAATCAAAATCGGTTTATAAATGACGAAGTTATCCGCGAACAAACATAAAAAAATATACAGTCGAATTGGAAACCTCCTCCTTTTTTTGAAGTCGGTTAAAAAATACAGGCGAATCGGTCAAAAACGTCAGATAAAAATAATATTAATTCTTACGTATACAACATCCAAATAACAGCCATCCCGCTCGGCTTCCCATAGTTAATCTGCATTTTATTGGGGTTCATGATCCGACTCTCATGTGCGCCCTGCATGATCGCGTGTCCCTCTATCTTGAACTTCTCCACTAAAGCCTCGATCTGTTGATTGGACTCTATGAACCGTTCACGAGATCGACGGTCCACTGTCGATAGACATACTGGAACAAGATAACTGATGTTACTCTACTCAAGTACTAGCTGTTTTACCCACGTAGACATCGTTCCCGTGGGAATAACGGAAACCCTATGTGTTATTTCAGTGTCTAGGCTATCTACATAACAAATTTCATAATTAATCTTAATCTTTTGAGTACTTTTAGCGTAAAAAAGTAACAAATATACACACTCACAAACTTTTGCCTTTATAATATAATCCACTATCAACTGTATCGTAGAGATTCTATTAGGAAGAGCTGCTTCTACCACAGATTACTCCCAGACAGTCCCAATAAATACCGATTTTTTTTATATCCGATAGACTAGCGTTTGACCACTATCTCGCCTGGTGGTAAGCTATGATGTGGTCAAGGATGATAATGACTACTGGCTAGAATGGTCTGACTCTTAAGGGCTATGCTGCTGAAACACCGCAAGGTTATGGCGTCAGACTTTCTCTTTTTCGCATTTAGAATAATTAAAAGAAAATTCGCACATTGCTCTCAGGTATTTACATTTCATCGATACTAAAGTATATTTTTTAAAGTTTTCCGTGGTTACTACAGATAAAAAAGAGGGTGCGTAGAAAGCTACGCGTTAAGCCGGTTTTTCACTAGGGGTATAATATAATGTATATTATATCTTGAGATATAAAATTTTATCGCTCACCATACATTTTGTATGAGACCGTTTACACTATGCTATAATATGTATTACATCCCAAGCTATAAATATTTTTACGACCGACTGAGCGATATTTGAAGGTTTATATTTTACCTCACGTCCCCGTACACCGCGCCTCCCCCTGCCTCGCCATCAGTTTTTTTTGTTGTTTCTTTATTTTTATTATGGCTCCACACAATTAGTGTATTTAGCCAGTGTCTGAATGAAACCATGGACAACTAAATTTGAACTATATATCTTACAGTGTGAACAGTAATCGGGGGATGTAATATATAGCTCAAGATGTAATTTACATTATATCCCATAGTGAAAAGCCGGCTTTAGATGTGAAACTTCCAAGTTCATTCAATTTTTTTACAACTCCATCTGTTGAACTTAAGCGAATACGTCTTACACGTCTTACGTAGTTACGCCGTTCTACAATAGAGGGGGTTTATAAATATAAAATATAACATGATGCTTACGTCACTTCCGCTGCCTTCGGACCGTGACGCTACGTCAGTAGGTGGTTATTGGGTGGTCTACTCCACCCACAGGGTGGTGGGTGGAGTAGAACACCCAATAACCACAAATTGATTATCTCTCGCCATTTGTGTTTTAGAACTCTCAACGACCCTGGTAAGAACAGGCAAAAAACAGATACAGAAATAGAAATAAAATAACAGAAACGAGCAAACGCAGTTGAGTATATAATTTTGATCAACATGTTTTAGAACTCTCGAAGCCTCCGGTGTAATAATTTTAATAAACATGTTTTAGAATTCTCAAAGCCTCCGGTAAGATCAGGCAAAAAACAGAAACAGATACAGAAATAAAAACAGAAACAGAAACGAGCGAACGCAATTACTAGTTTGCTTATTTGGTAACCAAAAAAACTCAACCGTTCCGCTCATAAGGTATATCGTTTGATCAACTGATGTGTTGTGGAACCCTCAATATATTTAAATTGGTCTGTTATAGATAGAAAAGAACGGAGAAAAAACTGAATTGGTGTTAAAATAACAGAAACGAGCGAACGCAGTTGGGTATATAATTTGATCAACATGTTTTAGAACTCTCAAAGCCTCCGGTGTAATAATTTTGATCAACGTGTTTTAGAACTCTCAAAGCCTCCGGTAAGAACAAGCAAAAAACAGAAACAGATACAGAAATAGAAACAGAAACAGAAACGAGCGAACGCAATTACTAATTTGCTTTTTTGGTAACCAAAAAACCCAACTGTTCCGCTCATCAGGTATATCGTCTGGTGTTTTTCACTAGTAGTAACTGACAATTTACTTACTTAAATCTTACAAACTAATTTTGTATGACGAAATATTTATTAGATCAAACAAGATACATTTGTATAATTCCAGAGCGTAGGTGTTCATACTGGAAATCTGAAACAATATAAAAAATATTACAAAATTAAAATCTGCTACCCCTAAAGCACCAACTTTTATATTTTCTGTGCTTTAAAGAAATGTGTGTATATACGTAAATTAAAATTCAAGCGTAGTCACTCACCATTTTCATCTAAAGGATTTTAATTTATTAAATTCATGAAGATCTCATTGTTCCTGCTGCTTGTCGCTCCTGTAAAATAGAAATTGGTACACATTAGTTTAAAACTAAGAATACACAATTTTATTTTTAAAAATCTTTACTCAGAATAAATCAAATTAAACTTGGAAATAACTAAACATTAAATCAGTGTGTAGTTAATATAAATAGCAATCGAAAAATAATCATTTTTATGTAATTTTTTAATATTATTTTCTTTACCTAACATTTACATAACATGTTCAAAATAATTAGGATCGTTTAAAAAACCGACTTCAACTGTCACTATAATAAATTTGAGTAGCAAGTTTGCGGTTATTATCTCCATATTACTCAGAATAAATCAAATTAAACTTGGAAATAACTAAACATTAAATCAGTGTGTAGTTAATATAAATAGCAATCGAAAAATAATCATTTTTATGTAATTTTTTACTATTATTTTCTTTACCTAACATTTACATAACATGTTCAAAATAATTAGGATCGTTTAAAAAACCGACTTCAAATGCCACTGTAATTAATTTGAGTAGCAAGTTTGCAGTTATTATCTCCATATCTCTGGAGATACTCATTAGATCTTGATAAATTTACAATGGGAACCACTACAAAAGTATAATCTTTGACATAAATATATAATTTAAAAAATCGGACCACAATTGACAGAGAACAAAAATAATAAATATTTCACAGTGAAACATAGAACATCCTCCTTTTTTTAAGTCGGTTAGTAGGGCTTTTTGTCGTATGAAGACCTATTTTATTTTTTCGATTTCTAGTTATTGAGAAAATCTTTATTATATAATACGACAGAAACTTTGTTTGTAATTTTATTTTCGAATCAATCAAAAAAGTTTACGTTGCAAAGTATTATACAATAAAAGCTAGGTACTTACTTGTTAATTCCAAATAGTTAATTAGTATAGAATGAATGGTCTTGTTCACACGCTCGATAGTAGGTACAAACGTACGAAGGATGGATTGAGTTACATGTACATCGTAAGCATTTCTTTTAAGGGTTCGCATACACGTTCGTTTTTAACTCTGCGATTGAATTGTTCTGTAGGTACAGATAAATCATGTCCCTATAACCTGTAAATGTTTATACCATTAAGTTTGCACTGTACAGTTAATTGAATGCTATTTTAACCGACACCTAACCAAGGAGTAGGTTCTGAATTCGTCGGAATCTTTTTTTATGTATGCTTCTCGATTACTCAAAGATGGCCGTACCGATTTAGAATATTTTTTATATTGTTTGAAAGGACACACTTTCCAAGTAATTTCATTTAAATTTCATCGAGATCTGATGACTATCTCAAGAGATATCGGGAGACAAACACATCAAACTTGGCACATGACTAGCGTGACATTTGAAGTTAGTTCTTTTAGTTTATTAACGATTTTAAATTATAATTATAACCATTCAGTTAAACTATCATTCATATGTATAGTCAAAACTATTTAGTGAAAACGAGCAGTTAAAACTCAAGGTGTGTAGCGGCCTTACGACAAATTATTTTTAAACAGACTTAACAGATAGCGTTTGTACGAATTACTTTTTTGTTTGTTATATCAATCATTTATGAACTGATTTGTTTTTTTCTTTTTACCGACTTCACATAAAGGAGGATGTACTCAATTCGTCTGTATAATTGTATTTTTTTGTTACCTCAGAACTTCATCACTAATTAACTGTGTGTGGATTTGGAGAATGTTTTTATTTTTTATAAATAGAATATGTTTACAGTGTAGTTCCATTTTAATTTTATCAAGATCTGATAAGTATCTCCAGAGATATGGAGATAAAGACCTCAAATTTAGTACTGAAAATGACTTGCGCAGCATGTGAAGTCGGCTTTTTGTTTTGTGAACGATCTTAAATTATGTAAAAATGTAAATAGTAATACTTTCCGTGTGGTGTATTGTACAGTTCAAATAATTAGATACCGTCTTATTATCTAAACACATAAAATATGATTGCAATATTTTATGCACTGACTTTTAATTTTACGTAAAACATTAAAGGCAATCCGGACAACCGGGCCCCCTACCTATTTACCAAATCCGTTGCCAGAACCGATGATGTTAATTTTTTTCAAAATAATCATGCTGTTGCATGATTAGGTGCTTTAATAGTAGTATACAGGATGTATTGTAATGCTAAATAATGAAATGTAGCTGATCAGAATGTTCGTTTAAATTGAGCTAAAATAGAGTTAAAATAGAGAAAATATAAGGCGCGTCGCTCACTACCAAGTCGTGGCGGCGTAGTATTTTTGGTAAATGCATGTTGCCCTTTAATATCATCTGACAGAATATACACTCACGAACTAATAAACTGCACCAAAGTTCAGTATTACTTTCGAATTAATTGAATGGTCTTTTCCAGTATACAAACATACACTTAAGGATATGATACTTCGCTGCTATGAAGTTAACGAACCAAACTATAGGTTTCAATCTAACGTTTATATTTTATTTCTAAGGCGTCTCGGACTTTGATTTAGTTTAATATTCCGTAAATGTAGGTTTACCCTACCTAATTAGATTATTAATGTTGATCAACCAAAGAGTATATCAAAATAAACTTTAATAATGTGAGTGCCTGTTGTGGGGTTTTATAATGAAAAACAATCAATCAATTAATTTATTTATTAAGAATATACCAACAAAAAATGTTCGTTTTATAATGATTAACAAAGCCCTCTGTACTCAGCCATATACAACTTGACATTAATTTTAAAATTAAATTATTTGAAAGGTAATAGTTAATGTTATAATTTATATTAGTTATAATAGTTAAAATTTTAAATTTGTCAATTAATATTCTTGCACACTATAGTAGGCTTACTTCAGCCATGATAAATTACTTTATTTGACGTCTAGAATAGGTTTGCGTTTGCATGTAAAGCTGCTTAATGTTTTATTCTAATGGAATTCTAGTGGGGTAACGAACGCAGAACCATATGATAAAAAAATGACTACCGTACCATTCTTCTACATTACATGATTATGTATCTAGGTAATATTAGTAATTAGAGATGTTTCAGTTTAGCATATTTAAGCAAGGATGTAGAATTGAAATTTAAATTGTAGTAAGCGAGGAACATCTTCTTCGCTGTTCACGATGATATGGTAGAAAGAAGCACACCGTTGCCGTTTATGGGGCAAGGTTTATTATATGAGATAGAAGTATTACCTGATACTAGAATACTTAGGAGAATAAATAGGGGAAGAAAGCCTGTGAGTGAGGCGTTTTAGGCGGAGTTTGCAGCATGCATGTTCTTAAGACCTTAGATGCCTGGGTCTTACACCCGGCCTGGTGCAGCCTTAGGGCTACTCTGCCCCCTCATTCCACCTGGTAAACACCACAACATGTTACAATGTATGGTAATCATTAGATTATTTAAAGGGTATGTTCGCGGGGGACAAGTTTGAGCATTTTAAGAGAAGCCTTTCCTGACCCTTACTAATAATATTAGGGAAAGATTTGAGAGTAGAAAAGTGGAATTTATAGTCGCTATCTCACTGCTTTTAAGTTTATAATATATATGGTATTATTATATGTTAATAAATATGCCACGTACATGACCGTTAGGTCTAAAGGAAGGTTTTTAGGTAAGAAATATAACACTACACAACAAGATTTTGGATGAAATGTACAATTTATGCGCCCATCTTGTTAGACGGATTCGCATGGAAAGGTGGATTGATTTCAATGAAATTATACCTGTATCTCGGCGTTAGACAGAGATCTAGCTTTAAGCTTAAGCTAGAATATAACATCGATATAATTTGGACACTTCGTGCATAACAAGTTAAATATGATAACTCACAGTTTCAGTGTCCCTCAAAACTTTGAACAAAAAAACAAAATGGATGTCAAGGCGTGCCATTGACCACTGCACAGTGCACAGAGTACTGATCTGATACTGAATAGCCCTACTACGTTATAAGAGTAGGCACTTCTCTACATTGTTGATACCCGATTTATGAACGTACTTTATAGCCAACCTAACTTAACGGAAAGTATTGCTTATACATTTCATAGAAACTTTTTTTGCAGGGTTAGTTGGTACAAAGTACGTTCATAATTATGGGTTATTTAATAATGTATGCAATGTCGCGAGACGACCACTGTATATTTTTAATTCATTAGCGTCCTCTATGGAGAAACTACGTAACTACTACGATAAGTAGGTTATCATTGAGTATTTACCGTAAGATTTTATCAATTTTTGATTAGACCAAAACTTTGTAATGATTTCGACAGATAGCGTGAAATTTAAATAAGGAAGCCGTTCGATATTGATTATTATATACGAGGAGTTTATTGGATCCATTGATCGAGTTATTTAGATTGAATTTATTTATTGAGTTACCTATTGGAGAGCAATTATTTAGATATATTTATAGTATTTAGTTATTGGTGAGTTTATTAGTGTTCCCGTTAGATGGTGGGACTAGTATAAAAGGATGTATTGGATTATTTAAATTATGGTACTTTTATTAGTTTTATGCTAGATTTGTTGGTAAGATTTTAGGAAGTGTTAATAAATGAAATAATTCAAAACAACGATGTTAATGTATACGATTATATAATAAATTTCTTAAATATATTCATGATTAACTGTCTGTGAGCAGATTTTAAACCATTGCAAATCCCAGTTACATGAAAAATTAGCTATTATTAATTTATAATTATATTATTAATTAATTAGCTAAAGATTTGTGCCCTCTTTGAGAAACGACGTAACTATTACAATAAGTATGTTATCATTGAATATTTTTTTAATTCTTCTTCAGTCAGTTCAGTCTTATAAATTTATAAGACCCTAACTTGTAATAGTGCCGACAGATTAAAATTATTGTATTATTATTATGCGCTTTCAAATTTATTTATTTGTAGTGGATTTTAGGGAGTAATAAAAAATAAATTTACCAAAAAAAAAACCTAATCGGTTCATAAACAGCAGTTAAATATGAGTTTACAATCAAAAACATCATACATACAAATCGAGTACGACGTATCTTGTTTATTGAAGTCGGTTAAATAGTAATCTTTGCCGAAGGCCTCTACACACATGGAGTTTTAATTGCAATAAGTATTCGTATTTTATTAAAATAAACAAATTTGAACTTAATCTATAGCATAAAGCTACCTACTGGTCGCACTCAAATAACATGAGAAAAACCTTTTCTGTTACCCGACTACGATAGAATTAAAAGTGAATGTATAAAATATTACACACACTAATAATAAAAAAAATATACAAATATACAACAAGTAAAAAAGTCAATTAATCATCAAATCTAACATTTGAAAACAGTCTTCATTATTCACTATCTCACCTGATGTTTCGTTTCGTGGTCGAAGATTTTATGAAACAGCGTTTGTTAATTGCAAACACTTATATGTGGTTAGGTAATGATGTAAGCAGGCCTAATAATGCACACAGGAAGTATTTGGTTCATAAACAACAGTTAGGTATGAGTTAATCGTACATACATATGGAGTACGTATCTCTGTTTATTGAAGTTGGTTAAAAAAGTAATCTTTGTCTCTGGAACATATCTGGAAACATACCTGGAGTTATGAGGCAACAAACAAAAAATCATAAAATCAAATCGAGAACGTATCTCCATATATTGAAGTCGGTTAAAATGTAATATTTGTCTCTACAGCATAAATCAAGCCTTAATTATAGAATGTCGACGTAGCCGTAAGTCGATACCCAGTCACCTTTTATCAACAGTGTAGGGAAATAAACTGACCTATATCTTCAATTATGTATCTCTAAGCGGATATATAGATTTAGATCGTTCCTTCCTCTTACCAAAACCTTTATATATCCGGTATATCTTAATGAAGATTTTTTTATTATTCAATTTCAACCGTGATATATAATTATTTGGATCACATCATCAATAACAACAGGTAAGAAAAAAAAATTAAAAAAAATGCAAGTTACGACCTAATAATGTTAAATAATATAGGTTTTAAATCTCGACTATGCTTAATTTTGGATATGGAATATACTAACGGATATAATGTGTCTTTTTGAGTGAGTTTCAGATATATCAGAAGCAGTTATACCAAGCGGATCAATATCCTTTTATGATCAAAATTTATTATTATATGGAAGGATATACGATAGTTCCACTCCTCTGTCAGATACCCAAGCCTATTGCAAAGGTGAAATATTCTGTTAAAATACGAGTACTTACTACTTTTTAGATTGGAATATTATTTGCTGACAAATAGGTATTCTACTGAGACTGATAAAAATAGGGTTCTCTCATGTCATTTGAATCAACGCAATCCTCGGAGCTAGTAGCAAGCCAGGGGGACGAGCATTAAATTGATCGTTTTTATGTAGTACGCACTCTTTCATCAAATATTACTTATTAGTTCAATAGAAAAAGGCGATTACACTGCGATCGACTTGGCGTACAAATCTTCATATAACCGGTTTATAGTTCGGTACCTTGTGCGTTCCATCTCATTTATCAATAAAATACCGATATATAAAAATTGAATTGAAGTTGAAGTGTACTATCTCCATGGTTAAGATTCAATAGCTCAAGTGTTAAAATTTAGGTCTGGTAAATGTTTAAAAGTTATACAACGTTTTGTAGGAAAAAAGTGTTTATTTGCTTATGTAACTTTAATAAATAAAACAGTAGGTACTACATTTTCATGTTTAAAACAAATTACTTACTATAATTTAGACGTATTTCACATAAACAATGTAAACAAATTAAGTGTGCTACTACTTACTTGATTAATTAAAAATGCTAATCACTAATTCAGAATCACTGATCATATTTTCAGTTAAGTAACTAGTAAGTTTAAGTTAGGAAGCGTATACAAAAACTCGATTTTTCAGTATTTTTTTGCTCGATGGTACGGAACCATGGTAAAGTGTTAGTCCAACTTGCATTTGGCCAGTTTATTTCTTCACACGGTTGATAAAAGGTTTTGAGTTACAGCTTCGACAACATTAAAGGCTAAGGGTGTTGTACATACGTTTTAACTCTACGATTTAATTTTAGTTTGAAAGTTTTCGTATATTCATATTGAATGTGAACATGTAGGCTTTTTTTGCGTTGTATTTTTTGGATTTGTAAGTACTTATTTTACGAATGAGTAGACCATCTTCTGGGAGTAGCTAGATCAAAGATTTAACGTTCCTGTACCCATAAATCATGTCCTTACAGCCTATTCATTTTCAACTATCTATATATTCACCTAGAGTTTTAGCTGCGCGTTTTAACTAAATGTTTTTAATTAAAATAGCATTCGATAGTTCATGTATATATTGAAAACTTGAGTTTATAGATATTTGAAAATGAATAAACTATAAGAACATGATTTATCTCTACATGACAGTTTAATCTTAGATTTAAAACGTATGTACAAACCCTTAGCTTTTAATGTCGATGAAGCCGTAACTCGAGACTTCGTTTGTTTTGTTAAAATATCAGTACTTAATACCTATTAGATTGGAATATTATTTGCTGACAAATAGGTATTCTACTGAGACGGATAAAATAATAGGGTTCTCTCATGTCATTTGAGTCAACGCAATCTTCGGAGCTAGTAGCAAGCCTGGGGGACGACCATTACATTGATCGTTTTGTATGTAGTACGCACTCTTTCATCAAATATTACTTATTAGTTCAATAGAAAAAGACAAGACACTGCAATCGACTTGGCGTACAAATCTTCATGTAACCGGTTTATAATTCGGTTACCTTGTGCGTTCCATGACATTTATCAATAAAATATCGATAAATAAAAATTAAAGTACAAATAACATTTTAAGAAAATATTATTGTAACATGCTATTGGGATAAACTGCAGCCTATGTCACTCTCGAAGTCCTCTGACCAACTTTATACAAAATTCACATAAATCTGTTGAGCTGTTTTGACGTGAAAGGATAAATAACATATAAACATACTTTTACATTTTTTAAACATTAAAAGTTATAATAATATATTTTTAGTATTATATATTTTATTGTGATTTTGTTTTAGTTATTATAATATACAATGGTTTGTAGGAAAAAACGTCTTGAAGCACCACTGTCGAATACAACCAGTCCGCGACACAGACAAAAATCACCTTTTTTACTTATTCTGTGGTTTTGGTACAAAAATACCTTTGATTGTCCAGTACTTGAAGTATATATCTAGTCTATGGTAAAGATTTAATAGCTCAAGTGTTAAAATGTAGGTCTGCCAAATTTTTAAAACATTAAAAGTTATAGAATGTTTTGTAGGAAAAAAGTGTTTATTTGCTTATGTAACTATAATAAATAAAACAATAGGTCTGTACTATATTTTCATGTTTAATACAAATTACTTACTATAATTTAGACTTATTTCACATAAACAATATAAACAAATTAAGTGTGTTACTACTTACTTGTTTAATTAAAAATGCTGATCACTAATTCAGAATCACTGATCATATTTTCAGTTAAGTAACTAGTAAGTTTAAGTTAGGGAGCGTATACAAAAAACTCGATTTTTCATTCAGTATTTTTGCTCGATGGTACGGAACCATGGTAAAGTGTTAGTCCAACTTGCACTTGGCCAGTTTATTTCTTCACACGGTTGATAAAAGGTTTTGAGTTACAGCTTCGACAACATTGAAGGCTAAGGGTGTTGTACATACGTTTTAACTCTACGATTTAATTTTAGTTTGAAAGTTTTCGTTTATTCATATTGAATGTGAATGTATAGGCTTTTTTTCACGTTGTATTTTTTGGATTTGTAAGTACTTATTTTACTAATGAGTAGACCATCTTCTGGGAGTAGCTAGATCAAAGATTTAACGTTCCTGTACCCATAAATGATGTCGTTACAGCCTATTCATTTTCAACTATCTATATATTCACCTAGAGTTTTAGCTGCGCGTTTTAACTAAATGTTTTAAATTAAAATAGCATTGGATAGTTCATGTATATATTGAAAACTTTAATCGTAGAGTTAAAACGTATGTACAAACCCTTAGCTTTTAATGTCGATGAAGCCGTAACTCGAGACTTCGTTTGTTTTGTTAAAATATCAGTACTTAATACCTTTTAGATTGGAATATTATTTGCTGACACATAAAAATATGTGCTATAAAACCGTGGAACAATTGGTAAACCGTCACATTCGGCGAGAGGTAATCCTACCTTGGACTCTCAGAATGAACTTACCATGGTTCATCCAACCGTATGTGTTTAGGCAATGAGAGATAATCCTACCTTGGACTCTCAGAATCACACTTGCCACAATTCATCAAACCCTGTGTGTTATGAACACAGTTGGTGGGAGATAATCTTACCTCAGGCTCCTAGAGTGAGTTCATCACATACGACGAGAGATAATCCTACCTCGGACTCTCAGGATGATACTTACCATGGTTCATCCAACCGTATGTGTTTGAGCATCGAGAGATAATCTTACCATGGGCTCTCAGAATGACACTTACACAATTCATCCAACCGTATGTTTTATGAACACAGTTGGTGGGAGATAATCTTACCTCAGGCTTCCAGAGTGAGTTAATCATATACAGCGAGAGATAATCCCGCCTTGGACTCTCAGTTTATACTTATATTGCTCACTCAGCCGATTGTGTTTATACATCGCATGCGGCGAGAGATAATCCTGCCTTGGACTCTCAGGATGACATAAGGGAGGGGGTTTTAGTCAGTAGGAGTCTGACATAACCGAAGAGTCTGTGCTCAACGGCATCCAATGAGGATTTCCCCCTCCGACGAAAAAAAAAAAAAAAAAAAAAAAATACATTTGTGTTAGAAACATAGTTGGTGGAAGATAATCTAACCTCAGACTTCCAGAGTGAGACTTACCATGGACCACTCAGCCGATTGTGTTTAGGCACCACATGAGATATAATCAATTTTAAGATAAAATGATATAACAAACGAGTTGATTAATAGTACATTACGGTACAAGTGTGTAATGTTGGTGATTACCGCTGAGGCGCCATTGAGATCCGAGCCGTTAGGTGAAGGTCTTAAGAGAGCCGAGGACGGTATTCATCAATACACACGTGTATCATACGACGTTTTTTAACACACTTGTGAAGAAAATAATACAAAAAAATCATGTTATATAGTAGACAATTATAGATATTTTACCTTGGAGTTTTCAGGTAGTAAACTTTCCATAACGTTCAAAGGGCTTCACATCTTATATTGGGCGTTGTACAACATAAATCATTTTCTTTATAACTAGTACTTTTAGACATTTCAATTAATAAATAACTATAATTTCATCAGCGAAAACGAGTTGTGAAAAATGTTTCGCAATGGTGGGAAAAAATTCATTAGTTTTCCAATGCGCGCGCATCTAACAATGGCGATCGGCCATAGACTAAAAGAATGAGGTTTATTTATTTATTTATTTTTTTGTTTGACGCGGTTAGCGTTTTGGCCACGTACAGAATGGGGAATTATAGTTTTTACAGACAAAACAAAAGTTATAATTAAATAAAAGTTTTGTTTATTAAACACGTACAAGTTAAAATTATCTATTTAAACACGAAGTTGTTTAAAATGAGCAAGCAATAGGTATATTAATTTATTTGTGCTATTGCACACGATCTTTTTTGTATCGAAACTTTTTTAAGAACAAAGCAACACAACCAATAAAATTAAAAAAAAATATCTATAACTCACTTGCGAATAATAGTAATTAAAAAGTCACAGTTTGATAACAGGCGTCATTGTGTGCCTGATTGCAGTGAAATAAAAGCCACTTCATGAGCAAGTGTATTAAAAACGATATACCCAACTGCGTTCGCTCGTTTTTTGTTATTTTAACACTGACTCAGTTTTTTCTCCGTTCTTTCCTATGTATAACAGACCAATTTAAATATATTGAGGGTGCACAACACACCAATTGATCAAACGATATACCTGATGAGCGGAACAGTTGGGATTTTGGTTACCAAAAAAGCAAATTAGTAATTGCGTTCGCTCGTTTCTGTTTCTGTTTCTATTTCTGTATCTGTTTCTGTTTTTTGCTTGTTCTCACCGGAGGCTTTGAAAGTTCTAAAACACGTTGATCAAAATTATTACTCCAGGGTCATTGAGAGTTCTAAAACACGTTGATCAAAATTATTACACCGGAGGCTTTGAGAGTTCTAAAACATGTTGATCAAATTATATACCCAACTGCGTTCGCTCGTTTCTGTTATTTTAACACCAATTCAGTTTTTTCTCCGTTCTTTTCTATCTATAACAGACCAATTTAAATATATTGAGGGTTCCACAACACATCAGTTGATCGAACGATATACCTTATGAGCGGAACGGTTGAGTTTTTTTTGGTTACCAAATAAGCAAACTAGTAATTGCGTTCGCTCGTTTCTGTTTCTGTTTTTATTTCTGTATCTGTTTCTGTTTTTTGCCTGATCTTACCGGAGGCTTTGAGAACTCTAAAACATGTTTATTAAAATTATTACACCGGAGGCTTCGAGAGTTCTAAAACATGTTGATCAAAATTATATACTCAACTGCGTTTGCTCGTTTCTGTTATTTTATTTCTATTTCTGTATCTGTTTTTTGCCTGTTCTTACCAGGGTCGTTGAGAGTTCTAAAACACAAATGGCGAGAGATAATCAATTTGTGGTTATTGGGTGTTCTACTCCACCCACCACCCTGTGGGTGGAGTAGAACACCCAATAACCACCTACTTACGTCACATCCGTCAAATTTTACACCAGTGAGCCTACAGAAGTTTCACTTAAAAAAATAACTTACAATAATACATAAGCGGGTTCTCGAGCTGCGGACAAGGGAAACCGATGCTGCCGAAGTAGTCCAGCAGATTCCTGGTGGGCCCGGCGTACACCACGTCTCCCAGACACAGGTACACCACGCGGTCCAGGAATGGGAACACGTCTGGTGAGTACAAGGATTTATTGAGATGCTTGAAGTTGTCGTTAGTATATAATTTTTACCAACTTCCAAAAAGGAGGAGGTTTTCAATTCGTCTGTAGGTAGGTATGTTTTTTTAAATTGGTAGTTACATTTCTAAGGTGGTTCCATTTAAGGGTAATCCTAGTATCCCAGGTAATTTCATTGAGATCTGATTAGTATATCCAGAGATATGGAGATACACACCTCAAACTTAGTACATTTCATTTTCATATAACAGCGTAGTCTGAAATGCGCTTTAGGGCGTTTTTCTTATAATAATAATAGCGTTATCCTAGATTTGAGACCAGCAGGGCTATTCACACCTCTCTGTCTCTCCTTCGACTCAGATCTTTTCAATTCACAACGTTCTAATCCGTAACTTTTGATATTGCAATTCGAAACAATCAGTGCTTCAAATCAGAAAGGTTTCCGCGACCAAATAGCTCATGTAATAATAATTATTCGAAATTAAAAATGACGCTTCCGAATTCGAATGAAGCCCTTAAAATAAATAAGTAAATAAAACATCAAATGTAACCGATTGAAATGAGAATTTTAACTACGCTGATTATCAAATTGACAACCCAAAACACTTATATGTATGCAGTGGATTGACCTACTGTATAACAAATAGAAAAATATTAAAAAAGTACACACACCTGTGTAAACTTTCAATAGTTAAATAAAAGCAATAGTTACAAATATTCGAATGTTATTGTTTTACAATGACAAATTGGGTTACAGAAACGTTCACATTTCTATTTGTTTTGTTTTACTTTCTATTAGCATTTTCATTAGGTTCGGTAATTCAGGTGTTTCTAATTATAATAAAGCAACCAGAAAATAATTAACAACGTAGAAATACGCAGACCTAAAAGATTCAACAATTTATTAAAAATAATCTGTACGGGTAGTTAAATAATTTTAACCGAGTTGAGCAATCTTAACCTGTTGTAATTAAACTTACCTAGTACGAGTCGGACTCGCACTATCGCACATCTCCCTCAGTTTTGTTCCCAATCAAAATGTAACAAATATTTAGGCTAAAGGTACGACCACACCGCGGCGTCCTGCGTGCGCGATCTAGGCGGCGGTCAGATAGCGCGGTAGTCTTTATACCGACTTGTTCACACCAAACGCGATCTACGGCGATCAGAAAACGATTGAAAATCAGATCGCGAACGCGCACGCGGATACTTGACGCCGCGGTGTGGTCGTACATTTAACATGTTGGCACAGTTAAAAATTCAGACTAGTCAAGATACCTAGATGGTGTAGGTGTAGAACAAAAAGTTCTTCCCTCTGTGTTAATTAGGTACCTTCATACAAACATAAAATCACGCCTTTTTCCCGTTGGGGTAGACAGAGACTACTTTTTCCGCATGCTACGATCCTGACATACCTACCTCTTTCGCTTCTTCCACTTTCATGAACGCCTTCATACATGCTCGCCGGTTAAGGGTAATTTTGACTTGGCCTTTCTTTAAAACGTCTCCGATCTGGATAATACTGACTACGTACATACTTATAAAACAATCCAATGTTTCGTCAGTTTATGACTTACCTGATCGTGGTTTCTCCATAGTAAGTATGATGGAGGTGCCGTAAGTCTTGGCAGCGTTCGATAAGATGGATATCACGAGATATGTGTTCAGAGGGTCTAGATCCCATGTCGGTTCGTCGAGTAGCAGAATTACTGAAAAAAAAAGGATCTATAGTATTTAATTTAGTATGTACCTATTAAATATTACACGCTGTCATATTATGTTATTTATGTATGCAACTCGTTTAGATGTTTATAAATGTAGTTCTATTATATTAGAAATTAATTTAATTACTACGATTTTGTTGGTTTAGCTAGTGTTTTAACTTTATTTTGTTGTTTTAACTTTATTCACCAATCACCGCTTTTTGGCCATAATTAGGTTGTGTGGGAGAGATTTCTTCATGCGATAATACCGCTGATTGTAAAACCGAATTATTGTGTTATCTTAAATTTAAGTTCTTTTGGTTTACAATAAAGCGTTAGGGTCAATTTCACCGGTTCCTGATAATGCGTTAGATAGTTAGATAGACCTGACAAGTGACGCCATATAAAAGCTGTCAGAAATCTGACAGATTTCTTCATATTAGCGCTATCAGAAAGCCGTGAACCTGGCCCTTAATCTATCTATCTATTTATCTACTGAATTAGGTATTCTACATATGTTTGCTGATATGGCTGGATTTCCACTGTCCACTGAAAGAAAATTAAGCTTATTTGTACCATTATTTATTGTGTGGCTTATTGACAAACATTGTTTGTGCGAGATTTCATCCGAGACTGAGTGAAGTGTGGACTACGAGGAAGCGAAGCAAGCTAACCGAAATGTTGTACTTTTTGCTAGTACAGTGGTGGAATAAAATGGTTTCTTGATGGTTTGAATACATTTATTATAAATCAGAGCATAATGTGCGAGAGCGTAAAGGCAAGTGAAAGATGACAGCTACATAAAACTAGATGCGTACAAAGCGCCTGACAATATTTACAGAGCTATAGCTGTAAGAGAAATTGCCTTATCTATATCTACACCTATATCCGTGGTCCTAAACAGATGTTGTCAATCACAAAACTCTGACTTAAATAAAAATGTACAATCAAAGGTTTTTGTGACTAAATCAACACCAATATTATAAATGTGAAAGTCAGTTAGTATATTTGTTTGTTTGGGACCTTTTCACAGTAAAACGGTTCGACCGATTTAACTGAAATGTTGCACAGAGGTAGCTAGTATAGAAGATTAAATCACAGGATACTTGCAGCTAGTGTCAAATAATAGTATTTTTGACTTGAAGTGAATACTTAAAAACCTATACCTACATACAAAATATACCTAGTAACCTATAGGTACATATTGTGTGAACTTACTTGGGTCCCGTATTAGCTGTACTCCGATGACCAATCGTCTGTATTCGCTTTTCGATAAGTTTGTAACACATTTGTGGGCAACCTGTGATAGAGCTAAATCTGCCATCACTTGCTTCACTTTGGACTGCTTTAGGTATCCGGAAATCTAGAAATATAATGCAAGTTTACATAAGAAGTCTGTTATAGAAAAATATTTATAATTTACTGGTATGTAGGTAGGTAAGTATCTGGTCATAGAATAAAAAAGAAAAAAATAAGATTGTTTGAAAAACGACAAAAACCGACCGGTTTTAATAGTTTCAATGAACAGATTATAAATATGAGAGTCGGTGGTGGTTTTAAATATATAATATAAGTCTTATAATATTGGTATTGATAGGTACCTTAGTAAGAGACATGGCTAAGGTCTGATGCACAGAGAGTCCCGGCAGCAGTCTAGTGGAGTGCCGCACTAACGCACAGGTGCTGTTGAACTGATCCTTTTGTAGAGGAACTCCTTCCAGCAGGATGTGACCT
This sequence comes from Cabera pusaria, assembly GCA_954871355.1. NCBI lineage: Eukaryota > Metazoa > Arthropoda > Insecta > Lepidoptera > Geometridae > Cabera > Cabera pusaria. The sequence continues at coordinate 6,511,228 of OX940891.1, forward strand.
TGGGACGGGACTCGACGGGCGATCACGTCGAGTAGGGCGCGTTTGCCGCTACCTGATTGTAAAAGTTAATTTTTTATTCGGCCATCCCCATTCTAGAACTGGACAACCTGGGATACTCAGAGGCGTCACCGCTTTATGGCAGATGTACCATTTACACGTACACAGGGATTTGCTTATGTATATTCTGTATGTATAAGGCCGCTGATTGTACTGTAAATATAATTAATATTGTACGTAATTTAAAGATATTTAAGTGCAATAAAGCGTATTCTATCTATCTATCTATGTCAAACGCTTATGTAATACAACCATCTAATACCGTCGATCATATTCTCGCTTACCACCAGGCGAGATAGTTGTCAAACGCTAGCCTATGAGATATAAAAAAGTACTGTTGATGTATTTATATGCTTTAGGTATGAAACCACAGATCTAGAATTTCACTCCGTTATAAGTGAAGAACCTAGATCTGTGTACGAAACCCTAAAAAATATATTCATAGATAGAAACACTTTACCATTTATACACCTTATTTGAAACATACAGATTATAGGTACTCGTAATAGGTAATGTTACCTTTAGATCCCAAGATGGCGGTAACTTCCCCACTGTTCGTAGAGAAGGACACATCTTTGAGAATGATCCCGGTCTTCACTCCACCTGTCAGCCTTTGGAAAAAGCTGCCTGGTTCCACCTGTCACCAAACAAATAATCATGAATCATGTATACCTAACTAAAGTCCAAACTACAACATAATGTATGGCAGGGGTTATAACAGCATAAAGTTTATTTACATTTTAAAAATCCGATCATAAACAATGGAGTTATGACTGTACATACATACATACATACACACCCATACATAAAAACATAATATACACGAACAACATACAAACGTATAATCTTGTCTTCTAATATTTTATCACAGGATCATGTTGAAAATTCTACTTTTTTCATTAATGTACATCCTACTTATAAAACGTAATATGCGTAAAGTTCTTTTGTTATTTTTAACCGACTTCACAAAAAAGGAGGGGGTTCTCAATTCGTTGAATATTTTTAGTATGTTCACTGATTACTAGTAGACGCAAGAACCGATTTGAAAAAATCATTTCTTATATGTAAGGGTATACTTATACTTCACAGGTCCCATTTAAATTTAATCGAGGTGTTCAGTATCTCCAGAGATATGAAGATAAACATATGAAACTTAGTACTGATAATTAAGATAGTTTAAAAACTAAAACAACCGACTTCCATGCCCCGCGAGTCAATTTCAGTAGCAAGTTTGAGACGTTTATCGTCATATCTCTGGAGATACTTATCAGATCTCGGTGAAATTACAATGGGACCACCTAAGAAACGTGGGTAAGTTTCTTAGGTGGTCCCATTGTAATTTCATTGTAATTAACATGATACCGATAGCAAAAAGAATCATTCGAATCGGTTCAGAATTGACGGAGTAATCGCGTAACATACACAAAAAAAAAACATACAAACGAATTGAGAACCTCCTTTGTTTTTGGAAATCGGTTGAAAATTAGACTAGCGCAACGTTTGAAGTCGGTTCTTTTCGTTTGTTTCTTAAACGATCTTAAATTTATTAACCGTAGCACAAAATACCACTATGTATTTGTTGTAGGTAACTCCAACATATGAATTAACTCATAATCTCGAGATTCAAAGAATCAAGAATCAAAGCGTTTATTCAGTATGTAGGCAGTATTAATATACGCACATATACACGTCAAAATTATAAATAATAAAATAAATCATAACCTATTATCAAGTAAACATAGCAAAAGCAGAATTTTTACGCTTTGAATTTGAAAAAAAAAACAAAAGTAATTAACCATTCAGCTGTCATCCAATCGTTTACGTCAGAATATAAAAAATAAAATTAAAGTCGGTTAAAACCAACCATACATGTTAACTGTGTGTTTCAGTACTTCAGACAATTTTTTTATAAAAAAAAATAAAAAAAAGTGAAATAGTATATTAATAATCGTACCTAAATAACTTCAAGATACCCGTGTTATAGAAGTAAAAGAATTAATGTAAAATAATAAATTGCTTAAATGTCGACGAAATTTACAAAAACTGTTGGTTAGTTTTTGTAAAATTTTCTACCAAAATTCTTTAGTCAGTTCCCTTTCGAGGCTTACCGTACCATCTTCGACCGCATCATCACTTACCTACAGGTGAGATACCTAGTGGTCAAACGCTAGCAAAGATATTTTAAAAAAAAATCTTGGTCGAAAAGACATCAATGCGCCCTCAAAGAAGTTACGGATAATTGGTCATCCAAAAGACATCAACGGGTTGAAGTTATTCAAACTATCTTGGTGTACTTTTGTACACATTATTTTGGCGTACAAAATAATAATTATGTATTTTAAATGAAAATAACTGATAGTTAAGAATCTACCTAACTATGTAGTAGGTACTCATTAAAAGAAAATATAAATAAGTAGGTTAAGTATATAAATAGGCTTGAAAACTAAAAAAAACTACTTCAAACCTCCATATCTCTGGAGATACTCATCAAATCTCAATGAATTGTATGTATAATAGGATCACAGTGGATATGTATCCTACTCATGGAAAAATAATCATTCAAATTTGGCGGAGCGATCGCGTGATAAACATCTCAAAAACTACTGAACGGATTTTCATGATGTTTTCACTAATAGATTGAGTGATTAATGATATGGATTCATGAGAAAGGTTTACGCCTGGGATTTGTCAAGGTTTTGTGCGAATATTAAAAAAAAACAGACGAATGGAAAACCTCTTCCTTTTTAGAAGTCGGTTAAAAAAATAAATAGGTAATTAATTATAAGCAGGCATTTTCATATTTTGAGGGTATAAATGCATACAAAGATTTAATTTATCGTCGCAACCTCTAAATATGTCTAAAAGTTTTGTTTGCACTAACACTTAACAGTTACAACTATCATTGTTGAGATACAACTAAATTTAAACTCACCAATCCTGCATGTTTTACATCACCCAACTCTAGTGTAGGAGGCGAATAACCACCCCCCATCATTATAACATAAAATATTTATAATTTTATTGAGAAATCTTGAAAAAAGTTAACAAAAATACATCGCAAAGAAACACAGCCTCTACGTCGAATGAAAGTCGCAAACTGCTCGATTTGTGGTTAACTTCAATTGCTACGTCACAGAATGCGACGTTGCCAGATTTACTAGAACCTAACTTCAGATAGAAGGCTTTAGCTGGTTCTTTATGTAAGAAGTGATTGTTTAAATTTGAGCTTTAAGTGATCAGGAATAGAGTTTATATTTATATTCAGCTACCAATATGTTTTTGTTAAGGCGATGCGTATGTACACCTGTCAGATTAAAATTCGTTTACAAGGAATAGTAAGTATCATGAGAGGTATCAAGACTTATTAAAACTATGTATATGAATGTCTTGACGGCCATCCATAATAATTGCATCCCTGTGCATAATTTCAGCTAAATTGGTTAAGCCGTTTGACCGTGAAGAAGAAACAAACAAATATACAAACTGACTTTGGTGTTGATTTTTTCAATTAAGATAACAGGAACAGGTATACGCATAATTTTATTTTATGTATAAAGTAACTCATTCGAATAAGTAGTAATTTATAGTTTACCTAAGGCCGGGCGCATGACGGATGTATAGCCTCTCAACTTCTAGAATTACAAGTGTTTTTTGAAGTTTACTACATTTTCGCGTAGATTGTAGATAGTGTGTGGTGTTTTCTAAAACAGCAATTTGCTATGTACGCTCGCTTCGCTCGAGTTACTATTTATCAGAAGTCTCACGTCGACAAATTGTTGGCAACTACTTAAATTGCTTATTGTTATTTTTTAAGCTTTACGCTTTCTCTAAATAAAGGGCGATTTCTTAAAAAAAAAAGTTATGTCCTGGAGACAGATGATGCCTTACAAAAATATGATACGGGGGTTCATAGTCTGTACGGAAAAACGAGATAAGGTAGTCTTTTTTATTCGAAACTATACACAAGTACTTCTTTAAATAAATAAGTTAAAACGGTTTTCAGACTTTTTCTAAATTCAACCTTTAAATACGTAAAATAGGGTAGGCAACAGTCTGAAAATCAATATGGTTTTACGGGTTTTATGAAAAATAATCCCCACAACCCTTGATGACGCACTCATGCCATAACCTCAGGACGGGGACCGATTTGACTAATTCTTTTTTCGGAAATATATTTAAAGGAAAAGTATTAAATTAATGAAAGTAGTTTTTAACGCGGGGAATAGCTCGGAGTCAATAGAGATGCTTCGCCTTAAGAAGGAAAGCCTCATTTTTCCACATATTTTCTACGCACGGTTGCCACACACTCACCGTGAACCTCAAAAAGGCTAACAGTTTCATGCATCCCTTTCGCACTCGTTGCAAAACCTGCTATGAAAATGAGACGCCCACTCACATACTACCTGAATTATGTCCATACATTCCAATGATTCTTCATCTTGCTCATTCCTACGTAATAGTACCCAATTAGAAAGAGAGGGGTGAACATGCGCAGTGTCACTGACTCAGTTCAGTACGACTTTGCGCGGTCGTAAGGCTGGAGTTTCGAATCGAATCGAATACGAAAATTAACAAAAATTAACTTAGCTTCATAACGAACTTAAAATAATCGAAAAGAAAACTGAAAGTATTATTAAATTGATTGTTTTTGTAGTGTTTTGTGTATGTTTGTAGTGTTTTGTGTGCGGATGTGGTGATTTGGATATAAATTGTGTTTAACGTTACGAATCCCGTTGGCCGGTGTTTACGAGGTATGTTGGCACTGCACTATTATACTCGTTTTTTTACGTGTTGTACTTTTTCTACTGTCCCTATTTATAGATTGCGATCAAGTCACGATTCATAAAATCATTCGATTGTTTATATAAACCTAAGAAATAATTAATAGATTTTTTGAATTTACTGTTAAATTAATATTATAAAATACAGGTAAGTAAAACAGTAATCAAATGGTGAGGTTTCATATATATTTCAAGGTTTCATTTCATATATATTTAATATAATTTAAAGTAATAAAAATACGAAAGTATCTGGTATATATCACCAGGCGAGATAGTGGGCAAGCGCTAGGCAGTAAGATATAAAAAAAATTAAGCCCTTCTTTGGCTTGAAACGTTGATACAACCACTTAGTTTACTATATACAATTGATAAATCGTCAAATATTAATCCAATGCTATCTGAAGGTGAAGACTTCGAACTAATACCAGCAAAAAATATTATAGTTATTATAATAGATATTCCTACCTATATATTCGACCTAGGCCAACGTATCAGGGCCCCTAGACAAAATCCAATTTTCTGTTTCCATTCACGCTAACGCAAGTTCAAAATGTATGGGAATGACATCTATGTTGCGGAAAAATATATGTCATTCATTCCATACATTTTGAACTTGCGTTAGGGTGAATGGAAACAAAAAATTGGATTTTGTCTAGGGGCCCTGATCGGAGACGTTTTAAAGAAAGGTCAAGTCAAAAGTACCTATAATAACCGGCGAGCATGTATGAAGGCGCTCATGAAAGTGGAAGAAGCGAAAGACGTGTGTCAGGATCGTAGCATGTGGAAAGAAGTAGTCTATGCATGCAGAGACTACTTCTTTCCACGTGCTACGATGCTACGAACCCCAATGGGAAAAAGGCGTGATTTTATGTATGTAGGTATGTATTCCTGATGGTCAACTACAATTTTCACATTTTTACGTGCACACAGCCAATGGGGCCAGGAATATTGCGTTTTATTATATGTAATGCGTTAATTCGACATTTAAAACCACCCTCTGCTGATCTATTTATAATCTGTTCATTTCGACCATTCCGATGAGCAAAATCGGTTCATCCGTTTAGGCCCTGCGATATTATAGACAGACACACAGATACACACGTCTATCTATAACACCCCTTCTTTTGGCGTCGTAAAATAGCTTCAACTACATATAAGTATAATTTTTTGCAGTAATTAATCATTAATATTTATTTGCATTATATTATTTTGCATTATTAATCATTAATTTATTACTCTCTCTAAAACAGGATTTTCTAAATCGGTAAATAAATTACGGAGCGCTAAGGTAACAAACATAAAAAAATTCAGTCGTATTGGAAACCTCCTCCTTTTTTGTATTCGGTTGAAAATTGTCACAAACAGCTGGCTTCGTCAATAACAAATGAGTGCAATACCTACTACTAGGTACATAACGTCGTCTATGACTCATTCCACAAATGTATACATACAACATTTACCGTAAATTTGCAAATATTTTTAACCGCATTACTGTTTACTATCGTCACTTTCAATATCAAGTGAGGGAGAGCGGGGTGCAGTTTTCCATACTAATGTATTCCCCCGTTTCCTCCCTGGAAAATGCTTCTAGAGAAAAAAAAATCTACAAAAAATTAAGGTCTGGTGTAGGCTACGCCCCTATCATTTTCTTTTTTTGACCAACCAATTGCAAATAGAAATATGACCGTTAAAAAATCTCAAATAGGAGATTAGAAGGCTAATATTTCTTTTTGCAAATGGTTGGTCAAATAAGATCGTTTAAAAACTAAAAAAGAACCGACTTCAATGCCGCGCTATTCATTTTCAGTACCAATTTTGAGGTGTTTATCTCAATATATCTGGAGATACTTATCAGACCTAGATGAAATTACCATGGTACCACACTTGGGATATCTCCTTTCCAAAAAAATAATAATAATCAAAATCGGCTCATAAACGACGAAGTTATCCGAACAAACAAAAAAAAAATGTACTGTCGAATTGAGAAACCTCCTCCTTTTTTTGAAGTCGGTTAAAATAGAAGATGATAGGGGCGTAGCTACAGCAGTCTTAGGCTGAGTTGCAGCATCTTACTTTAACCGTAACTATAACTATAACCGGTGGTTTTGTTTATAGTTTGACTGATTTTTGACGTTTTTTGTAGTTAAAGTAAGATGGCGCAACTCAGCCTTAGATTATTTGTAGATACAAATTTTGCTCTAGAAGTATTTTCCAGGGAGGAAACGGGGGAATACATTTGTATGGAAAACTGCACTCCGCGTTCCCTCTTAAAGGACAAAAATTCTCCTTTATTCGTTTTCATAGATCCTACTTTTATATAACGTATAACGTATCGTAGGACGCCCTCAGACTATGTGGAGCGATAATGTTCGCAAGGTGGCTGGCAAGAGCTGGATGAGATTAGCCGAGGATCGTGCTCAGAGGCGAGCTATGATATTTTTTTTAAAACCTTTGGAATGTACAGCCGAACCCGTGTGTGCCAAGCATACTACCATCTTTAATCACATCCTCACTTACCAAAAGGTGTGGTAAAAAACCAAAAATGCAAACGCCTAGCCCAATAATTAAAGAACGTTTACCAAACGAAAAAAACCGACATCAAATAAAGCGCCAGAAATTTTCAGTACCTAGCTTGAGGTGTTTATCTACATATCTCTGGAGATACTCATCAGATCTTGATGATTATACAATGGGATCAAACGGGAAGTATCTTCACTCAAAAAAACAAAACAACGGGTTGAACTCCGGGAGCGCCGGCATTGAGCATTAAGAGCGTACGCGGGAAGCACTTTTCCATACAAACGTATTCCCCTATTTCCTCCCTGGAAATTTCGATTGGCCAATCAAAAAAAGCAAATGATAATACATATGATGCTACAGCAGGCCTTGATTTTTTGTAGAAACAAATTTGGCTCTCGAAGCATTTTCCAGGGAGGAAACAGGGGAATACTTTCGTATGGAAAACTGCACCCCCGCGTTCGCTCTTAACGTTGTTAATTAGGTCTACTCTCCCTCTGTCTTACGAATTTTTGGTCAGGTCACGTGTCCTGACGCGAGCTTAACATTTTTTACCCATCCCAAAAAATATCACAACGCCGCTAAAGAGGTAAAAAACTCCTGATAAGTTAGTAAATAACGGAGGTCTAAATTATAAACAAATCCTTCAAAAGAACCATGATGGTACTAATAAATGTGAAAATGCCAATCAAATTCTCCATTGTAACAATCCGAAACTTCTCTCACTATACCTTGTCACTTGACGCTCTTTCGCTAGTTCACATTACCATCGCATCCTCGGAATAATAATTAAGATAGTTTAAAAACTAAAACAACCGACTTCCATGCCCCGCGAGTCAATTTCAGTAGCAAGTTTGAGACGTTTATCGTCGTATCTCTGGAGATACGACCATAAACGGCGATACTTATCAGATCTCAATGAAATTACAATGGGACCTACCACCTCGGAAATGTACCCTACCGATTAAAAAAAGAACTATTCGAATTGGTTGACAATTGACGGAGCAATCGCGTAACATACATACAAAAAAAAAACAGAAAAAAAGAAAAGAACATACAGACGAATTGAGAACCTCCTTCTTTTTGGAAGTCGGTTGAAAAAGGAAAAGAACGAACGGAGTCACTTCGTCATTCTCTCAAGCTCTGATATGCTCCAGTCTACGATCTTTCGCTTATTTTTTGTTGCAAATCTAATTTACCTGTACTTATTTTAAACATTATAAAAAGAAACAATGGCCTGTGGTTATTGAACTCAGCTACTTGATATGAGTCAATGCCTTGAAGCATTCCTCGTCCTAATATTTGTGCGAGGTTTCAACTTTGCCCGTGGCTTGCTTTTGAATGACTGCTTATGGCGTGCTTATACTTAAGTATAGGGAGATACTTCATAGAATGATGCTTTATATGCTTTAAATATAATATCATGATTTTTAAACGTAACTTAGATAACTCAGCTAACACAAATGTTGATTGACAGAGCTTTGTAACAGAGATAAAATTGCCAAAATTGGTGTAGGTACGTAAACGAAATCGCGGGTATCGCCTAGTTTGTATATGAAATTAAAGCCGTATGTGTTATGGTGTAAGAGTTATCAAAAAAGTGGTTTGGTAAAAATGTGGATTGGATTAAAGTCGGGTTAAAGTCTGTCAGCCGTAACACAGAATACTTAAGCCGTAAAAAAATGTTGATGATTAATGTAATCCGATGCCAGATAAGCACGATTCTATCTTAGACCGCATCGTCAGTTATCATCGTTAATTAATAGTGGACAAGTGCTTGTTGATCCGGCTTAAAATTGATTTTTCGATGTAAAGATTCGTCAAAGAGACATTATAAAATTTTTAATCGGCTTCAAAAAAGGTTCCCAATTTGGCTGTATGTTTTTTTAATTTTATTTTCTTATTAAATGCTGTTACCTCAAACACCGCCATTTATTTACCGATTTGGAAAATATTTTTTTATTTAGAGGGTATACTTCCCGCTTGGTCCTATTAATTCATCGAGATCTGATGAGGATCTCCCAAGATATGCTACTGTAAATGACTGGCACCGCATTTGAAGCCGGTTTTTTTTCCTTTTTCAAAATATCTTAAATTATTATTTACTGATAAAGTTCTTATAACCTCATCAAGAGGCTTTTTTTACATAGAACTGGGTAGCACTTAACCACTATCTCACCTGATGCTAAGTGATGATGCGGTCGATTATAGAGTGCGCTTACCGAAAAGATACCTATTCATTCGCGATTTGAAGACCCTCATATTGTATTTAGCCGGGAACACAGACTCAGGCAGGGCATTCCATTCACTAGCGGATCGTATAATGAACAAAGATGCAAATCGCTTCGTTCGGGTAGATGGTATATCCACCATAAATCGGTGGCGTCTTTTAGTGTCTCTGGATATTCCACCTTCCCCATTTTACTATCAGACTAATAAAATGGGGAAGGTGAAATCAAATATTGCAGTTCCATTAATCTCTATAAAATTATCCAAAAATCAAATAGAGCACACTCTCCAAAATGTAACCGATAGACAACCGATTAACAAGCGATGCGGCGATGCGCAAGTCTCTGGATTCCCTTGTTTACATCCTACTAGCGATGTAGTTGACGTTTTTTCGTCAACGCAACTATACCGTTGAATTAACTTCCGTCAACTAGTCGATTAACTAGTTGAATTGATTAACTAGTTAATGCTTTAACCATAGTCCATTTCGCAGTGCTTGTATGAATTCAACCGGTATCGTAGTATTGGTTCATTCAATCGTTTAAATAATAATATTTTAATTTTTTCAGCAATAAATATATTTTGATTTTAAGTAGGTATGTTTTAGTTTTACATCATGACGTAAATTTCTAAGAAATTTAAATACGAAGTCATTGCATTTATATATATACATACATTATGTCCTGCTTTTTTTTGTAAAAATTACCTACGTAGTTGCAATTCCCTTTTCTACTATCGAATTTAGCCGTCTAACAACGAATGTTACCGTTCGAAATCAAGTTGACAGTTAATCGCGCCTCCGTTAGTTGACGTCAACTGATACGTTTCTCTATACTCTTGAATTTTGCCGTCTATGGATTCAACTAGTTGATCGGTAAACGATTAACGGTCGAAACGTTGACAGTCGATGGACGATTTTTTTTAACTAGTTCGTTTAATCAACGCCCATCTCTACATCCTACATTATCCTACTATTACATCCATCCAAGAAGAAGAAATAACCAATGAGTTTCTTCTTCTTGGTTCTCCTGTCAATACCTTCCAGTGTCTCCACCTGGTATTTGGTAGAACCATCCCAAAGATGAGAACAGTAGTCCATGCACGATCGGACTTGTGCTTGATAAAGATTGAGCAACTGTCCCGGTGTGAAGTATTGTCTCAACTTAGCCAAAATGCCAAGATTTTTTGAGACTCAATATAAGAGCCGAAATTAAGAGTCGGTGTTAATGAGATGCCAAGAAGCTCGTGATGGTTAGGTTACCTATCGGGACAGATACATCTTGGAAAGTAGGAGCCAGAAGAAATGGGCTCCGTTTGGCGGAGAAAAGACACGCCTGGGTTTTCGCTGCATTGAACTTAGTGTAGTAAATATTTGGTCTGTGATTCTTTCATATGGATAAGCTTGCAGTAACAACCTGCTGTTAATTTTGATAGCCAGTTGCAATTATTCATCATTATGTTGAGATTTTGTGCTAAACACGATCTATGCTATAGATAAAATTATTGCCACTTTGCAGAATTGGTAAATTTATTGCTGCCTTGTAGAATGAGAATACCAATATCTATATAAAATACCAATATCTATATTTATATATTACTGTCTCGTATTTAGATTCTTATATTAGGTTGTAAGAAAGAATATTGCTCAATTTGATATATATAGCAGTTATGTAATATTTTCTGATAATAATTTAAGATCGTTTAACTAAAAGAACTGACTTCAACCTTTTTGGAAGTCGGTTAAAAATTGGCTTTAGAGGAGTAGTCTTTCGATTTCATTCACATGTACACCGGAACGAAAATCTTCACGACACAGACACAGTGTATTAGCTATTGAAAAATCTATTGTGTCCAGATTTAAACTGTGAGATAGTTAAAAAAAGATTATTGTTAGTAATACTAAAGCTGACCTTGAATAAAAAATGTAGTTAACTAGATCTGTATTACTCCGCTCTGTTTGTTTTACAGCATAGGTATCAAAAGTTTTGTAAAACCCAATTAAATGTGGTTGGCCGGCAAACCTACCGTGACGGTTCTTACTTGCGACCTATTGCAGTTTAAATACTTTTAGAATGCTGATTTAGCTAAATTAATACATTTTACTGTAAGTAAAGCCGGCTTTTCACTGTGGGATATAATATAATATATATTACATCTTGAGATATAGAATGTTATCGCTCGTCATACCAGGCGAGGTAGTGGTCAAAGGCTAGCCTGCCGGAACACTAAGGTTATGGCGTCAGATTTTCTCTTTGATGGTGGTAAGCTACTTTTTGTTAGAAGGCCAGGAGGAGGCCAAGGAGGAACATCGATATAATATGCTCCAACAATCTTTAAACGAACACCCGTTATAGGATTTGAACTACCGACCTCTCGCTTAGAAGTTAACCCATCTATCCTTTACACCAACGAGGCTCTTAAAAAGTAACATACAATAGGCTAGTTTACTAAAAAAAAATTTTTTTAGACCTTCATTTACATTATTATCAAAAAATATTGGATACGTATTTTTTATTTTTTTCAATTAAACAACAAGTAACAAAATCAAAATTTTGAATAAACACCTACGACAATATCCTTTAGAAAATTAACGTCATAACATCTGTCTAAGAACCACCACTGATTAATTACGAACCGTTTAAAGACAAAATCGAACTATTTTGAGAAAAATGGCAACATGGATTAGCACAAACAAATCTTTACTACAGCGCCCCCTGGTGAGTTGACACCGTAACACCTATTTAAGAACATGCACTAATCAAACACGAACCCATAACTGAAAACTGCATCAAAATCGGACTAGTCCGATTTTGATGTTTTTCTTCAAAACGCCTAGGCGTTTTGAAGAAAAATGGCAACATCAATTTGCACCAACAAATGATTACTGCAGCGCCTCCTGGTGAGTTGCATCTGCATCAAAATCGGACTAGTAGTTTTGGAGAAAAATGGCAACATGGATTTGCACACACAAACAAACAAACAAACAAACATCCTCTCACCCCAAACGCATATACAGTCTCCGTTCCGTCGTGAGTAAAAAATGACGAAGATATAGAGCGTTGAAATTCCACGTGACATTACAAACCGTACTACTTTCTAGCGGTTAGTGACGTCACGAGCCCCCACTCCCGAACTTTGACGCTCTTTATCTTTGTCAATTTCTATTGATTTGTAAACTAAAAAAATACGTGTCCAATATCTTATGATAATCTCACTGACGGACTAGTTAGAATTACTATTTTTCGACCCAGGCAACATACCTATTGTATACGTCTTCAATATCATGCCGTAGTTCTACTCATCGAGTTATGTCCGACCACCTAGAATACATAATGACACAAGCTGTCATACAATTTGCTCCGGTCCCACTACCCGCTGATCTAGCAACAATAGGGGTGTCTGTAAACTTGTGTCAAACACTCGCTGCTGGGGGGGATATAGAAGTGGAAAAGAGATGCATATATAGTGCTCTCTGTCACACCTGCTGGTATTATGGAAGGTAATAGTGATGTCCACTATCTTATCGATATTAAAACGATAAAGCATTCACAAAAAAATCTAAATTGAGACAATGATATTTATTTATAGTAGCGTAGTACAATTGTGATCTAAAACCTACGAATAAATTGTTATAAAGCTATGGGCGTCTGGCATCTCACTGGTTTGAAAAAAGAGCGGCCCAAATGAACCCGACCAAAATTCACTGCTTTTAAGAAAATACTTGAATTTCACCTGTAAATGACTCCATAGACAGTTTCATAAAATAGTATTGACGATATTAAGGTACTTATTAGACTTAGCACAGCTTAAGTTCATTGATAAAACTTCGAACTGGAGGTGAACCTTGCTAGTCGATCTGAATACCTATAACTTCTAGCACTTTTACTAAGCACTAGTTACAAAACACATTTCCACAGAACTCTTCTAAAGTTCAGTACTTTTAATTAAAGAGCAATAGCAGTCAAAAATCAAGAATGGATGTGATTCCAGTACCATAAAACCTAGGTAACCTATTTTTTATATCATATTGGCTAGCGTTTGACCAGTAGCTCACCTGTTGGTGAGTGATGATGCGGTCGAAGGTGGTAGCACGTTAGGCCTAAAATAGGAACTGGCTCTCAAGGATAGCTGCCGGAACACATTATAAGTTTGACGACAGATTTTCTAACTTGAGAGTGGTAGCTGGCCAGGCAGACACTAGCTGTAGATGTTTAAAGTGTTTGTGTGTGTGTGTGTGTGTGTGTGTGTTCTGGAGGATTCTGCCGTTCCATACTTAGGACAAATACGTGTTAATCATTTTAGTCGGGTTATATATTTATAGCTATTTCATTCGCTTATCCTAATGTCTTGTCTATTTACTCGTAATATTCCATCTACGATTTGACACAAAGGCTAAACTTTAGTTTACCTACCATCGAGTTGGAGGTCCTACCTTGTAAATACAGGGATTATTATACACTTTCAAGTATAAATATTGCACGTACAAGCTTGAATGGCAAACTACTTTCAACGCCGATCTCTCCAATATTACGATGCTATTAAGTTGGTGATGTCAGTGTGATGACCCTACAACCCACCTACCTGAGTTATTGCATTACGTCAATCATATACATAAACACCGTGTTCTACGATTTGCTGAGCGTCTTTGCAACTGTTGATACATAATGTGCCCGATTAGTTTGTGTAATACTAAAATATATGCCGGCAATATTTTTAGCTATCAAGTGACAAGACCAATTGAAAGAAAACTTTTAATATTATTATTACTCTCAGACGTCATTAGAAAGAACTCCGTGGTTTTTAATTATGTCAATGTCAGTTTAGGATTTCGCGAACCTCGTAGTCCACTAGCGCCCCTAATGGTAAATTTATACGCGATATTTTCATTCGACATTGTCGTCAATGGCCATCTGAAAAAGTAGCAGGGTGATTATTTCATATGCCAACCATTAAATGTTGTTAAATCTTTGTTATATAATAAACAATCTTTTTTTATATCTTATAGGCTAGCGTTTGACCACTATCTCACCTGCTGGTAAATGATGATACGGTCGAAGATGTTATGCACGCTAGGCCTAGAATGGGAACTGGCTCTCAAGCATGGGATCCCTTTGTTTCGCATAATTTTTTATTCCTAATTTACTTAGGCATAACGGGTTACGCATAATTTCAAATGGCATAATAGTACTATCGCATAATTTCTTTTGAAATATTGTATAAACAAGCATAACTTTCAAGTAGGCTTTATTGTTTCGGCCTAATTTTGATTCGCATAAAGTTATAGGGCATAATTTTTATTGGCCTAATAGTTTTAGACATAATAAATGAAGTCATAATTGAATGTATACACATATTTTATGCAGAATTATTCCAATTTAAATAAACAAAGCTTACTTAATTACACATTTATTAATTTCTAAAAAAGAAACGACTATAGTATTATAAAAGTACATAATAAAAATAAATTTAACACTTCCTAAGTCAGAATTAAGGTAAGTCATGTTTAGTTAAGAGTTGTTTGGCTCAAAAAAAAAGTTCGTGGTTCCAAGTTTTTAAATCAATATTTATTAATATATGAACTTCAAGTCCGTAGCCAAATTAAATTTATTAAATAAAGTAGGTCATATTAAGTTATTAATACCAACAAAATGTTTGGTACTAGACTGGGACAGTAGGTTCAAGTTCGGCGGGGGTTCAAAAATAATAAAAAAAAACCCTACGCCGCGATTATTTTTATTTTAAAACTGAATGTTATTTGACCTAACGCAAACATTAAATTAACATAACTTACCTTTTTTCGAAGTGCATCTATTTCATGGTTTTGGTTCTACATTTGATTAGATAACAGCTAATGATTATGTTCATAATTTGGTTAGGTAGTTAAGTTTTATAAGTCAATATTTACACTTATTATGCGCATCTTGGCGTGCTTAACACATCCAACAAACTTTTTATTAATTTTATGATATTTTTTCGTAAATCTACAAGCTGAGCCTCGTAACTTCGTCTGCGTTAACAAATACTATATGTCCTATCCCACTATATTAGGTATACCAGAGCAATATTTAAACAAAATCGGTCTAATAGCTAGATAAGTCGTGAAGATATAAAAATTTAAAAAAGTACTATTGAATAATTATACTATAATAATATGACAAAAAACATTATGCCTAAACAACTATGCCGAATTATAGTTATGCGTTTACTATTATTCTTTAGAATATTATGCCAACGCTTATGCAACAAATGCTTATGCTAACAGTAATTATGTCAAGAAAAATATGCCTTATTACTTTATGCCAAATTAATGTATGCTTAAATATACTAAGGAGAAACAACAATATGCTAAAGTATATTATGACAAAAAATGTTATTCGAAACAATAGGGTACCCTCAAGGATAGCTGCTGGAACACATTAGATGTTTGGCGACAGAATCCATAATTTATCTCCGTACCGACGAGATAAGAACTCGCGCCTCCTGATGCCCGGCGCTACAGTACAACTTAAACGTAAAGTGAAATACAAAAGAACTGTATTTACTACACAATAAGATATACATTGCATTGAGATAATTTGGTAGCGTCGCGAGGCGTCTACTCACAGCATGCAGATGCCTTTCCATACAGCGGTGGCAGAAGTGAGGTCCTCGACACCAGTACCCTTAGTACGAGGTCTCATCCTAAACGCTTTTGACTGATCTCACATTAGTTTTCGACTTTTTCTGGCTCCCTGATGGGTCTACATTTAGTGAAGTGTGAAAACCACTAGGGGCGCTGTACTGTTTTTAGGGTTCCGAACCTAAAGGGTACCAACGGAACCCTATTACTGAGACTCCGCTGTCCGTCTGTCTCTCTGTCTGTCTGTCTGTCTGTCCGTCTGTCACCAGGCTGTATCTCATGAACCGTGATAGTTAGATGGTTGAAATTTTCACAGATGATGTATTTCTGTTGCCGCTATAACAACAAATACTAAGAACAGAACAAAGTTAAAAATTAAAGGGTTTAAAACAAAAAACTTGTTTTATACTATACGATACGATACGAAATTAATTCACCTCGACGCAGCTAGAAGGCAGCACATGAAAAATTTACGCGCGCAAGCGTTTCATTTGTTGAATTTGTGGGCTTCGGTCGATTTATTTACTTTGTTAAGGTTTATTTGCGTAGATCTAGTGTACAGTAATGAATAATGTATCTTCAATGTTAGTACTTTAACAGCTTCAATCAGTAGAAAGTCGTACGAACACCCTCGGTCTTCCAGATATTTAATTGTATTAATTACCCTTGTGTTAATACTTATTTAGTTGGTGTTAGAAGTTCGTGGCGTTCGGACTTCGGAAATTCGGTACCCTCCGGTTGCGGGACAAAAGTCTGACTCGCACTTGGCCAGTTTTATTCATACAATTTTTTTTCGATATACGATAGAGAGTTTGGTATGAAAACTCGTACATAGGGTACAGTAGAGTTGTGGTCGT
Source organism: Cabera pusaria (assembly GCA_954871355.1). NCBI lineage: Eukaryota > Metazoa > Arthropoda > Insecta > Lepidoptera > Geometridae > Cabera > Cabera pusaria. The sequence continues at coordinate 6,528,288 of OX940891.1, forward strand.
CTCCGATTCTGCAACTAATTTATAAAATCTGGATTGAAATCTACGAAAGTAAATTTGATGGAGTTATTAATATGCATCGATTTGAAAGTAATTCCGTTTCGTTTTATTGATTGAAAGAGATTACAATAATCGGGTCTAGACCACTTTAAAGTTTAATGAACTGCAAGAGGTCGTTTACCTCGTCGCTGGTTTTTATTCGTGTTTTTGTTATGTTTATGAATAAATCTATGACAGCTTTTATGACTACATACCTTTTTTATTATAAAATCTCACGTTCATTTAAACGGAATTTACGAAACGTGACTTATGCGATGTCGATATACTGATCTTTATATCGACATCGCGTAAGTCACGTTAAATTCCCAATCTTAAATCGAAAAGTATATAGTTACCTGTATTTTGACATGAATCTAAGAGGTTTTAATGTAAGTTCACCTTGCCTTAAATATATAAGTGAATACAATCCATATCTTAATGTTATCTTAACCCTAACTAGTCGCGCCTGGTGGCTCTGCCTGCGTTCATTAATCCCTTTTTAGGGTTCCGTAGCCGAATGGCAAAAACTGGAACCCTTATAGATTCGTCATGTCTGTCTGTCTGTCGGTCCGTATGTCACAGCCATTTTATTCCGAAACTGTTAGGACTACAGAATTGAAACTTGGTAAGTGGATGTATTCTGTGAACCGCTTTCCGATTTTTATACAAATATAAAAAATATAAAAGTTAAAGGGGGGCATCCCATACATGGAACTGAAACAAAAAAAAATTTTTTCTTCAAACCTATACGTGTGGGGTGTTTATGGATAGGTCTTCAAAAATGAGATTTCAGAGATCATTTTTTCTCAAAGTCAATCATTTGAAAGATAGGCGCGTCTAAAGTGGTAAAATGTGTGTCTGCCCTGTGTGTGCAAATTATGTTCGAGGTGACTACGTCTCGTGGTGGTAGTGACAGAAATACATTTCTAGGTATAGTTACAATACATTACAATACATTTACAATTCATACATTCTCTTATGTTTCATATTCTTGCTTCATATTATCCAACCTCAATTATACTGTCAAAACATATGAGTAAACAGTCTGAAATAATGTTATGCCCACTAAACCTATACTTAATAAATTACTCACAGTCTGGGTATAATATGGACCGTGTGGACATGCCATTCCGCATAGTCTATCTCAGAAACTAAGTAGATATTAGGGTCAGACCAAAAACATTGCACCCTAACTAGACTTTGCATGGTAGAACATTGCAGTGAAGACAATTTTAAATTCACCCCACCTTTCTCTTTCTCGCTGACTGTTGCCGTAAGAACATTAGTTGTCAAACACTAAAATCAACGAGAACATAATTTAAGAACGTGTACAAAACTGACTTCGCATTAGGCATACTCATCAGCAGGGCTAGCATGGCAAGGGGACTATTTTGTCTTTCCACCTATCCGTGTTTTGTTTGGTGGAGAAGGCAAATTATAAGTAAAGTTTTTCGACTATTATAAACGCCCGCTGACTTTTAATCAATTCTTTTTTTAAACTTTTTCATACGTACCAAAATCAAAACTCGGGGTTAAACTTCACCAAGCGTTTAAATTGTTGTGTTGATCTCCTGTCAGTGGCGAAAAACCGTGAAATAATTTTATCTTTCCCCCGGGGATAAGGCCATGCTAGTCCTGCAGATCTGAATAAAATTACAAAGGGACAAAACTTAAAGCATACTCTCAAAAATAATTTTCTAAATCGGTTAATGTAAAGTTCTGACGCAACAAACATAAAGAAAAAAAAAACAGTCAAACCGAGTCGAGAAACACCTTTTTCACCTTTTTTACACTCCTTTTTGTGAAGTTTTGAGAAGTGTTAAAAAGAGCAAAAACATGATATAAGGTTATATTTTTAGTCTTCAAATTTTATTCTACATTCATTCATTCCCGCCTTTGTATATAACCTTCTTGGGTCAGACTATATAAGTACCTATAGCTATGAAACACAAATGATGTGGTCGTGCGTGTTTGACAAGTTATAAAGATAGCAACACTGCAACAACCTCATGGTATGTATGTCAAGCTACTTAAGATTATAGCATACCTACCTTAGAGCACAGTTTTCCGCGTGGGTATCACTGAAAGATCGCGTGATTGAGCTTTTAGCCAGTTTGAACTAAAAGCAAACTTTAACTAGAAATTATTACAATATAAAAATTGAAGGATTCATAGGTGGTAGGATGGTGGATGGTATACGCAAAGTGGTGGGCAGTGACTGGAAAAGAAGAGCCGAAGAGCGGGCTCAGTGACGCATCTTGGGAGAGGCCTACGTCCAGCAGTGGACTGACACCGACTGTATATGATGATGATAAGTGGTAGGAGCATATTATATCTATGTTCCGCCTGACTTGTTACCAAAAAGTACCATATCACCATCAAGGAGAAACTCTGCCGCCATAACCTTACGGTGTTCCGGCAGCGCACAGCCCTTGAGAGTCAGAGTATTCTAGGCCTAGCGTGGTCACCATCTTCAACCACATCATCGCTTACCACCAGGTTAGATAGTGGTTAAACGCTAGTCTATAAGATATTAAATAAAACTTGCTCTGACCATACAAACGTTATATCAGAACATTTTTTTAATTTGATTTTTATTATACCTTATAATATGTATTACTACTCTAATAACTGACAGTATAGTATTAGTAGTTACAGTGTAGTAATAATAGTTTATTTTAACTTAGACAGTATTAATCTAGATTCCTATTCTAGAACAAATTACTTTTCACACATTTTTACAGACCTTATAATACATATTGGTATAAAAAGCAATAAACAATCATTATAGTTTAACGTCTAGAAACATAAATTATACTTACTGTGTACTGTACTAAGATCGCGCCCGCAGATCGCAGGACGCCGCGGTGTGGCCGTACCTAAACGGAAAGCCATCATCATTGGAGCAAAATTTTAATAAAATCCAAACTGTGAATATTTTCAACGAAAAACATTTGAAAAAATATTAATTTACATTCACAAATTGTTGGTATCCATTCGTCTCAAATTGCCGCTTCAGAACGGATGTCGCAGGCTCGTTCATGATGATTCATTTTACCTCTTTCGTAGAAGTTAGATGTTAAAACTTCATTATACGACCGCCACGATCCCCGGGTCACGAAGTTCGCATAATTTTGCTTGTATTGATTATTGAAACGTGGACACGATTTTTGTACAATGGTTAGTATAGCTTAGTCCGGTTAGATGGCATTAGCATAAGGATTAGTTAGAATAAAAACGGCTGCTTATCTGTATTTAACAAATTCTTGCATTGCACGTTGATGGCAATATGATTTAAGCTAGTGTGAACAGCAACTGTTGTGTTGTGAGCAAAAAAGAAATACATATGCATAGTGGTAGGTAAGGCACTGCCTAATGTTCACCCTGGCCACATGAGTAAAGAAGGAATTTATTATATAATATCTACCACCCTCAAATTGCAAAATCTAGGTTACCAAACATTTAAGGCAGTGTTTTTCAACGTGTGGGTCGCGTTCCCTTGGGGGGTCGCAAAGCCTCTATAAGGGGTTCGGGGGGTCGCGAAGCCTTATTAAAAAAAAACAAAGTTTGAAAATATACTTTTATTAGGAAAATATTAACTAAAGAGCATTTGTAGGTGTAAATAAAAGGGAATGAGAGCGCATATAATATTTGTTTCTAAAGAAAAATATGTGATTTGTTTCCTGTAGGCCACACGTGAAGCCGCCAGCAGAAGCCAGTAATATAATAAAATACAGATTATAAACAGTGCAGGTAGGGGGTTGCGAATTTTTTTTTTTATACTAAGGGGGTCGCGATATGAAAAAGGGTGATAAACACTGTTCTAATGTTGTGTTTCAATAGCCTGTTTCCTTAAGCTTGCTACCAGCTTTGATCACACATGACTTAAAGCACACAAAGTGGAAACAAAGATTTTCACTAGATTGAAATGTGTGATTGATTTTGTCGAAAGATAAATACACCCATTTCGCTGTTAAATGGATTGCTAAAGTTTATGTGTAAAACAAGTTTGTGATACAAAGGAATAAAATCATTCATTGATTCATTCATTGCTCGTACTCGTAGTGTACTCGTACTCGTACCCGTGTTGTAAATAGGACCTACACCGTAATATCTAAAGAAATATTGGTTGGCATAACAATCTGCATAGGTTATGAAGGGTCTATATCATGAATAACGGAAAGCCATCATCAATGGAGCAACATTTAAAAAAAATCCAATAATTAATTACGTAATTATTCTAAGTATCACTTCTATGACTTGTCGCTTCCACCAGATAGTGGTCAACCGCTAGCCTATTCTACTTAATATTATAATGCGAAAGTAAGTCTGGGTGAATCTGATATTTTTCTCCACTTGCCACACATCAATATCCACGCGGCGAAGCTGCAGGGCTCAGCTAGTCAGACATATAAATAGTTTTAGATGGTACAAAACGACAAAACGACTTCACATGCTGCGATAGTCAAAGTAGCCAGTAGTCATAATCATGTCGTCGAGGTATACAAATTTGTTTATATTGTTTATCTCCATATCTCCGGAGATAATCATCAGATCTCGATAAAATTTAAATGGGACTAAACGGGAGGCATAATTTCCAAACAAAAAAAGAATTTTTCAAATCGGTTAAGATTTGACGGAGTTCTGAGGTAACAAACATTTAAAAAATACAGTCGAATTGAAAACCTTATTTTTTGTGAAGTCGGTTAAAAACATTGAAATCAAATGAAATGATGAAATAAAATGATTTATTGGCTTGTTGGTGATGTAGGTATTCCATTCATCGGTGTTACAATCTAAGACAAGCCGCTAGATCCGCTTCCTAAAGACTACAAGCACTTAGTAACAAGTAATAAAAATGGTATTTTAGTTTGATAAGCACAATTTCACAGCATCAGCTAGTAGATAAGCCACAATTCCACATGAGTTCTGGCCATGAGACGGCCTCCGTTACAAAATATTATGATCGGACAATGGTTGCACAAAAGCGATGGGCCATTCGATCGCCTTCGCGCTTATTGACAATTTACTGCCGCTGCAATGTTTCCTTGTACCGATATGATGGAATATTGTCGTTGGAAACTAAGGCCGTTTTACTATAGTAGAATGGGAGGATGTGGAACAAGGCGCTTAGTCTATACTTTATATTATAAATGCGATAGTATATCTATCTGTCTGTAATAAAACTTTGTCACCTGCGACGGCAACGCTTTACTTACTTCGATATACGACTACCTCGTTATACTCATCCAAATAAAAAAAGTAAAAAAAGGAATAGAGGAGCAAACAAGCATGCGGCCCACCTGATGGTAAGTGACTACCGGCGCCTATTGCAATACCAGAGGCAGTATTGGTGCGTTGCCTGCTCTTTTGAATTGATGGAATTGAATCTGAAGATTTTGAAAATCGGTCCACAATTGACAGGAAAATCGATGTACACATAAAAAAAAAACAGATAAACTGCGAAATTCCTCCTCTTTGAAGTCGCTAAAAAGGTGAGATCACAATTACTTCAGAAACTTTTTAAGTTGTTTAAACTGAAGTATTTTAACCCTTGTAATTACAAAGGTACTGTCTTTACAAATTAAACACATAATAAACATAACATTTAAGTACCTTCCCTTTATTTTAAGGCTGTAATTTTCATGCATAAAGTGATTCTAATAATTGTGTAGCAAAAAGTGTAGGTAAACAAGACCAATGAACTTGGCATCCATGGCCGTGGGATGATCGCATTATTGCGTCATTTTGAGAAGATGTTGTAGTTATTTTATTTTAATCTTAAGATGGATTAGCACTACTGAGATCTAGTACAGTACCTACTAAAAACAGGAGAAGGTCTTCAATTCAAACTGATCTGAATAAGATATGGAGTTAAACACCTCGAACTTGGTACTGAAAATGAATAGCGCAGCATTTAAAGTCGTTTTTTTAGCTTTTTAGGGTTCCGTAGTCTTGACAAGGAACCCTTATAGTTTCGTCATGTCCGTCTGTCTGTCTGTCTGTCTGTCCGAGGTTTTGCTAAGAGACCGTTAATACTAGAATGCTGTAATTTTGTAGGGGTATGTATATAAATTACGCCGACAAAGTTGGTGAAATAAAATTTTGAAAGATATTTTTTTTTTAGGTTAGCTCTCCTATATGAGAAGTGGGTATGATTTTTTTTTTCGTCGTCTATCCCACCGTGTGGGGTATCGTTGAATAGGTCTTTTAAAATGACTTAAGGGTTGCCAATACCATTTTTCGATTGAATGCTTCATTTACGAAATATTAAACTTTAAAGTGCATTTTTTTGTTCCAGTAGGGCGTCCCCCCCCCCCTCTAAAAGCTAAACTGCTAGCTTGAAAAATCTAGAAAAAATTGTGATAATTGTGCATTTCATGAACTTTAAAGGAAAATTATAGCGGTTAAGATAACTTTATGACTTCAGCAGTAATAGTCGTTGAACTTGGGTGTTGGAATAAGTACCTAATACAAAATCCTTAGAATAAATCCTTTAAAGTGACAAGACGAAGACGGTTGCTTGTAGTTGCTTGTTTTTAACGGATAAAGACTTGCATTGAATAACGGGCTACTACGGAACCCTACACTGCGCGTGGCCCGACACGCACTTGGCCGGTTATTTGTTATTAAATTATCATTCTTGTAACTTGATCGTAACAAAAACATTTTAAAATATATCGAACAAGCTGCCTACCCAAATTACTAATTCATATAAAGCTCTCTAAACGGAAGGGGTCCGAAACATCCGTCGCTGTCATTGTTAAACAGAACAAGTTTCACGCTCGATTTGTCCATTATAAAAAACATAAGCAGAACTATAGAATATTTAATAAGTTAGTGAAACTTGCTTTCGAACTATTTGACGGCTATTATGTGCATGTATCAAGTTTTTTTTTTTTTTTTTTTTTTTTATACGTTATAGGCTAGCGTTTGACCACTATCTCACCTGTTGGTAAGTGATGATGCGGTCGAAGATGGTAAGTTTTCTTTTAGTAAAGCTTTTTTTGCCTGATTACCTATGGCAAAGCTAAAAAGAATTTATGATAGACTCTAACATAACCTTTAGCATAATTTTTAGCTTTATCTAACGGTCTAACTTTTTGTCTAACAGGAGACAGTTAGACTAATAATCTATAATCATCATTATTATAAAATGCGAAAGTTTGTTTGTACCTTGTACCTTTTCTAGTCCAATGGCTTGAGAGATTTGGCTTAAACTTTGAACACGTATGTTTGTGATTTTGCTTTAATCTGTAACCCACTAAAAATATTCTCAATGTAAGTAGAATAGATTATAAAACAATCACGTGGTCACGAAATCATGGTGAATATCCCAGCAATCCGCATTAAACGTTTTGGTTCAACTATTATAATCCGAACCGCAAAGGAATGGAACACGTTGCCGGCTGACTTGTTTCCGAGTAGCTATAACTTGGGTCTCTTCAAGTCAAGAGTGAACAGGTATCTTCTAGGCAAGCGTGCTACACCCTCGATCACATTGTCACTTTTCACCAGGTGAGACAATTGTCAAATACTTACCAATCTAATAAAAAAAAAACTCTGCGTTAAGGTTGATTTATATCTACAGACATTGAGTGTGGCAGACACGTGCCGTGTCAGACAAAATGATATTCTTCCATACAGTAACTATTAACGTATTTATATCTATCGTAACACGGCCGTACAGACGCTTAAAGACACGTGTCGTGCCCGGCCAGTATTCTCGGAAAGAATATTTTGTCTGCGCGGTTCATGTCTGTACGTGTCTGTGGCTCCTAACTCCTTGCCGGGCAGTGTGAATAGAGTATCGGAACTGCGTACACGTGCTTTCTTATCCCGGCCGGTATCCGGGGTGTCTGTCACGGCACGTGTCTGCCACACTCAATGTCTGTAGATATAAATCAACCTTTACTCCTCCAAGCAATCTTATTAGAAACCGTATGTTAATGATCGGACGAACTAACAATATCAATTCTCATGATAAACCACAACGATAACTATGGGAAAACGGAACAAAACACCAAAAGCTATATATTGATATTCTAAAATGCAACCATGATACTAGTCCATCCATAACAGTAAGGCATTAAACGGATAAATTACTTCATCCATTGTTCTACAGACGGTTACAAATGACGTGAGAAACAGCCAAATAAATGGAGACAGGTATACGATGGACCCTGCCAATTGTGGGAATTATGTATATTGGACGCATTATCCCACCATGGACCCCATTTTTAACCGACTTCCAAAAAAGATGAGGTTCTCAATTCGTCTGTATGTTTTTTTTGTATGTTACGCGCTTACTCCGTCAATTGTGAATCGATTCGGATGATTCTTTTTTAATCGGTAGAATAAATTTCCGAGGTGGTCCCACTACTACTGAAACTGACTTACGCGGCATGGACGGTAGTCGGTTGTTGTAGTTTTTTAGGGTTCCGTACCCAAAGGGTAAAACGGGACCCTATTACTAAGACTCCGCTGTCCGTCTGTCTGTCTGTCTGTCTGTCTGTCTGTCTGTCTGTCTGTCTGTCTGTCTGTCTGTCTGTCTGTCTGTCTGTCTGTCTGTCTGTCTGTCTGTCTGTCTGTCTGTCTGTCTGTCTGTCTGTCTGTCTGTCTGTCTGTCTGTCACCAGGCTCATTAACCGTGATAGTTAGACAGTTGAAATTTTCACAGATAGTGTATTTCTGTTGCCGCTAGAACAACAAATACTAAAAACAAAATAAAGTTAAAAATTTAATCCCATACAAAAACGTGTTTTAAACGCCATCTATCTAATTAGTTTCGGCAAAATGACATAGATGGCGCTAGTAAAGGAGCCCCGTCTTTCTAGATCAAACCAAATATTCTTGGTAATATCAATTAATCAAATATATGAGATTGAAACTCTGTTATGTTTCGTAATGTACGGAACCCTCCCTAAGTGTGCGATAAGAGACGCGATGCTGACTCGCACTTGGCCGGTTTTATTAAACTTAATTATGACAGATGATTTTTAAGTAGTTGTCGTATCATACTTACTTGTTACTCACGAGCCATTATAAAAGTTTAACCATGCAATAACCGATACTTCCCCTTTCCCCTGGCTTATGTAGACTTTTAGCAAAGTAGCGGTATAAGTTTTAGTGATTACTCGCCTTCCCTTGTCCCTAGGAGGTCGAATCTGATGTCTACGTGTTCGTCTCGTGAAGGCAGAGAGACTGCGTAGTTTTATTGGTATAATTATGTACAAATTTTCCGGGAGAAAATAAAATTGTTTGATATGTATTTGTCATTAGCACAAAGAATAAGTTAGCTCTTTTTAACAGACTTAACAAAAAAGGAGGAGGTTTTTTTTATGTATGTTCACCGATTACTCGAAGATGCCTGAACCGATTTGGAAAATTCTTTTTTTTTGTTTGAAAGGGTACCCTTCCCAGATGGTCCCATTTCAATTTTAACGGCCCAGCCGTTTTTAATATATCAACATTTGTATTACGATGCATTTACTTATCTCGACGACATATGCTACTAACTACTGGCACTGATCATATAATAGTTACTGCGTCTACTGGCTACTTTGACTAGCGCGACGTTTGAAGTCAGTTCTCTTAGTTTTTTAAACGATCTTAGCGATGTTCCGTTCTTTTGATCCCTTGTCCTAGAGATAGGATGCTGCTTTCAACATACAAAATAGATTTACAACAATTAATATAATTTATCATCATTTAGCAACAGCACGAGCCTGTGCAAGAGTGCCGCCCGAACGGAACGGCCGCTATTGTTTATGTGTTATCTGTACCATCGAGTGTGGATTAGTGTCGAACCTAGTGCCGATTTGGGTCGGCTTTCGCTTTTACATCAGTTTTTGGGTAATTGGGCTGTTTTGTTTTTTGTTTTATTCTGATTACAGTTCTAAGTTTTGAAGTGTCGCAAAGATCGTGCTTGTGGTTGCTCTTTCAATACCCATTAAATCCAAGTCACTTAGTCAACAAAATTACACACTTTATTTACCTACACATTATTAACGTTATTTTACTAAGGAATCTGAGGGTATAAATTATTTTTAGAAAAAAATACAATGGATTGCACTCCAGGAGTGCCGACAAAAGTGAAAATTTGAACGCGTCATTTTTGAATATTTTGGAATGACACCTCGCGCAAGCGCCCTGCGCTCCGTCTTAAGAATTGTCGATCAGGACACGTGACCTCACACGAGTTTAACATTTTTTACCCATCCCAAGAAAAGTGCACAACGCCGCTAAAGAAGTTTTCATTTCAAAAATATATAATAGAGAATTAGGAAGTTAAACTTCCTTCATCTTCGACCACAACATCGCTTACCACCAGGTGAAATAGTGGTCAAAAGCTAGTCTGTAAAGATATAAAAAAATTAAATGTAAGAGCAAGGTACATTTTATCTCAAAACAAACAGTTATCATAAATTGTCTTATAAACCTCTTTTGTCATTTTGTCTCACGCCACATTTTGCCGGCGGCGCGGCCAGTTTCGCAAAAAATGCGGGTAACTGTAAATTTGAACGGTATTAACTAACCAATGAGATGCTCTGCAATTAGTGCCAGTTTGGGGCTAATTTAGGAATAATTCGATGTGCCGCCATGAAATTGTGATTATGGGGGATCGAAGTTCATTAGGCTTTTCTCACAGAATATGACCTGTGCGATGCTTTTCCTTAAATTACTTAATATTACCACAGAATAATGAATAGTACAAGATATTACCTATTATACCTTTGGAGTTTAACAAAAACCTACAACTAGCTATAGGGAGCTAGTTCACTCACGTGTTGGTAAGATTACTGAATAGTAATTATGCGATAAATATCTTTAAAATAAATTAATCTGTCCCGCAACGAGCGTGTGTGAGTGGGTTCCGTTTCGTGTAGTTCATGTAGTACACATAAACTACTTTGCATTACGGTCTACATTGTAGACCGTAAATGCAAATGCACGAAGGTAAATGCAGTTAGGGAGCTTTACTGCCTTACTCTTATTACACCTTCCTGATTAAGAAGGTAGGGACCCTGATTTAGTGTGGTGTAATACCCCTTTAAGAAGGTGAGTCCACGCGAGGTCAGTAGTAGAGGGTCTAACTCTAGAAGTTTAGCAATTACTTAGCAATAGGGAATGTGCATATTTTTTTAAAATATTTTTATTTCACTCATTACATCCATATAACATAATAAAAAAATTAAAATCCTGCTGGAATTAGTCTAATTATTTTTTAAATAAACATTTCAATATACAAATAAATTTGAGCAGTTTAAACGCCATCATTTCCCGGGCTCTTTGGTAATGCATTGTGACGTCACGCACTTACGTCAGACACACGCCGCTTGAAGCAAACTAGCTTTTTTTTCTTTAACTAAGACTCCGCGCGATTATTGTATTTAGCGAATGGCATGTTTTTATTAAATTATACAGTTTCTCTAATCTCGTACTTATTTTTATCTATATTAAATGGTTAGTAATATACATTTTTGCACAGTAATACGTGGCAAACACAATATTTGGAAATAAATACAATAAGACCACACCATACATTTATTTTTATGTTCCCGCGCTCAATGTTTCTATCACGTGGAGTAGTGCATAATGACGTCAACATTCGATTCGACCAATGGTGATCTGTTTTACACTAACTAACTTAAATTTCCCTCGCTTAAATTGCATTTTTAATTTATTAATTTAAGCAAATAAAATGGAATTAAATAAAAGAAAAGGTTTTACATATAACTCCAGGACAACAAAGAATCGAAAAAAAAAAAAATGTTTCCAATAAATCTGAGCTTCATGCATATTCCCTATTAGTCGTGTGTCGTAGTAGACGTGTTCTATACTGGAGACCACGGCTCGGTAAACGTAGTGTAGGGCGCCCTCCAGAAGGAGCGACGATATACGCAAGTTGGCTGGCAGCGAGTGGAAACAAAGAGCTGAAGATCGAGCTCAGTGGCGTGCCATAGGCTCAGCCTATGTCAAGCAGTGGACAGAGATAGGCTGATGATGATGATGATGAACTTTTACTTAATGTTTAAGCTAGAAGTAATAATATTTATCAACATTATATGTATATTAAAAGTTAGAGACTCGTGCAATCTCATGCCGTATCCAAGGCTGCTGTATCCGTAAAAAGGAACGAAGGAGAACAGTTACTACACTTTAAACTGATCTAGTTCTAAGATTATTTGCTCAGGAAATTGCTATACACTTATCGGTGATTCATAAACGCATTAAATGCGATGTTCCGGTGGATGTATTTATATTAACCGATCACTTTGCACATACTAAACGTTGCTACGTTGGTAGATTTTGTAGCTCTTTTCTCGATATGTTTAACTGACTTCCAAAAAGGAGGATCCTTGAACAAAGACCATGGTGGCCTTTTAAATAAATAAAACCTTAGTAAACCAAAGTAAGTCACACTAATTGTACATTGATGGCATACTAATAGTCCGTTAGATATGTTATTAAGTGATGTTTCCATCTTGACATTGTGTGAGGTCATGTACGCTTCTAAATGTGATAACAATTACAATGTGAATAGAATGCTTAATGAGTTTATCAATGGCAAATCAATAGTGTTACGGTACACAGCCACACCGCTGTGATCTGCGGTGGCAATCGCGTGTTCAATCCCTGTCTCAACGCTGGCTCATCGGCAGCTATCGTATATCGCAGCGGTGTGGCCGTACCTTTACTTCCGTTTGGTGTCTATGGCGTTTAACACAAACGTCGAACACGATAAAAATCCAAAAACATCGTTAACTTGACATTAAAGATACAAAAATAAAGGAAACCAAAGAAATGTGGCATACTGGATAGCTTTGCGAACAAATTGTTTTTTTCACATTTGTTAAAAACTTTTTTGTTAAAAGTCCGAAGACGCATACATTTAGTTATTTTTAAGTAGGAACTAAAGCACACCCTTAATATTTGTGAACGCTATTTCAGAAAATACCTTTTTCGCGTGATTAGTATATTTTTTAGGAAATTGTTTTAATTACGTTACAAAGTTATAAGTTTAATTAACTTTAAGTATAATGATTTATCTAGTGCATAAAAGAAGGTACCTAAGTTCCTACCTACTCTAAGTTTGTGTCACTTATAAATGATAGGTACATGGTCGGCTCCTCCTTAACTATGTATTAGTTTCGAACCGAAGCAACGAGGTTGTGATTTCACCTGTGCTGTCGTATTCCGTTTAATTGCTGTCTCGTCGATCGTTCCGCTGCGCTTTCTTCGTCGCAACAAGGTTAGATGCTCTCTCCGGTCTCACCTGCTCAATGAGCTTGCATCTACGCTTGGCTCTTGATGAACCGGCACGCGTCTTTCGAATTTAGAATGCCCTTGGCGCGAAACTCCACATCCGGTGTCAGAAATCAATAGACAAAGTATTTTTTTTCTTGAGAGCTAATTATGTTGTCTGTTTAGCTGTGATTATGATTTAGCCAAATAATAAATATTTTCAAGACTTTATTTATTTTCACTAACTATGTGTTATCAAATCTTAAAATATAAGTTAAATTTAATTCACTTCCCGGTGTTTGATGGAGCTGACATTTTGCAAACATATAAATCGGATAACGGAGACCAAATGGAGACAGGCGGTGATAAAATACTAAACGCTTGTTTTTTTATTTATCTTTCTGACAAAAAAAATCCTGTAGTCGGACGATAAATACAACTAGAATGAAATCTCCAATCAATTCATCAAATCAGGATTTAGATATGACGATATTCATTCTTATCTTATTTACAAGGGAAAGTAAATCTACTTATTTATATGCGAAAGCTTGTGCTCTTGAACCGGTTTGTCATTTGGGCTTGGCAATACCTACCTACATACAGTGAGTTGAAAACCTACATAGGTACAAGAAATTACACAAAAGTTGGGCTTATGTAATTGACTCATCTTTTACAAGTTGATGTCGTGCTATGACAAATAAGATAACTATAGTTTCTTTGTTTCATTAGGTAACTTAAAGGAACTTTATAAAGCCATATAATATAATATAATTGCTTGTTAATAATAATATCAGTTTTAGTACAGGTAGATTGTTGTTAAATCGGTCTGTCCGCTCTGCACTACTTGCTTACACCCTACCAGGGTCATATATGTTGTCAATCTTGCATTTCTTAGATCTTTAAGGAATAATAATTGTAAGTGTAACATATGATTGCAATAAACAAATGAGTATTGAGTATTGAACATGCACGATGCGTAAGTGCTTATAGCCATTGCAGTTTACATTTTGTTCTAGTCTTGCTTATCTTTAAGAAAACTTTTTTAGAGGATGTGGGAGCATATTATCGATGTTCCGCCTTACTTGCTACCAAAAAGTAACTTACCACCATCAAGGAGAAAATCTGCCGCCATAGCTTTACGGTGTCCCGGCGGCACACAGCTATAGAGAGTCAGAGTATTCTGGGACTAGCGTGATTACCATCTTTGACCACATCATCGCTTAGCACAAGGCAAGATAGTGGTCAAACGTTAGCCTATCAGATATACAAAAAAAAAAATGTATGTAGGTATAAAAAAATTTTGGGTTCAGCATTTTACACAAATCTATATCAAATTACTGGCCACTTTATGTAGATTTGTGAATAATTGCATTATGTCTTACAGATATGCATACAATCCTTGCATAAACAAAATTAATTTTGATTTCTTAACCCGTATTTTCATTATTACATAGTATATAATAAAGACGCTTCCTCCGTCTGTACGCTTTAATCTTCTAAGTACGCAACGGATTTTAGTGAGGTTTTCATCAATAGATAGAGTGATTCAAAAAGAAGTTTCATAACCAAGATTCAACGCGGGCAACGCAGCTAGTAGGTTATAAAACAGCAATTCATCCATATCTTTATACATCTTTGTCAAGAAAACCAACTTCCAACGGTCTTTTTCTTTACAAACAAAACTGTTAAAGAAAACGGCCTCTCAGCGGCCTGTGCTCCAAACTCACGGTTCTCAACGGGTGGTTACTAAAACTACCGTTTCACATCGGCACATAACAAACCTCTTTGCCTCTATAAAGGTACCGGCGTTGTGCAATATAAAGAACGGTGTCCAGTAACAGTTAACTTGTCAGTTAGGTGGTACTGTCACAAATCATGTGGTCGGGAAATTGTGGATTGTGTTGATACGGATGGATGAGGTAAGTGGTAGTCGTTAGTTATACTTAAATGTAGTCTGTACGACATCTTTTATTATATCTTATTTGCTAGCGTTTGATCATTCACCTAGTGGTAAGGGATGATGTGGTCGAAGATGGTGAACACGCTAGGCCTAGAATACCTGACTCTCAAGAGCTGTGTGCTGCCGGAACACGGTAAGGTTATGACGGCAGATTTTGTCCTTGTTTTTTTTTATATTGTAAAAGGTAACAGGACAAGCACGACGCTCGCCTGATGGTAAGCGATGACGTCTACCTATTACAGATACAGCGGCATGCAAAATTCTGGCAGTCCAGAATCTTGTATGCCGCTGCACTGCGCCTGTTACCTTGAGACATAAAGATGTTGAGTCTCACATGTCCTGTAATTTCACTGGACACCTTGCCATTTATACTGAAAAACATTCCTATTTCACGGCTGAAAATTAATTGGCAAAGTGGTGGTACTGCCCCAGGCGGACAAGCAGAAGTTCTACCACTACTTGATACTTTTAATACTTGATTTACTTGATGGTGGTTAGGTGCTGTTTGGTAGCAAGCCAGGTGGAACATCGATATAATATGCTGTACCTTTGGAAGAACACCCGTGTGGATGTGAACCGGTGACCTCTCGCTTAGAAGTCTAGCCATCTATCCATTACGCCAACGGGGCTCTCGTTGACGTTGATGAACATGTTTGATAAAGTAGGTATAGGCTTTGTAGTAATTTTATTATTGTTATATACCGGCTGTAATTCACGTACCTTTAGTCGAATTTTCTCGACCTAGGTTTCGAGCGAGTCAGTCGCTCTTCCTCGGGAGTGAGGTCACGCGGTGAGATCGCGATGATCAGTGAACATCGCGATCTCACCGCGTGACCTCACTCCCGAGGAAGAGCGACTGACTCGCTCGAAACCTAGGTCGAGAAAATTCGACTAAAGGTACGTGAATTACAGCCGGTATATAACAATAATAATGTTACAAATTCACGATAATTTTAAAATTTGTAGTAATTGCTAATTATTGGGTGAAAATTACTTTCTTACTGATATGTCGTACTTTTTATTTAGCCAAATATCCCTCATTATGCAACAGTTTCATAAACTACTAATAACATCTGCCTTATACATATTGTAAACATACGCACTCACGATACAAGATACAATATCAGTGACCAAACAGTAACGAAATGAAGAGAATATAACGCCAGTAATTTGACCCTCGGTTCACTAACCGTAAAGGTTTTACACGAACGATTAGGCAGACTTATGAATTAACTACGTACTGTATAAGCCATTAAAAAAAACGACGTACCTATTTATCTTGTGAAATAGTTTATTTATCGTGGAAATTGATCTGTAAAAAATCTGAAGACTGATAGTACCTATTAGAAGTGGTTTGGTAATTTGGGGCAGTGAGTATTTAGGCGAGTCGTTTGAATGATCCCTTTATTAATTAGCTAGGCCTAGTACTTTTTAGGGTTCCGTGCCCAAATGGTACCAAAGGAACCCTATTACTGAGACTTCACTGTCCGTCCGTCCGTCTGTCCGCATTTCACAGGGCTGTATCTCCTTTACCGTATTAAGTAGATACTTGAAATTTTCACGGAGTATGTACTACTATGGGGAATTTAAGAACACAAACTAAAAACGAGATAAAATTTACAATCTACTATAACAATCTTTGTCCTGACATACTGACTGACTGACTGACTGACTTAGAAATAACGCACAACCTAAACCGCTGGTCGTAGAGACTTGAAATTTGCAGGGTATATTTTTCTTAGTACGTAAGGTGTACTAAGAAAGGATTTGCCAGAATTCACCCCTTAAGGGGATGAAACGGGAGTTCAAAGTTTGTATGGAGAAACAAGATAAGTTTTTTTATTTCGAAACTTCACCTAAGTACTATAAATAAATTAGAAAATAAGTTTTTTAGGCTTTTTCAAAATGTTACCCTAGAGCACCTGAAGTGGGGTAGCAAAATCTGATTTTTCGATGATTATGAAAGTCAATATATGGCTTTTTGGGTTTTATAAATATAAATCTCTATTTCTTAGTCACGCAATAACTTGAAAAAGGGGGGAACGATTTGGCGAATTTTTTTTTGATGTGTTTTTATGATAGAAAAATGTTTACGAAAGAGTTAAGTTATTTTTAACGCGGGCGAAGCTGCGAGCCACTTCTAGTACTTAATATAACATCAAAAAATAAAAACTAATTTAAATTATAAATTGGAGGGGTTCGGTCCCCATACAAAAAACATATTTTCCGGCATATTTTGGAGGATTTCGGAACCCTACAAGTGTGCGAGTTCGACACGCACTTGGCCAGTTTATTTATTCTATCTTACTGTCTTCTACTTATTAAGGACTTAAGCTGCGTAGGGCGGGTAATATAACCACACTAACCTATATATACGTATATTAATACCTTATTTATTGGGTATTATATAGCTAGGAACAAAGAAACCTTTTATTGTTTTAAGGCCATTTATTATTTATATACAATAAAATTATTAAAACAATTACTGAAAATATTAAGGTTTATAGGTATTTCAAATCATCTAAAATGTAGATATATTACAAAGACACCATATATGCTTCATAAGCTAGTAAGTAAAAATTTCTAATCACCTGCCTAAGTTTATGAAAGGCAAATTTCATGTAACGATTACATTACAAGAATGTAACGCCTCATATCAAACGAAAGTTTCCGCACAAAAAAAGAAAGATAAATGTCCGAATCATGCAAATAAGTACGTTCGATCTGCGGTGATCGAGTGCAATGCAATTAATGCTTGTGCGAGTGCAATTACTTCGTGGTTGCCATAACAAATAATTCACCCCACGCAACGTTATAAAACCAGTTTCCGCAAGAATTACAAAACGTTTCCTAAAAGTCATTCATTTCCCATCGGTATGCCACTAACTGTAATTATCACGCTATCACAATAACAAATTGGATTTATGCAATAATCCCACGAGGTCGGCCATTCTACCATTACTGTTCTTGTAGTTGCCATTTTTTATTGGTTTTATTACGGCTCCACACGATTAATGTATTTAGCCAGTGTCAAGTTACAAACATTTTAAAGTTTTTATTTTACAGAAGTCGTTAAGTCAAGCCAAGTCACGTTCAAGTTGAGTTAAGTCACAGTTCTTGGTTGTTTAAAGGTGTGAATACTATGAAGACTTTCAGTGGAGTTTTGCAGTGAATTCAAAATTACATGGTTTTTAACATTGAGCCATTTATTTACGCTTGTACAAATAATATTGACTCTTAATGGTTAATTATCCACATTTATGATATTAACACGAGTCAGAACACAAGTTATATGCAAAACACTTAGATATCACACACATATTTTGTATCTGACTGTTTCTATATGGTCTGTGGTTCAACCGGAAATGAGCTTGATAAACGAATACTAAAATATTGCACATCTAATTTCCGAAATGTCGTAAAAGCTTCAAAGAACTTATTACAGCTTTAAAATATTCATTAAATACGAATTTACTATGAGCGTGCTTTCGAAATCTTACGAAGGCATAATATTAGAACTATTGGAATAACATTAGAAAAGATATTCAATCTTTCTCTTGCTTTCTCTTACAGAGATATAAATTTAATACTTACTTTTATGTATGTTGTATATTTTATGACAAGTAAGCAGGTAGATATTATTGTAAAGTGTGTGGTCATAAAATAGAATGAAATATAGATAGAAAATACTAGAAAAGAAAATACTAGCGTCATAAGCGTAGTTTGTACTATTATTTATTCTGTGACGCAGTATACCAACGCCAGTATTAACAAACAATACTATGGGCAGTGACTGGAAAAGAAGAGCCGAAGATCGGGCTCAGTGGCGCATCTTGGGAGAGGCCTACGTCCAGCAGTGGACTGACACCGGCTGATGATGATGATGATGACTATGAGATATCATACTCGCGAACGCATAGTATTATTCAAACTATAGTTCAGTCAACGAATGGCCTATATTATAGGATATATATAGGCCTATATATAGACCTTCTTATAGGCCCTATAAGAGCAGCTCTTGAGGGCCCGGGGGCGTAATGTGCGCTTCTCACAGTGGCCTTCCGGTGAAGGAAAACATCGCTAAGAAACCAAAAACCCCCGCATGGTGGTAGGACACTATCTAGTATCCGCCTGGCCAGCTACCACCCTCAAGTTAGAAAATCTGTCGCCAGATATCTAATGTGTTCCGGCAGCTATCCTTGAGAGCCAGTTCCCATTCTAGGCCTAGCGTGCTTACCATCTTCGATCACATCATCACTTACCAACAGATGAGATAGTGGTCAAAACGCTAGCCTATAAGATATAAAAAAAAAAGCTACCTAAGCGATTTTTTTCAGAAAACTGTTCATGGCGCTTAAGTTGTGAACATGACCAAAAGTCCTGACGTCTAGGTAGTAGTGATCCGGAGAAGGGAAGGGGGAAAATGTCCCAATTTAGAGGTTTCAACTTATAACTCGAAAACGGTGCGTCACAGGGGAAAATGTATCATCAATTAATGCAAATTAATAAAAATATCTAAAATGTATTAACAAATTTTAACAAATCTAAATAGTGATATTATAAATAAATATCCATTAGTAACACAAGATAACACAACTCAAGAAAAAATAATATGTATGACAAAATGTATGTAAGTTAGAAGAGGTCCCTGTTCATACAAAAGACATCGACGCGCGCTACTGCTCATAACACGGACCTCATAAATGTACATACTCTATAAATACTTACTAAATAAGTACTAACATAATAAATACCTACCAAGTAAATAACTTAATTATATTGTAATAAAGGACTTATCGCGCTAAAAACAGAATATTATTTACCTCGACGTTTCGATCATTTTGCATTGACCGTGGTCACGAGAAGACAGTGTCTTCTCGTATGTGTTTAGCGCGATAAGTCCCGTATTACAATATAATTATGTGTGTAAATCGCGAAAGTTTAAAAAAAAATAATAAGTAAATAACTTACGTCGCCTGTTACGGTGTTACCTTTCTAGTGTAGAAAATCGAACAGCCCACCCAAAACATCATTACTCGATTAGTCAATTAAAAGAATTGAGCCAGTGACACATTTGCCTTGACCGTTGTAACCTCATGAGAACCTGAGAGTACAATGAGTGATAGAGATCTGGGTTCACACGTACCATGTCAAGTGTAAGTACGTTCTAATCTGGCTGGCGAGTTTTGGGTAACAAGATAACGGTAACGTTTTGATGGGCTACTTGGGTACAGTTTCGGAACTTTACATTTAATCTGTGCTTATGAGCCGCTTCTTTTTCGGCGTTGAAATAAAATCTATTATTTAGAAGTTGTCTTGAGCGTTTTCGTGCATCGTCTCTTTTCCTTCGCTTTTAGCCGTGAAAAAAAGTCATGATGTATAAGTAGCTAAGATTAATTTTAGGTAGGGTAGGTTAGGATGCCTTTCAACCGGAGATTTGTGTTTAATGCTATTTTGCTCTGGACGCGTTTTATATCCACCAGTCATATTTATCGGTTCACGTAGCATGCATTGGTGGGAGCGGGTTTAACAAAGGTATGTTTTTATATGGAAGGATGCGTGCTATATAGTTTACATATTAGCATACATCTATTACATAGCTTAGCATCAGTGGAAACGGTCACATAGTTTCGTAGCTTAGCCTTCACATCCTCGCTGCATAGCACATCTTTGGTGGAAAAGCAAACTTTTAGGTGACAAGTCTCGTACTTGTTTGGAAGTGGTAACTGGTAGGAATCGGCAGTGAAACAAAGTAGTTGTTTTTGATCTTATCACCAAAAACGCAACAACAATGAAGCTGAAACATATGTCGATATTGACATCGCGTTTAATTCCTTTTTTTTAATTACTTAAGTAATACGTTTTCCAGGGGTTTTTTTCCTACAGACGCTAAACAGTTAAAATATAACATTCTGTTCTGTTTTTAAAAGCTGAATACACGACACATCTATACTCTATACTAATATTATAAAGAGAGAACATTTGTATTTTTGTATTTTTGTATGTTTGTAATGAGTAAGCTCAAAAACTACTGAACCGATTTAAAAAATTCTTTCACTTATACATAGAATGGACTTTCGGAATGAAAATAGGCTATATATTATCCCGTTTAAATCAAAGATACATTCGTGAAGACCTAATTTGCAACCTAAGTCGGCAAATAAACGGTCGAAAAAACACGTTTCTTACGAACGCTGCTTAATTGAAAATAGATAGAAGAATATTTTCTATGGGAGAGTTGTACAACTTAATAAGACCTATAAAAAAGTCCGCGACAGCATATGTCTATCTCTTAAGGTTGACTCACAGTAACCATTTTTATCTTAAAATTTTTGTTAAAAAATATTACATAACTTCCAAGGCTATTTTCAAGTATATATCCTTATCCAAATAAGTATATATCCTTATCCAAATAATTACGTTAATTAGCTTGGCCACATCTTATAGATTAAAATTGTCGTTTACAGTATATAATTCAAATGAAAACTCTAGAAGATATCACGAATTTCACAAACACGCATCGCAAAATTAATAAAATATTTGCAGTGAAACCACAGATTAGGTCATTGTTACTACGAAAATATTATTATAAGCTTAGCTATGCTGTAGATCCCCACCGATCACAATCAATTTGAAGTCAATATAGTATAATAATATGATTTATTGTATAAAATAATATTCATCTATATATATAATAATATAATATAATATTTTAAACCACCCCGACTGATCTATGTATAATAGCTTTTTCCAATGACTCTAAACACGACATTTAAAATCTGAGCTGTAAGTTGGTGAGGATTTGAGTATTCTGTAGAGTCCAGGAGGCTTCCATGTTCTTACAATATTTGAAGAAGAAGATTTTCGAATTGATCAGACCTATGAAAGTTGATTTCATAGCGCAATTAACTAGAAAAAAGCTCATAATTTTATAACGATTGAACGAATTTTCATGAATCAAAGCTAAGAAAACTCTCGATGAAGACATCTATCAAACAAAAAAAAACTATCAATAATAAAAACAAAATCGGTTCATCCGGTTAGGTGCTAAGATGCTACAGACAGACACACAGATAAACACGTTAAACGTATATTACCCCTACATTTTGCGTCGGGGAACGCCCGTAAGGTTACGGCGGCAGATGTACTCCTTGGTGGTAAGCTACTTTTTGGTAGATTTAATGATTCCACTACCACTGTACGAAAACTCATGATTCATGAATGCACATAAAACTTTCATTGGTATATATGGTATTTCATTTTATTGGTATATATAGCTAGGATTAGAACCAACGACCGTCGGGTCAGAATCAGGGTAACTATCCTTTACGCCAAAGGGCCATCCAATATCAATACGTAAGTATTATAAAACAAAGTTCATCACTGCGTCTGTCAGTCTGTTCGCAATAATCTCAATAGCTACTGAACGGATTATCATGCGGTTTTCACCAATAGCCAGAGTGTTTATGAGGAAGGTTTAGGTGCATAATTCGTTAAGGTTTTGTGTAAATTGGATGAAATATGACGATGGTCGTTAAATATGTTCATATTTTATATTCGATGCAACAAACTGATGCAAATTTTGTAGGCATATATGTTCTACCCGTGCGAAGCCGGGGCGGGCTGCAAGTCTTTTATAAGATCGTTTAAAAAGCTAAAAGAACCGACTTCAAGTGCCGTGCTATTAATTTTCAGTACCAAGTTTGAGGTGTTTATCTCTGAAAATATTATCAAATCTCGATGAAATTACTATGGTATCACTCTCGGGATATCTCCTTTCCAACGAAAAAATAAATATCAAAATCGGTTCATAAACGACGTAGTTATCCGCGAAAATCCTTAAAATATATATATATATATATACGGTTGAATTGAGAGCCTCCTCCTTTTTTGTGAAGTCGGTTAAAAAATAATCATTGGCTGAAAGCATCTAAAATGTCGTCATTGCTTAAAACGTTGCACCGCAGTGTGATTACTTAAACGCTATTATTGTAATCTTGACCCAAATTAACAGTCGTATTATTTTAATTAATAACTACGTGAAAAGTAACGCTTTGCTAACTCGCTAATGCTTTACCACTAACATTATACAATTTGAATAATTCATCTAAGAGCTGAAACACAACTTTTTTTTAGTTAACCCATAGTTTTAGCATGGCTCCACACTAGTGTATTTTGCCGGTATTGCTAAGTATAGCTGATCTTACCATTCGTTCTTTTAGGACTTTTTTATGATATAGGAAGTAAGCCAGCAAACGGCCTACCGGTGGGAAGTGGTCACTTTCGCCTATGAACACTTACAACATTACAAGTGTCACTCATGCGTTGCTGACCTGTCAAGACAAGATTATTTTAAATCTTTTTATTCATTCATAGATTAATATCTTACGAAGCTGTAGACGTAGAGCAGTAGCATCAAAGCTACAATGTAAGCTTAAAATAATTAAGATAGTTTAAAAACTAAAACAACCAACTTCCATGTCGCGCTAGTCAGTTTCAGTAGCAAGTTTGAGACGTTTATCGTCAAATATCTGGAGATACTTATCATATCTCAATGAAATGACAATGGGGCCATCATGAAAATGTGCACTACCAATAAAAAATATAATTATTCGAATCGGTTCACAATTGACGGAGTAATCGCGTAACATACATACAAAAAAAAAAGCGACATACAGACAAATTGAGAATCTCTTCCTTTTTGGAAGTCGGCTGATAAGAATGCTGTAGACCTTGTGATAGGCCCCTACTGATTGATAAATAGATATTAGGTTAATCAGAATTTATTGCTATTAATTAATTAGGTCGATTAATTTTGCAATATTTATCGATTATGTCTGTTTTGACTAATTAATTGGCTTTTTTGATTATTTGATTACCGACAAATTGTCGTCAAGAACTTACCTATATTTTTTTTATATTATATATATAAAAGAAAGTCGTGTTAGTTACACTATTTATAACTCAAGAACGGCTTTACCGATATGGCTGAAACTTGGTGAGGAGGTAGCTTAGAGCCAGGAGACGGACATAGGATACTATTTATTTTGGTGTTTTTTTTTTTTAAACTTTTTTTTGTGAATGTGTGCGTGTGTAGGGAAACAGCACAATGTTGAAAAACATGATATTTGCATTCTCACCAAAATTCCACTGAAAATCTTCAGTAAACACCTCATCTTTACTGAAGGTATGACTAAGACTAGACTTTTACTTGAAAACTGAGCTGAAATGTGACTCTGACCCATCTCTACGACCAAAATTGATAAAAACATGAAAAATTGTAATATTTGACACTGGCTAAATACACTAATCGTGTGGAGACATAATGAAACTAATAAAAATGTATGCTTACAAGCAATCGAGACAATAATAATCAATGCCTAATCAATTTTATATTTTGTCAGAATGTATGTAAATACAGAGATATGCAAGAATGTGATAGCCAAGTTATGAATCTCGTATGTATACAGTCTTATCCATAAGGCAAAACATATTAGACAGTTATTCATTAAGTAAGTACCTATACTTATTCAGAATTAAAATTAAATACTGGTGATTATACAAAAATATTAAACTCAATCGAACTAATTTCAAGTTAATAACTTATCTATAACAATAATAACATTGTTTCATTGCATCATGTCTTGCTGACACGCGGTTGAAGTACTTGATTGTTGTATTTTTATTCTATTTCTGTATTGCCACAACTTTATTATTTACTTGATAATTAAAGTGCCATAATATATTACTGAACTTAATATCTCTTTTGTATTCATTGTATCACGTTCATAAAAGCCTAAATTAAGTTAATCTAAAAGGTAACACGACAGTCGTAGTCTGTTAGGTGGTAAGAAGTTCGCCGGGCCAGCTAGTAGGATATAAGAATTGGCTGCACCAAATTTCGTTCTGCAACTTTGAAAACCATGCTAATTCATAATAAACTTACAAGCTATTAGCTAGTTAGTAGGAAAAAAAATATTTAAATATTGATTCAAACGTGTCGAAAATTTTGGAATTTTTAGAATTATATTGATATTGGGATACTTATAAACCTTATACAAGATACGCATTTGTTCACCTACTTCCAAAACAGAGGAAATCAAATCGTCTTTATGTATTTTTTGCTACTCTCACGGCATAAATTGTGATGTCACTTGTTTGGTTTTTAAACTGAAATATATTATATTTTCATCGTTCGCAATTCGCTTTGACTGATTAGTGATTACACAAAACCGAATGATTATATTGTTGACTAGTTGAACACATTCCACCCACAGAACATTATTCATCATTACTATCACATAATCGGACAACAATTTGTTCACGATCTGTAATGTGTATACGGTAAACGATCCAGTTTATCGAACATCTTGCAATTTAACGCTCTGAAAACTATTAAATTTATCTCGACGTCGCAATTTCTGTAACTTCCCTATTAACTTTTTCTGTTTTGTTAGATCATGTGTGTAGGTATGTAGAGCGATTAAACAAACTGTTTTATTTTTTAATTTTGTAGTGATGATAACTATGAGGCTTCGACTAAGGCAGGGCTAGTCATCATCATCATCATCAGCCGGTGTCAGTCCACTGCTAGACGTAGGCCTCTCCCAAGATGCGCCACTGAGCCCGATCTTCGGCTCTTCTTTTCCAGTCACTGCCCACAGCTTTGCGTATTTCGTCACTCCACCTGGTCACAGAACGTCCTACGCTACGTTTGCCGATTTGTGGTCTCCACTCTTAGACAAGTCTACCCCAACGGTTATCAGTCCTGCGGCAGATATGACCAGCCCACTGCCACTTTAGTTTGCTAATCCGTTGTGCTATGTCAATCACTTTAGTTCTCTGGTGAATTACTTCGTTCCGGATTCGATCCCGCAGAGAAATACCGAGCATAGCTCTCTCCATAGCTCGCTGAGCGACCTTAAATTGGTGGACCTCGAGGTCTCGTGGGTCGTGGAACTGTGAGTGTCCACGTCTCGGTTCTGTATGTCATCACAGGTAGGAAGCACTTATTAAAGACTTTAGTCTTTAGACACTGCGTTATAGGCGACGAGAAGACTCGACGGAGTTTTCCGAATGCTGCCCAGAATTCTTCTCTGGATTTCCTTTTCAAAGTTGTGTTAGGTAAACATACTGCGTAATAACTTTAAGATGATTTCCATCTAAGACAATCGGTTCCGGAAACCCCAAAATCTACTTAAATAAGTCGATGCATCATTTGGGAAAGAGAGTTATCAGATTCCTGTTTCAAAAGAGCCAATTGCTTCTGGTATTGCAGGCATTAATAGGCGGCGGAAACCACTTACCATCAGGTAGGCCGCATGCTTGTTTGCTGCTCAATATTTATAAAAAAACAATTATTATGTCCAAATACATTTCAAACATACTCGTAGGTAGTAGATAAGTTAGTAGGTACCCTTCTTGACGATGATTAGAAAAATCAGAACAAGTACCTATCGGTCGCCTATGAACGGATTATAAATTGAGTAACAGTAAAATGATTGATGATATAGGTGGCTTCATAAAAGTTAGTTGTCATTTGCAACGGTCTCAAGTCTCAACGGTATTCATTATTTATCATCTGTCTCAAAGTATTGCTGATTTGTTCGATTGTGAAATATATTGGCAAGAGGCCTACACTATTGATGAATGAGTATGAAGAAATGTTATAGTGAATTTGTTACCAATTTGCAAGACGATTTAGCAGAGAGCTTCAGGCGTAAGTTGGAGAGAAAGGACATGTAGACAATAAGACATAGACAAAGGGCGCGGATGAGGTGCAGACGTGGACTTTGATACAAAATATAACCTACCTAAGCCTCGCGATGCAAAACATATTGGTACGTTGAGAGGATGAGACGGAGACGCGTTTTTGTCCTAAGTTTAGTCTAGGTATAACTAGACTAGAAGCAGAGGTTATACAATAGCTAAAAGACTATCAACACAATATTGCGAAAACATAATGTTGCAAAAATAATGTATGACATATGCAACTTTAGGCGGATGTCAATACATAAGCCTAAAATAATTTCAGTTAAGAGCGACTGTCGCGGAAGTTTTAACATAGGTTATTAGCAAGCTAAAATTGCATTAGATAGGCAATTTCCATCATAACGGAGCGGAAAACTGACGCATTTTCGCATTTTTCAAATTAATTCGCAATTAAATCAATTGACCAACGAAAAGATAAGGATCTGAAGAAAGATTCGACCTGTATTCCTGTATCTACACTAATTGGCCCCAAATACCATGCCATGTATATAGATCTTACAACTTGTTTCTCTAAAGGTACGGACGTATAGTATTTGAATCGACTGGTTAACACCAAACGCGATCTACGGCGATCCGAAAACGATTGAAAATCAGATCGTGGACTCGCACACTGACGCAGGCACCGCGGTTTGGTCGTGCTTTAAGAGATCTAGTCGCTCAGTACCTACCATTACCATAGATGAATTAGTAAAAAAACGAAATAATGTATCTATGCCATTACTGCAAACCTCATTATTATTTCCTTATTCGTAATTTTATAACCTTTGTATTTATTGCGTGACTAATATTAGAGAATGCATTAAAAGCCATTATTATCATATTCGTTACCTTCTTGGCATTGCACTGTTTCAATTACCGTAAAACTGCGTATAAATTCTATCAGGAAACTTAACTCCAAGGCTTGTCATAGAATTTTAGTGATTAATAAGTAATGGGTTTTTGCTAATGTGTTATGATTGTTACAAATCGATAACATTGGTGTTAAGGCCACGATGCCGATATACTGTCCATTAGAACTTTACAATCTACGCATAAACTACAACGTATAGTACATATACATAAATGTACAAACAAACTGACATTAGAATGTATACTGTTAGTTCAAAACTAACAGTATACATTCTAATGTCAATTTGTTTGTACATTAATAAAGGTAGGTAATAACTATTGAGTGGAACTGGACTATGCTTTATAACCACCGACACAAAAAGAGGGGTGTTATAAGTTTGACCCTCCCAAACGGATCAACCGATTTTGATTTAGTATTGTTGTAATAGGTGACTGAATCGAACACTGTTTGAAATATTTGTGTAAGTATACAGATTACTCAAAAACCGTCAAACACTTGCCAACTTTGGAATTACCCACGCAATGATTCTTATATTTGAAGCTATGTTTGAATTTGATCCATTCTAAACTAGTTCTTAATAACATAACACACCAAAACACTTCTTAAAGATAAATAATTAACTAAATTTAGTAGCAAAGTTGATCATATATGCCTGCAACTCCGCCTAGCGTCATCTGTCTTTCTACAATAGTGGCATACAAAACCATTGTTTCCAAATCACTGATGTTCATACTACACAACAATTTCAATCTTATCTCATCGAGAACAAAGCCCCATTTCATTTGTCAAATTATTATTCTAACATGCGTGGAATTGCCATGTAGTTGTCAACTAGCTCGAAACTTTCACAAAAAAATAGGAAAATGGCGGATAAAATTAGCCCAATTCAAGAGGGCTTGGATGTTTATGTCTTTTTTTTGTTACAGATTTGAGTTAACTACGGACGTCGTAGGCATACGACTCGGTAAGTGATTCATCACGATTTATAAAAAATCCAACATTGTGTTCAAAGGTTATAAATTTCAATCAATTAAATTAATTTAGTTCCGCGATTGACATGATAAGAAATGAAAAAAAAAAACCTATACCTAACCTAACCTACCTAACCTAACCTAACCTACCTAACCTATTATACAATAGTAATTTCATCGAGATCGAATAAGTATCTCCAGATATGTCGATAAGCGTCTCAAATTTGCAACCGAAACTGACTCACGCGGCATGGAAGTCGGTTGTTTTAGTTTTTAAACTATCTTATACTTATCTATCGCGCTATGCACAGCTATAACTTCTAAAAAACGAAGGAAAGGAAGGAAAGGTCTATAATTACCGGATTCGATAACATCCAATAAGATGCTACTTACTGATCAAAAAATATTAACTGATAACTACTTACAAAAATAATCATCATCATTATCAGCCGGTATCAGTCCACTGCTGGACGTAGGCCTCCCCCAAGACACGCCACAGCCGAGAGCCCGATCTTCGGCTCTTTGTTTCCAGTCACTGCCCACCGCTTTGCGAATGTTGTCGCTCAATCTAGTCACAGGGCGTCCTACGCTACGTTTGCCGATTCACGGTCTCCACTCTATATCCAGTCTGTCCCATCGGTTATCAGTCCTACGGCTTATCCGCTGAGCTATGTCGACCACTTTAGTTCTCTGGCGAATTACTTCGTTCCGGATTCGGTCCCGCAGAGAAACACCGAGCATAGCTCTTTCCATAGCCCGCTGAGCGACCTTAAATTGGTGGACTAGTTGAACCGTGAGTGTCCACGTCTCGGCTCCGTATGTCATCACAGGTAGGACGCACTGATTAAAGACTTTTGTCTTTAGGCACTGTGGTATAGGCGACGAGAAGACTCGACGGAGTTTCCCAAATGCTGCCCAGCCCAGCTGAATTCTTCTCTGGATTTCCTACTCGAAGTTGTGTTTACCTTCTTGGAGCGTTTGCCCTAGGTAAACATACTGCGTGACAACTTCGACTGGGATTCCATCTATGGCAATCGGTTCCGAAACAACTAGCTCGTTGTACATGACTTTGGTTTTATCCAAATTCATCCGGAGATCGAAGCGACGAGAAGAATCAGCCAAGCCATTCAACATCCTTTGTAGGTCCTGCAGCGTCTCTGCCATAATGACTCTCGCTCTGTTATGTGCAAATCGTAAGTGAGAGATGTACTTGCCGTTAATGTTGATGATAATAACTTTTTTACAGGTAAAGTGTACTTAATGAGTAGACATTACTCAAACAAAGCGGAATTACATATTAAGTAAAGTAAGACATTACTCAGACAAAGCGGAATTACATATTAAGTAAAGTAAGACATTACTCAGACAAAGCGGAATTACATATTAAGTAAAGTAAGACATTACTCAGACAAAGCGGAATTACATATTAAGTAAAGTAAGACATTACTCAGACAAAGCGGAATTACATATTAAGTAAAAGTAAAACCTGAAATAAAGTAGGTAATTGCAAGTGAAGCTAAGCATGAAAAGTATAAAAATACAACCGGTACTTAAATCCGTTGTTGTCCTATTAGGATGAGCAATGGACCATAGCCCACGAGATGTTTTATAATGGCATTATAAAATAACGTAAGCGTACATCGCATACATGTGGATATAGGTTATTTTTCTAACCGACTTCCAAATAAGGACGTTTCTCAATTCGACCGTATATATTATATATATATTTTTTATATTTGTTCCTGGTCAACTTCGTCGTTTATGAACCGATTTTTATAATTTTTTTTGTTTGAACGGGGTACCATAGAAATTTCATCGAGATCTGATAAGTATCTCCAGAGATATGGAGATAAAAACATCCAACTAGGTAATGAAAATTAAAAGCGCGGCATTTGAAGTCGGTTGTTTTAGTTTTTAGGGTTCCGTAGCCGAATGGCAAAAAACGGAACCCTTATAGATTCGCCATGTCTGTCTGTCTGTCTGTCTGTCTGTCTGTCTGTCTGTCCGTCCGTATGTCACAGCCATTTTATTCCGAAACTATTAAGACTACAGAATTGAAACTTGGTAGGTAGATGTATTCTGTAAACCGCTTTCCGATTTTTATACAAAAATACAAAATATAAAAGTTTAAGGGGGGGCATCCCATACATGCAACTGGAACAAAAAAAAAATTTTTTCTTCAAACCTATACGTGTCTATAGATATGTCTTTAAAAATTACATTGAGGTTTCTAAAATCATTTTTTCTCAAAGTCAATGATTTAAAAGATAGGTGCGTCTAAAGTGGTAAAATGTGTCCCCCCCCCTCTAACTTCTAAAGTAAGGGAGTGAAAAATCTAGAAAAAATATATTCTGTAGATCTCAATAAAAACTTTCAACGAAAATTGGTTTGAACGAGATACAGTCAGCAGTTGTTGAGATAAAGCGACCGCAAGTATAACTTTGTTTTTCATACAAACACTATGAAAAACAAAGTTATTTTTGTAGTTGCGAAAAATCATAGTAATAGAATACTCTACTGTGTTACGGAACCCTACGAGTGCGAGTCCGACTTGCACTTGGCCATTTTATTTTTATGTATGTTCACCGATTACTCGAAGATGCCAGAACCGATTTGGAAAATTATTTTTTTTGTTTCAAAGGGTAGGTATATAGCTTTCAAGGTGATCCCATTTAAATTTTAACGAAATCGGTCGAGCGTTTTATAATATATCAACATTAGTACTACGATACCTCGATGACATATACTTACTGCTACTTTGACTAGCGCGACGTTTAAAGTCGGTTCTTTTAGTTTTTTAAACGACCTGTTTCGCGATCAGAAACAATTGAAACGTACTGAGATCGCGCACACAGAACGCAGGACGCCGCGGTGTGCGCGTACCTTTAATTTATATATAGCTACTTTTTAACCGACTTCCAAAAAAGGAGGTTTTCGAACGTATATTTTTTTATGTGTGTTCACGGATAACTTCCTTGTTTATGAACCGATTTTGATAATTATTTTTTTCTTGGAAAGAAGATATCTCAAAGGTGATACTATAGAAATTTCATCGAGATCTGATTAGTATCTCCAGAGATATAGAGATAAACACTTCAAAGTTGGTACTGAAAATTAATAGCGCGGCATTTGAAGTCGGTTCTTTTAGTTTTTTAAACGATCTTATATTATTTCATTCTGTTCGGGATTCCAGTTCGTAACAAAAATAGGCAATGCAAATTAAATGGAGTGCATTCACTGATGCGTCGTGTTGCATTAAGGAAGTTATTTATCTGCTATCTCTCTACATAGATAAGATTAATAGCGTTAAGTCTCGCCATCGAAGATTAGTGTTCATTTATTAACGGCTAGGTTATAAAAGCTTATGTAATTATGTTATTCCGCAGGTTACTACCTGAATTCACATCTGTATGTCTTACTCTCAAGGTAACAGTAACAAAGGCACAGTGAAGTGGCAGTGATTCTGGCTATCCAGAATTTTGCATGCCGCTGTATCTGTAATAGGTAGACGTTGTCGTCAACCATCTTGCAAGCGTCGTGCTTGTCCTGTTACCTTGTATCTTTAAGAAAAAACTTTGCCTAATTTTAGCCAATCCTGTCAAGCTGCAATCGTGAAAACGCTGCAAATAGACAGGAAGCGAAACAGAGTTACTTTCGAATATGTTAAGTTTTCTAAGAATTCTTGAATCGTTATTCTCTTCTCATAGCACAGTGAATTGCAGTTACATTATTTTTCCTCAGAATGTCCAATAAAGGTACGACCACCATTCGGTGTCAATAAAAACTGGATGACCCACTGCGGACCGTATTACCTCTGAAGGAATCTTGCGGCAATATCTGAATGAATCTCGATTTGGCAGCTGTCTCGATTTTATGTCGTAATACTTTATTTTTAACTCGATTACTATGCCGCCCAAACTCTCAACGAAAGTTATTGACAGTCGTAGCACGTGTTGGTCATTTGCTTTCTCGTTTCCGGATTCATGGCTTATTGGAGACGTTCAAAAGGTAGTGCTAGGTACTTAGGTAGTATTATACAATACAATACAATAACTCCTTATCTGCACACCAAGAAAATATAACAGATAGAAACAGACAGAAATTATAAGAATGAGTATAAATGGCGGTCTTATCGCTAAAAGCGATTTTTTTCCAGACAACCGGACAACCTATTATTATCTTTACTATGGTAAAAGTAAAAGTAGGCAAAACAGAAATATAATAATAATAATATAATACCTTTGAAGTCAATCTATTACTTACTGTACTTCTTTTTTGACCGGACTATTAATAGTAGGTGTAATACATTTCACATTTTTATTACATATATTCAGTAACATTCTCGGGTCACATTGACGGAGCCTAAGCCAACATCAAGAGGCCCTTTACAATTTAAGCGTATCTGTTGTTTGTGGATGGAAATATGAGAAACTATAAAAAGATAGGTACATTTTATCATGGCTATGAATATGTGCTGCTTGATGTCTGATTCTGGTCTATGGGATGAGGTACGGCACCCGCCAATCTTACATACATATATTTATTATTATTTCGAGATATGTTTTATAACTCACGCACGGGCCCGGCCATTTAACTGTATTGGGGCCAAAGCCATATGATATATGATTAATTGTATGTATACTATTCATTTATGAATGTTGTTGTGTATAAAATGGCATGTATAATTAAAATACAAGTATTACGAAATACATAAATAAGAGAAAAAAAGTAGAAATAAATCCTTAAATGTTATATTCATATTTAAATTACCAGACCACAAAAAACAGTTAAATAAATAAAATTAATTAAATAAAATAAGATCGAGGACTACATTGCACAACCTACTGAGGTCACTCCTGGGAACATGGCTGTTGCAGTAGTGCCGGATATATGCGCAGTTCAGTCGATCCGTGATCATCATAAGGACGATGTTGGACCTGCGCACTAGGGATGTACAGCATTTGTGCATGCTCGCGTGAGAGCTGGTGTGCACCTAAATAAGCCGGAAATTCGCTTACATACCCGAGGCAGGCGTCATTCACTCGCGTTTTTTTTCCTACCACTTCGCGTATCATCCACGATACAACCGACAGTCGTATTTTGAACGTTATCGACGTTGTAACTAGGTTTAATCTCGCATGTTTGCTGTGTGCAGAGAGTGCATGTTCTGTCCGTAGGACTATTATATTTTTGTGCCCGAGGCGCTGCAGAAGCGAGGCTTATCTTCAGTGATGTCAACTAAAAACATCTCGACGCAACTTATAGGTATAAAGGATAGAGACAGTAAAATCATCACAGATCGATATAGGTACGTACTTACTACTACGAAATACTTTACACGCGCTCAATAAGAAACAAGTCAATTATTGAAAAGAACAAAAACCCAACGGCGTGAAAAAATGAAAATGTATTTGTTTTTTTTAGCATTTCTCATTCCTTATTAAAAACATACAGAACTTACATATACTTATACATCGCGATCTCACCGCGTGACCTCAATCCCGAGGAAGAACGACTGACTCGCTCGAAACCTAGGTCGAGAAAATTCGACTAAAGGTACGTGAATTACAGCCGGTATATAACAATAATAATCTCCTTTTTATTTCCTTTATTTTGATACCCTACTCAATAGGTTTGGTAGGTAATGTTTTTTTATTAACATAGGTGCTACAATTTCGCGCCAAAATTTTGTTTCTTTATTCAAACACCTTTCAAGGACTCTTTGGTTTCTGTCAAAATCCATCCAGCCGTTCGGAAGATACGAGGTAATAAAGAAATGTACAAATATACATACACACAAGATACGCGCGAAAACCCTAACCCTTCCTAAGCAGTCGCGTGATAAAAAGAAACCTTAATGTTCACACTGGCCATAAATCAAACACACAAATGAGCAACCTACTTAAAACGATATTCCAAAAATGTCCCCGAATTGGAAAGTTTAACAAAATGATATAAAAATAAACACGCATACATAATTACCCAAAAACATTGTAAATATTGTAGCAAGTGGTAACGAGACCGCAGTTACCACAATTTTATCCGAAAGCGTGCCGATTGCAAACAGTCTGCTCGTAATGCTGTATCGACCTCCTTGTGATAACACAAATTCCTTATTAAACCAGGACAGTGACGTAATAGCTCAGTTATTTAATTTACTTTGGCCACAGAAAAAAAATAGTACAAGTACTTTGGCTTGAAAAAATAATGTAAGATATATTTTTGTTTAAAATTTAATCTGGCATATCTTAACTAAATTAAAATGGCGTAACTTTGAATAACTATTTCTCATTAAATTACTGCAAAATTTATATTATCGCTAAACCACCAAGGCCACATATAAAAGTGCTAAAGTGTATGTAAATTAATTTGTTGACTTTAACTTTCCTAACTTGAAGTGATTAAAGTAATTATTTCTTTAGGTATTGCACATTTATTTTAACAGTTTTATTATGGACATGAAGACAATTAAATGATGTGTTAATCACCTATTCAGCAATCTGCGAGAATCTTGCCCATTCAAAGTATTATAAAACATATTTTTGTACAATTTTAGAACATGAATCATTGAGTATTATGTATAAACAATGAGTTTTACAGTTCGGATAGACATTATTTCAGAACATACGATTAAAGCACCGTTGTGATATAAGTCTGTTTTAAGTATAGTATAGTAATATTACGTAGGTTTCTAAAACGAATTTCAGAGCTCATAGAAATTCTTCCGAGGTCTTCGGTATTTGTAGACATTCTTTTTGACTTTGTAATGCCTTTTACCAATCATAAATTTGTTGGAGTTGAAGTAGGTATTATTTTCAATGAATCATCTTCACCCAAAGCCTCCCCAGTAAGTAAACACTTATATTGATGGTTTATAGGCGAGTCAAGAGTGCTCGGCGTATGCCACCGGAAATACGCCGAGCACTCTTATCTTGAACAAAGTCTTGAAATAAAATAATGTAAGCTCGTTTAGAAAACGCATAAAACCGACTTCAAATTCCGCGGTACTCATTTTCAGTGGCAAGTTTGAGGTGTTCATCTCCATAGCTTTGTAGATACTCATCAAATCTCGATGAATTCACAAAAGAACCACCTCAGGAGTATGTACCTACTCTTTCTAATAAAAAAAATATTATGAAATTCGGCCCCAATTGACTCTAATTTACCAACATTACCCTTATTTATGCGCTGAATCGACCTTAATTTAAAGAGGCTGTTAATTTTTTCACTATAACGGTACCAATTTTGTTTTGATTGATTTTGTTACAATTATAAAACGAGATGTAGGCAATGTTTTTTTTTTTCGTAATTTTTTATTTATATGTTTCCAAACATCGATTTATAACACAAAATTAAAACATACAAATTTGGATTGTACGTCAATGTTTCCAAATATATAAAGTTAACTCCTTAATAACAAAAGTAATAATGTATTGTATCTGATCTACGTAAATAGGTTCTTTCAATAATGTTTGAAATAAAAATTGTATACAATTATCCAAATTCCACATCCACTCCATTTCCTGTGCGTTGGCCAAACTTCATGCAAATTGCAGGTCCAAATAATAATAAACTTAAAATTATTATATGGTATATCTCAACAATTTTCGCAATATTCAAAGGGAATTGAGATCAAGCACCCGTTCATTATCGACATTAAGGTCACAGGATACTTGCTGTATCATTTGAAGTAAATTGCTAACATATTTGTAGAGGAAACGTTCAAATTTTGCTCATTTGTTTGGTTGTTTAGAATTGAGTTTCCTTTCAAGGCATCCGGTTCCAACCGAACGACATTTTTGTACCGTGAGTTTTGCAATCGTGGGTGTAGTACTAGTAGGTATTGTATGTGTTAAGGTGGAAACGTGAGATGTAAACATATATTTGCAAACTTTTTTTGTAAGTTGGTTAGGTAAGTAGTTAGTTAAGCTGACTCAGCTTCTGAGCTCTTAAACAAAATTAACAAAAAATAGAATTTAAGATCTTTTATAAAATTAAAACAACCGACTTCAAACGTCGCGCTAGTCAAAGTAGCCAATACAAGCAGTAACTATTATATAATCTGTGCCAGTAGTAAGTAGCATGTCTTCCAGGTATATAAATGCATCGTAATACAAATGTTGATATATTTAAAACGGCTCAGCCGATTTCGTTAAAATTTAAATGGGACTACCTGAGAAGGGTACCCTTTAAAACAAAAAAAGAATTTTCCAAATCGGTTCAGGCACCTTCGTGTTAAATAACTAAATGCAGCGATAGATTTAGTGCGATTGCAAACACCTTTTTACCATTTATGAGATATGAATATCTTTGGCACACAATCTTGCCATTTACAACGATCTCAACTGATGAAATGTGACGATGCAATCAAAGATATAGCGACGAGCTCGCCAGGATTTTTTTATGACTAGAAGAAAAGACTTCTTTCCACTTCTCGTGAAACTGTAGACACACCGACCAGAAAGCATCTTGAAAAATATTACACCATTTTTACAGACATGTCGTGCACTTTTTAATACCTTAATACTTAGCTCATTATACGGCCTTCAAACACAACTCCCAGAATACGAAAAAATATAAGTTTGATGTCTTCCCATGCCATCACCATTAATCCAACGTACATTCATAGGGAAGTATTATCCGCTAATTAGGGTCTACATAGTTATTAACCACTTAGTTATGTATGATGTAACACAAGCGAAGGTTGTAGTAAGTCATTAGTGGGGAACCTCGACATTTATATTGCTGACTCATAAGCTGCGACTGTAGATAAGGTTTCGTTGAGTATATTTGGTGAAAATCACAATCAAGTCTCGGTTTGGTAAGGTTTTGTGTTCTTCTTGTATACAGGCTGTTTGGCACTATTATCTATTAAGGGTAATCGAGCCTATTATTATTTTTTTATTTTATGATATAAGGTAACAGGACAAGCACGACGCTCGCTTGATGGTAACCGATGACGTCTACCTATTACAGATACAGCAGCATGCAAAATTCGGGATAGCCAGAATTTTGCATGTCACTGCACTGTTACCTTGGGACATAAAGGTGTTGAGTTTCACATGCCCTGTAATTTCACTAGACACCTTGCCATTGTAACCGCAAAACATTCCTATTTCACGGCTGAAAATTAATGAATTGGAAAAGTGGTGGTATCGACCCAAGCGGACTAGCAGAAGTCCTACCATTACAAAGGTCAATATTTAAAGTGAACATTTGGAAGGACAAATAACGGGGCATTTTAGACTTTTAGCAGGCATTGTTTCAGCAGGCCACAGACAGACAGACTTACAGATGTACACGTAAAACTTATCACACCCCTCTTTTTGTGTCGGCAGTTAAAAATAGACGACAAATTTTGCTTCTCACTTACCACAAGCATGAATGTATAATACTAGATTATCATGTAGTAGAGGTGCGTAACAAGGCAATGACATTGGATGCCCATACCCGACTCTGGTTTCACTTGCTAGTCCCGTGGGACTTTCATACGCCTCGTCTTGGGTTGGGACCTACTTTATATTCTATACACATGGGACTTTAAGGTTTGTATTTATCAAGTCTCTATCATACTGTAGGTACAGATTGTTTTTTTTTTACGTGACATATTTAATTTATTTTATGAAACGTACAAACAGGTTGCTCGCTTGATGGTTAACGAATATATCGGTCAATAACAGATACAGTGGGTTGATAATTACCGATTGCGTTGTATATTTTCGTTGCTATAGGTGATAGTTGAGCTGAAAGTTATATATATATTATATGAAAGTTTAAAAGTAAAGTCACTGTGCAGATATAATTTTCTGTAGCTTTGAGTCTGTGCAAAAAGAGGACCGTCGTGGCTGTACGATAAACTAATATGGGAAGGAAATAAGGTACATACCTACCTAGTAGCATACGATAATGATAAGAGTAGGTACCTATCATGTATCAAACATTTTTAGTCGTACTAGTAATGACAGCAGTGTTATCAATGCAACAAAAACAGTAAATTAAACCGAACGACGACCGATGCGACCTCAATTTCTACGACGGTTCTCTTCTTTGCACAGACTCTATATCTCTAACATTTCTCAAGTTACGGTAACATAAGGAAATAAGTTATATTGCTTTTTAAAAGACACCTTTCCACCGTGAGAACTGGTGACAATGACATATTTATGAATACTAAGTATCATTTTGAGAATTGTAGCTTGTTAGAGAATTGGCTACAATTGCACTTGCGTGGTCTTCAGGCCTATAATTTATTTGTCATTTATTTTTAGCTCAGTAGCTCGTTTTCTAATGAGATTATCGGGGTAATGTTGGTAATTACAATTTTTCACGATGTTTTTCAATAGGTTGACTTTGTATATTATAAGGGGTCTTCAGATGTTTGTTGTTGTTAGTGAGAGCTTCTAAAGATTACCCTCAGACCTACCATCATACAGAACTAATTATCTAAAAATAACAACTACATAATTTGGTGATACAATCAGCGGTCTTATCGCATAAAGCAATCTCTTCCAGAAAACCTATTTGTGGATTATCATCAAATATATCCAATAATAGCCAGAAAATAGAATCACCTGTATATCACGGTGATAAAATATATCACTAATAACGCGTCTATTTCTTTTAATGTAATGTAATGGACACGCTAATCTCTTAACTATTAGAATGATACAACATAAAAACAAACAAAAAACTGCTGTTGACTTAATTTACAAACTGTAAATACGAATACACGTGCCCTTCTACATTAATATCATGTATTCTGTGAAGTTTGAACTTCAGATGCGACGACTATACACTCTAAAGATACTAAAGTATAGCATATTATCTTTTCAATGGTAATATGCTATATAGGCACTGGGAAAGAAGAAATTAAAAAAAAAAAATCTTTCTCTTTCTGTCTCTAGTACTTAACTGATTTGCTTATGCTGGTTGCCCACAACATCTGAACCTCATTTCCGATGCAACGTCTGAAGTAACTAAACAATACCACGCGCTTTTCCACAATCAAATCGTACTCGACACGTAGTAATAAAAACAAGTAAAACTCCGGTATCTCCCGACGTAATTTCTAAACGGTAAGAATGAAAACATTGTAACGGTTCTCACAACCTTTGTGCATGTTACGTGAGGCCACGGTCCAATGTTCCTAGGAAATGTTCACGTCATCGGAAAATTAAAGGGTTTCGCTTAACTACTAGCGGTTAATCTGTTCTTTGAGACCATTCTAATGAGACACGACAGATCTGCTGTAAGTTGGTGAGTAGAGTATTCTGGAAATTTCAGGAGATGCCTCTGCATCAGCTGTCAATGCTTACCATTTTCTTATTGAAGTACGAGTATAAGGATACCGTAATAGTAAATGGTAGACTTTGGGCTAGTTTTTATCGCTATCATTAGTTTCAATAATGATAACGTCATAATAATAAGCTCGTGTTTAAATAAGTTTTTACTCCTAACTTATTAATTTATTTTAATGTTTTTCAGGTATTATTATTATATTTTGTTACACACATTATATTTTTGTAAATTGGTAAACACAATCCAAAATTTCATCGTACCGACGGGACTTGAACCCGCACCCCCTGGATAACACGTCCAGGTGCTCTGCCAATTAAGCCACGGTCCGATCCATCGATACGACGTAATTATTATTATGGTATTAAAATTCCAAATAGACAAATTAGGCAATAAAAACAGCAAGTGTTTTTTTACAGGATTAATGAAATGAAAATTAAATTATAAATGCATTACATATTAGCAATTTCTAAAGGTCATACACACATAGTCATTAATGTTTAGACAGGGCTGACGTGCGTCATACACTGTCTAATAAAATAAACGCGCAAAATCTTCGTTAGGCTAAATTTAGCGAGCTGTAGTTGCACCCTTGCTTGCCACCGGATTTCATAAAGGCATTTTTGACCTGTTTCTTCCCGAAACATAAAATGATAGTAAATATTATTACGCATGGGAGCTAGGAATGCGAATGTTGACTATGGTAGAGGTCATTGTAGTAACAGGGCGAGCGTGCTCCGAGCGGCATCATTAAAACGGGATTTGATAACAAGAACAACTGTTCTTTTGAATGGTTCTACTCTCTTACCATTTCATTATTGCTTCTTTTATTTTAAAGCATATATTAATGATTTTATCTTTAATTTTTATTTGATTTGATTGATATTGGGTTTATTGCCTGAAATAAAGACTTATTATTATTATTATTATTATTATTATTATTAAGTAGCGTTGGAGAAATTTGCGAGCGTTTCGTTTAACGTTTCTATCTCAGAGTACAGAATATAACCGAGGGCGTCAACTCGTCTAAAAGTATAGCCGTTAAAACCACTCTTAAATAGTGTGGTTTCACGCGCTGGAGATTCGATTAGTCACTGTGTGAACTTCGTTGCGTAGGTGACGTTTTTAGGGTTTTGTGCCTCTAAAGGTAAAAAAAGGAACCCTTATAAGATCACTTTCTTGTCCGTCTGTCTGTTTATTTGAAGTATTCCTATGGCTGTGCAATACTCTCTTACTCTCTAAACAAAAAAATTAAGATCGTATACAAAACGAAAAATGATGACTTTGCAGTCATCATTTTTCGTGTCGTCATACCGCGGTAATAATTTTCAGTATCCATTTTTAAGTGTTTATCTTAACATCTTTGGAGATACTTTTGAGATCTCTAGAACAAACAAGACCAATAAACCTAAAACGGAAAACTCTCAAAAAATCCAAATTTGTTTACAAAAATAACGGAGTTCTGAGGTAACAAACATAAAAAATACAGTAGATACAGAATTGAGAACCTCTTTCTTTTTTAATGTCGGTTGAAAATAAAAGAATAAAGCCAAAACACTCGGCGATTTCCACAAGAACGCGTAGAAAATTACGAAACAGAACTTGGTGGAAACGTGACTTGGCCAGCACGCGTAAATCATTTCATCCATTCCTCAGTGCTGAACTGGTGGAGTAAAGGGTGACCAATCAGTTACACTTCTTGTATTGGACACGGTAACTTTCCATTTGTAGTAGTGCACTTTACATTTCTAGTGCAGTCGAATAATTTTCAAGCTGGATAAATAAGG
Organism: Cabera pusaria; assembly: GCA_954871355.1. Lineage (NCBI taxonomy): Eukaryota > Metazoa > Arthropoda > Insecta > Lepidoptera > Geometridae > Cabera > Cabera pusaria. Next base: position 6,570,206 of record OX940891.1, read on the forward strand.
GGATACATTCTAAATTTAAAATACTTAAATTCAAAATTTAAAACCATCCCCGACCGATCCATGTGATCCATAATCTGTTAATTGAGACTATTTCAATGAGCCCAAACTCGACATCTCTGCTGTAAGTTGGTGAGGAGTTGAGTATTCTGCAGATTCCAGGAGATGTTAGGATTGTAAGGTCAATGCTACCATGCTCTTATAATATCGTTGAAGTAAGAGGACACGAATTTCGAATTGATCTAAAGCTAAGAATACTCTCGATTTATACCTATCAAAAAAAATCTAAATAAAAATCGGTACATCCGTTTCAGCTCTAAAATGCCACAGACAGACACACACATACATAGATAAACATTACACAGATACACACTTCAAACTTATATCACCCCTTCTTTTCACGTCAGGGGTTAAAAATGAAATTTTATATTTTGTAGCCCTCGTATTTGAATAGCGCCTCTTGCAGCAAATACACACGCGATGCCCCCATTGCTTAAAACTTAGTCCTTATCAGTGTTGTGATTTAGAACGTGGGCCTAGCACCCACCGAGGAATCCAGTAGTGGGATGAAACTGGCTGTTGGTACTTAAAGACATAAAGCCCATGGTCACCCTGTAAGCCTTAGGGGCGTGTCGAAGCAGGCATGTGCGCTATTTATACCATGCAGCGGTCGTCGACCGGTCGATGGCCAGACAGACGGAGTTATCCTGTCAAGCTCCTTTGTTCACTGGCATTATGGATTTCTAGCAACAGCACCTATGAAAGATGCCTTATGTATACCTTATACAAGGTTACCTCGCTTTCTTGGATGTCTATACGTTCGTCAATGGGTATTGAATGCGATTTTTTGTCTCGTGGTGCATTCTTCATGTTATGTATGAGCCAAATCCCATTTCAGCAAGGCAGTATTTTGACAACATTAGTCACTCCCTTCATAGAATGCAGATCGGTATATAGCAGAATTTCTGACGTGATCAATACGCGTCAGATCTAATATGCTACAACAACTAATCAACTAAGACCTATCTGCTGCTGTCTTCGTATTCTAATAAAGGTTGTATTCTAATTAAGGTTGTCTGGAAGAGATCGCTTTAAGCAATAAGACCGCCTGTTGCCACATTGTTTTATTTACCATTTTTTACTTTTAATTTGTATGGTGTAATAAAGTGTTTATCTATCTATCTATCTATCTATCTATCTATCTATCTATCTATCTAATAACTTCAAAGTATTCTATCTGCCCTATCGTTAGACGCAGCTAGAATGCTCTATCTATGAGTGCACGGGATGATTGACGAGCATCTGTAAGGTAATTTTTACTTCTCTTTGTAATCTAATGCTTAATCATTTAAGATTGTTTAAAAAACTAAAAGAAACGACTTCAAACGTCGCGCTAGTCAAAGTAGCCAAACAGTAAGTAGCATGACATCGAGGTATGTAAATGCATCGTAATAAAAATGTTGATATATTAAAAAGCGATCGACCGATTTCGTTAAAATTTAAATGGGACCACTTGGAAAGGGACCATTTGAAACAAAAAAGAATTTTCCAAATCGGTTGAGCATCTTCGAGTAATCGGTGAACGAACATACATAAAAAAAGGATCTACGAAAAAATTGAGATTCTCCTCCTTTTTTGTGAAGTCGGTTAATAATTTTTTTTATATTAAAAGGTGGTATATTAATAAAGCATTTTTCTTCTTATAATAGTAAACACACTTGGCAATTAAAATAAAATGAGTCATCGGCTCAAATGACTGTGCGTGAGAAATACCTAAAGAACCACCAACTTGACCTATATCGAGTGAGTATGCCGTATAATCATGTAAATGCATTCACCAGTTCCGCACAACTGGGCATGCAGGCAAATGTCATGATAGACGTAGACGACAGTGAAAATTGCATGTTGTGTCACACATATTTTCTGAGGCAGTCATGCGGGTCAAATGACAGTCACTGCTTCTGACTGCTTCATTAGTGACGAAGGAAAATTGTACATTTTGCAACACTTTTGAAACACTTCTGAGTTGCTGGTTGTATGGTATAACTATGAGCTATGAGCTGGTAGTCTTATATAGTTACCGACGATTTCTGCCACTGCGGCAGAGAATCAGAATGAAATAAAGGGAGATGAAGGTAGACAGGTATAAAGCTGCATCTCCCTCTATTTCATTCTGATTCTCTGCCGCAGTCGTAAAAAGCGTCGGTCGGTCGTTCTTACACAACGAATATTGGTCGCACAGACATGGCTATATATATAGAGTAGACATATATAGAGTACTTCTAGTATAACCACAGAAATATGAATTATTTATTGTTACTATTTCTGTGAGTATAAAGAATGGAAGTTTCGCTATCTCCACGATGAAAAACATACGCCCAGTGAATTTGCCAAATCTCAGCATGATGTTTGATGAAGTGTTTTCAGAAGGCGAATACTCCTAAGTATGTTTTATATTAGACTCGGCGTGTGCTACTACGCTAAAAAACTAAATGTAACCTAATGTGCCTAATGCATTGTTTTAGTAGTCTAAAAACCATCTTTGCATGATTGTCCTTCTAATGAAACTGGTTTGGGGCACATCTGTGGGATGGTTTCAAAGTCTGTAACGGACATTAAGGAGATACACATTTTGTGTTGTACATTTATATATAAAGGTACGGACACACCGCGGCGTTCTGCGATCTGCGGGCGCGATCTCAGTACTTTTCAATTGTTTTTTGATCGCGTTTGGTGTGAACCAGTCGGTACAAATACTATTGCGCTATCTAATCGCCGCCTAGATCGCGCACGCATAGCGCTTCGGTGTGTCCGTACCTTAATATAAACAAGATAGTTTTGTAGATTAGTTAGGTACGTCATGTTTGCTTTGATGTGAGTAGAGAGATAACTCTGCAGCCTTGTGTATCTCTTCTTTCACTTTCAGGCAAGTTTAACATTCACTTATCACCAGATCGCTAAGCACAAGTCTTCCTGTTGCATTATTGGTGTACTTGCGTCGTAGGAAGCAATTCCAAAATGTCACATGCCCAAAACAGAACGTGACTAAAATTAGATGCTTGATGTGACACATCAGTAAAATCTAACCTAGACCATACTAAATCTAACAATAGACCGACAGACCAGATACTAATTCGTTACACAAATGGTTAGTGCTAATTTTTGTGTTTGGAGGACATACGTTACATAAACCTGCGCTTGGTGTTAACACAATAAAGAAATAGAATAATGTTTAGAACGTAAAATTTTATAGCATAGAATAGCGTTTTTGACCACTATCTCAAGTGTTGTCAAGAGACGGAGTAGTCGAGGATGGTAGCACGCTAAGTATAGAATGAGAACTGGCTCTCAAATACAGTTGTCGGAACACATTCGATTTTTGACGACAGATTTTTTATTTGAGGATGGTAGCTAGTCAGGCGGATACTAGACTGAATCAGAGCCCATAGAGTCCTACCACCATTCCTGGTATAAAAATCTACACTAACTATATAAGACTTGATTAGTGGATAAATAAATATTGTAAGAGCTTATAAAGTAAACGTAGAAATTTTAAACAGTGGTTTTCATCTGGCATGATGAATCAAGTAAGAGTAGGAGGCATCTTACACCAGCTGTTACATTAATAATATGACATTGCCCTCGAAATAAGAACTCCTACAAAATATTCCCAGAGAATCTTCGGTGAGATCCAAAGCTTATGCGTGGAGTGCGTAGGTAATACCAATTACATAATTATCATACAAAGACTTCATCGGCCAGGTGCACTCAGTCTCAAAGAATGTTCAGTTTTATCTTGATTGTCTAGAACTTTGTTGCTTTTTTATATCTTATATGCTAGCGTTTGACCACTATCTCACCTGTTGGTAAGTGATGATGCGGTCGAAGATGGTAAATACGCTAGGCCTAGAATGAAAACTGGCTCTCAAGGATAGCTGCCAGAATACATTAGATGTTTTGGCGACATATTTTCTAACTTAGTAGCTGGCCAGGCGGACACTAGATAATGTCCTACCACCATGCGGGGGTTGTTGGTTTCTTAACGACGTTTTTCCTTAGATAGAAAAATTCATTGGTGAACGGCGGGGATTGAACTCGGTACCTCTGGCACCAAAGCCGACTGTTCTCCCGATTACGCCACCGGGCCCTGCTTTAAATGTGTTATTCATCAAGTGCGTCATAAATAAAAGGTGTTTAAAATAATATGCTTGCTTTACGGTGACTAAAACATTGTGAGTAGTAGGTAGTCTAGGTAGTCTAGGTAGGTATTCTCTTTGAATTATCCTTTAATTTTATAGACGTACTGCTTAGTAATGAAACCGTGATAAGCATACGAATGTTTTTCAGTATATAAGACAAAGTGTACAGTGAAATAATTAAAGGGCAGGGGAAGGTTTAGAGCGTAGTGCAATGAACCACAGAATTTCTGGAATTACCAGATATTTGCGTGGTACATACAGTAGATAACTATTAGGCAGACGCCACCACTTATCATATCAACTGGTAACTAGTATAATAAAATAAAACTGGCCAAGTGCGAGTCAGCATCGCGTCTCTTATCGCACACTTAGGGAGGGTTCCGTACAATACGAAACATAACAGAGTTACAACCTCATATATTTGATTAATTGCTATTACCAAGAATATTTGGTTTGGTCGCGATCTAGAAAGCCGGGGCTCGCTTACTAGCGCCATCTATGTCATTTTGCCGAAACTAATTAGATAGATGGCGTTTAAAAACACGTTTTTTGTATGGGGACCCCCTTTAATTTTTAACTTTATTTTGTTTTTAGTATTTGTTGTTCTAGCGGCAACAGAAATACACCATCTGTGAAAATGTCAACTGTCTAACTATCATGGTTAATGAGCTATAGCCTGGTGACAGACGGACAGACAGACAGACAGACAGACAGACAGACAGACAGACAGACAGACAAACAGACAGACAGACGGACAGCGGAGTCTTAGTAATAGGGTCTCGTTTTACCCTATGGGTACGGAACCCTAAAAACTAAGTTTTACTTTGTCTCCTTAATGCAGATCCACATAGTAAGCGTTAACTTCAATTCTCTTAGAACATTATTGTAAACTTGTTATGATTTTCTCCTTTCTTTTATGTATAAAAAGCTTTGTAATGGCTTCGTCCCGGATTTAAGCTACGTGGTTTGGAAGTGAGTCAGAGTTTGCGAGAACTGCATTCAAGATTAGTTGTTTGCAGTTTGGTATCTGGGACACTGAATGGAAAGTTCCGATATCCTCAAATGTTAATTTGTGGTGATAAGATTGAAATATGTTTATTTGGCACGAAACTCTCTGTAGGTTTAAAATTAAATAGTAAAATTGTGTTGAGCTCAAACATCACTTCGTAGAACCGATTATAAAGAAGAGGTTAAAAATATAACAGAAACAGTAAATTATAGAGTCCCAAGATAGTCAATTATCCTTTAGAATTACGGATGCCTCAGGGACTTATCTTTCAAGCTAGCATGCTAATTATTTCTAGTAAACTATCACAGCTTGTTTTGAAACCAATTTTAGATCCTATAGAAATATATATACGCACTTCAAACGATAATGCAATTTAGTTTGCACGGTTTAAAGAAACAAAAAATCATGCGCAAGATAGAAAATACGATAATTAATATCCAAAGACAGTCATTATCAAAGCTATTAAGGCACGCACAGCTTAGCGCGAAGACACCTACTCAATGTTCTGTGGCAAAAAGTGTTTATTTTGCAATTATGATAATTTCAACATGCGATGGATGCAGGGGATCTCAAACTACTGGACCTCTTCGTAATAATTATGAAACATATTCTCTAAGACTGGATCTAGATGGAGTATATATAGAAGACTAAGAACCTGATAGTTTTGATAGTTGGAGAACTTTACGTCTTTTTAAATTACTATGTAAAGTCATCTAACTGTGACGAAAAATTGTTGAATACAAAAAGGAGCAACTGTGAGCCTATGACAGTGAAGAAGAAATAATACTTCTTTCAGAAATAATTCACAAGCATAGCGAGGCCAATGCTCCAGTCAAACTGGCTTTAATCATCACGCTATCAATTTAGGTGAGGGTCTTGCTTCCAACTCCGTAAGACAAAGAACATAAAGACAGAAGTATTGAGGGCATCATTGGCATTACACTACCAGTTTGACTGCTTCATGACCTATTGCCAAGATGTTAGTTAAGTATGCACATGTTTAAGAAAGTGGTAATAACGTGTAATAGCGAATGTAAATGTGTATTTACTCACAACCAGTTAAAAACTTGAACGCAATGGTACGGGAGCAAGTAAATACCTGCTTGAGCAATTTGTATGTAAACATAATGGTCACCGAGATGCCGATTGTGAAGTGGATAATTATGTATTTAATGAAATGATTGAGGAAATTTTACATCGTAAGGAATGCATACACTTTAACTGAATTCATAATTGTTATGTTGTGGCTGGGACTTGTCGCGCTAAAACATTTTTTATTTATCTCGACGTTGCGGTCGAGTTGCACCAATCGTGGTCACGAAAGTTCTTGGGGCGATAAGTCCCGTATTACTTACTAACTTAATTATGAGTTACAAACTCAGATGGAAATAGCTGTTATTTTCATATAAGCGAAAGTGAGAAGTCATCATTATCAGCCAATTTCAATTCACTGCTGGCCATAGGGTTATCCTATAGCACGCCACTAAGCTCGATCTTCAGCCATTTGTTTCCAACCGCTGCCACCCAGCTTGCGTATTTCATAGCTTCTCCTAGCTAGAGGGCGTTCTACGTTTGCCGTGGTCTCCACTCTACAACACGTGAGAATTTAAAAAAGCAAAATTTCTCGTTACTAGTGCAGCCTACACTAATGAAATCTTATGTGACAGCTTCCCAAGTGTCTGAAGTAACAATGCACGGCATACGAATCCCACGGATGTTAATGGCTCTTTTAAAATGCGTCTCGGTAAATGTCTAGTTCAAGTTGGAAGTGATTAGTGACAAGTTCAGAGTAATTGCAAGATTGCCATGAATAGTATTAATACTAAGTGACGTTTATATATAAATTGCTATATCAATAAAGAGTTAAGAGTTCACAGTAGGCAGCCCAACTGTGAAATGTCATTGGCAGGTTATTTTATTTCGGGAATTTGTACGTGTTCCTAACGACATTTTGAGAACTTAACCTTAATTCTTACTTCAAGTATATGGCGTCAAAATTCAGGTAAACCGTAAAGCCAGTTCACTAAAAAAAATATACGCAATACAAATCTGTCATCATCTGTTAGACGGGTAACTAAAAAAATTCCAGTTGCTCATGAATAAATTTGAGGCTGTAAAACCTGAATGGTATCAGATGGAGCTCATAATTCATGTAGACTACCATGTCAGCGACACGTTAGCTTTGCGTAACGTAACAATGCGATCGCGAGGCGAGATTGGGTGCGGTAGTCGCAGCGACGTCCGGTGTTGATGCAATTGCCTTTTTTGTAGCAGTATCTATGGATTTTGGATAGGATATGACCAATGTCACTTTTCATGGGTGAATCTAGACTTTGTGATGGTAATTTTGAGGGTCATTTAATGTTGGAGTCGTATTTGATACGGTGTTCCTTGAGGGTTTTCCTAGGTCCTATGTTTTATCTTTTGTAGTTATTTATATAGTAGGTACGAAGAAATAGTCATCAAAAATATTCATCATCTTCATTAGGTACCATCAGTACCAAAATTATACAATGGAGAAAGTGTTAACTGTATATGATGACAAAAAGTAATTTTATCTTTTGCAAATCTTTTTGTTTCTGGGTTAATTTTACTGACATTTTTTTTTATCTTTGTTCCAGATGATTTCAAACTTCCATTAGGCGAAGATGATCAGATCCAAGAGGAACTCCATCCTGGGATGACGTTGGGCTGACCATGTCTCAATCAGCGTTGGGACTGGGCGGAGAGCGGCGGTACTCCGTGCCATCAAATCCGCTGATGCACGACCCAAGAGGCATGCATTCTGAAGACCTCCACGCTTGGTCTATATACCGGTAGGATTTATCCCCATATCATAATAAACAAAGGTTTCATCCTTCTTCCATGCGTTTAGAACTTGTTCTTTGGAGGATGGTTTGGAATAGTTGTGCTCTGTGGCTTTTCATGGAGTCAATTGTCCAGTGTTGTCTTACTGCTGTCTTCTATTTCTTTATAAGCTCGATTCAATTTTGGACCGCATCGTCACTTAACATCAGATGAGATAGTGATCAATTTCTTGTCAATCAGAATAGAATAAAGGTACGGCCACACCGCGGCGTATTGCGATCTACGGACTCGGTCTCAGTACTTGTCAATTGTTTTTTTGATCGCGTTTGGTGTGAACCACTAACCAGTCGGTACAAATACTACTGCGATATCTGATCGCCGCCTAGATCGCGCACGCAGGACGCTGCGGTGTGTCCGTACCTTAAAGATCCTATGTTTAACGTTGTGGAGGTGATAATATGCGTCAGTGATCATATAGGCATTTTTAAATTGAGCTATAATTTTAAAAAGTAAAGGTATTAATAAACCAGATAAATATCAAAGAACTGATTGTTTAGGCGGGGAGATATGAATTGTTACATTATTAGCGAACACATTTTATTTCAAGCATAAATGCACTAGTAAGTGCCTAAATAAATTAGTGAGAAAGTCACGAAACAGTAATTCTAACTAATAGGTTCAGACCTACGTCCTTTATCTAACGTCGTGACTGAGCCGCAACCTCAGCGCCTAGGCATGGTAACTAGAATATTTATCTATAGCCTAGGTACAACAGGTTTGGAGCCCTCGTTATAGAGAAAGCCCTGCTAATAACTATGGTTTAAACTGGAAAACTCAGAGACATCTCAAATATTCAGGCCAATGTTCTGCAGAATAATTATTATCTTAGACTTGGCATGTGGAAGACATATCCTGATTGTAGAAAGCTTCTTTACAACAAACGTGGTCTGTACTCAATTCATTAATGTTTGGCTATAATCAAAGGCAGCATTAACCGCAATGACATGCATGTGTGTTCACCACCTCCAAATATAACCACCAGGCTTACCACCAGGTGTGATGACCAGCGGTCAAACGCTAGCCTATCCTACTTCTTACTAATATTATAAAGGCGAAAGTGTATGTGTATGTTTGTTACCTCTTCACGCTAATACTACTCAAACTCTTAAGCTGAAATGTGGTGTCTAGATAACTTAAGCCCTGGAATAACACATGTTATTTTTTATTTTAGGGTGCTTTTTGTCCCAATATTCCCACGGGAACGATGTCTACGCGGATAAATTATTTAATTTTTTATTTATATTTTATTTTATTATCCGTGTTTGCAGGCAGAATCTGAATTCTGACTTCACAGACAGTGCTCTAGGAAGCACAGACAAGAGCCCCCTGCCATATGGAAATTTCCAGCTTCGAGATACCACCGTGCAATCCATCCTGTCTCACCCGAGATATGGACCTAAGTGAGTTCTACAAAAACATAGAATTCTGTTGCAATTTGACATTCCTCTTTTCCTAGGGCAATATTTGGCAATTGGATAGTGAAAGTGAAAGTGAAAAAGTTTATTAATGACACTTTAGGTATTAAAAAAATATATATAGCAAATTTATGTGTGCTTTGTCGATTATTAAATATCACTCAATGCACGTGGTCGCTCAGTGTTATACGCGCAGCGTCGCTTTGTCCTTTTTCTCAAAGCATAATTTCTTTTCTGCTGCTTGTTAAATTTATTGCTAACCATTTGCAGGTCAGCACTTGGTTCGAACATGTACACATACCTCAAGTTCGGGCTGCCTCGAGTGTTTCCGCCGAACCACAACGGATCACAAAGATCAGGCACTCCTAAGCCGAAAACTTCTATTGGTAGTGGAATGAAACCTGCACCGAGGTAAGAAACATGGTTACATATTGCAGACGAAATAATTATCATCTACCAAATGCTGGCTATAGACATTAGGCGTCTTTTTACTTTTGCAACGCTTTGCAATCCTGCGCTATTGAAGAAAAATCGATTCCTCTTTCCGAAAACATTGAATTATTACTTCTTGGTCCTGTTCTGATCTGGCCACTATCTCACCTGATGTTTAATGACGATGATGGTACCGTCGTTATCTAGAAATAGAAGACGAGGCGCTGGACAACCGACATATGTCTTATCCACATGGTACATCTTTCCCAACCCTTCTTCTGGGCTGGTGGACTGGCGGCATAATATTCAGTAATATTATGCCGAAACTCGACGAATTGACACCATGTCTTAGTTTGGTGGCTGGTCCAAGTCACGGCTGTAGCCTGCCACGAGTGCTAATACATATAGCACCACCCAAAGATCACGTATAAAATCAAGGTCTAAGCATATGCAAGAAGGTAACAATGAGACATGAGAACTTCCCATGGGTAACTATGACCTCCATCGTTTACCCCCCTCATTTTGTGTCTCAAGTGTCACAAGTCTAGAATCTCAATGGTATATGCCCCAACTATAGAGATTTCTTTTTTAACCAGGATACATAGACAAAGTCGAGGCGTCCGGGAGACATCTTCAGGTTACGACAGCTCCGACAACGAAACTACTACCAACTACAACAAGTACAGCCGGAAGTATAGGTCCGACCCTGACTTTCGGATGCAGAATGCTACTAACACTTCCTATCAGGTAAGCCTATTATTTAATAGATCTTTAGATAGATAAGATCTATAATGATACCTTTTGGAGTGTGCTAGCCAACAACACGAACTAATTTCGTCATCCCTATTTTCCTATCGGACAATCCAAACTTACTGATATGCGATCAATACGCACGAAGTGATTTGCTTTTACATTCCTCTTACGCACTGCCAAGGAATGGAATTCCTTGCCTGAGTCTGTGTTTCCGATAGCTACCACCAGAGGGTCTTCAAGTTGCGAGTATTCACTCGCAAGGTATCTTCTGGGCAAGCGAAGCGTGCTATATCTTGGACCACAAACACAAAAGCAAATCCATTCCTCACTGGAGAGTGAGGATTCATGGAGATGAACGTTATAGGCAATTACACCAGCAGTTAGCAACCTAAAATCCTGAAACTTCCAGCCAACAGGAGTACCACTTGTAGCGATGCAGCAGGCAGGCATAAGGGGCGAGCCACACTGGACGAACTCACGACACAAGTCAGTCAGCGAAGCCAACCTACTCGGCATCGACGCGCGTCCAGCGCGCCATTACAATAACAGGAGGAACAGCGTCGCTGAGTATGTTCCTGATGATCATCAAAGGTAAGATTAGCCACATAATATAGTCAGTAGTAGTTACTTTATTCTAGGAGATTAAAATCGAGGAAGGAGGAAACAGTCCTAATAGATTAATTTGTTGAACAGAGGCAAGCACTTTCTCTCAATATATCTGTGAGTTCTTGTATAAATTCTGTGGCCTGGTGCTAAAAGGGCCAAAGTACGGCCTGGTGTTAAAAGAGCCAAAGTACATTTGTGCATGAAAATTTTACGCATGCATACGGAACACATTTTTAGGTTGAAATTGTGTTGATTTTGTTCATAACCTACCAACTGTCTCTACACTTGTCGCTAATAGTAGCAACATTTTGCTAAATTTGTTGCGAGCCAAAATCGTAGGATTTTTGTAAAACTTTAGTCGTTTATAGTTAGTCGAGTTTATATAGTTAAGTGACTTGTTGTAGTGTACCCTCTGGTATATCATTTAAACCGTGTGAGAACTTCGCAACTTCAATATTCTAGTTATATATCTATTCAATATTACGACAATGTTGTTTCAGTTATCTAATGCCATCCCACCTAGGCGGTCGTGTTTCAAAGGCAGGCAGTCAGCTGTCAGGGGCGCACTCACGGAAACACTCCACACTGCGCCCCGGGGCGCACTTAGATGGATACACTCATTCCGCCTACATCTACCCTAACTACTACGTAAGTGATAATGTATCTACATTCTTCAATTAAAAGCACAGCGTACATTGTACATACACACCTGCATTTATGAAGATTTTGACAAACGCATAGCGGTGGACTTCACTTATGTAAGTAGGTACCATGATCATCATCATCAGCCTAACATGGAACTATTTTTTATGCGTGATAAACAAGAGTTTGACCACTACTCACCTGATGTTATTAGTTCAAGGAAAGTTATCGGTTCTATGCGATTACTAGTTACCCTTGATAATGTTTGCAAACTTATAGAATTTTTGATAATACCCTCTTTTGATCCACCTATTTATTATATACCTATAGTATTATATTAGGATTTTTGGTTGAAATTTAACCTAGCTGGTCCAAGTCACGGCTTAAAACTTGTGGAAAAATATTGAATATGTTCACAATGATAAACTACAAGTGAACGCTGTTACTTCTACAGTTCATTTAACTCCTTCAGAGAAACAAAAATTAGATGAAACCATTGCTTTGTTTGAAGATATTTCTTATGCGAAAAAAGGTTTAGGCCTTCCCACTCTTGTGGAACATAAAATTAACGTTACTGGCGAACCTTTCAAAAATATATATTGGCCCTTGAGTCCTGCTAAACAAAAGGAACTGTATGATGAAGTGGAAATTTTATTAAAGGAAGGAATTATAGAACCTTCAAAATCTCCTTAGTGTTCCGCTATATTAGTTACAGTTACCGTTGACAACAGATTTGTTACGTTACGATGCGAATTGAGTTACTTGTAGGGTCAAGGTATACAATAACTACAACAAATACAAACGCAGGTTTCGTTCATCTATTTTTTTGGAGTCCACGGTTACACGGAATAATCTTTACAGTTCTTGTTAATTAGTAACACTTTACTATTATCTTGACTATAATATCGTTTATCATAATATGATCTCCTCTTACTAGTTAGTATTAGTAATGTTGGTTGACGTAATCTTCCTGTGAGACTTACGCAGAAATTGTAAATTAACTTCTTTTATCTTTTTGTTTGGTTTTGGGATCGGGTTAATCCAAGTTTTAAATGCGTCATCACCGTCATCTTTGAGTCATAATTCACTGGAGAGATTAACATAATGCAAACGGTAGTTTTAATCTAAGGCAACCGTGCATCGCTGCGCATGCTACGCGCGTAGGCCTGTGGAACTGCGTAGTAGAAATGTTAGATAGTTCCGGCTTCGGTTCCGATATACCGAAACTTTCGGTTGATTTCACACCTCCGGTTTTGGCTTCGGTTCCGATTGATTTGAAGCGGAGGTTATACTGAATAATTATAGCATTATTTTATTCATTTATATGACACGGCCTTAAAATAGGTTCTAATTTGTTCCCAACACTTCATGGTTCACCTCCAGTTCCGATTTCAGTTTCGGTTCCGGTTCCGATTTCGGTTCCGTTAATATAAATTTCAAATCTCCAGTTTCGTCTTCTGTTCCGATAAAACCACCTCCATACAATCCCTACTGCGTAGCTCCATTTGCCAAATGTATGTGTTTCAATTGCTTCCTGGCTGAGTTTGTCAAAATGCGTGAATTTCAATCGCTCATTACTATGCAAAACTACTGAGCCTGATAGCGCACTGTGGTAGGCAGATTTCTTTGCATTTTTATGCAGCTAAAGCTTATTTAGCATATCTTAAAAAACGCACACCGTTGCACTGAACGTTCGGTTTAAATTAAGACTTAATAATAGAAATCAAGCCAGCTGTCTGGCAGCTGTTGGAAACAAAGAGTTGAAGATCGAGCTCAGAGGAATTGGCATGCCATAGGTGAGGGCTATATCCAGCAATGGACAGAGATAGGCTGATGATGATGATGATGAATAGGCATCAGAAATAATAATAACTAAGTACCTATAGCCGAAGAATCGAAAGACAATGTGTTAGCGGTGCGACAGAAGCTTTGGCAAAACAGTCGAAGGTATCATAAATTCCTTACAATATCAGTAATGACATAAATTATTTTTAAGGCCAGTTTTACTGGATCATGATAAAGTGTCAGATGAAAAGAAAAGCTGTCAAAAATGTGTCAGATTAGTTCCTGATACGGCTATCAGGAACCGGTGAAACTGCCCCTTAAAATAATTTATTGTGTCTTCCAGGTAAACAGTTTAGAAATAACATCACCAGAAAACAAGATGACTCTCCTAGTATCGGGGCTGAGCTTCGAGGTGAAGTCGGGCGAGATACTAGCCGTGCTGGCCACGTCGCAGCATGAAGCTACGGGACTATTGGACGTGCTGGCTGGTGTGAGGAAGGTAGATATAAATAAACGACGTACGCGACAAAAAAGAGGGTGTATAGAAAGCTACGCGTTAGAAATGAAACTTCTAAGTTCATTCAATTTATTTGTCAACATCACTAATTATTTTTTTGTACAACTCCATCTGTTGAACTTTAGCGAATACGTCTTCATAGTTACGCTGCTTTACAATAGAGGGCGTTTATAAAATATAACAAGACGCTTACGTCACTTCCGCTGCCTTCGGACCGTAACGCTACGTCACTTCCGTCAAATTTTACCCGAGTGCGCCTCAAATAAATTCACTTCATAAATCGAAAGCCGAGGTAAAATTTTGGTAGCTTGATTTCTGTTATAGCATAGATAAATGCATCAAGCTGCATATTATTTTTCAATCCAAGTGCAAAATTCTATCACTATATTCGGCTAGATTTGTTTTTTTATCGTAATATCGCTAGCATTTGACGATTTTCTCACCTGTTGGTAAGTGATGATGCGATCGAGGATGGTAGCCTATGATGGGAACTGGCTCTCCAGGATTTGTCAAACTCCGCGGACTAGTTCTGACGTGTGCTAGTAAAAGTAATGTGCGAAGATAAAAATACAGGATTCGGTGTCGTCTTCATTGGTCTATAAATATATCAATAAATACAACTTCTTAGCCTGTGCGAGACATTTTAACTTTTACCCCCACATCCTTGAACTTTTTTAAAATATTTATCTTACAGGCTAACGTTTGACTACTATCTCACCTGTTGGTAAGTGATGATGCGGTCGAAGATAGTAAGCACGCTAGGCCTAGAATGGGAACTGGCTCTCAAAGATAGCTGCCGGAACACATTAGGTAAATGTTTGGCGACAGATTTTCTAACTTGAGGGTGGTAGCTGACCAGGCGGACACTAGATAGTGTCCTACCACCATGCGGGGGTTGATGGTTTCTTAACGATGTTTTGTCTTCACCGGAGGGCCACTGTGAAAAGCGCACATACATTTTTCGACAGAAAAATCCATGGTGCACGGCGGTTTGAACTCGGTACTCTGGCATCAAAGCCGACCATTCTCCCACTTACACCACCGGGCCCTCAAACTTTGCTATCTTTCAGAAACTATCAGGAGACATAGTCCTAAACGGTCAGCCAGTGGCATCCACCACTCTCCGTAAGGTAGCTGCCTACGTCCAGAACGACACCAACCTCTGTCCGTCAATGTCTGTGGAACACACGCTGAGGTTCCATGCAGCGCTGAGAAGACACAGGACTCAGCGGAAAGAGATCCATCTGGATGATAGAGATCGGGTAAGAGATTAATAATCATATCAATAAATTCTCTTTAATTAATGTTTTCTTTAAAAGTATATTATTAAACTTTTTTTTTCTTTTACTGAGGCCAAGCGACTCCCCGCGATCCCCTTTTAGCTTCGTGACCTCCTGGGGGGTCGGGAAGTTTGTTAATTCTTTCCATTCATTTTCCGAACAGCTTTTCTACCTATATATTACTAACTATAAACTACCCTTTGATTCTTGAACGTGTGGTTTTATGAGACCACGATACACGTGAAACTTTTTGTTTATATGTAGTATGGTAGCTAGCAACTATGGCAGCAGTTGACATGACACATTAGCATGTATACAAATATAGCTGCGGTAGCATCCTCCAATCACAGTTAGACAGACCTATATGTCATTCAATATATCCACCAATCAAGCTGAAGCACCGGCTGTAATGCAACATGCGATAGATGGACGAAAAAGTTTAAGGCGATGTAACATAAGTTTCACTTTAAAAATGCCTTTAGTGTGGTTTTACGGTGACGGTTTCACCAGCGCGATTGGTAAGCGTTGCGGGTCACGAGCTTTGCGTTTCTAGGAACGTTACATAGTCACGCGATTGGCCCGCGCTGACGGCTATTCGGCCGCGCCTCATCACGACTGTGACAAACAGAGACGCAAAGCTCGTGGCCCTCGACGCTCACCAACCGCGCTGGTGAAAGCGTCACTGTAAAACCACACGTATATCTAAGAAGATATTAACACAAATCTCATTAAATTCCAGATAAACTTGCTAATAGAAGAATTAGGTCTGGAACAGGTGCGAGACACCAACGTGTCCCGTCTCACTCGCTCCGAAGTCCGTCGTCTGAACGTCGGGTGCCAGCTACTGCTAGACATGGCTGTGCTGATCCTCGACCAGCCGACGAAAGAGATGGATATATTCGACACGTTCTTCTTAGTCGAGTATTTGAGGAATTGGGCCAGCACTGGTCGAGTGGTGATCATGTCGTTGCATCCGCCGACTTATGAAATCTTCGCTATGTTAACGAAGGTACGTGTTTTTAAATCGATACGTTTGGGTAAATGGTATATCTACCATAAATTGGTGGCGCCTTTTAGTATCTCTGGATGTCCGATTATAAAATGGGGATGGCGAATTCAAATCATACAGTTCCATTGCACTTTTGTAAGTACACAGTTCCCATTCTAGGCCTAGCGTGCTTACCATCGACTGCATCATCACTTACCAACACGTGAGATAGTGGTCAAACGGTAGCCTATAAGACATAAAAAAAACAATAAAAAAAAAAAACTTTACTATGCTTTTGGCCTCTATATATATCATAATAAGTGGAAACTAATGATGCGAAGATAAATAGAAGAGGATGCAAACTTGCTTGAAAACAGAACTTCCACTAAAGAAGTCGGTAGATAGAAGAGTTATTGATCTACTGACTGCATTGATCTTGTTCACAGGTGGTATTGATATCTGCTGGCAGGACGATGTTCAGCGGGTACCGGAGAGACATGTTGCCATATTTTGCTTCCATCGACTACCCCTGTCCAGCATTCAAGAATCCTTCAGACTACTACTGTAAGTATACTATAACATCTTCGTCTTAGAATTGTCTTCAAAATACTGACGCTTACATAATATCTAAACCTAAGCGAAGCGTGACATTTTTGCACCCTCGCCTCGACTTTGATCAAGTAACGGGTTATACGCATTACGCGGGAAGCCGCAATGCGGCTAGCCGTCCAGCTGACAGCAGGATGCGGTTGCGAATACGGCCAACCGAGTTGCCGGCAGCCGCATTCGCAACCGCAACGTACCTACGGCTGAAAAACAATGCGATTGTGGTCATATTTTATTATGTATTTCAAATAAGAAGAAATTTTATCGGAATATTTTGGTAATTTGGTGTTCCAAATTGCTGGCAGACTCTGTATTTCGAAGATACATTTTTCAGTATTAAATTCAATTTTTAAATGTACCACGTGCAGACAATCACACTCAATGGCGGGCAGCCGCAAACTGAGCCGCACAGTGCTTATAGCAGCCGTCCGGCTATCGCCCGCATAAACGCATATATGCCCGCAACCGGGTTGCGGGCAGTCGCATTCGCATCCGCAACGTACGGTTAAAAAACTGTTGCTATTTGCGGTCATATCAATTTTATAATTTACAATTTTTTATTAGTTCATCGGAATATACTAGTCATTTGGTGTTCCAAATACAAGCCCTGCTGACTCTGAATTTCGATGATAAATCTTTTGAACTCAATTTTTACACGTACCACGAGCACACAATCACAAACAAATCGCAAACTAATCCGCACAGTGCGAATAGCAACCGTCCGCTGGCCGTCTTTCGGACCGCAGCCCTCCGAGCACCTGGAGCGAATTGCGGGTAGCCCGCATCGCAGTTGACATATAAATAAATGTTACATATATATTTGTACTTGCGGGCAGCCGGAGGGTTAACAAGAATACTAGTAATGTGCAGCCCACATTGCGAGTAATCTTTTTAAACAAAAAAAAAATGATATAACCTATCGTTATATTTCCAGTGGACCTAGTAACCCTGGACGACCTGTCCCCCGCGGCGATGCAGGAGTCCTCAGGCCGCATAGAGTCGCTCGCTGGCGTGTTCGCGGGCGCCGCCGCGCCCCCCGAGCCCCCGCCCCCCGTGCCCCTCCCCGCGCCCACACATAACAACTACGTCACACTGCAGCTGTTTGCGTTACTAGAGTAAGTGTTACAATAAACTCTTATCATCATTTTCAAAGTGAAACTCAAATCGCCTCAAATTTTTTCGTCCATCTATCGCATGTCGCCGGTGCTTTGGCCAATAGAAAAGTACTCTATGGCTAGATTGGTGGATATGATGTAATAATATATAATGACATTTAGGACGCTTCCGCAGCCATATTTGTATACCTTAGTTGTATACACGCTAATGTGTCATGTCAACATTGTCAACTGCTGTCATAGCAGCTAGCTACCACAGCTACACATAAACAAAAAGTTTCACTACTCTCACTTGCATCGTGGTTTCATAAAACCACACCTCACTTTTTTTTTTGTAGTGGTAGGCTTCTGCTAGTCCGACTGGGACGGTATCAGTTATCACCACTTTTCCAATAAATTCTGCTGTGAAATGTTTTTCGGTTTAAATGGCAATGTGTCCAGTAAAATTACAGGCGAGGTAATTAACGTGTTTATGTCTCGAGGTAACAGGCGCAGTGCAGTGAAATGCATAATTCTGGATATCCTGAATTATGCATGCCGCTGCATTTTTGATCGCTTACCATCAGGCGAGCGTCGTGCTTGTCCTGTTACCTTATGTAGTAATAATATCGTTTAAAAACTAAAAAACAACCGACTTCAATGCCGCGCTATTCATTTTCAGTACCAATTTTGAGATGTTTATCTCAATATCTCTGGAGATACTTATCATACCTCGATAAAATTACCATGGTACTACACTTGAGATATCTCCTTTCGAACAAAAAAAGAATAATCGAAATCGGTTCATAAACGACGAAGTAATCCGCGAACAAACATTAAAAAAAAAAAAAAATACGGTCGAATTGAGAAACCTCCTCCTTTTTTTGAAGTCGATTAAAAATAAATTAAAGCAGGCTACCACTGCAAAATTATTCCTCTAAAATGAATTTATTTTACCTTCATTCATAAATGCCAGTTAGTCGTGACGTAGTAAGGATATGGGGAATGCTTTTAGTAAACTGACTGACTGTAAAATATAGGACAAGAACAATTTACAACAATGAACACTATAGCAATTGTAAACTTTAAACTTTCTCTTCGACTTATCGCGCCTAAAACATCAGTCGTCTCGTGACCACGATCAATGCAACTTGGTCGAAACGTCGAGTTAAATAAAATGTATGTTTTAGGCGCGATAAGTCCCGTATTTTAATATTTATAACTAATGAACACTATACTTGGTTACAGAAAGAGCTTGCTGTTCACACAAGTGACGACGTTATCCAACCTGATAGTGCGAGTGTTGATCGCCGCCATCATGTCTCTAGTCACCGGGGCTATCTTCTGGGACCTGCCCGCCACTGATCCTAAGGTAACACCAGGAGGCAAACTCCTAAATTATACATCCGAAATTTCGGACCACACCCGCCCGAACGAAACACGACCGAATTTGCCGATGTTGACATGTAGGGCTATTCTGTAAGCTAGTTTACACACCTCGGAAGCGGAATCCAGGGTGAGATTTGAATTGCTTATTACGACATTCAAATCTCACCGCGGGTTCCGCTAATTGCCCTACTGCTACGAACAAAGTTCAAATATCTTCAACCGACTTCCAAAAAGGAGGAGGTTCTCAATTCGTCGGAATGATTTTGTTTTGCATAAAATGACGATAAAACTCTTGTCAAATTATCGGTCGGGCTTTTTTTGTTTAGACAAGGGTTTATAATACAACAAATGTCAAATGAATTTTGGACCGAATGGTAAGCTTTAGCTTTTTTTTTAGCTTTAGCTTATCATTCGGTCTAAACTAGTCAATTTTTTTTTTAATTCTTTTGTTGCCGTTGATTACTTTTCACACTTCCGAAAATTTCAACTCTCTTTATAGTATGCGTTAAGATAATGAACGATAGACATTGAAAGGGAACGTAGGGCATTATTGAAACGTATTTCGCTTACGTACGAGCAAAAATGTAAGTATCTACTTATATTGAAATATATTTTCTCTCCACAGTTAACACACAACGACCGTGTAGGTTACCACTACTCCGTGATGTGCCTGACTGTGTGGCCCATTCTGCTTTGGCTTACGTCGAGAGAAGCAGCCTCTATGAGGAGACATATAGAGAGGGATATAGCGGTCGGACTTTACTCTAGGACCGTTTTTATATTGTATGATGTGAGTTATTTTGTGTTATTCTTATTTAAACAGAGATCAAACTTCGGTAATGACAGTCTAACATTAATGTATAATATTATAATTATTCAATTACGCATTACTGTCAGCATTTCACTACTTAATTGAAGCTGTTCCACATTGATTTGTCAATTTCGACAATAACTTTGAAAATGCTACTAACAATTATGGGACTGATAGATTTAACACATTCTCTGCCGCGTAGGTCATCGGCGACCTCACCTCGACTGGATTAAGGCGCCGCGTAGGGCATCGGTGACCTCAAGGCAGACCTGAATTTGAACGTTTACCAAATATTAAATATCTACGGAACCCCATTGCTGGTCAAACCCTATCTTATATCAAAGTTCATATTTTGACCTAACGCTTATATTTCCATCAAAATGTTTTTTTGTAATTTTTGTCATTTATACTACCGGCAGTTAACGTGTTAAAACGGGAATTTAACGTGACTTACGCGATGTCGATATAGCGATCGACATATTTTTCGGCCTCATCCAGAGGCCTTTTCAGGATAATTGAGTGCGGGGCGCTCGCCGACGCGTCAGAAAATGAACGTGAGTTTTTATAATAAAATTATGGGACTCTTATAGTATTTACTACTACCAAAATAATCGTTATTTCAGTCTTAATAATTTGCCGGTCAACCGGCGCGTCACCTGAATTACGTTACGCGCCGGTCGCGCGAATAATTATATTTAGGCGGGAATAATTACGTGCCATAGACTTTTACATAGCTGGGCTGTTCTAAATGTAGGAAAAATGACAAGGATGGCATATAACATCAAAAACTGTTAGCCTGGGGCCAAAGTTTTGTGTTCCAAGGTAATTTCGCGCCCAAAAACTGCATGCGCGGAAAGGCCGCGCCGGTTGCGCCATATTTGCGAAATTAGGCGCGCGCGGCGGACATACAATACGTATGTACATTTATACAATACGAATTATAAGATTGTTCTTTGATTTCAGCAATTCTCCGAGCTATGGTCGGCGGGGTTGACTTGGCTCGCATATTTAGTACCCAGCTACGCTATGTCGGGCTTGTATGCGCAATCAGAGGCTTCTTTGGATGGATTTTATATTTATTTAGGTAAGAGTTGAAATATACTTGTTGTTGGTTACATAAGTCAAACAAAATAAATCATAAGTAAGTAAGATAAGCCTGTTTAATGATTAAACTGTTTTCACGTGATTTACGTCAACCATACTACGGTTAGTATTTCTAATTAACGAATTAATGACTACCCGTATCGTAATGACTGCCTGTAATTACTACCCATAATGACATACGAAAAAGCATACATAAATATATAGGTACTTACTTAAAAAGAGGGTGCGTAAAAAGCTACGCCATTGAACTGAAACTTCCTTCACAGATTTTTTTTTTGTAAAATTCCATATTACATACCTATGTTTAATTTACCGGGACGAATGCCCGAATGAAAGCGAATACGTCTTCGTAGTTACGCCGTTCTACAATAGAGGGCGTTTATAAATATAAAATATTACATGACGCTTACATCACTTCCGCTGCTTTCGGACCGTGACGCTACGTTACATCCGTTAAATTTTACCCCAGTGCGTCTAATGAAGTTTCACTTTAAAAATATATGACAGAAGGAAACAGTGGCGCGATAACATAGAAGTATTTGGAAGTTTTTAATGAGATCTACAGCATATAATTTTTTACACACATTTTACCACTTTAGAAGGTGTCTATCTTTTAAATGATTGAATTTGAGAAAAAATGCTTTTAGGAACCTCAATGTAATTTTAAAGACCTAGACCTAGTTTCAGTTCCATGTATGGGAAGCCGCCCTTAATCTTTTATTTTTATATAAAAATCATAAAGCGGTTCAAAGAATACACCTACCTACCAAGTTTCAACTGTGTAGTCTCAATAGTTTCGGAATAAAATAGCTGTGACATACGACGGACAGACAGACGGTCATATCTAATGACGAATCTATAAGGGTTCCGTTTTTTGCCATTCGACTACGTAACCTTAATTAGCATCATAATTTTGCAAAAGAAAACATGAAGAAACCTCTTCTCTAACCTAACCCAGCATACTCTAAAGAACAGTTGTAGGTACCATACCAACAGATATGTATTGATAATTTCAGGCACAATGCTCCTCTACCTAATATCGATCCAAATGCTCTGCCGCGCGATGATCTTCCTAATTCCCTTCGAGAAGACCGCCTCAGTGCTCTCAGGCTTGGTCCTACTCCTCGGCACATTGTCCTGCGGCGTTACAGTGCACTTACAAGAGTTGCCTGCGTACGTACAATGGACGCAGTATGTTTCTCCGGCGCGATGGACGGTGCCTGAAGTATTGAGGAGGGAGCTTAGTGATGTAGCGTTGAAGGCCAGCGCGAGGGAACGGAACTGTGCTGAGACTCAGGTATGTTTGTAGTTTACTTTTGTATATCATTTAGGCTAGCGATTGACCACTATCTCACGTGTTGGTAAGTGATGATGCGGTCGAGGATGGTAGCACGCTACTGCTATTATAAGCCTAGAATGATAACTGGCTCTCAATGAGCTGCCGGAACTCATTAGATGATTGGATTTTCTAACTTGAGGGTTCGTCAAGCGGACGCTAGACAGTGTCATACCACCATGAGGGGGTTGGGGGTTTCTTGTCGATGTTTTTCCTTCACCGGAGGGCCACTGTGCAACGCGCACATATATTTTTCGATAGAAAAATCCATTGGTGCTCGGCTTAAATATTGGTCAGCGTGATTCTAAAATGCTGTCTATTGCAAGCCTCTTTCTGTAATCGCGGATCTCCTGAATGTAATAAAGATTGTTTCTGTTATAATTAATAGTCACGAAAACCTACTACAAAAGTACTATATCAAAGTCAACATGTCTGTGTATGTGTGTGTGTTTGAACACATTTTAACTAAAAACTCACATGCAGTTGCACGCCAAAAGTCGGTAGATTGGTCGACGGAAGGTCCGTGCGAAAACTATGAATATTTTGTTCATTGCAATTGAGTTCAACACGCACTTAGCACTTAAATTTACATTTAAATTCTTCCGCAGGGACCATACCAAGGCATAATAGTCCAGTCTCTACCCTGCCCCCAACCAAACGGCACGCAAGCACTATCAAACTACGACTACCTCCGATCAGGCTACATCTGGCAATGGACCGAAGAAAGCTTCCTGATCGCCTTAGCAGTGTTCTACGGAGTTTTTGCTTTAATAGCCATCGTGGCTTTCGTGGCCGATTGTGGCAAATATGTAAAGAGGAAGGAACGTAGGGCTATGAGGGGACATAAGGTTACTGCTAGCTCTCCTTGAGATAATCGATGGCTATTGGATATTGTTGCTTATTGTCATGATGTTAGTGCTTCTTTTTGGTTGATAGTTAGACCAGTTGCTGATTATTGTCAGCATGTGGCAGTCATGCAGACTGGATGTTTGGTTGGTCTGTAATATCTATGGTATACAGGGTTGAAGGGAAAAGTCGCCAACGACATCTAGGTCTCCTTGGCGGAATTTTTCTTCAAAGTCAAATGTTATTGGTAGCTAACTACTATCTTTATGGCTGTCAACCTGAGACGTGGTTAGCGTGCCTTGTTGCCAACTGACTCGTCGATGTCTTAAAGTTAAACTGAGAATATTTGAATGCATAATTTTGCAGGAAAACTCTGTGGGTAAGAATATTGTGCATACATAGGTAACGCTAGTAAATTAATACTTCAATTTCACTAATAGTAGGCGACTTAAAGTATGCAGAGGATTTGTAACCTTAATTTGTTAATAGAGTCTAAAATATCTTGTGAATCTTGTGTATCTATCTAACCATTCAGTGATTCAGTGGCGTAAAAGATAATTAGTTCAAATGTCGCATTAAGATACTTGCTGTCACTTTCTGATTCACCAAGAAGAAAGTGACAGCTTGAGACTTATGATACCTTTAAATGCGAGGAGTATATCAAATGAAGTAAGTCCAACCGTGACCAACTATGATTTTGATTGGTCAATTAATCGAAATCTGTGTCGATTTTGAAGGATGACAGACAAAGAGAGAAGGGAACAGTGCGATTAAAAACCCTCATATGAGAGAGAAAGAGAGAGAGAAAGAAAGAATTAGCCTTCTTCAGAAATGGCACAGTTTCTGCGCAATCTATAGCACTATTTCACTTGTCTTTGAGCAAGAGTATTAAAAATGTATAAGAAAATAAAAAAGTGTGTGTACTTAACGCGTTAGAAGTTATACTTCTGTGGCGTATGGAAAAAAAATAACTAAAATGCAGTAGTGATTAACGATAAATATTAAAATTAATCAAAAAGATTTTATATAAATAAAAAAGGTTTTATTAACGTAAAAATATGACGTTAAATATGACATATACAACTTGAACATAGTCATTCCACCTAGAACTAACTTCACGGTGTTAAATTTAGGTGTCGGTGTGCGCGCGCATCGTCAAAATTCACTCTCATCATTTTTCTCTATCGCGCCAAAAGAAGTATAACTTCAAAAATAATTGTAAGGTATTTTTGCAGATATATTTGCATAATATATATAGGAATATAATTGATCTAATGCTACAATTTATTCAGTAAAAATGAATGTACAAAATGGTCATAATAATTAGGTAAATTATAATAAAATAGTTAATTATTTAGATGTAAGTAAATTAAAGGCTGACTGATTGTCTTCCGTCCATATAAACGATTAAAAATAATAAAATTAAAATGATTTTTTTTATTATCGTTTCATTATGAATTTTAATTTGCGCAGTAATGTTTTATATGTAAAATATGATGTATGATTTATTGTATTTTCTTAAAGATATTGGTAGGTACCTATAACATATTTTGAGTAGGTAAGTACCTATCTACTCGTGTATTTCAGTAGGTAGCTACTTAAATAATTTTTTCAAAATTGTTTACAGCAATTAATGTTTATATATTTTTCAAATAGACATTTATTTAATTTAATTATTGCCATTCTTCTGTAACCTTTTGTAAGAATTTAGTCTGTAAATATATTTTCGTAAATATGAATACTGTCGATTTTATGCTCATATTATTCAAATTGTTCGGTTTATGAAGATTTTACTTGTTTCTTTATCATTTGCAAATTAAATATGGATAATGCCAGGCGGTACAATCTCGTTGCTACATTTAGGTAATTCTTCTGCCCAAATTGCGTGATTCTGTTATCCCTAGAATTAATTTAGTCGTTGATATCTCATTCAAATGTAAACTAACATATTTTTTCTTTAACTAACCTATTTGATCCCACTGCTGGGCAAAGGTCTCCCCCATATTCTTCCACCTATCTCTATCTAACGCTGTTTGTCATTGTGAAAACAATCCAAATAGTCTTGCCACCGCTTTTTTCTTTTACAAAACGTTTATCTCATTATTACTAGATGACGCTACTAGTATGT
Source organism: Cabera pusaria (assembly GCA_954871355.1). Taxonomy (NCBI): domain Eukaryota; kingdom Metazoa; phylum Arthropoda; class Insecta; order Lepidoptera; family Geometridae; genus Cabera; species Cabera pusaria. The sequence continues at coordinate 6,596,011 of OX940891.1, forward strand.
TAAAATCAATATTCATACACTACGGTAGGAGGAACTGCCGATGATGAATGCACTATCATAATATATTTTAACTTATTTTTCTCAAAGTTATTGAGGTTTAATTTTTCCCAATAATTCGTATAAATTTATGGACACAGTACAAGCTATATACTACATAATGTTAATCTCGTACGCACTTCATTCATAGACCCGCCTGTGCTATCAGCACGCGGTTTTATAGTTCACACAAAACACCACTATCATTGAGCGTCGTCAGTCTCTGGCTAACCGCCGGGCGGGCGGCACTTTTGTCTTAGGACTCTAACAATTTAATGTGCATAAAATATACGAAAAGCCGTGTAGCAAAAGCGGTTTCTTTAGTGACTGATGAAAAGCGGATGAATGTAACAAGTAAAATCTTCCATCCTGCTGAAATATAATGATCTAATTAATAAGTTAGACTAGGTTAGACAAAGTGGAGCCATATCACATAAGTATAGTTAATTGTAAGTTACCCTATCTTACTGATAATACAAATGAAAATAATAAACATTGTATGATTTCATATTGTTTTATTTTATGATTGCAACATAGATACAAAAACATTTATAAAATTCATTAATTTAATAAATAACTGAACACATTGCACTGATTTATCTACAGCTAACTTAAAAGAACAATATTTAATTGATATTTATGTTATACTATAATTTTTTGTCCTACTCACTTGCTTCACATATGGGGTGTAGATATGCATATTATTATTTATGTATATGCGTTACCGCTTGTCATCGAAATTTAATTGAATAGAATAGAATAACTCTTTATTGAACACCATTCAGAAAACATTAAAAAACTTAAGTAAACATTCACAAATAAGTGTTACAAAAGGCGGTCTTATCGCTGAGAGCGATCTCTTCCAGACAACCTGAGAAAGAAACCTTGAAAGTGCTACTCTTGCAGAGTGGTGCCTATATATTTTACCTAGGTATGAGAATCTTATTTTTTTATATATCTGATAGGTCTGATAGGCAAACGCTATCGTTTGACCACTATCTCACCCGTCAGTAAGTGACGATGCGGTCAAGGTTGGCAGCACGCAAGGCCTTGAATGGAAACCAGCTCTCTAAGACAGTTCGGAACACAAGATGTTTGGCGACAAGCTTTTCATAAAAATCACAAATCCAGGACAGTACCTGATCAATAGGGTATTGAGGATTTGTCAATAGGCCGTATAGGCCGCGGCCTAGGGGCGGCAGATTTCAGAGGATGCCCACTGGATTTCCAAAAAAAACAAGTACATGGGGCGGCGGAAATAATATAAAAAATTTAAATCCGGCACTGGGATGGTAGCTAAACTGGCGGACACTAGAGTGTCCTACCACCATGCCGTAACTCAACAATATCTATGAGTTCAGTGCTTAATATAAATCTTGATCAAAACGTCTAGGATAAGGCTTGTCTAGGCTTTTAATTAGATATCCATAATTTTAACAATAATTAGTCAACTAGCGCAACTAAATTCTTAACAATATCCTATAATAATGTTGTTTAAAGCATTGATTTAGTGTAGTAAGTCTTAAAATAGAATGAAAATCAAGGCCTTATGTTACTTACAAATGAAAACGATCGTAAGCAAATTATGACTATGTTCACATAAACAATTTAAAGGAATCGCGCGAGATTGCAGGAAGTAAAGAAATAAACTGGCCAAGTGCAAGTCGGACTCGCACTAGTAGGGTTCCGTACCTACAGTATTTTATAAGATCGAGCAAAAAATACCACTATCATTTTTCGCCAGCAAAAAATAATTAATAAACATTTTATTTCTTATAACGCCATCTAACGTCTAACAAAGGAGCTAGGGATCGACATTTCAATATAACGCCATCTATGGGACGTTAACCTAACTAAGATAGTTCATAGATGGCGTGAAATGCCGAAGAAAACACGTTTCTTGTATGGGGACCCTCTATTATTTTTAACTTTATTCTGTTTTTAGTATTTGTTGTTATAGTGGCAACAGAAATACATTATCTGTGAAAATTTCAACTGTCTAACTATCACGGTTCATGAGATACAGCCTGGTGACACACGGACGGACAGACAGACAGACAGACAGACAGACAGACGGACAGCGGAGTCTTAGTAATAGGGTCCCGTTTTACCCTTTAGGTACGGAACCCTAAAAAAAAACTGAACTGAACTGCGCTTTTGATCTTTTAAATACAAATACATTTTCTAATAACATCTTCTATTTCGGACTGAATAAGTCTTCGATAAGTAATATAACAAACTCCACTGTTGCTTCAGTTTAGTACTGTGTTCCAAAAAGCAGTTTGATTTGCATATATAATAAAGGTCCTACTACCTTCAATTTTGTGGTCAATCGCAAGTCAACAGAAAGTTGTTGGCGGATGGATTGGCGACATGGCTTTGTTCGACTTCTATATTTTCTGTCTTAATTATGAATATAAATTAGTTCTAGTCTCTTTGATTCCGCTATATTAAATAACTTGACCGTAACTGGAAGCTTTTATATTGAGATAGGCATATCCGTTTCCGTCGATTTCCTACCAGTTTTCGTACTTTTTCGGTTCTGAAATCCGGTCCAGTGGTGCCACCTGGCGGTTGCGCAAAGCTTTGTCGATTGCCATGTGGATTTCTTTGCGCCATTTTGTAGTCATTGGCGTTTAAATTTTCGTCGAAGCAACTTGTGTGCAGCGGGTCTCTCCCCTGTTCATAACTTATTTTTATTTTCATTTAAATTTAAATATAACGATTAAATATTTTAAAAATTTTAAAAGTTTGCGTGTTGGTGGAAATCACCGAGTGATTCTTTGCAGCTTGTATCGTGTGAAAGTAAGTACTTACTACCTACCCTCAGTGTCTTTCTTTGGTGTTAAAAAAGTGAACATTTTACGGTTAAAACTTTTAACCTTATTTTACAGCAGTGTTAATCGTTATAAATTATATAAAGAACCTAAGGGTTGATTTTTAACGGCGTTTGCCGTTCGAAATATTTTAATAGAGATTTCAAAACTACCTACCGAAAGTTTTTGTACCCACTGGCTTACGTACCGTTTAGGATCCGAGATCTAACATATATTTAATTTCAGATATGGATGATTCTGGTACGAATTTACAAACTGCGGCGGCAGGGTCAAGTGATAAAGTTCGCAAGCAGAAACGTAGCCGCTCTAGCAGCAGCAGCAGCAGCAGCAGCAGTAGTTCATCTTCGTCAGATGATAAACGAAGAAACTCACGTCGTCGGCGGAAGAAGCGTGCGAAGCATTCCGATCGCATGATGGACCAACTTTTAAGGGAAGTGGGTGAGCTACGCAAACAAATTACTAATTCAGCTGAAAATAATTTTTCAGACAGTGTGTCGTTATATCCAGAAGGAGAAGACGAGTTATATCTCGATAATCATATTGGTAGTGACGATGTTCAGGGATCTAAGTGTGATTTTAATAAATTCACCTTTGACATCGAGACAAAATTGAAGGAACCGTCTGTTCCGAAAACTCCTGATGGGTTTTTGAAAATGTTACTTGAGGTTCAAAGATTAGGCGGTACCTCTTGGTCTGATGTTAGATATGCCGACACACAAAAAGCATACAATCATACTCCAGGTTTCGTAGACCTGGAAACAAACGACGAGGTAAAAATGTATGAAACCTCACGGCACCTGTCCCATGCAGACAAATCATATGCAGCTCTTACGTACTGTGTACTGCAACAGAAGGAATCTCTACAGATGGGTATTCGCGATCTTCTTTTATGGGCACAAAATAGTGAAATTAACGTTGATAACCTGAGTTGCAAGGTTGAAGAATTATTTTTAAAGGGGAATTTTCATAAAGTTTCATCCGATCTTTTGCAATTAGTATGTGGACATAGAGCCGAGAGCATTGAGATGCGTCGAGAATCGATAACCGCTCAGGTACGAGATCCTCTAGTAAAAGCATCATTAAACAAAATACCGCCTTCAGCGACACATTTATTCGAGTCTGCCGCGTTGACAGCGGCGCTTGATAAGGCAGGTGGCATCCGCAAAGCCTTTTGGCCTCTCAAAAAAGATAAATCTGTACAATTAAGATCCGAACACTATTATCGCCGCCCCTCGCGGGGGTTGAGCACATATAAATCGGCTCCATCGCGTGGAACCAACGACCAAAATATGCATAATCATGCATATAATCTACCCTCGCGGGGTGATTTACATTACACAAATGGTCCGCCCAGGGGCCCATCTACAAGTGCCGAGTACCATCAGCGCCCTAATAGAGGGTCATTTCACAACCGAGGTGCACGGCCCTATTGTGGCAATAACCATGCCTCGAGAGGTTCCAGAGCGAATCCAAAACGCTCCAATCAATGACTGCAATCGGTTCAAAGCAGGTCAGTTGTCGTTTTACCGTCAACAGTGGGCACAAATGGGTGCGCCCAGCATAATTCTTCAATTAATTCAGGGGTACCGGATACCCTTTTATCAAAAACCGCCTCTAGTTTTCCCAAAGCTCAAAGGGCCGTTCCAAACGCCCGTATCCGAGGATATGACCAAAATTATACAAAAAATGAAGACGCAAGGAGTTCTAAAATTAGCTCCGTGCACACCGAGCTTCATATCGCCTCTCTTCCTAGTGCCAAAGGCCGACGGGTCATCCCGACCAATATTCAACCTCAAGGCGCTAAACGACTATGTGCAGACCGAATCATTTCACATGATAAACATGCACCGCATTCCAGACTTCCTTCAACAACAGGACTGGATGTGCAAAATCGATTTGTCCCAAGCGTACTTTCATTTAAAAATCGCGAAGTCACACAGACGCTTCCTACGCATTATATACAACCAAGAACTGTTGGAAATGACGTGCCTACCTTTCGGTCTCAGCACGAGCCCCAAAATTTTTTCAATTCTCACAAATTGGGTTGCTCAAATATTACGAGACAGGTACAATATAAGAATCTTGGTCTATCTAGACGATTTTTTAATAGCAAATCAGAAATCACACATTCTGTGCAATCACGTGAAAATTACGATACAAATATTGCAAACGTTAGGATGGGCAATCAATTTCGAAAAATCGAATCTGTCTCCTCAAAGGACCATGATTTATCTAGGGATAATGTGGAACCCTTGGCACAATTTAAAAATGTTGCCGGTCGACAAAATAACAAAAATAAAGCAGGCTGTAAATCATCTTCTTGTAAAACGAAGAACGACAGTAAAGGAATTACAGAAAATAGTAGGCCTTTTAAACTTTGCAAGCTTTGTCGTTCCTCGGGGCCGTCTCAATCATCGACAGATTCTAATGTTAATGAACTCGTTACCAGAGGGGTCAACGATGCCCCATTCAATACCTCAAAATGTCATAGACGAGTTAAGGTGGTGGAGGCAGAACTGCCACCTGTCAACACCTTTACATTACCCACCGCCGGTAAATTTCTTAGTCACAGATGCATCCGATCTAGCTTGGGGAGCACAGTTGAACAACCAAGCTCTCTGGGGCAGCTGGTCGCTAGAAGAACAACGTCTGCACAGCAACCAGAAAGAAATGCTGGCGATCCTGCATGCTCTTCAGAGAACTGGGACCGAACTGGACAACAGCTCGATTCTGATACAATGCGACAACAAAACTGCAGTCGCCCACCTACGGAAGGAAGGAGGTACGAAATCATTGACTCTTCTAAACATAACCTATCAAATTCTGGAGTTCCTCGATCTCCATCGAATACATTTCTGCATACATCATATTCCAGGCAAATACAACAATCACGCCGACCATCTGTCGCGTCACCGCCTCCTTCCAGAGTGGCATTTACTGCCGGAATGCGTACAAATTGTATTTGCCAAGTGGGGAATTCCAATGATAGATCTTTTTGCGTCAGAGACTGCTCACGTAGTAATCAATTATGTGTCTCGGGATTTGAAAGATCCACAAGCTCTATTTCACGATGCGTTCAGTGTTCCCTGGAACTATCCTCTGGCGTGGGTATTTCCACCACCGTTTCTCATGCCCAAAGTCTTGAATCATCTGAACCAGTCGACCGGAACGTTTCTTATAGTAGCTCCGCGATGGCAAAAAGTATTCTGGCGAGCGGATCTCAAAGCTCGAGCGTTAGACGCGCCACTCACACTGTACAACCTACAAAAACACCTGATCGACACATCGACGGGACTGCCACCGTCGAAAGTCAAGAACATAACCCTAGAAGTCTGGAAATGTGGGGCTGGTCACAATCGTTAGATACATGGAACACTGAACAATTATCTTTGCTTAAAACCTCGTGGCGTAAATCTACCTTGAAAACGTATGAGAATGCTTGGAAACGTTGGATTACATGGTCAGCGAATAAAAAGGTTAACACGTATTATCCTACTGGGTCACAGTTGGCCCAGTTTTTGTCAGATTTACATCTTATCGATAAATTATCGTACAATACCATTCTTGTTCATAAATCTGTTGTTTCTACCTTATGTAACGCTGAAGAGTCGTCTCAGCTGAGTTCACACGTTCTTGTTAAACACATTTTAAAATCTATTTCTTTAAAAAATCCTAAAACTTCAAAGCGATCTATTTGGGATGTCAGTAATCTAACTGCTTATTTAAGCAACTGCACTATCGATACGAATAATTTATTTCAAACATCTCGCCATACGGCAATGTTATTACTACTATGTTCAGGCAGGCGTATACATGATTTAACATTGCTTTGTGTAGATGATCAACATTGTATAAGGTCTAGCGACAGCATTATATTTTGGCCTAAATTCGGTTCTAAAACCGACAGTAGCAATATTAGACAGTCCGGTTGGAAAATTCTTTCTAATTCCGAGAATCGTAACCTAGATTTTCATTTTTGGATAGACAGAACTATAACCTTATTAAATGAAAGGCGTAAAGCTTCAAAGTCATTTAATCTTTTTATTACAGTGAGAGGAACCGCCAAGCCTGCATCACGCAGTGTAATATCAGGCTGGATAAAAACTATTTTTAAAGAAGCTGGCATCGCAGCTCCCCCTGGAAGTGTCCGATCAGCGGTTGCATCTAAAAGTTGGTTGAACAATGAGCCCATTGATGATATATTGGCTCGTGGAAATTGGAGATCCGCTAATACATTCAAAAACTTTTATAGGCGTGAAGTGATACAGACTGATTCACAAAATGCGAGTAAATCATTTGTACCATTAAATTAAAATTAATACACAGTATTATAATGTACCTACGTGATTTTGATATGAGAATTGTATTTTGGGCATTTAATTTGCAAATATCGAAAGCTGATTTGAAAGTTGAATAAATAGTGTTCAATTATGTAAACATTTTATTTTTTAATCACATTGGCGTTAGGTCCTTTAGTAATAATATAACGGTACCTGTGGCGTCACCAGGCGATAACAAACAGGTCTCAATATAAAAGCTTCCAGTTACGGTCAAGTTATTTAATAGCAGCGTTTTACCTGAAATAAAACGCATATTAAAATACTTACCTAACTGGAAGCTTTAACTTTAAATCCTGCCTGGTGAACATATTGAGCCAATGACTACAAAATGGCGCAAAGAAATCCACATGGCAATCGACAAAGCTTTGCGCAACCGCCAGGTGGCACCACTGGACCGGATTTCAGAACCGAAAAAGTACGAAAACTGGTAGGAAATCGACGGAAACGGATATGCCTATCTCAATATAAAAGCTTCCAGTTAGGTAAGTATTTTAATATGCGTTTTATTTCAGGTAAAACGCTGCTATTTTCTAATCTTTCGCTATTTTTCGTTTTAGCTTTTCTAAATCTTTCGCTACATTTTGTGCCTTTTATACTATTTCAGATTATTTATTAGAAACTATCCAATAAGTATTTATTTAGTTAATATTTTTCGAAAATATTAATTCAAAGTCAAGGTATGCATTTTTGTGCTTTTGTATTACTTATTATTACTAACTCAGTTGTGATTATGTACTTTTTTACGAAACTAGTGCGACATTGTAAAAAAATCTTTTTGTTTGTTCGTTACTTTTTTTAACAAAAACTTTCTAAAATACGCTATAAATGCTGATCTCAAAAAATGCTCACTAACATAAAGTATGGATAAATTCCGGACACTTTTAATCCTACAAACATAGTCAATGTCACGATACACGGTTATGGCAAATAACGGCTAAACTGATTATGATCAAAATATTCTGTGCACACTAACCCATATTATAAAAAAGCTGTGAGCACTTTTGAGCTGCATGAAAATCATGGACAAAGCACGGCACACGGCTATAAAACATAGTTTTAAAACTTTCTATCCCTCGGACAATCAGTATGAAACAACTCATGATATCTCTTACATATGTCACAGACGCATGGCTTTATCTGCGGTACGTAGAACTTCTTGAGTTTCTCACTGGAACGTTTCTTTGCTATCCCTTCTATATACCGACTCTCGAGTTGAAATTTATCAGTGTTTGATGATCTGTAAATAGAACACAGAGAGGTATTTAGAAAAATTGATCGAGAAAAGGTGGGTACTGCCCTTGCGCTTCGCTTGGCTCGTCTTGTCACTACCGTGCCCCCAGATAATAAGTAGGTACAGAATAGGTAAGGTGTCATAGCAGTGCGCAGGCCACAAGAGTACGCAAGGCTAATATTATCCACGATTGCGAGTGATCCATACGAACTTCAGTCGTGTTTTGAACTACTGAGACCAATGAACGTGCACGAAAATCTTGGAGCAAAATAATTTGATTTTGTTGGTAATAGATAACATTATTGTTTTTAATATTTTCCCAGTTTGCAAATCAGTGTGCAATACTAGTTTCAGCCAGAAGCTTGACATTTCGTGATAAAATATTTAAAATGGTTTAGTCCTACCCGCAGTGCAAGCGTTACAACTTTATTTCCGCAAATGGATTTAACAACAATGTTTTTTTTCTGTTGTTGCAAAAGGACGAAAAGCAAGAGGGCGCAGGCAGACGCACTTTTGTAGATACTGCGGACTCGTGTCGACTATACAGTGCCACAAGTATAACTTGGCGGTGGTGGTTTTTGGAAGTAATTCTTTTAATTGAAACTGTGAGTTTGACGTTTGAGAGATTACCGCGACATTATTGTTGATAAATCTGCTACATTAAAATAGTTCAATAATGACAAAAGTAATTAAAAGTGGTTTAAGAGAAACTGTTATCAAAGTACAAAGTAAAAGCACAGTGGCGCACAGGCACGCCAAGTTATACTTGCCGGACTGTACTCGTGAAATTGTCATTGGATACATTTTCAATTTGACGTAGACACTTTTAAGGTGTCATGACAATTGCACCTCATAGTTATATGAGGTGCAATTGTCATTGGATTGGAGCGTACCAATGCGATTTATGTGAATAATTGCCAATAAGTAATGGGCGCTCTCCTACCGACCTCCATATGCTACCGACAGGGGGCTGCTGTATGCGCTTCTGTGGAGAGGTACTCCCAAGAGTGCGCAAATACCCATGATCTCAATTTTGAAAATTAAGAACTTATTTGCATGGTGGTAGGACGGAGGTGGTGGACACTATATAGTGTCCGCCTGGCTAGCTACCACCCTCAAGTTAAAAAATCTGTCGCTAAACATCTAATGTGTTCCGGCAGCTATCCTTGAGAGCCAGTTACCATTCTAGGCCTAGCGTGCTACCATCTTCGACCGCATTATAACTTAGCAACAGGTGAGATAGCAAACGCTAGCCTATAAGAAATAAAAAATATATATTTATTAGACTTGGTTAAAATTTCATACAGATTATCAATTAAAGTTTGTCCCTCCAATATACATTTTGAATTAATTATGGACATTTTTATTTGAGCCATTACACTTTGTTCGTTAACCGCGCACACTAAGGGAACCTAACCCAACCTAGTTTAAATGCCAGGCCATTTGCTGTAGGGTTTTTTTTATTCCGGACAGACAAGACAGACTTGAGCACATCTCTTTTGATGAATAAATGACGATGGTGTATACAGCATAATCTACACCGCCATCTTAGAAGATGGTACCGTCCTTGTCTAGAAATATTAGACATAGATCTCTATCTAATGATATCTAATGATATTATTATATTATATAAATATATTATCTCTATAATAGATGGCAATGAGACGAGGCCATGGACTACCACCGACATTCCACTGTTCAATCCACGTTGCGCACTCTTGGGACTGCCTGGTAGGTACCAAAAGTCAAACTAGAACTCGGTGAATCAATGGCAACATGTATTTGTCAGATGTATTGTCATTGCTGTGGCAGCCTTCGGCCGTGGATCACACATCTGCCATAATTCATTTAGCACCACTCCGGGATCCCGTTACAAGGTAACTATATTTCAATATTTTTTATGATAATCTTAAAAAAGTATGTATCGTTACAAGGTAACTATATTTAAATATCTTTTATGAATAGTCTTAAAAAAGTCATCATCATCATTATCAGCCGGTATCAGTCCACTGCTGGACGTAGGCCTCCCCCAAGACACGCCACTGAGCCCGGTCTTCGGCTCTTTGTTTCCAGTCACTGCCCACCGCTTTGTGAATGTCGTCGCTCCACCTAGTCACAGGGCGTCCTACTCTACGTTTGCCGATTCGCGGTCTCCACTCTAGAACCAGTCTGCCCCAACGGTTATCGGTCCTACGGCAGATATGACCAGCCCACTGCCACTTCAGTTTGCTAATCCGCTGATAAAAAAGTATGTATTAGTAACCTTAAATCAAATTCAGATTTAGCAAGATCGCTCTCTTTGGGCCACACTCCTTCAGGCGAGTCAATCTTGTCAACTTTGTGTCGAGGGCGCGCTGATCTCTCAACACTCCGAGGGAATTTAGGACTGGGGGAGGAAAGGTTTATGAGTCGATGAAATAAGGTAATTTTACTAATGATAATTTAAAAGCGTTGTAAGCTACACTGCTTGTAAGTCGAATTAAATCCACTTTTAGCTAACAGGAGTTGTAACACGTGAAATCTAGACAAATAAATAATTAAGTTTAAAAACTAAAAGAACAGACTTCCATGCCGTGCGAGTCAGTTTCAGTAGACAGTTTGAGAAATTTATCATCATATCTCTAAAGATATTTATCAGATCTCGATAAAATGTAAATGGCACCACCTTACCTAGAGATGAACCCTTACCTGTAACAAAAATAATCATTCGAATCGGTTCACAATTGGCAGAGTAATCGCGTAACACACATAAAAAAACATACAGACGAATTGAGAACCTTTTCCTTTGTGGAGGTCTGATGAAAAAAGTCGTTCTTGTCTGGAAGTGGTGGACGGCAACAGAGATAAGTAACGTTGAGATGCACAGTAGTCGGGTTATACGCAGTAACTACATAACATCATAATAACTATGAGTGGAACTACGAAGTACCAGCGACGATCATAACTAATATTACATATTGTATGGAGTGAGCAATCTTGAATAATCACTTTATCTTTGACGGTGATGAGATGAGGCGACAAAACTTATTTCTTCAAAGTGAACATATTTATATCTTTTAAATTGCGATCAAATAATCAACACAGATGCATGTGCTTATAAACGTGGAATAAACTAATAAATGTATACCATTTTCACGGATCACAATATCCGAAGTTACTGAACTATTTTATGCATTTAAAATTATTTTGTTTGAATGATGTATGAATATAGAGGTCGAACTTCTGTTATCTATACATAATAATACAATTAATCTATACATAAAATCACGCCTTTTTCCCGTTGGGGTATGCAGAGACTACTGCTTTCCACATGCTACGATCCTGACATACCTCTTTCGCTTCTTCCACTTTCATGAGCGCCTTCATACATGCTCGCCGGTTATAAGTACTTTTGACTTGGCCTTTCTTTAAAAAGTCTCCGATCTGGTCGTGATATGTTCGCCTAGGTCGGCCTCTACCGGCTCGCCCATTCACACTCGTCTCATAAATCTGTTTCGTCAATCTTCCTGTTATAATATACCGATACCGGCTATAAATATTGCACATCGACCTTTAGAAAGAGACAATTTGCTAATTTCGGTTTCGTAGAGCGTTATTTCTGTGCATACTACCTATGTGACGTTTTGTCAGTCGCTGTTCAAGTGCGATAGAGTGCGGCCGCGTCCCGTTCAAAATATATATATATAGTTGTTAACACCCCCAAATTTAAATAATTTTAAAGTTTATTTATTTTTATGTTGAAAGCCCCCCCAATTCAAACACCATTAAACAGGAAATGATCAACTGTTTAAACACGAAATTCCAGTTGACCCAAAATTGACAAAACCCCAGATTTACGATATTATATGTCAACACAAAGAGTGGTATATAGAGTTTTACGTGGATAAAGTACTTGCCGAACATGGGCACACTGTGTTGCGATTACCACCTTATCATCCGGATTTTAATCCGATTGAAAATATATGTCTCAGCTGAAAGGCTATGTAGCCTCTAGAAATGTGGGTATGAATTTAACTACCCTAAAAACATTATTGACTGAAAAAGTAAACATGATCGGATCGGAGCTGAAGAGTCGAAAAAGGTTTGTGATCATGTAATCAAATGTGAGAATGAATATCGAAGATTTAGATAATCACGCACACAGTTACACAGTTTAGGCAATCACACTGATAGACTAGTGATAAATACGGCTGATAGTGACAGTGATATTGATCTCATTGAGAGCACAGATAATGAAATGGAAGGAATTGAGAATTATTATTGTTTTTATTAGAATGTCTCATTTTAACAGTAGGTATAATGGTGTTTATTATGTAAATAACATGATGTGAATATATTGTTTAATTTATTTTAGCCCAACCTCAAGACAAAACTTCTATAAAAAAATGGTGTACAATACAATACAATACAATAACTCTGTATTGACACCAATTTGCACAAAAAAGAAGATACAAACATTTGCACTAAGTAAATTACTGGTACAATGGGCGGTCTTATCGCTAAAAGCGATGTCTTCCAGACAACCTTAGGATGGAAATTATATTTAATTATGTTGAGCATGGACGGTGGCATGATACGTGACGAGGAAAGGGTTTAAATTAATATAAAATACATAGACTTACTAATAATCTACATGTATAAACATATACATACATAATACAAATATATATATTATATATAATTTACTATATATATATATATATATATATATATAGATGCACAATAAATAATCAAATTATAATATTTCTAATGCTGAAACGAATGACTTAATACAAACATAATATTATTTAAGTGACAAGTAATAATTTTTGACATGAGCTTTAAAACTACACAGAGACTGAGCACGTCTGATATCAACTGGTAGATCATTCCAGAGGCGCACAGCTTGCACAGAGAATGACGCATCATAAAAGTTAGTATTATGTGCTGGAATGTTGAGAACCAAGTTTTCCGATGACCTAAGAGAAAGGGTATTGGTGGAAGAGAGAAACTGGAAACGTTCTTTTAAATAAATGGGAGTTGAGGGATTGAACAATATGGTATATAGAAGGGAAAGGATATGAGTATTCCGGCGAAGACGGATAGGGAGCCAATTAAGTTTTGAGCGGAACTCTGAAACATGGTCAAATTTCCGGAGACCGAAAATAAACCGTATGCAAAAGTTTTGCAACCGCTCAAGCTTGTTCAATTGGTCTTGCCTAAGGTCCAAGTAACTGACATCAGCGTAGTCTAGTAAGGGAAGTAGAAGAGACTGAGCAAGCGCAGCTTTAGTCGCAGTCGGCAGAAAATTACGCAGTCTACGGAGTGAAGCTGCAGAAGCAAACAACTTTTGGCTAAGAGACTGAATCTGAGGATCCCACGTAAAATTTTTATCAAGTATGACCCCGAGATTTTTTACTTGATTGCTATAGGGAACAATCACATTATTAAAAACGATTTGAGGAAGTCTTGAGGAGTCTACCTTTGCAAGAAGTCTAGAACTACCCACGATGATAGCTTGAGTTTTAGTGGGGTTAACGGATAATCCATACGATTTGCTCCAATCTGCTATACGGCATAAGTCATCGTTGGTAATCCCAATAGCTTCATCTAAACGTTCGACAGATGTTTGGGAGTATATTTGGAGATCGTCTGCATAGAGGTGGTACGAGGAAGAGAGAGAAGAAGATATAGAATTAATGAAAATGGCAAATAAAAGAGGAGATAGAACACCACCCTGAGGGACGCCAGCACTCGTGTCACACCACGAAGAAAATAAATCTTCAATGCGTACACGCTGCCGCCGCCCATATAGGTAACTATGAAACCACTGAATTACCGATGGAGATATGTTAAGAGAGCAGAGCAATGCAAGGAGAATGTCGAAATCAACAGTGTTGAACGCATTGCTGAAATCTAATAAGGATAGGATAGTAAGTTTGCCGTTTTCCATACCCAGCCTTATGTCATCTGTGACCTTAACAAGTGCAGATACAGTGCTATGGCCAGGACGGAAACCAGACTGGAAGGGATTGAGGAGATTGTAACGATTAAGGAAGAGGTTGAGTTGGTTATGAACTAATCGTTCAAGGACTTTGGACAACAGAGGGAGAATAGAAATAGGACGGTATTCAGAAAAGGATTTGGGGTTGGATTTCTTGGGAAGAGGAATGATATGGGCTTCTTTCCAACAGGAAGGAACGACACCTTCCGAAATAGAACCGTTCAATATATGACATAAAATAGGTAATATCTCATCCAATATAGGAACAATCATATTTCGGCTGATACCGTCCCCTCCTATGGCGTTTGAGGATATGGAAAGGATGCTCTTCTTAACATCACATGCAGTAAATTCATTTAAAACAAAAGATGAGTAATCAGGAGTAGGTTTACGAGAAAGATAATTAAGTGTTGCAAGTTTGTCTTTCACATCGATCGTAGAAGACGAAGAGAAATGTTTGTTAAGAGCATTAATATCTACGTTATTAGATGAAGAATTTTGCTGTTGTTTCCCGACTCCTAAAGACCGGAGAAATCTCCAGACTTTAGCAGGATCCTCATTCTCAACCGAACTATGGATATGGTGGCGTTGTGCGTCTCGACACACTCTATTGCAGCGATTCCTTGCTAACATGTATTTATTTTTATTGTTATCATTAGGGCTGGACTTATATTTGGACTTGGTTACTGCCTTTTTGTGCATAAGTACCCTAATATCATCTGTTAACCACGGCGATGGGAGATGTTTAATTTTAATAGTTCGTAAGGGAGCGTGAATATCATACAACTGGATCAAAGAAGAATTGAATAATGAAACTTTACTATCGATATCATCAGCGTTGTATACAGGCAACCAGTCAATTTTGGAAGCATCACTGCGCAGTCTTTCTACGTCCATAGAACCAAAACTACGCTGAAGAATGATTTTGGGTTTAAATTTAGGTGGGCGGATCTTATACGACAAGAAGATAAGGTCATGGTAGGAGAAGGAGTCAGCTGTACACTGTCCATGCTTGGCGACATGTTGAGGAGAAGAAACAAGGATAAGGTCAAGAAGAGATGGAGGACAGTTGGGAAAGTAATGAGTAGGATTGAGTGACAAGATGTGCATGTTATAGGAGTTTTTTCGAGTGATGTGGAGCGATAGTCTTTTTTCAAAATACACGTGTTAAAGTCTCCCATAATAATAGTGTGAGGATAGGATGGAGTGAAGTCTTCTAAAAGCTTGTCGAAGGATAGGAAATAATTAACTCTAAGAGAATGGCTATAGTAAACGCCAAGGAGCAGCTTAGTGTGGGACAAAACTACTTCAATAAATAGATGTTCCCCGGCATTGGCTGGAGGAGGTTGCGGCGGTGTAGGTATACAAATAAATAAAACTGGCCAAGTGCGAGTCAGCATCGCGTCTCTTATCACACACTTATGGAGGGTTCCGTACAATACGAAACATAACAGAGTTTCAACCTCATATATTTGATTAATTGATATTACCAAGAATATTTGGTTTGTACGCGATCTAGAAAGACGGGGCTCGTTTACTAGCGCCATCTATGTCATTTTGCCGAAACTAATTAGATGGCGTTTAAAAACACGTTTTTTGTATGGGGATCCCCTTGATTTTTTACTTTATTTTGTTTTTAGTATTTGTTGTTCTAGCAGTAACAGAAATACACCATCTGTGAAAATTTCAACTGTCTAACTATCACGGTTAATGAGCTATAGCCTGGTGACAAACGGACAGACAGACAGACAGACGGACAGCGGAGTCTTAGTAATAGGGTCCCGTTTGACCCTTTGGGTACGGAACCCTAAAAATGATCGAAAGAAGCAAATCATAATTGTTTTAACAGCTTCTAATAGATACCGGACCGTTAGTATTTCGTGCGACAGAGATAACGCTCTACGAAGCCGAAATTAGCCGATTGTCTCTTTCTAAAGGTCGATGTGCAATATTTATCGCCGGTATCTGTACTAAAGATCGTTTAAAAAACTAAAACAACCGACTTCAAATGCCGCGCTATTATTAGTTTTCAGCACCAATTTTGAGGTGTTTATCTCCATATCTCTGGAGATACTTATCAGACCTCGATAAAATTACCATGCTACCACACATGGGATATCTCCTTTCCAACAAAAAACTAATAATCAAAATAGGTTCATAAACGACGAAGTTTTCCGCGAACAAACATAAAATATATATATATATATATATATAAGGTCGAATTGAGAAACCTCTTTTTTTAAGTCGGTTAAAAATATGTAAAAAAAACATGATTCTAACGTTTCACATTCCTCGGTGCTATGTAGGGGCCACATTAAGTCTCTAGTATCAGTATTGCAGACCGTGACGCGACGACAACTAGCTCGAGTCGCGCTGTTAGGCCGCGATGAACCTAGACACGGACTGAGAAGACAATCATCAGCATCAGAAGAACATGTGACAGAATATTTTTTTTATGGTAAAAGTTAACAGGACAAGCGCGACGCTCGCCTGATGGTAAGCGATGATGTCTACCTATAACAGATACAGCGGCATGCAAAACTCTGAACTGCCAGAATTTTGCATGTCATTGCACTGCGCCTGTTACCTTGAGACATAAAGATGTTGAATCTCACATGCCCTGTAATTTCACTGGACACCTTTCCATTTCAACCGAAAAACATTGCTATTTCAAGGCTGAAAATTAATAGCGTTAAAAACTGCCTTTTGCTCACTGCTGGTGGCGCTACTGTTGTGTGCTCCTTAAATCTGACAGCTATCTGTCATTTTCAATAGTAATTTTGTAAACAAATAAATTCGCATTGGAATATTTACTTATTATATTGCTATGTGCAGCTATGAATTACATAAGCACTGTTATTAAGGTAACCAAATGAAATTTAAAGTAACGTTTAACATTAATTTTTTAAATAACTTTTTTTTCTACAAAAATGTATCAAAATGTTACACTTTGCTTTATTTCTTCTTATAATTGGCTGAAAGGCCAGGTCGAATGCATTATTATATCTTTTTAAGGAAATCAGTTTGTGAAAAATCCATATAAAATTTGCAATATGGCGGTTTTTAGGAACACTCGACAGTAGCGCCATCTACTTAGAGCTTTCAGTTTTTAACCCCATTGCCAAGTGGTGGTACCGCCCCAGGCGGACTAGCAGAAGTCCTACCACTACACTACCTAACTTTATTGTCACTTCACAAATACAACTCGTATATCTATAAATAATAGCTTAAATTAAAAATTACAATGGGCGGTTCCTTTCGCTAATAGCGATCTCTTCCAGACAATATTGGAATGGGAAAAATCTAAAAACTGTCAATAACATGGTGCATCTAATTATAAAGAAAAATAAATAAAGAATGTTTATCTAATATAACATAATTATAAACCAACTTACTACCAATAAACATATTTGAGATCGTCTACAAAACGCGCCGCGCTTGTCATTTTCAGAACCAAGTTTGAGATGTTTATTTCCATATCTCTGGAGATACTTATCTGATCTCGATGAATTTACAATGGGACCACACGGGCAGTACACCCTCTCAAAAAATAAAATAATATTCCAAATCAGTCCAGGGGTCTTTGAATAATCGATAAACATACATAATAATTAAAATAGTTTAAAAACTAAAACAACCGACTTCCATGCCCCGCTAGTAAATTTCAGTAGTAAGTTTGAGACGTTTATCGTCATATCTCTGGAGATACTTATCATATCTCGATGAAATTACAATGGGACCACCTCGGAAACGTACTCTACCGATTAAAAAAAGAATCATTCGAATCGGTTCACGATAGACGGAGTAATCGCGTAACATACATACAAAAAAAAACATACAGACGATATTAACCTCCTTCTTTTTGGAAGTCGGTTGAAAAGAAATAAAAGAGATTCCGACTAATTGAGAACCTCCTCTTTTTTGAACTCGGTTACAAAAGACAGATAATTTTGATTCAACTTTTATAGCCTACTGACTACACTAACAAAAATGTAAAAAATTATAATTTAATCATATTACGGGGGCTTGTAGAGTCGAGGACACGTCGGCATACGACAAGATGGATCGTTAGGCGAGGGGTAGTAGCACGGAATAGTTGAACTTCCTCTATTACACCTGGCAGAAGTGCTTCTTTGGTTGTTTTTTTGTTGTCGAGATCGACCGTGTGACGACCTTAGCTGGTCGGCTTGCCTGGGTGTACTATTGGGAGTTGTATCTGCACTGTATTGGAAAATATATTATGACTAGCGACCCGCCCCGGCTTCGCAAGGGTAGAACATAATGCATATATGCCTACATTTTTTGCAACTGTCACAATCGTTGTCAAATTTCAACCAATTTCAATTCTAATTTTAAAAACCATAACGAACTATACACCTAAATCTTCTTCATGAATTACTTTGACTATTGGTGACAACCGCAAGGAAATCCGTTTAGAAGTTTTTGAGCTTATCACGAACATGCAGACAGACGGACAAACGCGGCGGGGGACTTTGTTTTATAATATGTAGTGAAGTGGGATTACTAGAAAAGGGTAGGTAGGTACAATCTTAAACATTGTACTACTACAATTTATTTTAACATAAGTATAGTAATAATAAAACAAAATACATGGTACAAAAAATAGATAGGCGGGTAGGTACCAGATATTAAATATTTAAAAATAGATAGGCGGGTAGGTACCAGATATTAAATATTTAAAAATAGATAGGCGGGTAGGTCCAGACATTAAATATTTAAAAATAGATAGGCGGGAAGGTACCAGATATTACATATTTAAAAATAGATAGGCGGGTAGGTACCAGATATTAAATATTTAAAAAAGTATATCTATGCTTATCTACTTACCCAAGTACCAATGTAGTATATTGCGAAAGGTTCTAACCGTAGTTTGAAGCTATTACAGTAGTTTTTATTAGTTTTACTTACGTATGACATTCGCAGCTAACGTTTGGAAAGTTTGGTTTAGCTTTCTTGGCAGGACTGCAATAGAAGTAATAATAAAAAGCTACTATGAAACCAAGAAAAAAGACGCAGGCTTATCTAAATGGTCACTGAGTTCCAAATTTGAAGTTTTTTTCAGGCTAGCCACATAAATCCGGAATTCAGACTCGATTTTTTTTAATTATATATCTTATAGGCTAGCGTTTGACCACTATCTCACCTATTGGTAAGCTACGAATAAATCATAAGTCAGGAAAAGTAACTGCGTTATAAAACTGACCCAACAAAAGTTGTGTCCAAGCAGGCGGGGTTAAAAGTCGTGTCCAGCGCGTCATTAGTCGGACATTTGTCTTGTTTGACTCAACTGTTATAACAGACATTGCAGCACATGCGCGAACCAATCCCTGCTTTCGTTCCCAATTTAAATAAATCTCCAAGCCAATCATTTATAACTTCGAAAGTTATTCTTATTTTGAATCTACGTCGTTTTGGTTTGAAGGAGGGCCACTTTTTATGTGGAATTTGTTCTGAATTAGAGTTCCTGACTTATGATTTATTCGTAGTTGGTAAGTGATGATGCGAACGAAGATGGTAAGCACGCTAGGCCTAGAATGGGAACTGAAATTGAAATTAAATTGAGTTGAATTCCGTTTCAAAATTTCGAACGCAGTAAATACACCCAAATCTATGGACTGTCAGGTCGTCGCCCACTTACACGACCCCGCTCCCACCCGGCAAAATAATGTTCATTAAAATGCGAGACTTGCGGGACGTCCTCTGTAGACAGACTTTACATTGACAACACAATTTTTTTTAAGGGACCGGTGGTGTAAGTGAGCGAGCGGTCGGCTTCGATGCCAGAGGTACCGAGTTCAATCCCCGCCGTGCACCAATGGATTTTTCTATCGAAAAATGTATGTGCGGTTTTCATAGTGGCCCTCTGTCGGTGATCGGTTATCACACAATAAAAAAAAATTAAAAAATGTTCCGAAAAATTGAGAACCTCCTCCTTTTTTGTGAAATCGGTTAAAAATAGAATATCACTTATGCAAGTGAGCGTCTTGCTGATCTAATGACATTGACATAACATCAAATATACTTACTTGTTTGAGCACTTGCAGTTGTGGTAGTCATGTTTGGACATAGTGCTAGAACGGGAGTCAGCTGATCGCAACCTGGGGCCGTGCGTACTAGAACTGGGGCTGTGCTGTGACTGCTTGGCTGAGCAAGAACATTTATTCCTGAAATACAACAACATTAAAATTATAACACAACACCCACGACAGCTTCCTCTGGCGAGTTAATGTCATAAGACGCAAGCCAGATAAAAGAGACATAAGACGTGACACGTAGGACCAAAAGGCGTCCCCACATAATCCACGCAAACTCATCTTCTCTGTGCCATACTTGTGGGAAAATGACAGCTGATCATGTGTCTGCTGTCAAAAATGCGTTGACAATGACAGAAAAATCAGTTCAATTTTTGTTTCTCAAAACGCGTCTTTCACTTACCTGTCTACCCACATTGTGCTAAACTTTATAATAAAAAACTTTGATTTTGAGAAAAAAACTAGTCAAATTACCTATGAAACTCCTGCGTATGACAAACTTGTCTTTGTCGATACCCCTCAGTCTCGTTGGGCGAGCAGTGGCAGGACTTCTGCTTCAACTGACTTTCCGGTCTACCTGCATTATTCCAAACTTCGTCGATACGCAACTTTGTCGCTATTTCTATCTTTGGAGAGAGGATGCCCTGGAATCGATATAAAATACTACAATAAGTACTGTTTTTGGGACTTTTTAAATAGTGTATAAGACCACTTGATGCGATTTTAGTGAAATACTTTTCTCCATTTACTCATATTTATGTATTATACTTTTGTATAATTTAAGATCATATAAAAACTAAAGAACCAAAATCAAACATCGCACTAGTCATTGTCAGTACCAAGATTGAGGTGTTTATCTCCATATCTCTGGAGATACTGAGCATATCTCGATGAAATTTAAATGGGTTCCCCTCCCCTAAGTATATACCTTTTGCAAACAAAAAAGAATTTTCCAAATCGGTTCAGGCGTGTTTGAGTAATCGGTGAACATACACTAAAAAAACACTGATGAATTGAAAACATTCTCCTTTTTTGTGAAGTTGGTTGATTAATGTCGTACCACCTTCGCGTGTGAATTTGCCGCAAGGAATGCTAGTGAAGGTACAAAGACGTACCTTCAGGCAATCTTCAAGACAGAAATGTCAAAAGTCATTTTCCTCAATTTTGACATAATATCATTTAGATTTGACATTTATTTATAAATTGTATGGCTTGACAGCTTTCATCAGGCCAGAGGGAGAGAACGGTTAGCATCCATCAGCGCAACCCAGGGATCACCTGTAGAATTAACCTCTTGAATATGAGACACTCTCTCCATATGGTTTTTTTAATATCTTAAACACAAAAATTTTGACCACTATCACACCTATTGGTAAGTGATGATGCGGTCTAGGATGGTTGCACACTAGGCCTAGAATTGGAACTGGTTCTAAAGAATATTTGGTCGTAAGGGCAAAATGACAACGAATATGTGACGATGTTAGGGTAAACCTACAAACACAGAAAAATGACAAAAGCTCTCCCGCGGGACACAATAATCCTTCATTATCATCATAATCAGTCAGTATTAGTGCACAGCTGGACATAGACCTTTCCATGACACGCATACACAATGACCCTCAATCAACACTGAACAATTTCTTAATTACAAGATAAAAAAAGGTGAATGATTACAGGAAACTCTTTAGACCTCCGCATGAGTAAGTCGATCCCGTCATTCGAGCACATGTTGGGCGGGAACAGCACATCGCCCAGGGCTCCGAGGTACTGAGCTAGTATGAGGCACTCTCCCGTGGTACAATCCTCGGTCCATTGCACCAGCTCACAGTATATTGTTTCGTCTTCTGTAAATAATTCTATATTACATGGACCTGTTGATGTTTTCTTTGACACAGACTTTACTTAAAATATATTGAGAGGTATAGATAGTGTGAGGATTCCACTTGGGGGAGACGAGATCTAGAGTGGAGACCACGGCTCGGCAAACGTAGTGCAGGACGACCTCCAGCTAGGTGGAGCGATGATATACGCAAAACTAAATAATTAGGTAGAAAAAACAATCCATAATTCTAAGCCAGCAACATTCACACCACAGTAACAGGCCTATCACTAGGGGCACAAGACTCCCGAAAATCGTCTAAGTGCACCTGTGACATCCATGTCCATAAGGTCTATGGTCAATGTAACCAGTCGCAACTAGTCTGCATTGACATTGTCGGCTTTTTAGGGTTCCGTAAGGTAAAAAAAGAACCCTTATAAGATCACTTTCTGTCTGTCTGTCCGTGTGTCTCCACCGATTTTCTCAGGAACGGGTGAACCTAGCAAGTTGAAACTTATACCAGATACTGAAGTCTATAGTCCCTATCTTCTAATACTATAAGAATCTTTGTCCTGACATACTGACTGACTCACTGACAGACAACGCACAGCCTAAACCGCTGGTCGTAGAGACTTGAAATTTGGAGAGTATATTTGTGTTAGTACGTAGTAGGGGTGTACGAAGAAATGGGGGTTCAAAGTTTGTATGGAAAAACAAGATTAGAGTCTTTTCTATCCGAAACTTCACACAAGTGCTTCAGTACAAAAATAAGTAAATACGTGTTTCAGGTTTTTTTGAAATTCCACCCCTAAGAGGGTGAAATGGGGTAATAAAGTGTGAAAATCAATATTTTTTCGGATTGCGCTAAAACTTGGCATGCAGATAATTATTACAACGTTAGGTACCTTTGAAAAAGGATTTTTCAAATTTCACCCCTGAAGGGGATGAAACGGGGGTTCAAAGTTTGTATGGAGAGACAAGATTAGATAGTATTTTCTATGCGTAACTCCATACTTCAGCTTGCTAATCCGATGAGCTATGTCGATCACTTTAGTTCTCTGGCGAATTACTTCGTTCCGGATTCGATCCCGCAAAGAAACACCGAGCATAGCTCTACACCGAGCATAGCTCTTAGCTTAGCTTAGCTGAAGTGGCAGTGGGCTGGTCATATCTGCCGTAGGACCGATAACCGTTGGGGTAGACTGGTTCTAGAGTGGAGACCGCGAATCGGTAAACGTAGCGTAGGACGCCCTGTTACCAGGTGAAGCAACGACATTCGCAAAGCGGTGGGCAGTGACTGGAAACAAAGAGCCGAAGATCGGGCTCAGTGGCATGACTTGGGAGAGGCCTATGTCCAGCAGTGGACTGATACCGGCTGATTATGATGATGAACTCCATACAAGTGCTCAAGTAAAAAAAAAATTAAATACGTGTTTCAGGTTTTTTTTAATTACACCCCTAGAAGGGTGAAATAGGGTAACAAAGTGTGAAAATCAATATTGTTTCGGATTGCGCTGAAATTTGGCATGCAGATAGTTATTACGACGTTAGTGCCCTTTGAGAAAAGATTTTCCAAAATTCAACCCTGAAAGGGATGAAACGGGGGTTCAAAGTTTGTATCGAGAAACAAGATTAGATAGTATTTTCTATTCGAAACTTCATACAAATGCTCCAGTAAAAAAATAAGTAAATACGTGTTTCAGGTTTTTTTTTTAATTACACCCCTAAGAGGGTGAAATGGGGTAACAACGTGTGAAAATCAATATTGTTTCGGATTGCGCTGAAATTTGGCATGCAGATAGTTATTACGAAGATGATTCCCTCTGAGAAAGTATTTTCCAAAATTCACCCCTGAAGGGGATGAAACAGGGGTTCAAAGTTTGTATGGAAAAACAAGATTAGAAAGTCTTTTAAATTTGAAACTTAACACAAGTACTTAAGTAAGTAAATACGTGTTTCAGACTCTTTCGAAATTCCACCCCTAAAAGGGTGAAGTGAGGTAACAAAGTCTGAAATCAATATTGTTTCGGATTCCGCTGAAATTTGGCATGCAGATAATTATTTTGACTTAGGTATCCGCTAAGAAAGAATTTTTCTAAATTCACTCTTCAAGGGGATGACGCGGGGGTTCACAGTTTGGATAGTCATTTTATTCGACATTTCACACAAGTACTTCTGTAAATTGTAAACTGTAACCTATAAATTAACTGTAAACTGTAAATTTTCAAAATGTCACCCTAAGAGGATAAACTGAGGTAACAAAGTCTAAAAATCAATATGTTTCGGATTGCGCTGAAATGTAGAATGCAGATAGTTATTATGACGTAGGTATCCGCTCAGAAAGGATTTTCTAAAAATTCCTCCCGGATACGGAACGGGAATTCAAAGTTTGTATGGCGAAATAAGATGAGATAAAATACGTGTAGTAGGATTTTTTGAAATGGGGTAGGTAACAAAGTCTGAAAATTTGGGTTTTTCGGTTTTTAAATTATGAATCCTGAATTGCTTTAGTCACTCGATAAGATGAAAACGGGTGAACCGATTTGGCTAATTCTTATTTGACGTTTTTAATGATAGAATCGTTTTTAAGTAAAAGAAAAGTTTTAAGTAAATAAAATCAGTTTTTAACGCGGGCAAAGGCACGGGGCACTTCTAGTTAGGTGAATAAAAATCAAGGACCTGAGTCAACACGATAAAAAAATATGGGCAAATTTAGATTTTCGCGAAAACTTTTTTAACTAGCAAAATTTACCGTAATTTTCATCTTTTCTTATTTTTCGGAATTTTTCCTTTACTTTTGACCTTGCTTAAAATCAAAATTGACAATTCTAGGTCAACCAGAAGTATGGTATAGGTTTTAGGTCGAAAACCTATAGGGTACTTTCCATTGACCTAGAATCATAAAATTTGGCTAGAAGCAAGGTCTTACAGTACAAATAAAGGAAACATTACAAAAAATAGAAAATGTTGAAAATTTAAGGGTGTATACATACATACCATACCATACATACATAGTTTACGCCAATTAAGATAGGCCTCTGAGTTATATGGGCGCTTATACAATTACAAGAGGTCCAGCTTAGTAGGTACTAACTAACGTTGGTATGGAAGCCTCGGTGGGCAAGTCCAACTCGACTTGGCTTGTTTTATTTCATTATGTAAATTATCTTAAATTATGTATCAATATACTTACTCAACAAACAACGCATATTATTTAAGGCACAAGTTTCCACAAATTTCTTCCGGAAGAAAAATATATCATTGAACATGAGCGGGAACATTGGTGGTAGAAGGCATGTTTGGTAATTTGTTCCAAGAGCAAACACTGAGAGAGATACTCGTCCATCTTGACAGAGCCACACTCCTGGGCAAGATACCTAGAACATAAATCGTTGATCTATATCTATAAAATCAAAATACTAAAAAAAAATTATCACATACCCTCTTGTCATGAGACAAGGCCCCGAAAAATTAACAGACTTCGAATTTTATAAAACCACACCATATAAGATTGTATAAAAGAACCGACTTCAAATGCCGCACTATTAATTTTCAGTACCAGTTTGATGTTTTTATCTCCATATCTCTGGAGATACTTATTAGATATGCACCATTCTAGGGATATCTCTTTTCCAACAAACAAAGAATCATTAAAATCTGTTCACAAACAACGAAGTTATCCGCGAACAATCCTAAAAAAAATATATACCTATATATATCTGCGGTAGAATTGAGAAACCTCCTTTTCATGAAGTCCGTAATAAACTTGGTTACCTTACCTTTAGGGCTGGCATAAAGCTCAGTGTCAGGTTTTCAGCCTGACTTACAAATAGACTTTCTTCTAAGACATCCCATAAATACATACCCTGGCCCTGCCAGGCCTGTTGCACTCCGCGCTGTAGCTATGAAACTACAAGTACTTCCGCGCACCCTCTTGGGTCCATGTTCAGTCAGTTAAGTGTCACGCGCGCTCTCGATCGGCCGCGCGCCTTACTTGTACCTACCTCATTATTATATTCCTTGCTTAAGATATTAACATACAAAAATATTATTCAGTATGTCTAAACAAAGGGCTACAAAGCATTGCGTAGCATATGTTTATACATACTTATACGTTTTTACATACTCATTTTCAATTGAACGTAGAACATTATTTTCTACCGACTTTCCAAACACAAGGAGGTTCTTAATTCGTCTTTGTGTGTATGTTACGCGATTACTCCGGCAATTGTGAACCGATTTGAATGATTTTTTTTTAAATCGGTAGTGTTTGTTGCCGAGGTGGTACCATTGTACCTATGTATATTGTTATGTTGACATTCGTCGAGATCTGATGAGTATCTCCAGAGATATGACGATAAACGTCTCAAACTTGCAACCGAAACTGACTCGCGCCGCATGGAAGTCGGTTGTTTTAGTTTTAACTATCTTAATTAAACTATCACATAAACTATCTTAATTAAAGTATAACTGTAGTACTTTTATCCTACCTCGACATTAAACATGAATGTAGCACTTTAAATATACTCATTACATTGTTTTACCTTAAAGTATTCTGCTACCAATTAAAGGCTTCAATAAGTTATCTTATAACATTCAACCCTATAGGAGAGGCCGCGAGTTGACCGAGTTATTCAGACTCGCTGTGCGGACTTACGGTGCATTTCACTGTGCGCAACACGCGGTTCATAGTTACTATTAGTTGATACTGTGACGCAAATTCAAGGTCGCACTCGAGGCGTGAAGCGCATTTTGAACGTTACCGACGTTGTAACTAGGTTTAATCTCGCCTTTTTGCTCTCAGGGAGTGCAATTTCTGTACTTGTACTATTCATTATTCTGTGGCCCTGCAAATGTTGTGTTTTTCTACGAAGTTGTGTTGTGCATTTCAGTAGAATATTTCAGGGCACATGATGATTTTAGGTATGATTATATCGAAGTGTTGATACAGAACTTGTAATGTAACTGAGCCTTTAACGATATATTGGTTGTAATATATTTGTAAGTAATTTAGGTGTATTCTAGGGATATTTGTGTCGCTTTTCTGTGGGGATAATCTAGGGCAATACAACTGAAACATTAATGTGCTAAGTTTAGCAGCTAAACATTAAAACATAACATACCCTTTGAATGTCAAGTTCAACAGTCAACTCTATGATTTTCGGCATTATTGTGAATTTAATTAACAGGTACTCTTCTCCGCTTCCAACTCATTTCATTAAACATGATAAATATGTCTGAATAAGCGTAACATTTACAATTTTTCATAAATTTTATTATTTTCAGGAGGACGTTATTTTGTTTACATCTTTTGTTGTGACGTGACGTTAAGAAAACTATTAAGTAATATTTGTCCAGTAATAATAAAGTATTCGTTAATTTTATAATATTAAGCCAATCAGATACAATCATAGACAAATATATATTCGCTGATTGGATGCAAAGGATGTAAGTCTATTATTATGTCTATTCCTATGTAAACACGTTGCCATGGTAATGTTAAGCGTCAAACACTCTAATGGGATGGGTGCCAGACTAGGTGAATTATCGCCATTTCGGCTACCTTGAGGGGTAACACGGCGACCAAAAAATCCAATCGGTTAGCCATTTAGGCTACATAGAAAAAAATAATGGTCGATTTAGGCTACTTCAAGATTAGCCCAAATGTATTATATTTTTTCTTGATATTTGTAAGAAAAATATGCGATATAAACGGTAAGTTATTTTGATCGCGTTGACATGCAAGTTTGATTTTTTCACGGTATTTGATATACATTTCAACTTGATATCTCTACGCCTTCCTGAAAAAAAAGGTCTTAACAGACGGACAGACCAACAGATGGACAGGCAGACAGACGGACAACAAAGTGATCCTATAATGTATCATATTGTCCTTTTGAGGTACGGAACCCAAAAAATATATTATTTTGCTTTGCGTTGTTATTTTCTTACGTGTCTTCTTTATTTGTGCTAAATATAGGCTACCTAGTCAAGAGCTGAGCGAGCCGAAGGAGCTTTTAAAAAATAAAACTTTATTAATTCAAGACGTTTATTCTCTACAAGAGCTCGTCTAAGACTAACTTAAATATAAATTAAATCTAGAGCTTCGATATCAGACCACCGTGGGACGGATGCTCTTATCTGTTGTTTGTCCATTCAGCGTCTGGTGTCTGATTACGTTACTCAGAATATAGAACGCTGACGCGTGTTATCTGTAGAGTCGGCAGACGTAACTCCTCCCTCCTTAAGTTCGAAGTTATCTTTTTTGGGAGAACTTCGAGAACATGTTTTTAACAATAATTTTGGATGATATTTATAGACCAGGTAACAAAGCATTATACAAATTAAAATATAGAGTCCGAGAGTCCAAACGCTTATACTACGCACTTCAATAATTGCCTTTACACTTTCACTATTTTCAGTATCACTTTTCTTTAAAGCTAACGACAATAGTTTCAGGTCCATCAGGTCCAAGCCTTCCAGGTTTACAGGTGGAGCGGGTTTCCTTTCGTCAGGTAAGAAGAGTGTAGGTAAGTTCAGGATCGGTAGCTCTGGATAATATGTTATATTTTCAATGTACATTTGCCGCTTTTTCAATATGATGTCTTGAATTTTCACCTCGCAGGGATCATCTAAGGTCATTATATAGGTGCCTTTGATCTTATGATGAAGCAGTTCACCATCGCATGTCTTTGTAAGCAGCTCTTCATCTCTACTGTACAGGATCCATCTATTTGTTTGCAGGAACTGGATTCTGATCTTCTCAATGGTTATGGGAATTTGGATGCATGACGTTACGTTTTCAGCATACGTCATCAGGTCGGTGATGCATGGGTCTTGAATATATTGAAGCATTCCGTCATCAGTGCAGAGGAATCTGAACTCGTCGACTTCTTGGCATGGATGAGTGAACAGTCTGGTCTTCAACCCTTTCGCCAAGAGGTAAGGATACTTGGGTATTATGACGACGGTGGAGTTAAAGGATAATACAGGTAAAGGAATCAATTTATAATAGATATATGTATCTTTTTCAATCAGCGGTATTTCCAAAAGGTAAGTAATTTGATTTTCCTTCAAATAGGCTTTAAGTGTTATAACTTGCTCTATCTTAACTAAGTTTTCTAAGCTAGGCGTAAAAACTAATTTTTCTTTATTATTAATATTTTCAAGTAGCTGTAACAACTTATTTGATTCTATTATAGACTGATGTAAAACTCCTAACCTACTGAACGATAAACTAGTTTCTATTTCATCCAAATAGGTGTAAATAACTTGAAAATTATGGATTAGTAGATTATATGTATTAATGAACTGTATTCCTAAATATTCTGACTCCATTAGATTTTGCGCTATCATTTCAATTTTATTATTTATTTGAGCAAGATTATTATTTAATATAATAGTGGAATTTGTCAAAAGTTGCACCATTTCGGTAATCACCGTTAGTTTTCTGTTATTTTGATTTTGTTGCGTTTTCATTTCATTAATTAATTTATCGTATTGAATGGCATCGTCATTATCTAGATTTCCGGTTATCATTTTTATAAGTGAACCTAGTGGGTTAATTAGACCTCGTTTGATTCGAATGTTCGGAAAGATTTGGGTAAATTTGTTTAGAGTTATATTTTTAATGTATGCTACTTGACTTCTAACATCTACAAAATTATCCGTAAAGTTCTTATTAAAATAAATCTTAATTAACTTATCTAACTCAGAAAGTAGTTGAACGTTAAACCTTAAATCTTCTTCAAGGGGTTTAATGTCTAATACTTTTGCGATAGTCCACTTGTCACTACTAATTACTGCAACGCCAGTTTTCGTAAACAGGATTCCAGGGTTTCTATCTAGTGCCTGAAGTTGAAGGGCCTGCAGTTGCGTCACCATGGCTACTACCAGGAGGATGCGGAGGTGCCTGTGAAGGGCGTTTAACATTCTTTAATGGAACTTTAGTGTTTCGATTTTTAACTTGAATCGGAACTACGTTTCTACTAATCTCATCAGCAACAATAGCCTTTTGGAAACGTGGTTTGTCTTTGCTACTCCTTTTATTAACTTCTTTAGTGAATACTACATCACCGGGTTTTATTTCGACTACTGTTTCTCCTCCTCTTTTCTCTATTATTTTCTCCTTTTGTTTAATGGCTTGTTCTGATAAATGATCATATAGAAACTTAGTTCTTTTAGCATGTTCTTTGATCAGTTGCTGCATGTACTGTTTCTCGAAATTTAAATTAAATACATTTCTAGAATCAGTGTGTCCTAATAAAACTTCGAATGGGGTAAAACCAGTGGTTGAGTGTATAGAGTGGTTATACGCCATGATAGAGTATGTCATTACGGTAGCGGCATCGGTGTACTTATGCTCGTACTTAGCCAACCTGTAGATTTCAATGATAGTAGAATGAAATCTTTCTATGACGCCCATAGAATTCGGGTTGTTAGGGGTTCCTATGTGGAGATCTACCTTGTAAAGAGCTAAAAGTTCTTTCAAGAGAGCATTATTAAATTCAGAACCAGCATCTGAACTGATTTTGTGGGGTACGCCATACCAGGAGAAATATTTAATGAGGGCTCTTACAACCTCCGGTGTTGATCTATTAGGTATTTCGAGAGCTTGACCGATTTTAGAAAAGGCATCAACTACAGTCAAATAATAGCGTCCTTCAATTGTAAATAGGTCAATGAAAATTTCCTCTAAAGGTTTTGACTGGGTGTGTGTTAGTTGTAACTTAGGCTTAATCGGTTTCCGGTCGAATTTCATGCGTTTGCATGTTTCGCATGAGTTTATAAAACTTGAAATGGTTTGTTCCATATTATGCCAAAAGTAGGTGCGCTTAATGTGCAGTAAGGTCTCTTTAATACCACGGTGGCATGTTTTACCAGTATGGTATTTGGCAACAATTTCTTTCTGTTCTAATTCATCCTCTACAAATACTACTCTTTTGGTACACTCGAAAAATTGTACAGATTCTCTTTTAAACAAATATATTACCATTTGTGCGAATTGTTGTCTATGCTGTTCTTCCTCAAAGTAAATGAAGTATTTGGTATTGTTTCTTATATACTCCTTTAGAAATTGTTTGACAAGGTCAGTTCGGTTCAAAGGTAAGTGTACTTCAAGAATTTTCTGTTTTTCGCGGGATATACTTTTAACTGCTAATTTATCAATAGACCAAGAATGAACCAAAATTTGGTTGGGCTTGGTGTCTATAGCTTCCTGCAGGATTGGGATACCTTTAGATTCGGTATCTTGTCCTGAATGAGCGGTTTCAGTACTAGAAGAATTTTCAGAAGCTGTCAAAGTTGAACTCGAAGGGCATTGTATCGAGTAGGGGGAACGGCATCTAACCGTTTCTTCTGAATCTGATATAGCCGATTCATTTTCGTCGTCAGATATTAGAGATATTATGTTATCTGGTTGTGCTAAGGTTTTCTTTCGTAATTTTCCTAATGCTTCTATTTCTTTTGTCAGTCGTCTTATTTCGCGGTTTTTATTTTCGTCTGAGTCAATATTCACTTGTGTGGATATATTGTCATCGTTACCTAATGCGTTTATTCGAATACGCGATAATGCGTCGGCATTACCGTTAAGTGTGCCCTTTTTATGAACTATTTCAAAGTCGTATTCAGACAATCGTAATCGCCAGCGTGTCAATCTACTATTTGTGTCTTTTAGAGAGTTAAGCCAGGCTAGCGGCTTATGATCTGTTACTATGGTGAATTTCTTACCGTAGAGGTAAGGGCGAAAGTGTTTTACTGCCCAGACTATTGCGAGCAGTTCTTTCTCCGTAACACTATAACGCGTTTCCGCATCGTTTAGTGTTCGGCTGGCATACGCTACGGGCTTATCCTGACCGATAGGACCTTGTGAAAGGACTGCTCCAAGAGCGAATTCTGAAGCATCCGTTGTCAGTATGTAAGGCCTGTCAGGATCAGGGTATTGTAAAATTGGGGCATTTACAAGAAGTTCTTTGCATTTTTCAAAGGCTGCTATGTATTTGTCATCATCGATAGGCATTGAGCGCTTTTGTTTTAGTCGTGCTGTCATTGGTTGGGTGATTTTAGCGAAGTCCTTAATGAACTTACGGTAGTACCCAATAAGTCCTAAGAAACTTTTAATTTCGGTTGTACTTCGGGGTAAGGGATATTCTAGGATGGCTTTAATTTTGTCATTGTTAGGTTTTAAGCCGTCACTAGTTATTGTGTGACCTAAGTATAAGACCTCCTTTCTAAGAAATTCGGACTTATCTAGCTGAATTTTTAAATTGGTTTGTCGTAATCTGTCAAAAACGGTCCGTAGTTTTACTATGTGTTCTTGCAAGCTGGACGAATAAATAATTATGTCATCCAAGTACACAAGACAGTGTATTCCTTGCAAGCCACGTAGCACATTGTCAATCGTTCTTTGAAAAGTTGCCGGTGCCGTTTTTAATCCAAACGGCATACGGGAAAATTCATAATGTCCTGCGTTTATACTAAATGCGGTTTTCTGTCTGTCTTCTTCAGCGACTTCTATCTGGTGATAGCCACTGGCTAGGTCAAGGGTAGTAAAGTAACAGCTTCGTCCTAGTTTGTCAAATAGTTCTGTAATATTTGGTAGGGGGTATTTGTCGTCTATTGTAATTTCGTTTAGTTTTCGGTAGTCAATAACAAGTCTATATTTCTTTTCGTTACTCGCGTCTAACTTCTTTGGCACTAGGTGCACAGGGGCACTCCAGGGAGAATACGACTCTTTTACAATATTATTTTCCAACATTTTAGTAACTTGTTTATTTATTTCATCATTTATTACTTGAGGTTGCCTATAGGGTCTGATGTATATTGGGTCTTCGTTTCGCGTGCGGATATGGTGTTTAACTTCGTTAGTAAATGTCAACGGTAATTTTTCGGTATAAAAGATGTCTTTGTATTCAAGGCAAAGCTTTTTAATTGAGTCTCTTTCTTCTGAATTCATATGGTCTAAACGCAAGTTGCTAACATTTTCTGTCAATATCTGATCAATCTCTATGTTATTTCGGTCATCTAATTTGTGAAAATTGCATTTTTCGCCGTCATGTTTAGTTACTTCAAAAGGTCGTGTAACTGTTAGAGTCATTTCAGTATCCAAAGTATTTTGTATGATCGTTGTTGCATACCCGTCTTCGCACTTAACTAAAGCGGTAGGCATTCTAACACCTTCACAAAATAGTTTGTAGTTTAATATAGCATCGCCGTTTTGTAGGTCTGTCGGTAATTTCACTCTTTGTTCGCAACGTGGGCTTATTCTTATTTCATTATTAGGATTGTATATAATAGGAATAGCCGATGATTGGGTATAGAGAATTTGGTTTTGCATGTCAATTTTTGCGTTCAATTGTTTCAGAAGGTCACTGCCAATGAGTCCATCGTAACAGCCATCAACATCATAAATATAAAACTTATGCGTTTCAGTGCTGTTAAATGTTGGGAATAACGGAATTACTACAACTTCGTTATGTTGGCTAGATGCGTGGGTGCTTATAACTTCAAACGGCTCGTAGTGTTTGAAATCGTTAAAATACTCACTAGCCATTTTTGGTGAAATGAATGATCTCGAACTTCCGGTATCAATCATAAATTTAGAATTGATTTCGGGTATTATTACGTGTGGTAATTTCAATGTATTATAATGAAGTTGTATTATTTCAGGGGCTTGTTGGAGGCATTGATGTGAAAATTTTCAATGCTGTGAACAGCTGAGGCTTGGTCATCTTGTCCAGCGTTAATCTCGTAAGTGTCGACGTTGTCAGTCGGGGAGTTATCATTGTAGTCAATGTAACAGTCAGTTTCAGGATTTTCAGGCATAAAAGTAAGGTCATCACTTTCAGGTTCATTTAGGCTGTACAGTTCGTTCATTCTAAAACCTTGAGGTTTCAGTGGGGGAGCTGTACGCATGCTCACATCAGTAGATAGCTGAGGCGCTAATCTTTGTAGGGGGCGGTAACCGAATTGTTGTTGGCCTTGGGCAAAAGGTGGACGATAGCCAAACTGCTGTGGTCCTTGGTTAAATTGAGGTCGATAGCCAAATTGGGGTGGATTTTGGTTGAGTTGAGGTCGGTAGCCAAATTGGGGTGGACTTTGGTTAAATGAAGGCTTATAACCAAACTGCTGTTGTCCTTGGTTGAACTGTGGTCGATAGCCCAATTGTTGGGGAAGCTGTGGTCTATATCCAGCTTGTTGGGGTTGTGAAAAAGGTAAGTGAGATATTTGTTTAGCGTGTGGTACACCAAATTTAAAGTTTGTTTGTGGTGTGTGAGGACTTGAAGTACCAGCATTGTTTTGGGGAATTCCAAATTTAAAGTTTTGCTGAGGTTGTTGATTTGAAGTGAAGAAAGGCTTCATTCCAAATTTATCCATAAAAGGATTTTGATATGTAGTTTGAGCCTTAGGCTGTAATTGATTCTGTGATCTAAGCATTTTATTTTTCGCATTATATTGATACATAAAGTTTACTTCTTCGAGCACTATGCTTAAGGCATTTTCTAGTGAAACGGAACCCTTAAGACGCACAATGCGAAGCAACTCTTCCGGCAGGTTATATAAAAACACATTCATTGACATGTTGTCATATATCGTTATCTTACTACGACGTAGATTTACGTCCTCAATTAAATTGACTTTGGCAATCAGTGTGCTTTTAACGTGTTGAATTCTGTTGCAAAAATCCAGATATGACTCGCCATTGTTCATTTTTAAAGTTTCTAACTCTATTGAAATGCATTCTTCCGAACGGGGATCACCAAAATGCTGTTCAAATGCCCGTTTTAAATCAGGCCAGGTATCTAAATCTTGTCGTTCGCTTATGAGAGAGGCTGCTCTACCAGTAAGTCTGGATGTTATAAGATGGTAAACGTACAGGTCCTGCTGTGGATTTCCCTCTATTCTACAGCAGCTAATCAAGTACTCGCATTTCCTAATAAATAAACTAAGTAATTTTTCGTCACCGTCGAATTTGGGGATGACGTTAGCAAAGTCGCGGGGTACTTGCACTATATTTTCCATCTTTAATTTTTTATATTAACTAATTTAATTAATTAATTATTTTTAATTAATATACTTATTAATTAATTTATTTATTACGATTAACACTTTATTTATTATAAAACACTAAACACATTTAAAAGAAATCACAAAACACACTTCAATGTTTGGAAATAACGTTCTGATTTCTAGACACATATAACTAAAACAGTGAATAGGATTGGAATAAGACTGGAAATAGCGATTTGGGTCTACTTACAGACTGTCCATGTCCCTCGTTGAGCCTTAAACGTTGTCCTCCGGAACGCAGCAATAGCACCAACGGTGCTCTCGACGTATTTATTTGGTTCGTGGATTTCCGTAAAACGCGTGAAAACGTACGTAGCGCGTTACTAAAGTGAAGTTATTCGCGACGCGGAAATCCTACCGGCTGCGCCAGTCAAGAGCTGAGCGAGCCGAAGGAGCTTTTAAAAAATAAAACTTTATTAATTCAAGACGTTTATTCTCTACAAGAGCTCGTCTAAGACTAACTTAAATATAAATTAAATCTAGAGCTTCGATATCAGACCACCGTGGGACGGATGCTCTTATCTGTTGTTTGTCCATTCAGCGTCTGGTGTCTGATTACGTTACTCAGAATATAGAACACTGACGCGTGTTATCTGTAGAGTCGGCAGACGTAACTACCTACTTAGCTCAAAAATCTCAATATGTTAGGCGAATTTGGCTACTTGTCCAAAAAATAAGGTGATTTAGGCTACTTGGGTAAGTGCGTTACATCACCGACCGCATCTTCACTTAACATTAAGCGCTACCCATTTCCGTATTTAAAAAAAATACTTGGTAGTTAAATTAGGCGAATTGAGCTTGCTGATATCTGGCAGCCCTGGTAGCAGTGGCGGTCAGCCTGCGCCCTGCCACATGAGTAAAGATGCCATAGAAAATATTATAATACTTCGCCCTGAGCCCTGCGGTCATACAGCAGTCAGTTACATTTTAAATCCATGCAAAGTCAATGCTACTGGCACTTATGTGATTTCATCAAAGACGTAATATAAAATAATGGTGCACTGCAGATTTTCTGACAAATTCAATTTAATCCGTATGCTTACTCTAAGGTTGTAATTGCTTTGTAGAACAAAACGGCCCAATCGAAAGGCACCCGGGTGGGAGTGTGTCCTTGTCTAACAACCTGCTAGTGCTATACAAGTTCTATACTATATATATATATATATATATATATAAATATATATATAAATATATATATATATATATAAGTTATCCATAGAAAAGAAAGGGACAAACTCCGTTCTAGGTCGGTCTCATCAGGGCCGTTATGCGCGTTATATTACGTCTATGGATTTCACATTGACGTTGGAGTTGACATTGACCAATTGACTAATGTCAATGTCAACTGTCAATGTATGTCATTGTCAAGCACGTGTGCATTGCTCTTACTCTTTTCTTTTTATCAAAGTCAGTGTAACTTCTTTCCAGTGTGACCATTTGTCCAGATTTGTGCCATTTAGGCAGATTCGGAACCTAAATTTTAACTCTGGCAGATGAAACCGACAATTCCAAGTGGCAGATTTCAAGAACCTTTATGAATTGTAAAATACACATAGAATTATTCAACTAAAGTCCAGAGTCTCGCGCATCACCGCAAAGTCGCTTGCTTCTCGGTTTTCTATCGGATACATTTCGGAGGGTGTGCAATGGAACTGCATGATTTGATTCCATCTTCCCCATTTTATAATCGGACATCCAGAGACACTAAAAGGCGCCACCGATTTATCGTGGATATACCATCTACCCGAACGAAGCGATTTGCTTCTTCGTTCATCATACGAAACGCCAAGGAATGGAATACCCTGCCTGAGTCTGTGTTTCCGGTTAAGTACAATATGGGGGTCTTCAAATCGCGAGTGAATAGGTATCTTCTGAGTAAGCACGCTCTATCATCGATCGCATCATCGCTAAACATCAGGTGAGATAGTGATCAAGTGCTACCCAGTTCGGTATAAAAAAAAATGACTATATATGTTGTTAGTGAAAATATAATATTTTTATTATGTATATATTTGGTTAGAAATTTATAAAAGTTTGAAAAATAACAAGAAACAATCTAAGGCATAAAATTGAAGTTTATGTGTCTTGTTATTTTTCAAACGACAAATCCGACTGAATTGTCGTTTGAAAAATAATTTTCAAACGACGACGAGAGGTTGGTGGTTTGGCAGCTTTTGGAAGATTATTTTGCGAATGTCGGGCAGATTCGCCATTTTTGAGATGGTCACCCTGCTTCTTTCTGTTGTTCTGATCTGAGACTCTTTATTTTGAAATTTCAAATTTCAATATTTTCAAATCAATATTTATATGTCTAGAGTTTAAGTTTACCCATGCGAAATGGCTAAAGTTTCCTCAGTAGTACATTGGTTTCGTTTAGATTTAAGGATTCACGACAACCTTGCACTTCGAAACGCTATAAATGAAGTATGACTCCACCGTAATATCTCATCAAAATCAAGCAATAACAGAAGTACAATACTCGTTTAATAAAACAATATATGTATTATGTTTCAGGCGGAAAACAGAAAACATATCCTCAGACCTGTTTACTTCATAGACCCTGATATCAAGGAAAAGGTTGGAGAAAACAGGCTAAGGTTTCTGATTCAAAGTCTTCATGATTTGGACAACAACTTGCGTAAGCTGAACTCGCGCCTTTACGTGTTGAAAGGTAAAGCTGTGGAGCTATTACCGAAACTATTTGATAAGTGGCAAGTGAAGTACCTAACAGTTCAAGTAGATATAGACCCAGAATATGCCCAACAAGATGAAGTTATTGAAAAAATCGCCAATAAAAAAGACATATTTATCAACCGACGCGTCCAACACACAGTTTATGATGTCCACAGTGTGCTGAAGAAGAACAATGGTGCAGTTCCCCTAACATACCAGAAGTTTATGTCACTTGTAAATGACACACAAGTTAAAGAAACTATTGAAATAACTAAACAGATTTCAGATCAATGCAAGCCTTCTGATGAAGATTCGAAGGATTATGATGTGCCCAACCTAGATACATTAGGATTAGATGAGTCCAAAATGGGAAACTGTAAATATCCTGGGGGTGAAACAGAAGGTCTCAAAAGACTTCACATGTACATGGCTAAAAAGCAATGGGTATGCAAGTTTGAAAAGCCCAATTCATCACCTAATAGCATAGAACCAAGCACTACAGTATTAAGTCCATACTTGAGCCACGGTTGTCTGTCAGCCAAACTCTTTTTCCACAAGCTGAGAGAGATAGAAAGTGGTTCACCTCACACAAAGCCACCTGTCTCACTAATGGGACAACTCATGTGGAGGGAATTTTATTACACTGCAGGAGCGGGGACCAAAAATTTTGACAAAATGGTGGGAAACCCTGTATGCACTCAGATTCCTTGGGGTAAAAATGATCAGCATCTCAAAGCCTGGGCTGAGGGTAGAACTGGTTATCCGTTTGTCGATGCCATAATGAGACAGCTGAAGCTAGAAGGATGGATACATCATCTTGCTCGCCACATGGTGGCCTGCTTCTTAACAAGAGGAGACTTATGGATATCTTGGGAAGAAGGTGCAAAAGTATTTGAAGATTATTTACTGGACTATGACTGGTCATTAAATGCGGGGAACTGGATGTGGCTCTCTGCATCTGCATTCTTTTATAAATATTTTAGAGTGTACAGCCCGGTTGCTTTTGGCAAGAAAACTGATAAGGAAGGATTGTATATTAGAAAATATGTACCAGAATTAAAGAAGTATCCAAGCCAATATATTTATGAGCCCTGGGATGCACCAAAATCAGTCCAGACTGCAGCAGGATGTATAATAGGTGTGGGCTATCCTAAAAGGATTGTGGAACACCAAACTATTCATAAAGAAAACATGCAAAAAATGAATGCTGCTTACAAATTAAATAAGGAAAGGAAGGCTTTGAAAAGGCCTAGGTCTTAAGCGAAATATTTTTAAACAGTACTGTCTACCTCAGCACAGCTTTACTAATTATGTTTTGAAATGTTTTAAAGTTTAATAAAAATACTAACAATTATAAAATGTTTATTCTTGTAACATACTTACCATCTTGGACCGCATCATCACTTACCAACAGGTGGGATAGTGGTCAAACGCTAGCCTATAAGACAAAAAACAAAAAACTATTATACTAATGATTAAGATTATTATGCTATATAGATTAAAATTATTGTAAGTGGCTAATTGTCAAAAGTCACATTGGCGTGTTCATTCATATAACATGTGTAAACTGCACACTAGTGACTAAAACTTAGTTTATATAACGGCTGTTATAAGCTCATGGTCACATCTCATTGTCTATTATTATTTTGCAAATTTAAGATGTTTGTATACATTGTATGGTAATCATTAAAAATGTTAAAATCATATTTTTATTTTTTAGTTTTATTTAGCTCCAAACGATTTCTGTATTTAGCCAGTGTCAAGTATTGAAATTCTTCAAGTTTTTATGAACTTAAGTCGTAGAGATGGGTCTAAGTCACATTTCAGGTCAGTTTTCAAGTAAGGTCTAGTCTAAGTCATACCTTCAGTAAAAATGTCGAGTTTACTGAAGATTACCAGTGGAATTTTGGTGAGAACTTTTCCAACATTGTGCTGTTTCCCTACACTCGCACACATTCATCGGCACTTAATGGTTAATAATCCACATTTATTACACATTAACTCGAGGAAGAACACAAGTTTTAGGAAAGAATACAATGAGATCACACACACTTCCACGTTCCCGCCAAAACTCTTAAATCATATTTTGCGTAGATGGATAATTAATTTTGTATTATTATGTATCATAATGACAGTAACATTATCATATCAATAACATAGTTAATAGTAGTCAACATAACAACATATATTATGTTTCTTTGAAGTGTTACACACTTTATATTTTTGTAAATTGTTAAACACAATCCAAAATTTCATCGTACCGACAGGACTTGAACCCGCAATTAACCCTTAATCAAATATTGGGAAATTATTTCCCACTTGACGCCACCGTCAAATTTCTGTTTTATTTCTTTACTGGTAACTCCAGTTAGTACCAACCTCAGGCATAAAATTATCCTACAGATTTTTTAAATCTAATCTAATGGCAACATTTTATACGAAGCCGCGAACTGTCATCGTATGTCAATTTCAAAAACACAGTTTGAAATATTTTGCGAAAAGACCGGTTCTGGTGGGAGTTTTGAAAGTTTTTGAAGAAAAAAAATCTGGTAATTGCATAAACACAATATTCTTGTAAACTAGACATGTTTTCTGATTGCCTTTTTCGATTTTTGCCTTCGTAGCATTGATATTTGTTGGATTTTCTTAGGTTTAACAAAGTGGGAAATAATTTCCCATTGTTTGTTCCTGCATTGAAAAAATACCAATTTCTATATATACAATAAATAATTTGTCTCATTTATCATTTATCATTGTTTCATTTTATTTTATTATATTAGATAAAAAACAAGCAAAGCAGGAGCAACTAACATGTATAGAATTTGTAGTAAAAATGTATTAAAAGTTGAGAGCTGTTCCGGATAATGGGTAATAATTTCCCACTTAATTATATTTTGCTTTGAAATACCGGATAATGGGAAATAATTTCCCACTTAATTATATTTTGCTTTGAAATACCGGATAATGGGAAATAATTTCCCACCGCAAAACCCCCATTTCCCCCCTCTTTATAGAAAAAGGAGTCTTTTTTTCGGAATCTCCATAACCCACTTAACTAAAAAACCTGAACAGTTTCAAATTTTCTCAAAAAAAAATTTTTGTTTGATTAAGGGTTAAGCCACGGTGCGAAGTATCGTTACGACGAAATTAGTGGATTGCATTTGTTAACCCAATTATGCATTGGTGGCGCCATCTATGACTACTTATTACGTAAGTTAATCATTCGGAAGAAATGATTACAGTTTTCAAATCCGACGAGAGATGTTGCACTGCGTAAATCAAATATTATGTTTCTTTGAAGTGTTACACACTTTATATTTTTGTAAATTGTTAAACACAATCCAAAATTTCATCGTACCGACGGGACTTGAACCCGCAACCTCGCAACTTCAAAGAAACATAATATTTGATTTACGCAGTGCAACATCTCAAGTCGGATTTGAAAACTGTAATGATTTCTTCCGAATAATTAACTTACGTAATAAGTAGTCATAGATACCCAGCGTTCTCAACCAACTCCCACTAAACTCATGCTTCACACATGCAACATTAACTCAAATCAAACTCAAACTTGTCATGATTGTCAAGAACTACAACATGTTAATAGCATTAAATATCTCGGTGTTGAAATTGATAACCGACTTCATTGGAATGTCCAGATCACCAACCTCTGTGGGCGTCTTCGCAAATTGACCCATATATTTAAAAAACTTGGGCGCGTGGCTGATCTCAAGACAATTAAAACCATCTACTTGGCCTTATGTCAGTCAATTCTTAGCTACTGTATTGTATGCTGGGGCTCTGCAATAAAAACACAAATCTTAAAATTGGAAAGAGCCCAGCGGTCCATATTAAAAGTTGCATACCGCAAACCATATAGATATTCAACAAACGCCCTATACGAAGAAACCAAATGTCTTAGAGTTCGACAGCTTTATATCCTGGCAACAGTACTTCGGTTTCATAAAACAGCACAAAATACTTTAACTAGCTCAAAGCAAACTGCCCGTAGGAACAATTGGGATTTACCTAAAACAAACACCATGTTTGCAAAACGTGCCTTCTCATACAAAGGTGCATTTATTTACAAACACCTTGATAAGCTCAAGGACATTCTGCACACAACACGATTCATCTGCAAACGTACAGTTACAACACAGACCAGTTAGGAGATACTACGTATAGTTACAAGTTACAACCTGGCTGATGTCCCTGGGCTATGAGGAGACGGAGCGATTACTTTGTATAGACAGATAACAATAGGGGGCCTGCTCCTGTACAGTGCCACAAGTATAACTTGGCGGTGGTGGTTTTTGGAACTAATTATTTTAATTGAAACTGTGAGTTTGACGTTTGAGAGATTACCGCGACATTATTGTTGATAAATCTGCTACATTAAAATAGTTCAATAATGCCAAAAGTAATTAAAAGTGGTTTAAGAGAAACTGTTATCAAAGTACAAAGTAAAAGCACAGTGGCGCACAGGCACGCCAAGTTATACTTGCCGGACTGTAGGCTGTGGCGGAATGCAGTGCACAGATTAGAAACTAAAAAAACAGTCCTTTTCATATAAGCAGTAAATAAGTACCGAATGTGCCCCCTAATCTTCTCTTGATTTTTTTTTTAATTCTGGTTGTATCTTCGTTTTTGCTTTAATAAATTCGAAACCTATGATTTTTTTTCTGCCATCGGTAACTACAAGGAACAGGCCCCTTAATTTCCTTAATTTTCTTTTTACGTAGATGCCCTTAAACATGTACCTAGCTTTATCTATTTTCAATCAATCATATTACACGTATTTTATTTAACAAAACAAATAACTTCACCTAACTATTTATTATTGCTCTCAAAATCTTGTAACCCAAACATTGTCTTCTAATGCTGAGCCCAAATCTACAAATCTATGAATCTTTCAGTAGGTATCCACTGTTCTATTCATTTCGAATAAGCATCTATATCACTCATAGGTGTGTACCTACATACTCTCTCTCTCAGTCGCGTTTGTTCTTATTAATAACAACAACACATACACACAAACACACATGCGCACGCACACACACGCACACGCACACACATACACATACACACACACACACACGCACACACAATACCTCTTTTAAACTTACTATTGGGATTGTTTACATTGTTATACTTCAGTTGTTTTGTAGAAGTTTTATAAATTTTGTCTTAATTTTGTATAATTTACTATTTTATTGCCTTTTTACTAAACGATCATATCATACTGTTATTCTTGTACTATATTTAGCTACTGCTGCAATATAATGTAAAATAATGATCAATGCAGGAAGAGTGAATCTCACAACACAGGGCTTCCTAGTGTGAGATTCAAAGCGCATAAGCTTTGTTTTAGTATATAAGCAATTACGAAACTCTGTTTTAATGTGCTAAAGTGCAAATAAATATTATATTATAATAGATGGCGCCA
Organism: Cabera pusaria; assembly: GCA_954871355.1. Classification (NCBI taxonomy): domain Eukaryota; kingdom Metazoa; phylum Arthropoda; class Insecta; order Lepidoptera; family Geometridae; genus Cabera; species Cabera pusaria. The sequence continues at coordinate 6,639,497 of OX940891.1, forward strand.
CCAATGCATAATTGGGTTAACAAATGCAATCCACTAATTTCGTCGTAACGATACTTCGTACCGTGGCTTAATTGGCAAAGCACCGGAACATGTTATTCCGGAGGTTGCGGGTTCAAGTCCCGTCGGTACGATGAAATTTTGGATTGTGTTTAACAATTTACAAAAATAACAACATATTACATTACAATATACAACAGCCAACATATTACATAAAATAGTAGAACTAGAGAAGAGCAGAGAGGAGGCTGAGGAGAGGAGAGTAATTCGAGTCGAAATTGTGGACGAAATGTCAGAAAGCTCAAAACAAAACTTTTACAAAAATATATGAATACACACTAATCGTGTGGAGCCATTATAACATAAAAAAAAATACTGGAACTCGCCTGCGTTCACGTCCTCCGGAGAAGATTTTTTGGTTGTTTTGTAACATTTGCAACTCGCTCGAAGGTCCGGAACAACCACGGGTGTTTTTCACTCAAATTGTGACTTTGGCATTTTGCGCAGACTCGAATTTCGAGGCTATGTTCATTTATTGGATTTTTCTGAATATTTTCCGTTTGTTTTTACGATTAATGTCTCGTCATGTCACGTCATGGTCTCGACAATGAAAATTTTTTCTGATCCCCTTAATCTGTAAAAAAATTACGGCTTGGCGGGAAAGCCAAATTTACTGTCACAAACGTCAGAGCGTTTTTTAACCATCGAATTTGATGGTTAAAAAGTTGCAACTGGAGTGAAGTGAAACAACCGAAGTCGTGAACGACACAGTTGCTACAACCGAGTGAGACGCTCTGAGGTCGTGAACGGGGTTAGAGCGTTTGGGTGCACTCCGAGCGTAGGTCGTGAACGCAGCCCTGAAAGAAAAGTGCAGAGCAATGATAGCCAAAATGATAGCTGACACTTGACAGATATAGTAATCTGTGAATGATAAATGATAGCAATGCAAAAAATATGCAAAGGAATAACATACATAGCATAGTATTATATATAATTATATTCTCTTCGCTAAGAAATTTAATGAAAACAATGCTTAGTAAAATTGTTACGTTGGTCTCGGACTAATATACGTACAGTTATCTACGTACATATAGTAATCTGTGATCTACGTTGGTTGATGGCCAAAAACAGTAGGCAACAATTTTGATCGGGCATGGGCATGCAGAGTGTGATAAAAATGTGCTAAATACAGTTTTCCAAGAATTATGATGAAAGGTAAACGTTAACACTGAACTTTTCTGTGATAACGACTTGCAACTATGTCACATAAAATAAAGTATCCTTATCGCCGGTCTCATTTGAAATTGCTTTACTTTGTAGTTTGCTATTGATTGATTTAAGATGTATTCTTATTACACAATAGCGCTTCATGACTGGCTAAAACTTGCAAAGTTTCATAAAGGTACCACCTACCTACATACAATGAGTCTACCATTGTACATTATAGGTAAAACAATATAGGTAGGTACTAATTATTCATTCCTGTCATTTTCAGTGGGCGTAAAGGAAAGAGGCCGATGCGGCAGAAACAGCAACATGACCTAAGCAGGTAATCACCTATTTAATTTGCTAACGCATGCTTTCAATTGATTCATTATTGACTTAAAACATAACAACAGATCCAATTAATTTAAAACATAACACACCCAATTCCTTACATCTGTTAATACATTATATGAGCAAATAAATTGGCTAAGTTGTACATTACCTGACATCATGTTGAGGGCCAGGATTTTTTTCACAGAAAGGTCTTATTGCACGAAGGCTTGCGGAAACGTATACTTTCCGAGATATGCCTCAGGTGCGACCTTGATTTTGCGTCACAGTATCAACTAATAGTAACTATGAACCGTGTGTTGCGCACAGTAAAATGCACCGTAAATCCGCACAGCAAGAGTCTGAATAACTCGGTCAACTCGCGGGCTCTCCTATAGAAGAATACTCTAAGGAGGAACAATGTAATGAGTACATTACTGATAGTAAGTGCTACATTAATGTTTAATGTCGAGGTAGGATAAAAGTACTACAGTTATACTAAAATATGTTATGTTCAATTAAAATTGATTTGAGATTGCGTGTAAGTTAAATAACGTGAAAGAATAGTCCTCCCTTGCCTAGAATCGTAGGTTGTTTGACTTGTAACATTATAATAGTCTAGGAGCTAACTCACTTTTTCAACCAAAAATAATTTTGTATTTTATTAATTGTAAGAAAACTTTATTTCGTAATAGTTGAATCTCTAAGTAAAAAAAAAACAGGTAATTGGAATAAAAAAAAAACATTAAATAATTTACTTTTGATTTAAAAATAATTTCTATAGTCAATACATGGAAGGAACTTGATTTATGGGACTTGGGATACTTCATGAACTAGCTTTTCATTTTACAAATAAGACCCATGCGTATCCCACCTACCCTACACTGCACCATACCACGCCACGCTAATTCCTCCTCCCCCCTCACCCTACCCCTCTTAACTAATCCCCCCTTTTTACCCCTTACAACCTACGCTTACAACTCTTTTTTCGCATTAAAAAGTAACCTATGTCCTTTCTCAGGCTCTAGATTATCTGTGTACCAAATTTCCTTTCAATCCGTTCAGAAGAACATTCACATAAACCTTACATATTTCCATACAAACTTTCATCCCTTATTCCCTTTTGTTATTTTACACCCTTGAGGGTAAAACTTTCATAAACTTTGAATGTCATATTTATTTATATCGAATCAACAGCCTAAAAATAAGTTTCAAGCTTCTAGCTCTAAAATGATGATACTTCCATACAACATTTCATTCCCCCTTTCAACCCCTTACAACCCTTTTTTCGTATTAAAAAGTAGCATATGTCCTTTGTCAGGCTCTAGACTATCTGTGTACCAAATTCCATTTAAATCTGTTTAGTAGAACATTCATATAAACCTTTCATATTTACATACAAACTTTCATCCCCTATTGTTATTTTACACCCTTGGGTAAAACTTTTACAAACTTTGAATGTCATATTAATTTATATCGACTCAACAGCCTAAAAAATAAGTTTCAAGTTTCTAGCTCTTAAAATGACGATACTTCCATACAACTGTTCATCGCCCCTTTCAACCCTATTTTCGCATTAAAAAGTAGCCCATGTCCTTTCTCAGGCTCTAGACTATCTGTGTACCAAATTTCATTTAAATCGGTTCTGTGGTTATGGCGTAAAAGTGACACAGACAGACATACAGAGTTACTTTTGCATTTATAATCCTATATATATATATATATATATAATATATATATTGTAACGAGGTATTTCGACTCGTTACATATTTTTCGTTTGGAAGCACATTTCAGCTTCTAAGACTGACAAAATTACCTTTTGGTTTTAAATAATTTAGAACATTTTCGTATTTAGCCATTTTTAGTCGATTTTAAATAATCGAGTTATTACTTGGTCTGTGGATCATTCAATATCCTATAGACAATCTTTCAAAAAAAAAAAATGACTTTGACATCTGTCAATTCTCGATCGGAGACGTCACTTTTTCTTGCCCCTAGGCATACAAAGTGCTCATTTTTTAGAAAATTTTATAAATCGGATTCAATAAAATGAATCCGTATTCCAAATCGCCCTTGCGATAATACTCGGCGTGCTTATGGCGTAGTGCCATATGATAACGTCGTGATTTTGCGGTGAGTCAATTTTTGATAACCTAAAATGTTTCGCGTCATCCTTCATGGCGACAAATTACAATCGGATTTTTGGTTACAGCCTTTTGGCGCTGTTTGAGCTGTTTGGACGACTATGGGTGTCGCCAACTGTTGGTTCGACGCTGGAAGACGTCGTTAGTTTGAGGTGTTTGTGCGACGCACACCGTTTGGATGTCGTCGTAGTTTTGAGCTGTTGGTGCGACGATGAATGAAGTCTGTTTAGAGTGGAGTGCTCAGACGCCCCCGGACGCTGCAGCTAAGCCAATTTCATTATAACTCTTTTTATTACCCTTAAAAACTTTAATTTCATATTCGCAAGATGCAAGAAAGACAATAACCAAATTTCAGTAGTAAAATGTAAAATAAATTAACCTAAAAAGTAACGAAAACCGAATGGTATTTATAGTCAAATGTTTAGACATAGTATTCCGGCTTTAACTAAATAATGTGTATCTCATTCTGGAGGTAAGGGACGTTTTGAAGTATTAAAATTTGTCATACAATCCCAAAACCGTGTTATCATTTGCCTGTCCCCCGGTCCGAGATTAAAAGTCTCAATGACACCGCTGATTTATCCTGGTAAGTTTTAGATCTTGGTAGAACAAGGGCGCTCGATATTCATAAATACTGTCTACCTAACATTAATTTTTAGCTTTTTATACTCTATAACCTTCATGTTACAACTAGTAACGTTTATATTTTTATAAACAAACTTTTTTTATTACAATTGGCGCCCGAACAGGGACCGGATTTACCTCCACATATATAATCTTTCTTGCATCTTATTTTTGTTTTTCTTGTCACAATTTAGTGCAATTTTTTGTTATTTTTAGCATTTTTACTTTGTTTTGTGTACTTTGAAAACACAATTGTAACTTTGTTTACAACTTTTTTTGTATTTTAACAAAACTAATTAACATACAATGTTCTTTATATGTCTTATATACTGGATAGACTAATCTAAGTGTGTACTTACTATATAATAACATTTGAGATATGCGTTGTTTACATTTTGTAAGGAACTGACCTTGACCACATTGAAAGTGCTAAGTTTTTGTTTGAATTGATATAACTTTGTCTTATATAAAGTTATAACGTTTGTTTACTGTTGAGAAGCATTAAGCTACATTCATATTAGAAAATACTAGCTTATTAACATAATTATTAACTAGTTTATTGATTTTACTTTTCACAAATAGATATAACCTTAGCCGTTGTTAATAATCTTGAAAATTAAGATAAATTGTGAATCTTTTTTGCATCTTACATACTTCACAATTTGAATGTTTCTTTGTACATTCAAATTTCTTTAAATACTTTTGAACATTATTAAATATTAACATAAACTTTAAAACATAATAACTTAAACCGGTTTTTAACAAAAAATCTTATAAACTTTGATGAGTTTTAACTATTCTTTGAATTTTTAGTTGGTTGTTTGTCTTTGTTTCTTTAATATTTTTGATTATTCATCATGACTGACAAACAGGTTCAATTTCCACCCTTGTTGGAAGAGAATTTACCTGGTACTTCTAGGGATGTTATTTCTAATCCGGCGTTGGATAATTTAGTTATGCAGAATGCAACAGAGGTAGAGGTTGTTGACCCTTTCTTACCTAACCTTGGTCATAGTAGCTTGCATAATTTTACACCTTTACCTTCGTTTTAACTCGATGAATGTTCAACTCAATGAACAATTGAAAAAGCATTTGCCTTCAACAAATAAACTTCCTGATTTGAAGCGTAGTAAGATATCTTTTGATGGGAAAAAACTTGTACCATTTTGTTCGGATGCCTTTTGGAATCACCAACGCACCGGCAGAGTTACAACGCTTGGTTGATAAACTCTTTGGACCTGAATTTGACAATGTCCTGTTTAAATATTTAGATGATTTGATTTTAGTAAATGATAATTTTCAAAATCATATAGAGTACCTTAAAAAAGTCCATGAAATACTTAAAAACTCAGGCTTAACAGTAAATCTTAAAAAATGTGAATTTTGCAAAGAAAGACTCCGTTATCTCGGTTATATTGTAGACAGTCAAGGCCTACATACTGATCCGTCTAAATTAGAAATTATAGAAAACTTTCCACGACCAGAGTCCGTAAAACAACTTAGAAGCTTTTTAGGATTATGTTCATATTATCGACGTTTCATTTGTAAATTCGCTGATATTGCCTCCCCTTTAACTAAATTAACTTCCGGAAGTAAAAAGATAAAACATACTTTTGTTTGGAATGAAGAAGCTGAAGAAGCCTTCATTAATTTAAAAAATGCCTTAATAACTACACCTGTTTTACAGTGTCCTGATTTTGAAAAACCTTTCTTTTTACATTGCGATGCTAGTTCTGTAGGAATTGGTAGTGTTCTGAGTCAAGAAGACGAAAATAATGAACAACATCCAATTGCTTATTATTCAAGATCTTTAAATAAATGTGAAAGAAATTATAGTACCACTGAACGTGAACTTCTGGCAGTTTTAGATTCAATTGAACATTTTAGACCTTATGTCGAAGGAATGAAATTCACAGTCGTGACAGATCATGCTAGTCTTAAGTGGCTTTTAAAACTTAATAACCCTAGTGGACGCTTAGCTCGATGGGCTGCACGTATTTCTCAATTTACTTTTGATATTGTTCATAAAAAAGGATTTTTACATCAAGTTCCTGACGCTTTATCTAGAATCAATATAACTTCAATATTAGTTTCCGCTATAAATATTGTCTCACCAGATGAAGATATAGAAGACCCTTGGTATAGAAAAGTCTTTATAAATTGTCAAAAATACCCTTCTAGAATGAAAAACCTTCGAGTAGAAGATAATACTTTGTATCGTTACTGTAAAAATAAATTTGACCCTAATAGTCGTTTAAATTGGAAAATTGTTATACCTAAAGAACATGTTTTAGATACTATTCGTTCTCATCATGATGATATTAATTCTGGACACTTTGGAATACATAAAACTCTTAATAAAATAAAACAACATTATTATTGGAAAGGAATGTTCGGAGACGTTCAAAAATATATTTCTTCTTGCGACATTTGTAAAGCTTATAAACATTCAACTTCTGCTCCTGCTGGTAAGATGGTTAACCCTAAGAAAGTTGATCAACCTATGGTAATGTTATCCGTTGATATTATTGGGATTTTACCTAAATCTTATTCTGGACATAGATTCATTCTTTCAATTGTAGATGTTTTTACTAAATATTGTTGGATATTTCCAATGATAAATGCTACTTCTAAAGTAATTTGTAAAATCTTTGAAAAAGAAATATTTCTTAAATTTGGTGTACCTAAAATCTTAGTGGCCGACAACGGACCCCAATTTATATCTAAGTATTTTGTAGATTTCTTAAAAAATTTCAACATAACTAAAATATTTTATAATGCACTATACACTCCACAGAATAATCCAGTAGAAAGATATAATAAGACAATAGAAACATGTATTTCTTGTTTTGTTAAAAATGATCATGGAACTTGGTCGAGGTTTTTGCCTCATGTCCAATTAGCTTTAAATAGTAGTGTAAATCTTGCTACAGAGTACACTCCTAACTTTTTGATGTTCGGTAGAGAACTTATTTTTGATGCATCTTTACACCGTTTTAGTAACTCTTTTGATAACTTAGATCAACTTGAGCTTGGTACTAGAGATACTTATGCTCACTCTTTAAATTCACTTAGTGAAGTTTTTGTTAAAGTTCAAGCTTATCTTTTGAAAGCTTATAAGCGTAATGCTCTTTATTATAATAGGGGAAGAAAAGTCATTTCTTTTGATGTCGGTGATGTAGTTTGGCGTAGAAGTTTTGTACAGTCAAATGCACCTGCATATTTTTCGGCTAAATTAGCACCTAAGTTTATTAAATGTGAAATTGTAGAGAGAATTTCTCCTAACGTTTATGTACTAAAGGAATTTAATAAAACAAGTACTGGACGTTATCATGTTAAAGATATAATTAAATATTAAAATTTTCATTTTTAGATTTAACTCTTTATTTAACTTTGTTTTTGATACTCTGTTTGGGGAGGAGGTTGAGTGTGGAAGAATGAGATTGATGTATGAAAGAGATCCTCCATGGTGAAAGATGATTATCTGAAAGGAAAACCAACACTTTATTGAAATACAACTTTAAATATACTAAACCTAACTTAGGTCTATTTTTGGTAATTTTATTCTATTTTTAGTACTTTTATCCTACTTTTGAACTTTTACCCAACTTTAGAAACTACATCTAACGATTATATTTTCTTTTAGAAATTTTCTTGGCATCAAAAGATCTTATGTATATTTTTGTATATTTTATTATTTTGGTTACTTTGAAAAGTTTTTCACTTTTAAGTATTCAACTCTTTTAGATACTTTGAGAAGTTTTCCACTTTTCTAGTATAAATATTGTTTTAGATTGCTATAAAAAGCTTTCCACTTTTCAAATAGCCTGCACATTGTGTAAATACATTTTTAATATAGATGTGTTTCAGTCTTTGTGAAGCATGTTATATATTATTTAGATTATTTAATTTGTGTTTGTTGTAGACCTAAGACTCGGATTTGACTCTTTTTGAGCTTTTGTCTCAGTTAACCTTTATGGGTAATTTATTACTCTTCATTTTTTCCTCGCTTTGACATTTTTAGTTCAAGCGTTGAAAACTTTTTAGATATTGTGCACGGAAAGTCGGTGGTGTTGAGCCGGTCACAATACAACTTTGTTGTTTTCCCAACAAACTTTTATTAACTTGTTTTTGTGCACGGAATGTCGGTGGTGTTGAGCCGGTCACAATATACAATTTTTGGTCTTTTTGACAAACCCTTTTATTAATTTGTTAGTGTTCGGAAAGTCGGTAGAGTTGAGCCGGTCACTACTTATTATTTTTGGTTCTCTATTTTTATGAGAATTATTTGAACTTGCTGTTCAACTTTTTCATTGAAAACTTGTTCACTGAATCGTTTGCAGTGAATAATTATCTAAAGTCGGCAGCTAATGCTTCACCGTACTACAATATGGATAACTTTTGTTATTATCTTTTAATTTAGTTAGAATCGTTCTGAGATTATAAAAGATAGAGGCGATGGTGCTTATCTACACTTTTGTTAAATATTTCAGAAATATTTATTTGGTTTGTAATACAGATAGGTAGATGGAGGCTATGGTGCTTATCCACTCTTGAGTATAATTAATTTGTGATGGATTTTAGGATTGAGTCATATTGATGGATTAGTTTTGGTAAACCTTTACATTGTTTTTCACTTAGTTAGAAAGTTTTTATAACTTGTTTTTCTAGAGCAACTTAGTCAGTGGCTAGAAGCTTAACTGATTTAATGTTATGCTTTATTAGTGTCTTCTTTTAGTTTGAATAAATTTCATATTTTGGTGGCGGAATATTTTCTGTTTATTAATTTTTTTTTGAATAAGTTTTTGTTAGGAATTTTTTGGGAGTTCTTCTCAAAAATAAAAGAAGTTTCATTCTTTTATTTTTTTTTGGGAAGGTATGTACTGTAACGAGGTATTTCGACTCGTTACATATTTTTCGTTTGGAAGCACATTTCAGCTTCTAAGACTGACAAAATTACCTTTTGGTTTTAAATAATTTAGAACATTTTCGTATTTAGCCATTTTTAGTCGATTTTAAATAATCGAGTTATTACTTGGTCTGTGGATCATTCAATATCCTATAGACAATCTTTCAAAAAAAAAAATGACTTTGACATCTGTCAATTCTCGATCGGAGACGTCACTTTTTCTTGCCCCTAGGCATACAAAGGGCTCATTTTTTAGAAAATTTTATAAATCGGATTCAATAAAATGAATCCGTATTCCAAATCGCCCTTGCGATAATACTCGGCGTGCTTATGGCGTAGTGCCATATGATAACGTCGTGATTTTGCGGTGAGTCAATTTTTGATAACCTAAAATGTTTCGCGTCATCCTTCATGGCGACAAATTACAATCGGATTTTTGGTTACAGCCTTTTGGCGCTGTTTGAGCTGTTTGGACGACTATGGGTGTCGCCAACTGTTGGTTCGACGCTGGAAGACGTCGTTAGTTTGAGGTGTTTGTGCGACGCACACCGTTTGGATGTCGTCGTAGTTTTGAGCTGTTGGTGCGACGATGAATGAAGTCTGTTTAGAGTGGAGTGCTCAGACGCCCCCGGACGCTGCAGCTAAGCCAATTTCATTATAACTCTTTTTATTACCCTTAAAAACTTTAATTTCATATTCGCAAGATGCAAGAAAGACAATAACCAAATTTCAGTAGTAAAATGTAAAATAAATTAACCTAAAAAGTAACGAAAACCGAATGGTATTTATAGTCAAATGTTTAGACATAGTATTCCGGCTTTAACTAAATAATGTGTATCTCATTCTGGAGGTAAGGGACGTTTTGAAGTATTAAAATTTGTCATACAATCCCAAAACCGTGTTATCATTTGCCTGGCCCCCGGTCCGAGATTAAAAGTCTCAATGACACCGCTGATTTATCCTGGTAAGTTTTAGATCTTGGTAGAACAAGGGCGCTCGATATTCATAAATACTGTCTACCTAACATTAATTTTTAGCTTTTTATACTCTATAACCTTCATGTTACAACTAGTAACGTTTATATTTTTATAAACAAACTTTTTTTATTACAATATATGGTTAGGATTAGGATTAGTTAGGATTTAAAGGCTCTTAATTTGGTAGGAATGTACTATAACCGATATCGGTTTTCGGGGCGGCGTTGGGGGAGGGGTAAAACCCCCTCCTTGAAGGAAAAAATTGCGGAACACCCCCTTTTAGGAGATAAGAATATTTTAACATTTTTAGGTTAAGTACTAAAAAATTTATCAATAATTAGTTTATAGCTGGAGAGGGGGAGGGGGGTTGGTGGTGGACCACTCCCTTATGCACGGAGTAACATATTTTAAGAGAAAAACTAAAGAAAATTTTATAGAACATTAATTTACTTCCTATGTATTAGGAAATTTTACAAATAATTTAAGATCGTTTTAAAAAACTAAAAGAACTGACTTAAAACATCGCGCTAGTCAAAGTAGCCAGTAGACTAAGTCACTATTACATAATCTGTGCCAGTAAGTAAAGTGCCAGCCAAGTAGTAACTCGCCGAGATAAGTAAATGCGTCGTAATACAAATGTTGATATATTAAAAACAGCTCGGCCGATTTCGTTAACATTTAAATGGAACCACTTGGGATGGGGTGGTACGCTTAAAAACAAAAAAAATAATTTTACAAATCGGTTTAGGCATCTTCGAGTAATCGGTGAACAGACATTAAAAAAAATAAAGATTCCGACGAATTTAGAACCTCCTCCTTTTTTGTGAAGTCGGTTAATAAAGTCTTCTTTACCTTCATTTAAACGCCATAGCGTCGATTCTAGTGACGCGCTGAAGGGGGGGTTCCGGAACTTTTCCTTCAAGGAGGGGGTGGGGGTTCTGCCCCCCCCCTTCCCTCTCTTCCACCCTTTCACTCCCTAAAATCGAATTATTGAATAATATTTTAGTCCTTAACCTCAAAATTTTAAAATATTCATATCTCCTAAAGGGGGGGGGGGGAGGTTCCGCTACTTTTATATATATTCCTTAAAGGGGGGATTTCTACCCCACCCCCTCCCCTCTCCTCCCCCTCTCCCCTAAAATCGATGTCAGGTAAAGTACATTCCTACCAATAAATTTACTCCTAACATTGTCAGACAGTTAACACTCTCAAGTTGCATTTGTTAAAAAGGTTAAAGTTAATCTCGGAGTGTTTTATGTTTTTGCTCAATAAATTATTCCTGCTTAAAAGTAGTAGTTTTTTCAAGAGTTGGACGATCAGCAGATCTAGCATAGTTTTACAAGTTTTGAAAAACAAAGTTTTAATATACTAGCTGCACCCTGCCAGTACCACCCTCAAGTAGGAAAATCTATCAACTAATGTGTTCTATCAGCTGTCCACAAGAGCCAGTTCCAATTATAGGCCTAGCGTGATACCATCCTCGACTGCATCACTTACCAACAGGTAAGATAGTGGTCAAACGCCAAGTGCCTGTATGTCCAAAATGCTACCAATCCTTTGCTGGTGGCAATTTCAGTCACATGCATTCATAGATGAATATGTAAGTAATGCACTGATTCATTTTTACCCACGACGGAAAGAAGACTGTATATGCGTTTAGGGTGACAGTATGTTTGTTTGTTTGTGTGTGCAAATCCATGTTGCCATTTTTTTCAAACTAGTCCGATTGTGATGCAGTTTTCAGTTATGGGTTCGGGTGTAATTGGTACATGTTTTAGATAGGTGTTACGGTGACAACTCACCAGGGGGCGCTGCAGTAATCATTTTTTGGTGCAAATCCATGTTGACATTTTTCTCCAAAACTAGTTCGATTTTGTCTTTAAACGGTTCGTAATTAATCAGTGGTGGTTCTTAGATAGATGTTATGATGTTAATTTTCTAAAGGACATTGTTGTGGGTAATTAATTAAAAAAATAATTATGTTACTTGTAATCCTATAAATTCTGTGATATTAAAATTACATTTTATTTCAGGTTCCTGAAGATGTAACTTCAACGATCAACTGATTATGCTATGAATTGAGCAGCACAGGTAAATTTTATATCATATTACACACATTAATATTTCTTTTCATAAAATTCTATATCAAAAAAATAAATGACGTAAGTAATCATGAAAACGGAATGCAGTTTCATATATTTTTATTAACCGACTTGACAAAAAAGGAGGTTCTCAATTCGTCTGTATGTTTTTTTTTTTTTTTTTTTGTGTGTATGTTACGCGATTTCTTCATTAATTGTGAACGGATTCAAATGATTATTTTTTTAATAGGTAGGATACGTTTCCGAGGTGGTCCCATTTTAATTTTATCGAGATCTGATTAGTATCACCAGAGATAAATACCTCAAACATAGGAGAATGTACTAGTTTTAGTAGAAGAGTCCCAAGAAGATTATACACAATGGAGGTTGCTATTGCATATAAGATATTCTTACGTTAACTGTGAGCGAGATAGAAATAAAGGTGGGGATATTTTTTTTAATATCTTATAGGCAAGCGTTCAAACGCTTCTAGCAACAGGTGAGATAGTGGTCAACCACTATCTCACCTGTTGCTAAGTGATGATGCGGTCGAAGATAGAGAAGTGGACTAGAATGGGAACTGGCTCTCAAGGATAGCTGCCGGATCACATTAGATGTTTGGCGGCAGATTTTCTGACTTGAGGGTGGTAGCTGGCCAGGCGGACACTAGATATGTTCTACCACCATGCGGGGGTTGTTGGTTTCTTAACGATTTTTTCCTTCACCGGAGGGCCATGAGAAGCGCACATATATTTTTCGATAGAAAAATTCATTGGTGCACGGCGGTTTGAACTAGGTACCACGGCATCAAAGCAGACTGTTCTCCCAATTACGCCACGGGGCCATCAATAAATAATTATATATTAATAATTATAATAAATAATTATATAAATATATAATTATATTTCATTTATAAATATAAATAATTTGTCTTCACAGGAATGTTCTACCGGGCAAAGTCTTGTTAGGGTGCAAACTTTTTTAAACATACCTAATATTTTTTGACATGACATGACATTTGGCGAAGATGGTGGCCATTTCAGTCCCGCGACACTGCATACATAATTAAATAACTCAGAATTATGAATGTACCTTGTACCAATCAACACAGCAAAAAAAAAATATAAGCATAAAACTACATATTATATAATAGTTACTACGTAAATAATACTTTCCGTTGTTAAGTTGGCTACACCGTGCTTTCATAATTCGGGTATCCACAATATAGGGAAGTGCCTCTTATAACGTAGTAGAGTGATTCAGTACTCTGTTGGCCATATGGCGTCAATTAATGTTAATAATCGCAAATAATACTTTTTAATATTCATTTTGGAATACAACTAGTCCGTGTTATAAAAGTATTTGGAATTATTGTAATAAAATAGACAATTAATTATCGTGTGTGTCAGATGCTTTAATTGTACAGGGCCATTTTGGACATTGTCCTTTGATACCTTGATGACATCATTATTACTAGTGAATATTTTCACTTTAGCGCGGCATTTAAAGTCATTTTTTTAGGGTTCCGAACCCAAAGGCTACCAAATGAACACTTTCTGAGACTTTGTTGTCTGTTCGTCCGTCCGTCCGTGTGTCTATATGTGCGCACTTTACAGATCTGTATCTTCTTAACCGTTATAGGTACATACTTGAAATTTTCAAAAAGTATATATCCGTCAGTGTATAACGGCCCAGACACGAAATTTAATAGATGCATGTCATTAAAACTTTTTTTGCACTAAAAAGGGTAAAGTAAGTTACTTTAAAAAAAAAAAACCGACTTCATAACCACAAAAAGGCACTCAAAAGTGAAAAATAATTTACTTAAAATTATTATAAGCGTTACCCACTTCTCTATTTGAAGTCGGTGCCAGCCAAGTCTATTGGATATTAGATAGATACTATGTATGTAGTAGTAGTAAGTAGGTACATGTAGGTTAGTAAGTAGGTAGATACATGTAGGTATTATCTATCTACTACCTATTAGACTTGGCTGGCACCGACTTCAAATAGAGAAGTGGGTAACGCTTATAACAATTTTAAGTAAATTATTTTTCACTTTTGAGTGCCTTTTTGTGGTTATGAAGTCGGTTTTATTTTTTTTTGAAAAATAATTTATATTTTTTCTATTTCATATTATGCATATATTTTATACTGCCTGTATACAGAATTAATCTCCAAGCTTTACTTAATTTGAAAGCAACTAGATGGCACCAATGCATAATTGGTTAAGGATGCAATCCATTAATTTCGTCGCATTGATAGTATCGCACCGTGGCTTAATTGCTCAGAGCACCTAGGCATGTTTCCGAAGGTGGGTGCGGGTTCTAGTCCCGTCTGTACAAAGAAATTTTGGATTATGTGTAGCAATGTCTAAGAGACTATAATAATCGTCGAATCTATACATAAAGAGTTGTTTATATGTTTTCATTACAAGAACTGCCGTATGCAAGTAGTGTGATAGATTAGTGAAACAAAGTCGATTACAAAATCCCTACACCCAAAATTAAATAGAGGTTAGTGCTGTTGTATTTGGTAATTCTTCAAATTATTCAATACTATTACGGTTTGTCCTTAAATTAGTCTGATACCCTCTATTCAACTGTGTTATATACATTGGAATGGTTAGATTATGCTAATGAATACTAAAACTTTTTGAACCAATGAATTTGCTTTAAGAACTCGATGGTCAGTAGTTACGTATTTTTAAATTTTATTAAGGTCAACATTTGGAAGGACCGTCTACAAGACAAGATCGTCTACGCGCAATAACTTTCGTTTTTGAGTAGCTATGCAGTTAGCATTGACAGTATCGATACAACAGTGTTATAGTTTGGTTCAATTTTGTATCATAAATGTCGCTAGCAATAATACAGTGAGAGAAAAATAGCTATAATTTAACGTAAAGACGGTCTTACCCTTAATAATGAGTATGCCGGTCTTACCGGAGTTGCTTGTACTATTCACTATTCATTATCTGTGCTAATATTATAAAGAGAGAACATTTGTATTTTTTTATTTTTGTATGTTTGTAATGATTTGGCTCAAAAACTACTGGACCGATTTAAAAAATTCTTTCACTAATATATAGAATGGGCTTTCGAAATGAAAATAGGCTATATATTATCCCGTTTAAATCAAAGGTACATTCGTGGAGACCTAATTTGCAACCTAAGACGGTCGAAAAAACACGTTTCTTACGAACGCTGCTTAATTGAAAATAGATAGAAGAATATTTTTGTACAACTTAATAAGACCTACAAAAAAGTCCGCGACAGCATATGTCTATCTCTTAAGGTTGACTCACAGTAACCAATTTAATCTTTAATTTTTTGTTAAAAAAATATTACGTTACTTCCAGGGCTATTTTCAAGTATATAGTATTAATCCTTATCCAAATAATTACGTAAATTAGCTTGGCCACATATTATAGATTAAAATTGTCCTTTACAGTATATAATTCAAATGAAAACTCTAGAAGAAATCACGAATTTCACATACACGCGTCGCAAAATTAATAAAATATTTGCAGTGTAACCACAGATTAGTTCATAGTTACTATGAAAATATTAATAAAAGCTTAGCTATTCTGTAGATCCCCACCGATCACAATCAATTTGAAGTCAATATAGTATAATTATATGATCTATTGTATAAAATAATAACGATCTATATACCTATATAATAATATAATATTTTAAACTACCCCGACTGATCTATAAATAATATTTTCATTAAAAGCATTCCAATGACTCTAAACACGACATTTAAAATCTGAGCCGTACGTTGGTGAGGATTTGAGTATTCTGTAGAGTCCAGGAGATGTCCCAGCATCAGGTCAATGCTTCCATGTTCTTACAATATCATTGAAGAAGAAGATTTTCGAATTGATCAGACCTATGAAAGTTGATTTCATAGCGCAATTAACTAAAAAAAAGCTCATAGTTTTATAACTATTGAACGAATTTTCATGAATCAAAGCTAAGAAGACATCTATCAAACAAAAAAAAACGATCAATAATAAAAACAAAATCGGTTCATCCGGTTAGGTGCTAAGATGCTACAGACAGACACACAGATACACACGTTAAACGTATATTACCCCTACATTTTGCGTCGGGGAACGCGGTTACGGCGGCAGATGTTCTCCTTGGTGGTTAGCTACTTTTTGGTAGATTTAATGATCCCACTACCACTGTATGAAAACTCATGATTCATGAATGCACATAAAACTTTCATTGGTAGGTATATAGCTAGGATTAGAACCAACGACCGTCGGGTCAGAATCAGGGTAACTATCGTTTACGCCAAAGGGCCGGCCAATATCACTACGTAAGTATTATAAAACAAAGTCCATCACTGCGTCTGTCTGTCTGTTCGCAATAATCTCAATAGCTACTGAACGGATTATCATGCGGTTTTCACCAATAGCCAGAGTGTTTATGAGGAAGGCTTAGGTGCATAATTCGTTAAGGTTTTGTGTAAATTGGATGAAATATGACGATGATTGTTAAATATGTTCATATTTTATATTCGATGCAACAAACTGATGCCAATTTTGTAGGCATATATATATGTTCTTCCCGTGCGAAGCCGGGGCGGACTGCTAGTATGAAATAAAATGACAGATTTGCTTCTTGGTGAACTTTTAAATATCTATTCACTTATAATATAAAGCACTGCCTGAGAAAAATAATTTAAGATCGATTAAAAAACGAAAAAAACCGACTTCACAAAAAAGGAGGAGGTTCTAAATTCGACTGTATTTTTTTAAATTTTTGCTAACCCTGAACTCCGTCAGATCTTAACCGATTTGATAAATTCTCGTTTGAGAGATTATGCCTCCCGTTTGGTCCCATTCAAATTTTATCGAGATCTGATAATTATCTCGGGAGATATGGAGATAAACTATATAAGCAAATTTGTATACTTTGATGACATGATTATAACTAGCCAGTACTTCTAAAATACTGAAAGAATTAAATAGAATTTCGTCATACAGGTCGCTATCGGCGTTCCGCTATTGAATCACACGTTCGTCGACATGGTGAAATATTGTTTTAAAACATTATAGACATTAAAACAGTCGTTCTCCTTAATATAAATGTACTAAGTAGGTACTAATTCTATGCAGCCGTTCCTGAAATTCTTTGAAGTACTTACCTATTCACTTTTATAATTAACCGACTTCAAAAAAAGGAGGAGGTTTCTCAATTCGACCGTATATATATATATATATATATTTATTTTTTTATGTTTGTTCGCGGATAACTTCGTCGTTTATGAACCGATTTCGATTATTCTTTTTTTGTTCGAAAGGAGATATCCCAAGTGTGGTACCATGGTAATTTTATCGAGGTATGATAAGTATCTCCAGAGATATTGAGATAAACATCTCAAAATTGGTACTGAAAATGAATAGCGCGGCATTGAAGTCGGTTGTTTTTTAGTTTTTAAACGATATTATACTGTATCTTCTTAATTATTTATTGGTAATACTAATCACTATTTTGTTACCCTTTATTATTGTTGTTCTTATTTGGAACTGTTCATTTATTTTTCATTAAAACTATATATTTGTAGTTCTGTGAGAACAGTAGAACTCGCGTGCCCTTATAATAGTACAAGTAGCTACAGCAAACTTCCACCCTTTTCTGCCCTTCACTCTCCCGTTTAGATTTTTTTTTCGCATCATTTTGTTTAGAATGAAGTCTTTAATGTGTCTTTCCAATTTGACTGAAATCCGTTGATAAATAACGGTACAGCAAACTTCTCCCCTTTGGAGGAAAGGGGAGAAGTTTACGCTGAGACGGATACGGGAGACGCTACAGCAAACTTCTCCTTCAGAAAACTGCTACAGAAAACTTTGCTGTAGCGTTATTTAAACTTGAGGGGACAATAGGGGAGGGGGGGGGGGTCTTAGGATATACAGCTGATAACGGACAAACTAAGCTATCAATGAGGATATTCGACGATGTAGTAACAGGTCTTCAAATATACTCTTGGGTCACACGTTTCAGCTTACTAGCGTAGTGTAATCCTCCCTAATCAGCTGACAAATTTTTTAAAACTAATATTTTTATATAGCGTCACGGCAATTTTAAGTTGCGTGTAGCATCTCGCCCCTCGCTCGCTTCGCGCGAGCGCAATATTTATTACACGTGTCAGTCGAACGTCACATTTTTGTATGACATTTTTATCTTTTCTTTAGTAAATTTTCCAAAAAATAATCTTTTATTCTTACAAACGTTGTCCTGACCATAGAAAATATACTCGTGTATTAAATATTATGTTTCTTTGAAGGGTCACACACTTTATATTTTTGTAAATTGTTTAACACAATCTAAAATTTCATCGTACCGACGGGACTCGAACCCGCACCCCCCGGATTACACGTCCAGGTGCTCTGCCAATTAAGCCACGTTTCGATCCATCGATACAACGAAATTAGTGGATTGCATTTGTTAACCCAATTATGCATTGGTGGCGCCATCTATGACTACTTATTACGTAAGTTAACTCGTTGTAATAGTTGTTGTTTAATACTCGTGTATTGTCTAAGGCTGCCAAATAAAACACGATTTAGAGAACCGTCCAAATCGGATTAGCCGTGCCCACGTGCCGTTCTTTTCACATGTGCCAATTTTTTTATTTTTTTTTAAATATTTTATAGGTAAAATATAAATATATATATATATAAATATAATATATTTCAAACGCAAGTTTGAACACTATCTCACCTGTTGGTAAGTGATGATGCGGTCGAAGATGGTAAGCACGCTAGGCCTAGAATGGGAACTGGCTCACAAGGATAGCTGCCGTAACAAATTAGATGTTTGACGACAGATTTTCTAACTTGAGGGTGGTAGGTGGTCAGGCGGACACTAGATAGTGTTCTACCACCAAACGGGGGTTGTTGGTTTCTTAACGATGTTTTTCCTTCACCGGAGGGCCACTGTGAAAAGCGCACATACATTTTTCGATAGAAAAATCCATTGGTGCACGGTGGTTTGAACTCGGTACCTTTGGCATCAAAGGCAACCGTTCTCCCGATTACGCAACGCAAGAGATACGAATTTTAAAATGACACATATATTTTATTAATTTTAACTTTTTAAATAGCAGAGGCTAGTGACTTATCATCCCGCCTACGTATCTCGACTCGGTACTCTCGATATCCTATGATAGGCACAATTGCGATTCCTGAGTTCTTACGCATCTTTTGACTACGCGATCAATATCGGACTCTCAGGCCTGATTTAAGGCTGTGAATTGAACTATCCCCACAGAACAGATACTACGTACTATCCCAGACAAATTGACCCGGTCGGTGTCGAATAGTGAATAGTTGTAACGAGCGCAATTGTCCAATTGAAGGATACTCTCTAATCTCTCGAACGGATGTCGGTATCACATTTGCAATTTGCCTTTGTCAGTGGTCAGTTATGTAACGACGTGACGGATTGTTTTTAATGCATATGCGACTTTTGCGACGCTTGATATGTTTACGTTACATATTGGTTTCTACATTCTAAGGAAATGTTTTAATCATGCCACAGACGCAGAAATAGGTACTGCTGGAGAAACCGCGGGACGTGAATAAAACTGAAATTATCTATGCAATAGATATGATCTATCTCTATCATATACATACATATATCGTTTACCATTACCTTTTTATTAATATCAAATTCTTCATTACTGAACTGACGCGATACTGGCAAATATGTCTCAAAAGTAAGACGATTGCCATTATAAAAAAAATATATATATATATGGAGTGGATGTAGATTACCAATAATGATACGCTCAAAGATTTGCAAGACTCTCAAGTCAATCTTAGTTATCATGACCTACATTTTCAACCGACTTCCAAAAAGGAGGTTCTCAATTCGCCTGTATGTTTTTTTGTTTTTTTTTTTGTGTGTATGTTACGCGATTACTCCGTCAATTGTGAACCGATTTGAATCATTATTTTTGTAATCGGTAGGGTACGTTTCCGAGGTGGTCCCATTGTAATTTCATTGAGATCTGATAAGTATCTTTTTTTTTTTTTTTTTTTTTTTTTTATACCGAACTGGGTAGCACTTGATCACTATCTCACCTGATGTTAAGTGATGATGCGATCGATGATGTAGCGTGCTTACCCAGAAGATACCTATTCACTCGCGATTTGAAGACCCCCATATTGTACTTAAGTAATCTTCAGAGATATGACGATAAACGTCTCAAACTTGCTACTGATTTTGACTCGCGGGGCATGGAAGTCGGTTGTTTTAGTTTTAAACTATCTTAATTATATTTAGAGTAATTCAAATATTTAAGATAAAATATTTCGTTTAAAATATATTTGAAATAATAAATAAACTGGCCAAGTGCAAGTCTGATTCTGTGGCGTAGCGTGGGGTTGTGCCGCCCGGGGCTGAGGCAAATATTGCCGCCTCTTTATTTAGGAATAAAAATTAAAAACGTTAAAATAAACTTTTCAACGTAATTCAATTTGTTACAGTTACAAGTAATAAGTAAAAAAGCATGCTATGTAAACATGTGTATAACTAGCAGCCCGCCCCGGCTTCGCACGGGTAGAACATATATGCCTACAAAATTTGCATCAGTTTGTTGCATCGAATATAAAATATGAACATATTTAACAATCATCGTCATATTTCATCCAATTTACACAAAACCTTAACGAATTATGCACCTAAACCTTCCTCATAAACACTCTGGCTATTGGTGAAAACCGCATGATAATCCGTTCAGTAGCTATTGAGATTATTGCGAACAGACAGACAGACGCAGTGATGGACTTTGTTTTATAATACTTACGTAGTGATATTGGACGGGCCTTTGGCGTAAAAGATAGTTACCCTGATTCTGACCCGACGGTCGTTGGTTCTAATCCTAGCTATATACCTACCAATGAAAGTTTTATGTGCATTCATGAATCATGAGTTTTCGTACAGTGGTAGTGGGATCATTAAATCTACCAAAAAGTAGCTTACCACCAAGGAGAACATCTGCCGCCGTAACCTTACGCGTTCCCCGACGCAAAATGTAGGGGTAATATACGTTTAACGTGTGTATCTGTGTGTCTGTCTGTAGCATCTTAGCACCTAACCGGATGAACCGATTTTGTTTTTAGTATTGATAGTTTGTTTTTTGTTTGATAGATGTCTTCATCGAGAGTTTTCTTAGCTTTCATGACAATTCGTTCTATCGTTATAAAACTATGAGCTTTTTTCTAGTTAATTGCGCTATGAAATCAACTTTCATACGTCTGATCAATTCGAAAATGTTCTTCTTCAACGATATTGTAAGAACATGGAAGCATTGACCTGATGCTGGGACATCTCCTGGAATCTACAGAATACTCAAATCCTCACCAACCTACAGCTCAGATTTTAAATGTCGTGTTTAGAGTCATTGGAATGCTTTTAATGAAAAGATTATACATAGATCAGTCGGGTTGGTTTAAAATATTATATTATTATATATATAGATGCATATTATTTTATACAATAGATCATATTATTATACTATATTGACTTCAAATTGATTGTGATCGGTGGGGATCTACAGCATAGTTAAGCTTATAATAATATTTTCTCAGTAACTATGACCTAATCTGTGGTTTCACTGCAAATATTTTTTTAATTTTGCGATGCGTGTATGTGAAATTCGTTATATCTTCTAGAGTTTTCATTTGAATTAAATACTGTAAAGGACAATTTTAATCTATAATATGTGGCCAAGCTAATTAACGTAATTATTTGGATAAGGATTAATACTATATACTTGAAAATAGCCTTGGAAGTTATGTAATATTTTTTAACTTTAAAATTTTAAGAATAAAATGGTTACTGTGAGTCAACCTTAAGAGATAGACATATGCTGTCGCGGAATTTTTTGTAGGTCTTATTAAGTTGTACATTTCTTGCATAGAAAATATTCTTCTATCTATTTTCAATTAAGCAGCGTTCGTTAGAAACGTGTTTTTTCGACCGTTTATTTGCCGACTTAGGTTGAAAATTAGGTCTCCACGAACGTACCTTTGATTTAAACGGGATAATATATAGCCTATTTTCATTCCGAAAGTCCATTCTATGTATTAGTTAAAGAATTTTTTAAATCGGTTCAGTAGTTTTTGAGCCAAATCATTACAAACATACAAAAATACAAATGTTCTCTCTTTATAATATTAGTATAGATGTATGGAAACAATTTCCCGTAAATCAACTTAGTCAGCAACAGATGATAAGAGGTAAGGTGAATTCAGTTATCAGTAAACGATCGTAGCGACCACGAAATTTTCACGTAATGCACAAAATAAAAAAAAATTAAGCTATGCAGTAAAATGACTGAAAATAGTCGTAAGTCGCGAAGCCAGCGCGAAATGTTTCATAAATGAGCTGAAACGAAATTCACGCGAAAAGCATTTTTGCGTTTGATTAAGGGTAAAAAGACAACTGAAACTGAACACTGAAAACCTTGCCGCCGCCCAAAACGCCTGCGCGGTTCGGCTTGTGTCAGCGCGAAACGCGATTTAGATTGAAAAAGATTTTTTTTACTTTTTAGGGTTCCGTAGTCCTGACAAGGAACCCTTATAGTTTCGTCATGTCCGTCTGTCTGTCTGTCTGTCCGAGGTTTTGCTAAGAGACCGTTAATACTAGAAAGCTGTAATTTTGTAGGGGTATGTAAATAAATGACGCCAACAAAGTGCTGAAATATTTTGAAAAATATATTTTTTAGGTTAGATCCTCTATATGAGAAGTGGGGATGAATTTATATTCATCGTCTACCCCATTGTGTGGGGTATCGTTGAATAGGTTTTTTAAAATGACTTCAGGGTTGCTAATACAATTTTTCGATTGAATGCTCCATTTACGAAATATTAAACTTTAAAGTGCAAATTTTTGTTCCAGTAGGACGTCCCCCCCCCTATGAATTTTTTTTCATCGTCTACCCCATTGTGTGGGGTATCGTTGAATAGGTATTTTAAAATGACTTCGGGGTTGCAAATACCATTTTTCGATTGAATGCTCCATTTACGAAATATTAAACTTTAAAGTGCAAATTTTTGTTCCAGTAAGGCGTCCCCCCCCCCCCTCTAATAGCGAAACTGCTGGCTTGAAAAATATGGATAAATTCGTGATAATAGCGCATTTCATGAACTTTAAAGGAAAATTATAGCGGTTAAGATAACTTTATTACTTTAGCAGTAATAGTCGTTGAACTTGGGTGTTGGATAATTTTGTACCATATACAAAATCCTTAGAATAAATCCTTTAAAGTGACAAAGACAAAGACGGAGTACCTTGTTGCTTGTTTATAACGGGTAAAGACTGCATTGAATAACAGGCTACTACGGAACCCTACACTGCGCGTGGCCCGACACGCACTTGGCCGGTTATTACTTTATAAATTGCGTCTTGCTTCCGCCTGGGGCCAAAACGCCCCCGGCATCCCCCACGCTACGCCACTGGTCGGCCTCGCACTCGTTCCGATTCCATACCAAAGTACAATATTTAATTTTAAAATAATACTTCTGGAAAAATCACGTTTCTTGTGTACTTACAACTTTTAATAACATTTCATTGTTTTGATTTGTGTAAGCAACCGTAAAATATCATTGGTAATATGACAACTGTGTGAAAATGTCAAGTGTCTGTAGCTCGGTAAAAAGGTGAACTATCTAGTACAGGGCCGGTAGTCTCTACATGAATAGCGATGAATTTCGACCGATAATTGTCGATAAGAAAAGAGATGCAAATATACAACTGTCTAGCTGCATCTTCTTCTATAAGACGTTTGCGATGACAGGACACATCGCTATCAATGTAGAGACTTCCCCCCCAGTTCATAAAATTGAGCGAAAAGCGCCAGAAAACAACACGTTTCTTGTATGGGGACTTAATTTTAATTTTTAACTTATTTTATTCTGTTTTCAGTATTTGTTGTTATCAGTTATAGCAACTATATCAATACCTATTGTGTGAAGATTTCAAGCTTCTACCTGTTACGTACGGTTCAGCAAAAACACGTTTCTTATATGGGGACACCCTTTAATTTTGTAATATGATGTTGTCTCAAACTATCATAAAAAAGGCAGACGGAGTCATGCCGAACACCCGAGTGAACGCAAGTTCAGTAATACTAAATGCTTGAGTAATACGCTTCCGCGCTAAATTTGCTACCAAGCGGCAGCAGGGACGGACGTTTCCGTGCAGTAATACTTCGTAGCGTTGCCTACGTAGTAATCATGCCGTATTGACTATGCCGGACTGAGCGCGGAAACTTATTACTCAAGAATGTAGTATTACTGAACATGCGGTCACTCGGGTGTTCGGCACGAATCTGTCTGCCTTTTTAGGGTTCCGTAGTCCTGACAAGGACCCCTTATAGTTTCGTCATGTCCGTCTGTCTGTCTGTCTGTCTGTCTGTCTGTCTGTCTGTCTGTCCGAGGTTTTGCTAAGAGACCGTTAATACTAGAAAGCTGTAATTTTGTAAGGGTATGTATATCAATTAAGCCGAAAAAGTGGTAGAATAAAATTTTGAAAAATATTTTTATTTAGGGTAGCTCCCCTACATGTGAAGTGGGGACGAATTTTTTTTTGTCGTCTACCCCATCGCGTGGTGTATCGTTGAATAGGTCTTTTAAAATTACTTAAGGGTTGCTAACAGCATTTTTCGATTAAATGCTCCATTTACGAAATATTAAACTTCAAAGTGCAAATTTTTGTTTCAGTTGCCCCCCCCCCCCCCCCCCCCCCCTCTCTAAAAGCTAAACTGCGGGCTTGAAAAATCTGGAAAAATTCGTGATAATAGTACATTTCATGAACTTCAAAGGAAAACTATAGCGGTTAAGATAACTTTGTTAGTGTAGCAGTAATAGTCGTTGGACTTGGGTGTTGGATAATGTTGTACCGAATACAAAATCCTTAGTATAAATCCTTTAAAGTGACTAAAATGATGTAGTTACTTGTTTGTGACGGGAAGACATACTACCTAAAAATTAATAACCTACCGTAAAAATATATTTTTAAAAATTTGATTTCACCACTTTGTCGGCGTAATTCATATACACACCCCTACAAAATAACAGCTTTCTAGTATGAATGGTCTCTTAGCAAAACCTCGGACAGACGGATAGACAGACAGACGGACATATAGGACCATAGTTTAGTGATAATTTATTTATTTTTTCGCAGTGGCACACAAAAAATAATAGGTAGTAGTTAGGCATTACATACAGTAGTATAATTAAAAATCCGATAGATGGCGTTGTACACCATTAACACACGCAATTTTACGTATATCATGTTTAACCATTATATGGCGGTGTACATCCTTGCCTTAAAACACACTCGTGTCTCATTTCACTTTTCATAAGTAGTAGCCATGTGCAAACCATATCCTTAAAGAGAAAAGATAGATACTAAACATGCGCAGAATGTGTCACTGAAGTGAAAAGATATGTACATATCTTTTCCTTGCTTTGAAGTATATCCTTCTTCTAGTCCAGTAGTTCATTTAGTTCAGTTGTCCACAAAGGCTCAATGAATGAATGAATTTTTTGGCGTTTCATTATGAGATTATCTTTCTTCGGCTAGTTCGCCTAAGTCACCTTACTAACATGCTGAATGTGTAGGTAAAGAAGTTAAATGAAAATTAAAATTCATACTACTTCATCGTCATGCGTTATGGCGCGCATTGGTCGCGCGCCATATTACTATAAACAATGAAGTGTCTTACAGCTATTTAAAAATGTGCCTTATTTTTTACGCTTAAATCAAATTTATTTCATATTTATTATTAAGGTACTAAGATAATACCATTACCAGTTTTAGTTACACGAAATTTTACGAGAGAACATAATTTAACAAAAAAAATATTTTGGTTGCGAGAGGAGGATTGATTTTACGTCCGGCAATGATCGGCTCAAATCGGCGCGGCGCCTCGGGCGCCTAGGCTCATTCGCATTCGTAGTAGCAATAAGCCGTAGGGTGTATCTCTCTATGCAATTGCCTTCTCTCTCTACGCAATAAGCAGATGGATGAACTAAATAGACTACTGGACTACATATTGTAAAAGTGAACTACTTCAAGTAAAAAAAAAAAAAAAAAAGTATATATATATATATATATATATATATATATATATCTTTTATATCTCTATATCCCTAATAACTCTGTGACGCTACGCTCCCTTTCCATCACATAGATTGTTATATGTTTACATCTCCCTTATTCTAACTCAGTGACGCTCTCTTTTTAACGCATGGTATGTTATATGGTTACATCCCGCTTACTCTAACTCCGCGAAATGAGTTGTTGCGTTGAAGATATAAAAGAGTTAAAGAGATGGTGGTAAAATGTAAGATACATACATACATACAATCACGCCTTTTTAGGGTTCCGTAGCTGAATGGCAAAAAACGGAACCCTTATAGATTCGCCATGTCTGTCTGTCTGTCTGTCTGTCTGTCTATCTGTCCGTCCGTATGTCACAGCCAATTGAAACTTGGTAGGTAGATGTATTCTGTGAACCGCTTTCCGATTATTATACAAAAATATAAAAGTTTAAGGGGGGGCATCCCATACATGGAACTGGAACAAAAAAAAATGTTTTTCGTCAAACCTATACATGTAGGGTATCTATGGATAGGACTTTAAAAATGACATTGAGGTTTCTAAAATCATTTTATCTCAAAGTCAATCATTTCAAAGATAGGCGCGTCTAAAGTGGTAAAATGTGTGTCCCCCCCCCTCTAACTTCTAAAGTAAGGGAGTGAAAAATCTGGAAATAATATATTCTGTAGATCTCAATAAAAACTTTTAACGAAAATTGGTTTGAACGAGATACAGGCAGCAGTTGTTGAGATATAGCGACCGCAAGTATAACTTTGTTTTTCATACAAACACTATGAAAAACAAAGTTATTTTTGTAGTTGCGAAAAATCAAAGTTATAGAATACTCTACTGTGTTACGGAACCCTACGAGTGCGAGTCCGATTTGCACTTGGCCAGTTTTTTTTCCCGTTGGGGTAGGCAGGGACTACTTCTTTCCACATGCTACGATCCTGACATACCTCCTTTGCTTCTTCCACTTTCATGAGCGTCTTCATACATGCTCGCCGGTTATAGGTACTTTTGACTTGGCCTTTTTTTAAAACGTCTCCGATCTGGTCGTGATACGTTCGCCTAGGTCGGCCTCTACCAACTGGCCCATTCACACACGTCTCATAAATCTGTTTCGGCAATCTTTCTTCATCCATCCTCTCTAGATGTCCAAACCATCTAAGCATCCCTTTCTCTATCTTTGTCACTACATTTTCTACCACACCACAACATTCCCTTATCACGCTGTTCTCCAACTTATCCATCAGAGTCACTCCGATCATACTTCTCAAACTTCTCATTTCTACAGCATTAATTTTACTTTCATGTTTCTTCTGCCATACCCAACATTCACTACCATACATGAGTGTGGGAACCAACACTCCCCTATGTACAGCCAGTCGTGCTTTTTTAGACACGTTCTGACTTCTCATAAAGTTATGTAGTGCCCCACTCACTTGGTTTCCAGCCAAAACTCCTCAATATCACTTTCATACTTACCATCTCTCGTAAACTTAGAACCCAGGTACACAAACTCTTTCACTTGTTCCACTCTTTCTCCTTCAATCGTCACATAACAATCAGTCATTCTTTCTTCTCTTTCAAAAACCATTACTTTGGTGTTGCTTACATTCACTTTCATCCCTTTGCTTTTTAAGGCGTCATGCATAATATTAACCATTCTTTGCAACTCCTCCTCCGATGATGCTAATATCACCTGATCATCAGCGTATAGGAGGCATTTGATGGTTAAATCATTCATTCTTAATCCGTACACACTTTCTTTCAGATCTGTCAAGCAAAAAAATGTAAGATATGCGGATATAATCTTTGGTTTAAGGAGATATAACTATTTTAATACGCTTTTATTAGCCTCAGACGTACGAGTATGTATGTTAGTATGTAACGGAATCTTTGAACATGATTTTAACCCCCTTCAAAACGTCGGATTAACTCGAAATTTGCCATACTTATTAAGGACCGATGACAATAAATAAATAAAAAATAAAAAAAAATCGACTAAAAAATGAAAAATAAATAATAGTTTAAAAAAACTAAAAAATACGCTTTTATAGAAAATCCAACTAAAAAATAGAAAATAAATTTAATAAATTTGAATTAAAAATAGTGTAAGAAAAAATGATTTTATTGTAAAAAAAAGCGTGGGGTGCTTTTCAGGATATTATCAAAATAACCCTTCTAGTCATATCTGTTCATAAAATATTTGGAACTATTGATACCATGCACCCCACGCTTTTTTTTTACAATAAAATCATTTTTTCTTACACTATTTTTAATTCAAATTTATTTTCTATTTTTTAGTTGGATTTTCTATAAAAGCGTATTTTTTTAGTTTTTTTAAACTATTATTTATTTAGTTAATCACTCCTGAGTTACACACGTCTAATAAGTAGTAAATAGATATATCTAAATTGAACGTTTTAGATTGCTTCCAAAAAATAAAAAAACCTTCCAAAGTAAAAATTTATACATATACATACGGAATAAAAAGGAGTGAACAGACAGAGAACCTAGGTAGAGTGCAGGTGCTTGTTGTGTTCGTTCAGCTGTGTGTTTACAATATACATTGAATTGAATATTGAATTGTGTTTTGTTTTTATATATAGTAATTTATATTTATATATAGTATTCAGTATAAAGAACAACAGAATCGTTCTATATTGCGATAATGGGCTACTACGGAACCCTACACTGTGCGTGGCCCGACACGCACTTGGCCGGTTTTATTTATGATAGTCTGAGTATGTTGTTTTTAGTATTTTTTGTTAAATCTCTCATAGTAATAGGTTCATACTTTGTGAAAATTTCAAGTATCTCTCTCTACCTATTACGGTTAAGGAGATACAGCCCTGAAAAGCGGACGGAGAGCGAAGTCTCAGTAATAGGCTCCCTTTGGGTTCAGAACCCTAAAATGGCTTTATAATTGATTGATATGACTTTTCCGTCATTATTATGAAAAACAATAGTCACTGTCAAAAATTGGTTACTAAAAATCAAAAATCATTGTTGTATTCCAAAAGCTGATGAAATTTCCTTGTGATTTTATGTGAAACAGGATTTTTTAAAATTATTTTCCTACCCCTTGCCCTTCGAAGTTGACCGAATTAAAAAGTTATAATTTTAATAGGATAACAAAAATAATACTGTGACATTTTTTACATTTTTGGAAATGGCTGATATATGAATTGTTTTTTTTATATCTTATAGGCTAGCGTTTTGACCACTATCTCACCTGTTGGTAAGTGATGATGCGGTCGAAGATGGTAAGCACGCTAGGCCTAGAATGGGAACTGGCTCTCAATGATAGCTGCCGGAACACAGATGTTTTGGCGACAGATTTTCTAACCTGAGTGTGGTAGCTGGCCAGGTGGACACTAGATAGTGTCCTACCACCATGCGGGGGTTGTTGGTGTCTTAACGATGTTTTTCCTTCACCGGAGGGCCATTGTGAAAAGCGCACATAATTTTTTCGATAGAAAAATCCATTGGTGCGCGGCGGGGCTTGAACTCGGTACCTCTGGCATTAAAGCCGACCGTTCTCCCGATTACGCCACCGAGCCCTTGGTTTTAAGTTTTCAACCCTCACAACATCAGTCTTTGTGTAAAATTTCCAAAATTAATTGACAAAAAAAAACAATTATCGAACCTGCTCACAAAATTTAACGAGAATCGATTGAGAAAGCGACCACAGAATACTTAATAGTACTCCTCAGTACATGTAGAGGAGAGAGAGTGCAGCTGTACATAAAGATAGACATACGAAAGCATTTTTAAACGGTTTTATTTACCTTGACGGTCAAATTTAGTCATTGAAGTTTTACCCTTTCCTGTGGACAGATTGATCTGATATTTGGTACACATCTAGTTCTGATGACAATACAATGTAATTTTTTTTAGCTTTTAGTACATTATCTACATCATTATTATCTTTATTTTCAATAAAGCCGTTTAGCGTACATTTATTACTTAATTTATTTACAAGCTGAAACGGATACGCTTCGCGCTCGCTCGGTCACCGATCACCGAACTTGCTGTTGCATTTATAGTATTGGTGTTGTTTGGTGATAATTGATTGGCTGGTCATATCTGCCGTAGCACCGATAACCGTTGGGGCAGACTAGATCTTGAGTGGAGACCGCGAATCGGTAAACGTAGCGTAGGACGCCCTGTGTGTGACCAGGTGGAGCGACGACATTCGCAAAGCGGTGGGCAGTGACTGGGAACAAAGAGCCGAAGATCGGGCTCAGTGACGTGTTTTGGGGGAGGCGGGAGGCATACGTCCAGCAGTGGACTGATACCGGCTGATGATGATGATGATGATTGGTTGGCTATCTGCTACAGTGCAGCAATCGTAGACTATATCAGAGGCCTTCAGGCGGCTAATAAAAATAAACAAGAACCATACCAACAGAGCCATAGATGAAACAATAATTTCAGATGGTTCACAAAATCAAAAAAGAGCCAGCTCCCATTCTAGGCCTAGCGTGCAACCATCCTCGACCGCATCATCACTTACCAACAGGTGAGGTAGGGGTCAAATACTAGCATATAAAAAAAAATCAGTACTACCAAGTTTTAGGTGTTAATCTACAAATCTCTGGAGATAATTATCAGATCAGAAGTAGCGAAATCCGTAACTATTAATCAATGTCGGGACATTTTCTGTGAGTCATGCTGACATTCTGAATATTATCATGTTTGACCCCAATTGACACGTGCCCCTGGTCATTAGGTAAAATAAAACACTATCGCTAAACAAGATAAAGATGTAAATAAAAATCCCACAAGTCTCGTGACGATAAAATTGTAGATAGAGAGAAAAAAAAACACGGACTGTCATTCATACATAAGATGATATCATCTTGCTATTAAAGATATGAAAGTGAATTCCGGTGATTTGTGGAGTTCTTACTGAATGACTAGTTCCTTCTTTAGATTTGTTTTATATCGATGGAACGCCCCTTTTGAAAGACTGTATATCATATAGCTCAGCGGGAACACGGCAGAAGAAATTGCACATTGCACGAGGTAATAACGTCATCCCCATTTTTCCATCAGATAATCAGCTGATATGCGACATCGCTACATGGTGGACATTCACATTCCGTCTATACGTACGAAGCGATTTGCTCCCACATTCATCATACGTACTGCTAAGGAATTCCTTGCCTTAGTCTGTTTTTCCCGACACATCAACAACTAAAGGTGGGCGTTATAACATATAACAGTCAATATAATTAATTATAAAAATGTATTCTTACAACACATTAGATATATCGACGGCAAACTGTTATAATATATTTTTGTAAGATGTTATAAATAACATCGAGCCTCGGCAACGATCGGAAATATTCGGGATTCGTCGGGTCGGGACTAAACAATCGCGGCGAACTTCATCCCTCAGGTATGACACACTAATATGAACTCTCACGTAATTAAAATAAGAGCGATGTTTATCAATACAAGTAACCTCAAAGTGTGTGAGGCATTCAATGGCAGCAATGCACAGATTCTGTTTTTTACTTCACACTGTTATTTTTAATGTTTTGTTATAACACTCCACGACCACGTGCTATGTTTAGTACTTAGTGACCTAAAGTATGTACTTTTTTGTTTATGTAAATACTGTCGCCATCGTGTGCTGTGTCTGTTTGGACTTTTTTTAAATTGAATGTGCGAAGGACAAAAAAAAAGTTAAATTAATGGAATATCACAAAACACTCGCAAATCTTATTCAATTTCAAATATTTAAATATTGTAATCTTATGTGATATAACGTCCAACTGAATACTCAAACCATTATATCAATCATTAACATCATAATATATTATATTCATAACACATGGAACAATTAAACTAACAATATAATATAATTATAACAGTTTAAAATAACAGTTAGAAAAATATAATATAACGAACAATGCGTTAGAAAAATATAACAGTTAGGCCCACCTTTATCAACAACATCAGGTGAGATAGTGCCTATGCAGCAAAAAAAAAGGAAGCTCATTCCACATTTTGCATGTGTAAGTTAGAAATGATCGCTTCAATCGAGATGTGTGCGATGATTCCACAACAATTTGTGGGTGAGCGTGATGTCTAGCGAGGAAAAAGGGTGCGATTGTAAAATCGGGACGACGACGTGATTAAATTGAACATATTTTTAGAACACTCCTCGTTATTGATGTAGTAGAAGATACAGAGAGAGCCTGTACGCATGCTTAAAGGTTCAGATTCAGAGGTTCAGTCCAATATAAACGAAAAAAAAAACTGGCCAAGTGCAAGTCGAACTCGCACTCGTAGGGTTCCGTAACACAGTAAGTATTCTATAACTATGATTTTTCGCAACTAAAAAATTAACTTAGTTTTTTATAGTGATTTCATATGAAAATCAAAGTTATCTTTCGGTTATGCGGTCGCCATATCTCAAAAACTGCTAACTGTATCTCGTTCAAACCAATTTTCGTTGTTAGTTTTTATTGAGATCTACAGCATATATTTTTTTTAGATTTTTCACTTCCATACTTTAAAAGTTAGAGGTTTTTTTCCATTCGGCTACGGAACCCTAAAAATGATTTTAGAAACCTCAATGTCATTTTTAAAGACCTATCCATAGACACCCCACACATATAGGTTTGAAGAATTTTTTTTTGTTTCATTTCCATGTATGGCATTCCCCCCCTTAAACTTTTATATTTTTTATTTTTATATAAAAATCGGAAAGCCGTTTACAGAATACATCTATCTACCTAGTTTCAATTCTGTAGTCTTAACAGTTTCGGAATAAAATGGCTGTGACATACGGACGGACCGACAGACAGACAGACAGACAGCTATGACGAATCTATAAGGGTTCCGTTTTTTTCCATTCGGCTACGGAACCCTAAAAAATGATTATATATAAATGATTATATATAAATTATATATAAATGATGAATAAATAATTATATATATGATATGATAAATGATTTTAGAAACCTCAATTTCATTTTTAAAGACCTATCCATAGACACGGATAGGTTTGAAGAAAAAAATTTTTTTTTTCATTTCCATGTATGGGATGCCCCCCCCCCTCCCCCCTTAAACTTCTATATTTTTTATTTTTCTATAAAAATTGGAAAGCGGTTCACAGAATACATCTACCTACCAAGTTTCAATTCTGTAGTCCTAATACTTTCGGAATAAAATAAAATGACTGTGACGGACAGACAGACAGACATGACGAATCTATAAGGCTTCCGTTTTTTGCTATTCGGCTACGGAACCCTAAAATTACGCAGCAAGATCAAGACGACCAATCTCGTGCGTGTGGAACGAATGACTGATACGAAAATTATCTTAATATTGCCAGCAATTATGTATTGCCATCATGCACTCAAGTGAAGCAACATTTATGCCTTTTTAGGGTTCCGTAGTCCTGACAAGGAACCCTTATAGTTTCGTCATGTCCGTCTGTTTTTCTGTCTGTCTGTCTGTCTGTCTGTCCGAGGTTTTGCTAAGAGACCGTTAATACTAGTAAGCTGTAATTTTGTAGGAGTATGAAAAATATTTTTTTTTAGGGTAGCTCCCCTAGAAAAAAATTCATCCCCACTTCACATGTATGTGAAGTGGAGGTGATTTTTTTTTCGGCGTCTACCCCATTGTGTTGGGTATCGTTGAATAGGTCTAATAAATATATATCGTTTAAAATTTTTCGATAAATTTGTTCGATTGAATGCTCCATTTACGAAATGTTAAACTTTAAAGTGCAAATTTTTGTTCCAGTAGGGCGTCCCCCCCCCCTCTAAAAGCTAAACTGCTGGCTTGAAAAATCTAGAAAAATTCGTGATAATAGTGCATTTCATGAACTTTAAAAAGGAAAACTATAGCGGTTAAGATAACTTTATTAGTTTAGCAGTAATAGTTGAATTTGGGTATTGGATAATTTTGTACCAAATACAAAATCCTTAGAATAAATCCTTTAAAGTGACAAAGACGAAGTACCTAGTTGCTTGTTTATAACGGGTAAAGACTTGCATTGAATAACGGGCTACTACGGAACCCTGCGCGTGGCCCGACACGCACTTGGCCGGTTATTTATATCTGCGTGAGCTCACGTGACGTCAGTGGCTGTGAGTGATTTAATATCGTAAATATTTTAACGTGTGTAGTTCGAGCCTTTTCACTTTTTAACTGACTTCACAATCATTTAATATCATTTACAAAACGAAGAAAACTGACTTTTCATGGCGCGATAGTCATTTTCAACCGACTTCACAAAAAGGAGGAGGTTCTCAATTCTACTGTATTTTTTTAAATGTTGGTTAACTCAGAACTCCGTCAAATCTCGTCGATTTGGAAAATTATTTTATTGTTTGATAAAGTATGCTTTCCGTATGGTCCCATTCAAATTTTATTGAGATCTGATAATTCTTTCCGGAGATATGGAGATAAATAATGGTAAGCACTACTAATGGTAAGCTACTTCTAGGTAGCAAGTCAGGCGGAACATCGATATTATATGCTACTACCACCTGTGATAAAACAGTAAATATCCCGTAGTTCTATGTAATAGTTCTATGAATAATAGGTATATTATTCATTCATTCTAACTATAAATCAATTTACACATTTCATAACGAGGTAAATAAACAAAAATTATTCATCATTATCCTATATCAGTCCACTGCTGGACATAGGCCTCTCCAACTGCACGCTACTAAGCACGATCCTCGGCTACTCTCAAACAGTTCTTACCTACTAAAATTATTACTTAATGACAAAAAATTGTATCGCAACGCTTAGATAAGTACTAAAAAAAAATAACATTCCATATTTTCATATTTTTTAAGTGAGGACACTCCAACCACTATAACTGTACTAATATAAATTACCATCTCAATGCTAAAATAAAGATTACAATATTGCGCCATAAATTTTAAGACTATGAAACTCACAAAATTGCTGCGTCATGCACGTCATGGTGAACAAGTCGAAGGAATACGGTGATGACGTTACGCGTACCATAGTTTTGCCTGGTCATGGTGGATTAATTTTCCTATTCAATGTACATACATGATTATTATTAGAATATTGTGCTTCTGGTCCTATCCCGCTTTATTAATGCAGGTTAGGAGGTAAAGTAAAATATAGGCCCGCCGAACATGTAATGTGGCGATTGGCGAAGTGAAGTGCAGCTCATTTTTACAAGCTTGCGGTGAGGACAATGCGGTCGATGAGCGCGCTTACCCAAACGATACCCATTCACTCGCGACTTGAATAAGTTGTATTGTATCTAATCGGAAACACAGACTCAGGCAGGGAATTCCATTCCTTTGGTAGTACGTATGATGAAGGAAGAAGCAAATCGCTTTGTACGCGTAAATGGTATATCTACCATGAAGCGGTGGAGCCTCTTAGTATTCCTGGTTGTTATTTAATTTACCGTGTTTGTATGTATGTTTGTGTGGGTCAAATCATGGAAGCTGAAACGAATCCATTTCCTGACGTTCTACTGGAAACAAATTTAGTATACCTACTTGCGTTTCTTCGGTGACGATGCAATAGGTAGCATCGAGCTGACCGGATGATGAAGCCGGGCAGTAGGGACTGGACCTTGGTAATGACAAAATGGTAGGACAATCGATCGGCTAGTATGTATTGTTAGTACTATTATGATGTTACGAATAGTGAAAAATATTAGATCACTGTGTCACCTGAAGCCTGAAGTGACAAATAATGACAATGTGGTGTAGATACGGCTTAAAGTGTATCGCTTGACTAGAAGATACCAAGTCTTTTTCTGGTGATTTAAATACCATTATTAATATTCCCCAATTCCTAAAAAAAGGGGCCCGACATTCAGCCACTATAATATGTGGCTGAATGTTTGCTTGTTAACGTTAATTTCGTATTACGAAATTCAAATCTCACCGCTTGCGAGATGCGCAAACGAGCTTACAGAATAGCCCTCCTGATGTTAATTGACAATTTGGTCGATCTTTATTGCTCATAGATTAATTTAATGTGGGTAAACAACCAACAAGATGAGCAGATGATGTGACCCATCCTAAGCCATAGACAAGTCGCCAATCAGTTCGCTGAGTTGTTAGGTGCCAGGCATCGAAGATGGCTTAAAATAATCGATATAAAAAGTTTTTTTTTATTTATCTATATAATGTTTAGAATAGTTTCTCTTGTACATTGAGCTGAAGTCAGTAATTTTATAAGCGCCTCGTCTCAGTGCCGTCTTTAAATTTCAGACAAGCACGATTCCATCTTACACCGCATCATCACTTAACATCAAGTACAATAGCGGTTAAGTGCGTATTTGTCAGACATAACATTTTTAACTAATTTATTTTAGATTAGGTTGATGTGAGTAGGCACCTAGCAATTATAATAATTGGGTATTCTAATCAGTAAAATTTATTAACTTTATGTATGGTTGCTGCTTGCTCAATGCCAAGGTTACACACAAAACCGGACAAATTAACATAATATTTGCATACTTCAACAAGTTCAATGTTCTTTAGAGACCATCATAGTAAAAATAAAATATTGTGACATCATTTCGTTTCGCCGGCGTCGCGGTCTGCGAATTGCAATTAGTTGGTCAGAAAAAGAAAATGGTAGGGGCGTAGCTACAGCAGACCTTGATTTTTGTAGAAACAAATTTTGGTCTAAAAGCATTTTTCCCAGGGAGGAAACGGGGGAATACATTTGGATGGAAAAGTGGACCCCGCGACCCCGATAATTCCGCGGTGTCAGGCTGCAGCTTCTAGCTGCAAGAAGCCGCGTGATACTAAAAATAAATTTATTTACTACAAAAAAAGACCCACTTTTCATTGAGATAATTCGTCGGCGCCGCGCGGATAATCGCAGCGCGGGGTAAACCACAAGCATACTAGAAGGTACAGATAGCAACTGTCAGTAAAGTAAGTTATTGAAAGCGGCCAAATGTGCCAAGGTAACATTCCGTAAAGATAAGTATTCCCCCGTTTTCTCGCTGGAAAATGTTTAAGAGCAAAATTTGTTTCTACAAAATAACGATATAGCAAAAATATATGTATAGCGATATAGCAAAAAGAAATATAAGCCTTCTAATCTCCTCTAAGATTTTTGAAGGGTCATATTTCTATTTGCAAAATTTCAATTTCTATTTGCAAGACAGGGCAGTCCCTGTATTTACTACCGACTTCCAAAAAGGAGGAGGTTCTCGATTAGTCTATTATTTTTGTATGTTTGTTACGCGATTGCCCCGCCAATTGTGTTGTGGACCAATTTGAATGATTATTTTTTCATGGGATCATCTCCAAGGTGTCCCCATTTAAACTTAATTTCAAGATCTGTATTATTTATATGTCGCAGCCAATTAGCTTAATTAGACGTTAAATCTACACCATAGCCTCTTTACTAAACAGCGCCGTTCAACTATCGGCCTGAATGATATTCAGCCATTTGAAAGTCTTCTATAACTTCTTTTAAAGCCATGGCATCGGTTCTGGTGACGCGCGGCGGCTCCCCTACTCGCTAAGTCACTACCTTTGTCGGCGCACGTCACGCGGTGGTCACTGTTCTCTAGTGTGTTGCCTGTGTCTTGTCAGACTATGCCAGTTTATTAAATGTGGTAACAAACGCTACGGCTGAATATCATTCAGGTCGCTAGTTGAAAGGAAAGAGGGTAGGCTGTTGATTGACGGCTAATTAAGCTAGTTGGCGACACATATATTATGTATCTGTATTCTGTACTGATGATCTTGATAAAATTGAAATGATAAGTATCTCCAATGATATGGCGATAAACATCTCAAACTTAAAAACCTACTGAAACTGACTCGGGCGGCATGTGAAGTCGGTTTTTAGGGTTCTGTAGTCCTGACAAGGAACCCTTATAGTTTCGGCATGTCCGTCTGTCTGTCTGTCCGAGGTTTTGCTAAGATACTGTTAATGAAGGTGGTGAAATTGGAGTCTCATCACAAACTTCAATTTATTTGTGGTGCGGGTTCCGTCTAAGTCCCTTGGAACATATATGGTGGACGAATTCTGGCCGAGGGGTGTCAAGTTTCGACGCTTTCGAGGTCGGTTACCGGACACCATGAATGAACGTCGCACATCGTCGTAAAATTAACGTGTCTTATGTTTCTATGTTTAGAAAATAGGTATATTATTAGAGTCCGACCGAAACTGAAACCGAATATTCGGACGTGGCTTCTGTTTCGACCGAAACCGAAACCAAAACTCACGCGGTCAAGTATAAAATTCCTTAAAATACTGAAATCTGGTGAATTTTAATCCAAAATTTCACGACGGATTTTGGATTGTGTTTAACAATTTACAAAAATATAAAGTGTGAGACACTTCAAAGAAACATAATATTTGATTTACGCAGTGCAACATCTCTCGTCGGATTTGAAAACTGTAATGATTTCTTCCGAATGATTAACTTACGTAATAAGTAGTCATAGATGGCGCCACCAATGCATAATTGGGTTAACAAAATGCAATCCACTAATTTCGTCGTATCGATGTATCGATCCGTGGCTTAATTGGCAGAGCACCAGTATGGCTATTCTGTAAGCTATCTCGACGGCGGAATCCGCGGTGAGATCTGAATTTTGTATTACGAAATTCAACCATATTACGATCGTGATACGAATGAATATCGTAGTACGAAATTCGAATCTCACCGCGGATTCCGCTGTCGAGATAGCTTACAGAATAGCCTAGCTGGACGTGTAATCCGGGGGGTGCGGGTTCGAGTCCCGTCGGTACGATGAAATTTTGGATTGTGTTTAACAATTTACAAAAATATAAAGTGTGAGACACTTCAAAGAAACATAATATTTAATTAGGAAAATATTTTTTATAGGGTAGCTCCCCTCATGTGAAGTGGGGATGAATTTTTTTTCGTCGTCTACCTAATCTTGTGGGGTGTCGTTGAATAGCTCTTTTAAAATGACCGCCCCTCTAACAGCTCAACTGCTATCTTGAAAAATCTGGAAAAAATCATGTTGATAGTGCATTTCATGAACTTCAAAGGAAAATTATATTATTAGTTTAGCAGTTCTAGTCGTTGAACTTGTGTGTTGAATAATTTAAAAAAATATTGTGTTAAATATTATACTACTACGGAACCCTACACTGCGCGTTACCTGGCAAGCGTGGCCGGTTTTTTAAGTTTTTAAACTACATATGTGAATTATTTACCATAAATAAATGTTTGGTATATTACCCCAGGTATATTAGCAGAAGTCCAATCACTATAAAATTGCTCTTCACTTACGGACTGGCAGCCTGTTTTAACGAAACATTGTTAAAATAGATTAGATATAGAATTAGAAGGTAATTATTGACATCGTTATTAGTTTAACACTTGTAGAAAGAGGCTGAAGTTCCTATAGTGTACGTAGACGGTCGAACTTGGTGCGACGAACCAAACCACGCGATTTATTCGCTGTCGAACGTGTCGAATCATATCTGTTCAAGCATACGCTAAACTGACGTCGCCATAAAGTACTATAGTATTCCAGGGTCTAGGATACCTACATACCAGAGTTTCAGCTCAATCGGTTGAGTAGTATTAGCGAGAAGAAGTAACAATATGTATAAGTTACGATGAATTCGTACTTTTGAAAGCTACGAGTACTATGCAAATATAGACCGATTGTCGATGGGCTTCAATTTTCTTGCCTGAATCACAGAATAAATACAATAGTTCAAGTACCTGAAAGGTATATCGAACCAAAACCCGTGGTCGGGCCGGACCATGTTCGACCGCCATGCGTCAGTTGTTACATACCAAATCTACCGTACAGTAGTAGTAAAGTAATACATGTTTTTAACTACTTGAAGCGGTCAGTTAGTATTTACGTTCAGTGCAAGCGCTGCGTTATCATTCAACGTTCAATTGCAGAAGCGTGCGCACGCGTGTTATACTGAAATAAATACATCGATTTTTACCGTTGGCAAATTACAAGTTTTATATAATTTGAGTTTGGTTGTGAAGTGCTTAT
Source organism: Cabera pusaria (assembly GCA_954871355.1). Classification (NCBI taxonomy): domain Eukaryota; kingdom Metazoa; phylum Arthropoda; class Insecta; order Lepidoptera; family Geometridae; genus Cabera; species Cabera pusaria. The sequence goes on from OX940891.1 coordinate 6,679,900, forward strand.
TAGTGGAGTGACTGCTAAATTGAATTTGGAAAATGTAAGTGTGCCATACATAAGTTAATTGATTTTGTTTTGAAAATGCAGGTAGGTTTAATTTAATTTAAGAATATCATTTTATTTTCAGGTGTGTTAAGATGTACTTATAGAATAATTTTTGCCTAGTTTTTGACGAATTAAATTCTGTAGTTTTAACCGTAGGTATATGAATAATTTTTAACCGAATATGAAATTTTGTGAAAAAGCAAGGTTTTTTGTTTACTATTTTTACAACTTATTTGAAGAGAATATATAATAATAGTATAAGCCCATCTTAAACATTTCGAGATATATTCAATGCCATCCTCAAGCTACCTTTTATTTATTTAAATTATTATTGCCTTGTTTATTTCACGAAATACTATATTTCCTCTATTTATCTTTGTAATCTTTACATTTAGTAAGGAATGTCATAAAAGAGAAAACATCGTTTGTAAGTAGGTAATGGAAAAACTAAATAACTACTGGACAAATTGGAAAATAGGATACTTCTAAAAAAAAAGATCGCGTTTTCTGGGGAATTTGGACTGAACAATGTCTCTTGGGTGAACCCAAGTTTACGTAGTAACTATTATATAATCTGTGCCCAAGTGCACAGTATATAGTTCGGCACAAAAAAAGTTCATTAGTATATAAAATATAATATTTTGTAGCAGTCATTGCTACATCTGAAGGTGCAAATGTAAGCTTTATACACCATTAAAAGTCTTATCATTTTACCCACACAATCACAGGGATTACACTATTACAATGCCACTCTTAAGTTTTAACTACTGGCTTCTAATTGGAAAAAGATAATAAAGACTATAATTGAATTTCAAGTGCTAGTACTGGTAAGTTAGGCTTTATAACCGGACAAACTTGTTATTTATTTATGACATTCTCCAGAGAACGTGCGTAAATATGATCAAGTATTTGCTGTAAATATTTAAATAGTGCCGTCTGGGAGGCTTCGGTCGTGGATAAAACGTATTCTGAATTCAAAATACTAAAATATATTTGTACATCAAATATTATATCTATTTACCGTAACTAAAATATTCACGCAATATGGGCTAATAAATTGAAAATTTTTAGAATAATACACTCGAAAAACATACATAAAATAATACATATATAAAACTTATACTGATCGCAGTATAAATCATATTCCGAATGGAATGGATCGTCCGACTTTCAGCTGCATAATATCGTCGTAAAAATGGCAACCCTAGAAGATCTGCGTACAAACAAGGAAAAACTGTATACATGACTGTTAAATCTAAACTAGTGTTTCGGGAGTACTCCAACAGAATACTTAATAGTACTACGTAGTAGGTATTCCTCTCAAACACCAAGGAAAATGTAGGTGCTCGTAATTTTACGATGGTTTTAAATCTGGGTTGCATCTCGTTCTATACTATAAAACAAACATCGTTCTTCGCTATCGAATAGATACTTCCTGAAAGTGCCTATCAGATGCATAGCTTGCTATTGTAGAAAACCAATATCTTTACTAAAATTGAGAATTTCAAATCATACGGACCATAAAAAATACCGATAAAACCGTAAAACTTGGGCGTAATTTGATAAGGTATACATGCATGCATACAGTAAAGTTGTAGATGGTTAGAAAGACGTTTTTTTTACCCAACTGTGTCAGTTTTTTGAATGTGTGTATGTATGTATGTTTCTTTTTCACGCTCTGTAGCCCAAACGGCTTGATGGTTTACAACTTGAGAAGTGTCGTTAGATGCGTCTTAAATGTGAGAGTGACACTGTGTAGGTATATCAAAATTATAAAAATGAAAAGGGCTGATTTGTGGCGCTCTATTATGTATGGTGTCTTTAGCTCTTTCAAAATATCCGGATCTGATCACAGACTATGTTTCATTTATTTTTCGCAAAAAATATAATGAACTTATATGTAATGACATTTCTAGATAATTTTCTCAAATGTTGGCAAAAATCGGAAACAGTTTTATTATTGGGCGAAGTTGCCTAGTACATTTTCTATGGGAACAGTGTCTGTAGATAAGTAATCTAGCTTGACTATATTTGTTTTGGTTATTTCATTGTATTTTCCAAATCAAATACAATTTTAACAATTGAGGTAGTTATAAAATCGAAACTGTAACTCCAGATATTTCCTCCTACACCCAAACATACATTACATAAATTCAAAACCCCATTTAGCCCATTCCAATCTCGACAAAAAGCTCATAGTTTCAAAACAGCTGTACGGATTTTCATGAGTCAAAGTCAAAAACTCTCGATGAAGACACCTATCAAACAAAAAATCTAAATCAAAATCGGTTCATCAATTTTGGCGCTACGATGCCACAGACATAGACATAGAAATACACAAGACAAACTAATAACACCCCTTCGTTTAGCGTCGGGGGCTAAAAATAACAAAATCGCAAACTTCGTTTCTATTATTGTTGCCAAACAGCTGGGTAAAATTATTTCAATCTAAGTAATTCTAGTAATTTGGAATAGATTCAGATAGGAAGAGCAATAAACATATCTAAAATATTCCTAATATTTCATCGAGGTACATGTAAACCAGAGGCGCCCATCATAAACTGACTTACGTGCCGAGCGGCGTGCTATCGGGCGTAAGGAGTACTTACGCTTTAGCGTTAGTACTCCTTACGCCCGATAGCGCAGAATCTACATCTCGCTTAGTTTACTAAGCGAGATGTAGATTCTGCACTGCTTTTTATTTGAACGTAGAGCTAGTTCGCGACGCCACATCTGGTACGTAGTACATATACATCGATGTAATATTTAAAATATTGTAAATTCTTTCAATACAATGTTGGTGCATATTTACATGAACGCACATGTTATTTTAAACTTTATGGTGCACACTTGGCTGTATTTTGAAAACATTTGCTTTGTGTAAGGGCCTAAGGGCACGTAAATATAGAAATGTAATTAGAAACACTTTTGTCCTTTTTGCGAAATATAACATTGACACAGTTTGACCTGCATGAACTTATAACGTTACAAAACGAAAATAACCGATTTCCATGCCGCTTGAGTAAGTTTCAGTAGCAAGTTTGAGACGTTTATTGTCATATCTCTGGAGATACTTACCAAATTTTGATAAAATTCTAATGAGCTTGACCGCCTTGGAGATGAACCCTACCTATGAAAAAAAGAATCATTCAAATCGGTTAACAATTGGCGGAGTAGGTGTAATCCGCTGGTGTAATCGGTGAACAAACGTACAGAAAAAAACATACGAATTCAGAACCTACTACTTTTTGGGAGTCGGTTGAAAAATAGATAGTCGAGTACTTGCTTGATTCACAGGAGTAGAGTTCAGTCCCAACAAAATAACAAAAAAACAACGGGTTGCACTCCGGGAGTGCCGGCAGAAGTGAAAACTTGAACATTAACGTCGTGCATTTGGTCTACTCTCCCTCCGTCTTATGAATTTTCGATCAGGTTACGTGTCCTGAGTCCTGACGCGAGTTTAACATTTTTACCCATCCTAAAAAGTTCACAACGCCGCTAAAGAAGTTTTCACTTAAAGTAATAATATATTTTACTATTAAGAGCTATGGTTATTACAAGCTTTTATTTAACTTGCCTATGTATGTTAGTGTGAGTGAAATCTTGGCAGCTAAATTAGAATCCCTCCACAACGTTCCATTGCACTTAAATTTGCAATACTTCCGTGTCTTTAGTGGCATTGCAATAATATGGTACCATCGAGCGGACCTGATTGTGGAGCCGGGATGCAGAGACTGAAACTCCGTAATGGCAATGGGATAGTCGAATTTGGGCTAGGATGTGTTGTTATCATAAGTACTTTTCATTGGAGAGGCCTATGTCTAGCAGTGAACGAATACTGGCTGTTAATGATAATGATGCTTAAAAATGGTGCTTTGTTTTTTTTAATTGTATCTTTGTACCATACTGTTTTTTTTAAATGCGAAAATGGGTATCGCTTGACCACTATCTCACCTGATGTTTAAGTAAATTGGTTATCCCTATGCAATATTTCAACGAGGAGGTTTCGAACAAACAAATGTACAAACTGACTTTTTTGCACTTGTAACATTGATGTTGATTTTAATTGAGTCACGCGTAAAGGTGTTCGTGTTACGATTTCACTAAAAACATATGTACGAATATCTTCCAGAAAATGGCGGAATAGACCTTGAATTAATTCTATTAATGTGATACCAAAATATGATAATCGTCAGAACAGTATGGACCGTGAATTGCGAATTATTTATACCATTGTTATGTAAATCCGTTTCAGATGATACTTAACGTGACTGTCTGTAAGTTTGATTTGAGTTTGTTTAGATGTTTTGTTATTGTAATAATATTATTGAATATTCTGTTTTTGTCCACTACTTTTGTCTACAAAATAATTGCGTTCGAGCCTCTTCTTGTCAAAACTTATGTTAACTTGTTTGCCCTTAAGGACCAAAAAAATATTACACGGATATAAACAAGGAATGCTAAACAACAACGCTTTATAGTGGAGTAGGTTTGAAAAACTGGCCAAATGCAAGTCGGACACGCACTGGTAGGGTTCCGTAACACAGTAGAGTATTTTATAACTATGATTTTACGCCACCAAAAAAATAACATTTTTTCATTGTGTTGGTATGAAAAACAAGGTCATATTTGCGGTTGCTATATCTCAAAAACTACTGACTGTAACTCGTTCAAACCAATTTTCGTTAAAAGTTTTTATTGAGATGTACAGCATTTTTTTTTGGATTTTTCACTCCCCCACTTTAAAAGTGAGAGGGGGGGACACATTTTACTACTTTAGACGTGCCTATCTTTCAAATGATTGACTTTGAGAAAAATGGTTTTAGGAACCTCAATGTCATTTTTAAAGACCTATCTATATAACAGACACCCCGCACGTACAGGATTGTAGAAAAACATTTTCTTAATTTCAGTTCCATGTATGGGGAGCCTCCTTAATATTTTTTATTTTTGTATAAAAATCGTAAAGCGGTTTACAGAATACACCTACCTACTACCTAGTTTTAACTGTGTAGTCCTAATAGTTTCCGAATAAAGTGGCTGTGATATACGGACGGACAGACAGACAGACAGACATGACGAATTTATAAGTGTTCCGTTTTTTGCCATTCGGCTACGGAACCCAAAAAATGAAACAAATTAGTTGCAAATAACACAGGCTACAAGTCACTTTAGTCATTTAAGTGGGTAGGTGGGTATCTTTTCCCTTTTCGTGATGTTGATGTGTATCAATTGATACGCAGTTGTAATAACGTTACGACGGCATCACGTCTTTAATAATAAATCCACACGATAATTACTGCTTTACCAAAATCACTGATACGAAAGTCGCTCTGACACCTTCATGGTCAAACGCCTGATTTGGATGTTGCATAGTCTTCAGTAATATGTTATAACTCATAACACTTAGAAAGCCAAAAGCTTCAATTCTAGGGTGACCTAATATAAATAATTTAAGATTGCTTAAAAAACTAAAAGAACCTACTACCTTCAAACGTCGCGCTAGTCGCGCTATAATCTGTGCCAGTAGTTAGTAGTCGTGTGTAGTTCACGAATGAATGACAAAATTGAAGTACTTCAATTGCTTCTTGTCATTCATTCTGTAGTTCACTTTTACAATATGTAGTCCAGTAGTCCATTTAGTTCATCCATCTGCTTATTGCGTAGAGAGAGAAGGCAATTGCATAGAGAGATACTCCCTACGGCTTATTGCTACTACGAATGCGAATGAGCCGAGGCAGCCAAGGCGCCGCGCCGATTTGAGCCGATCATTGCCGAACGTAAAATCAATCCTCCTCTCGCAACCAAAATTTTTTTTTGGTTAAATTATGTCCTCGTTAAATTTCGTGTAACTAAAACTGGTAATGGTATTATCTTAGTACCTTAATAATAAATATTAAATAAATTTGATTTAAGCGTAAAACATAAGGCACATTTTTAAATAGCTGTAAGACACTTCATTGTTTATAGTAATATGGCGCGCGACCAATGCGCGCCATAACGCATGACGATGAAGTACAAATCATTTTAATTTTCATTAAACTTCTTTACCTACACATTCAGCATGTTAGTTAGGCGAACTAGCCGAAGAAAGATAATTCTCATAATTAAACGTCAAAAAATTCATTCATTCATTGATCCTTTGTGGACAACTGAACTAAATGAACCACTGGACTAGAAGAAGGATATACTTCAAAGCAAGGAAAAGATATGTACATATCTTTTCACTTCAGTGACGCATTCTGCGCATGTTTAGTAGTTAGTAGCATGTTGTCAAGGTATATAAATGTATCGTAATACAAATGTTGATATATTAAATAAAACTGCCCAAGTGCGAGTCAGACTTTTGTCCCGCACACGGAGGGTTCCGAATTTCCGAAGTCCGAACGCCACGAACTTCTAACACCAACTACTAAGTAAATATTAACTCAAAGGTAATTAATATAATTAAATATCTGGAAGACTGAGTGTTCATACGACTAACTTTCTACTGATTCTAGCTAATTGGAGATATATTATTCAATACTGTACACTACATTTCTGCAGATAAACCTTAACTAAGTAAACAAATCGACCAAAGCCCAGAAATTTAACAAATGAAACGCTTGCTCGTGCCAATATTTCCTGTGCTGCCATCTACCGGCGTCGAGGTGAATTAATTTCGTATCGTATCGTATCTTAAAAAACACGTTTTTTGTTTTAAACCCTTTAATTTTTAACTTTGTTCTGTTCTTAGTATTAGTTGTTATAGCGGCAACAGAAATACATCATCTGTTAAAATTTCAACCGTATAACTATCACGGTTCATGAGATACAGCCTGGTGACAGACGGACAGACAGACAGACAGACAGACAGACAGACAGACAGACAGACAGACAGACAGACAGACAGACAGACAGACAGACAGACAGACAGACAGACAGACGGACAGCGGAGTCTCAGTAATAGGGTTCCGTTGGTACCCTTTGGGTTCGGAACCCTAAAAACGGCTCGGCCGATTTCGTTAAAATTTAAATGGGACCACCTGGGAAGGGTGCCCTTTGATACACAAAAAGATCCAAATCGGTTTAGGCATCTGCGAGTAATCGGTACACACATAAAAAAAAAAGTAAGTGGGGTCGGTGCATCATGTCATTCTCTTCCATTTGTGTTGTGTCTATCCGCAGTCATTTCCGCATTCCTTTCACATCTTCTATCACACAGTCCATCTATACTTTTTGCGGTCATCCACAATATCTCAATATCAATAATCTTCTGAGCAATCGTCATCTTCCTTCCCTTATCCCACTTAAGTGGGGTCGGTGCATCATGTCATTCTCTTCCATTTGTGTTGTGTCTATCCGCAGTCATTTCCGCATCTATTCCTTTCACATCTTCTACCACACAGTCCATCCATACTTTTTGCGGTCATCCACAATATCTCAATATCAATAATCTTCTGAGCAATCGTCATCTTCCTTCCCTTATCCCACTTAAGTGGGGTCGGTGCATCATGTCATTCTCTTCCATTTGTGTTGTGTCTATCCGCAGTCATTTCCGCAACTATTCCTTTCACATCTTCTATCACACAGTCCATCCATATTTTTTGCGGTCATCCACAATATCTCAATATCAATAGTCTTCTGAGCAATCGTCATCTTCCTTCCCTTATCCCACTTAAGTGGGGTCGGTGCATCATGTCAATCTCTTCCATTTGTGTTGTGTCTATCCACAGTCATTTCCGCATCTATTCCTTTCACATCTTCTATCACACAGTCCATCCATACTTTTTGCGGTCATCCACAATATCTCAATATCAATAATCTTCTGAGCAATGTCACACGAAAGCAATGTCATACCTTTAGTAGTAAATATTATGAGACTTTGACTGCTCGATCTTTGCCTTCTGAGGTCTTGTGCTACACTTCTACTAAATCAAAAGATTAAAGTAATAATTAATTAACGATATAATTAACCTGTAAGTAATATATGAAGAAACCACAACAAAACTGGGTTGATGATATACTGTTACAAAACAAAGTATATTGAGAAACCATTGCTTGGTATCGGTTACACGTGAATTCTTTCAAATGCCTGACTATTTATCTATCTATTTAGCGTTAAATAATGTATTTGAGTCACGTGAAATAATAATATAACATTAAGAAATAACCAAAACAAGTAAAATATAAGACGACGTGCCTTTTAATAAAATAATCAGTTATTATTTTTCGTAGCATTATTCAATTGCATCACTGTTATAATTTTTGGTTAAATTTCATTTTCAAGGTATGTCTCATGTCTTTCAAATTCTTCATTTCATTGGTTATTTAAGGTAACATTGAATTAATCAGAGCTACAAGGTGTGAACGTGCCTTTGACGATGTTATTAATGTATTTAGGATTGTAACAATTTCATTTTCTTTAAATTTTGGATTGTGTGTAACAATTTATAAAAATATAAAGCGTGTAACACTTCAAGAAACATAATATTTTTATTTAGGATTGTTGCATTACTAATGATCGATCAGTACCTATCTTGAGGTCGTCGGGTTGACGGCCCTCAATCTCTCAATGGCTTAAACATTATTTTATGTTAGCAAAATAATGTTTTGAGCTATTGAGAGGATGATTGAGATAATGGTCGGCAATTACGCTAGAGGTATAGGGTTCAAATCCTTGGTCTTCCGGTGAAGGAAGACATCGTTAAGAAGCCCCAGGCTTTTTCTTCAAGAATTTTCCTATCAGAAATGTCTTGTAATATGCGGCCGGCCTATGTGTACATTATGAGATCTGCTCCCACTCATCATTTATCTATAAAGATAAGTTAAATCATATAAACAGACGTACATTTGAGTTAAATAAGTCCCAAGGCGATCTAGATAATACACTGTTGCCCAATTCGTAGGCGTATTACAATGTGTCTGAATTGCTGTTGGGGTAACCATTTTCACTTCAAAACATTCTTGTCTAAAGGCCGGATGTTTTTGTGGTCAGAAAACAAACATAAAATCGCTTTTCAGAGATTGTGCTGCCCGCTATCATTTAATAATGATATTCAATGCTCAAATTAAATGTTATTTATTGATTATTTATAACGATGACAATTATTACTTGAAATGTTTTTTTTTTAAATAATAAATTAAAACAAACTAAAAATCCTTAGACTTAAGGCTGGACTCCACTCCATCCACCAAAGCTGAGTATAGCAGAGATATATAATATGTATTAAAGGCCAGGCTGCAGCTCACAGATTTTAGTATTATCTTAGTAAACACAACAAGCCAAAGAATGCGAGCGAAATTGATACAAGTAGACGAATACCTAAGCGTAATAGGGACGCAGTGGTGGTTACGTTGCTCGGAAATTAATAACTTTAACGACGTTAAACGAAAAACACATTTAAAAATAAATTACTTACTAATTCTAAATATTGTTTCAGTACCTTTTTTCTAAAGAATTAAAGAATATCTATATGAAATTTACTTAAAAAAATCACTGAGATGTAGGAATACATAGGGAATTTCTAAATCTTTGGATATTTCAACAGGATTCGTGTCTGTGGTTATGGTTGACATATTTGCAAGTTTTGGGGTAAGAACTGGATTAATCATACAGTCAAAAACCGCAGCGCGACGTTATCTAATGATAGGTTTTTGACACAATATATTAGGGTTCCGAACCCAAAGGGTACCAACGGAACCCTATTACTGAAACTCCGCTGTCCGTCTGTCTGTCTGTCTGTCTGTATGTCTGTCTCTCTATCTGTCTGTCTGTCTGTCCGTCTGTTACCAGTCTGTATCTCATGAACCGTGATAGTTAGACGGTTGCAATTTTGACAGATGATGTATTTCTGTTGCCGCTATAACAACAAATAGTAAGAACAGAACAAAGTTAAAAATTAAAGGGTTTAAAATAAAAAACGTGTTTTTTACGATAGATTCATAGATGGCGCTATCGTGTTTACCTTGATCTCGGAATCTGAATCTGAATCTCGGAAACGGCTCCAACGATTAAATAAAATTAAGTATACAGGAGATTTCGGGGGCGATAAATAGATCTAGCTAGGATTCATTATCAGAAATTGTTTTATTCATGTTTTCAATAATCAACTTTATCGATTATCAACTTAAAATATTACTCTTCCCGACATCTATTGGCGAGTAGAAGTAGCTTTAGTGTTATTTTACTTGGTGGTGTTAGAAGTTCGTTAGATGGCGTTCGGAACCCTCCGTGTGCGGGACAAAAGTCTGACTCGCACTTGGCCAGTTTTTTCTATTCTCTCTTCTTGCCGCTTTGGTGGAGTCCTGACCTAAGTCTGAACGGATATGAGGAAAGTCCATTTCTGTCCAGATTGTCCCAACAAATCTTGACGAATGGTAGCCCGAATGGCAGTACTGTTGGAATGAGGAATTGAGACTACATTGACACAGATAGATTGATAGTTACTATTAGGGTATAATGGCTAAATAATCGCAACACAGATTAGGGATAAGTTAGTATTCCTGAGGCTGACACAGATTAGTTGATAGCAGTAGGAGTCTCCTTTTGTTGATTGATTCTTGGCGAGAGTTTGCTTTGAACTTCCTTTAGGGTTCACACTCTGATCTTTCTATTTGTAGGCTACAGGAAAATATTACCGAAGAATTCCGCGTTTATTTCCGAGTACTAACTTTTGATTTGCTATAATGGCACAAACAATTAATTTGTCAATAGCCTGTATCGTATACGTATTCATTATTATAATTCGACAGCAATTTCGTCCTCTATAAAGGCTTACTTTGTTTGATTCCTGAAAGTGTTGCTTATTTCACTGCATTCGTTTTAGAAATATCCATGCAGGCAGGCACATCATTTAGTGTTCATCATTCCATGCAACAATAGCTCGTAGTTTTTACCGTTCATTATCTAAATAGGAACCTATTACTGCCTGAAAAAAATAGTCCTTGTTCATACAGTGTCGCTCTGATCGTGACTTTTTGTGTTTGAACTGTTGGATCGAATTTATTTCCTTTTTCCTCATTATCAATTACTTGGTTTGAAAAACTCTAGTTGGTTATCAAAACGAGTATTTGTAGAAACCCACCACAGCACCGACACAAATTAAGAATTAAACCGGACCATAATTGTATTTTCATCTTCTTAAACCTCAATAAGCGTCTTTTACTTATATATAACTAGAAGTGCCCCGCGGCTTCGCCCGCGTTTCAAACTTCTAAAATTTTTTCGTAAAAACCTTTGTATCATAAAAACATCAAAAAAGAATTAGCCAAATCGGTCCACATGTTTTCAAGTTATCGCGTGACTAAGGGAAATAGGGATTCATTTTTATAAAACCCGAAAGACCATATTGATTTTCAGACTTTGTTACACCATTTCACTCTCTTACAGGTGGAATTTCGAAAAAAGCCTGACACACGTATTTACTTAGTTATTTACAGAAGTAATTACGTAAAGTTTCAAATAAAACAGACTATCTTGTCTTGTTTCTCCATTCAAACTATGAACCCCTGTTTCATCCCCTTAAGGGGTGAATTTTGGAAAATCCTTAGTACACCCTTACGTACTAAAACAAATATACCCTCCAAATGTCAAGTCTCTACGACCAGTGGTTTAGGCTGTGCGTTGTCTCTAAGTCAGTCAGTCAGTCACTCAGTCAGTATGTCAGGACCAAGATTCTTATTAGTATTAGATAATTTGAGAGTTGAGTTATGTCCAACGTTAGACCACTAGCTCGCTTGATGGTATAGTCAGCGACGATGCGGCCGAGGATAGTGAACATGCTAGACTTTGATTGCTCAGATTCTCAAGGACTGTGTGCTGCCAATTTTTCGCATATTTTCTCCTTTGGGGTGGTAATAGCGTAATATGGCCGGACATATATGCCGCATGTCGGACGATCTTTGGGACAAACTCTACAGAGTGGGTTCCTTTGAACGTTAGACGACGACGTGGTATACCCAGACGGAGATGTCGGGATGAACTGCGGATAGCTATTCTTGCACCTGGACCCAACAAGCAATAGACCGTGATGTGTGGAAGGAGGGAAGGGAGGCCTTTGCCCTGCAGTGGGACAAAACAGGCTGAAACAAAAAGGCGGTAAACTCCTACCACCCGTTTAAAATCAAATAGCTAAAATAAAATGCTGTTTGTTCGTAAGCGCATCACCTCAAAACGCATGGATGACCTCTATCGGACATAAAACGAATCCGCTAAGCTATACCTATGATTATTTTATCTTTGACAATGGAATGCCAATATAATTTGAAAGTAGTCTCGAATAAATTCAGGAAAACCGAGTCTGTTTCTTTTGGATTAATTTAAATTTAGTCGTGGGGTAAGCTAGTGCACATAAACCGCCACGCTAATATTATTCGCTGGCAAAGAAATTACAACTCTTTGCCTGACTTTTATTGCTATTTGAGAACTTAAGTAGGATCGGCTTAAACAGTCTTCATTTAAAAGTTTTAATATAATGTAATTATTCTGGCATAGCTTATGTAAGTATATACATAGCTATCAACGTCATTACTTCTATATCTTATTTAATTAAATTAACATTCCTATGATAAAACCACAAAAGTTGTATGAGAAAGCCTATTGTCAGGTAAAATAGCTAGATACATAAATGAATGCATAGCCCTGACCGTGTAGTAAAATAGTTGTCTGTACTACTCAGCAATGCGAGGACAAACAAGTGTATAATTTTATGTTTGACTAGCTTAGCCCAGTGGTTTTATGGGCGCGAACGAAGCGATAAAATTAATCACTTGACATTCCCCAGGATTGCAATGTCCATCCAATACAACATTTTAGCAAAGTTCTTTCTTTTACGGGATTTTATGACATTTATAAACTTTGTTATCATCTTATTAATTGCAATTTTATTGAAGACTTGAAAGTGCTTTGTCTCAGCACTATACAAACTTAACAAAGAATTGCACCTGTCCTTAGAGACCATATTTTTATTTTGACCATAATTTCCTGCACGTGAGAAGGCTTGTCCGTCTCCAAAAATAGAGTAGGGTAATTTAAGTATCACAAACGCACAATCTCACTAGGTATCCTATATCTTACAATGGCGTTAAGAAACGGAAGACCTAATCGTGTTAATTTTTTATGCCTATTTCGCTTCAGACGTAGCGTTGTACTCAATTCTTGTCTGTCCTTGTCTCACAAATAAAAATATTTAAGAAAATATTTTTTTTATAGTAAAAGGTAACAGGGCAAGCACGATGCTCGCCTGATGGTAAGCGATGACATCTACCTATAACAGATACAGCGGCATGTAAAATTCTGAACACCCAGAATGTGCATGTCGCTGCACTGCGCCTGTTACCTTGAGACAGAAAGATGTTGAGTCTCACATGCCCTGTAATTTCACTGGACACCTTGCCATTTCAACCGAAAAACATTCCTTTTTCACGGCTGAAAATTAATTGGCAAAGTGGTGGTACCGTCCCAGGCGGACAAGCAGAAGTCGTATCATATTACGCTAAGGGCCAGTTTCACCTGTTTCTGATAAAGTGACAGTTATGTGACATACGACACCATATAAAAGTGGTCAAAAATCTGACAGATTAGTTCCTGATTATCAGAAACCGGTGAAACTGGCCCTAAATATCTTGACATTGACCTTTAATGTTATTTTTGTAGGTGTTGTAAACACAGAACAAGTTTAATGTTATGTGGTTGTGAAGAATTTAGTATACCTGGAGACAGTATCTCGCGTATATCTGGAGATCGACAAAGACTCCTCATAAAATTTATATGGTATCATTTGCGGCCATACTTCAAAACTGATAGGTACCCATCAAATCGAATTAGTCCCTAAAAAATATTTCGTATTATACACTTGAATAATTAATCATAAAGTCAAGCTCGCCTTACTACGAGTATGTAGAAACCAAATGCAATTGCCGTCGTAAAACTATTACATGGACTTAAATGCACGAGAATAATAAATCGATACCACAGTACATTAATTTAATGCGCTGTGTCGATACTGAAAATATCCTCAGTATCAGAACATTTCCGTTTATCGCTGGACACACGAGCAGATATGCTTTTACCAGCACGCCACTGTGCTTTGTCATCAACTCTCTTGACATCCGTTGCCAGCTACTCTGATATCGTCGGCCTACTTAGCTGGATGGTGCTCCTAAGGGCCCGTTCTCACCAAGACGGACCGTCTGTTTTCTCAGTCCGTTTAAAACGTCGGCCATGCCAGTGGCAGTACAGTTTATATGACACTGTCTGTTCACATTTAGACGTCTGCAATCTTGACACTGCGTTTGCCGCCAGAATTTTGCATGTCACTGCACTGTGCCTGTTACCTTGAGACATAAAGATGTTGAGTCTCACATGTCCTGTAATTTCACTGGATACCTTGCCATTTCAACCGAAAAACATTCCTATTTCACGGCTGAATATTAATTGGCAAAGTGGTGGTACCGCACCAGGCGGACTAGAAGCCCTACGACTACAAAACTGCTATACAGTTAAACTGCTATCAGCTCTACGACAAATACTACCAGTCCATTGCCTCTTCAAGTTCACTGCTGGTGGAAATACGAGTATAAGCGTCTTTGTAAAATTCTAGTATAAGTTGTCCTATATGTTTACCGCAATGGAACATGGAATTTTGAACTGGAACATCATCATTGTTTCTAATTACCTTAGGTAACTTGAACCAATTGGATAAAGTATTGTAAATTACAATATTATTTTAATGTACATTGTAATCTTTCAAATTGTACGTGTCTTGAAGCCTGTCAACAAAATAAAAGTTTCTTCATACAGTTTCCGCAACTCGTCTGCTTTAACTGCTTGTAGAGTTGCATCAGAAATAGCTATTTATAATGGTTGACACTAATTATGTTAAGTTTCAATAAACGTTGGTATTTGTTAGGTAAGATTTGGAATGTCAATGACACATTTTAAACTATATAGTGCATATCACCTTAGCCGGCGCCAGACGCAAACAAATGTTTGACAATGACTTTGTCACATACTTTGTCACATATTTGAGCACTTATTTGCGGTACCTGCCACACATACTTTGCAAACAACACTTTTTGCAGTTTCGAACTTTGAACGCTTTGTTGTGCGCTCGAAAAACCGACACCAAATGGCAAAGTGCCAAATTTTGTTCAAACTTTGAGCAAACTTTGAACAAATACTCAAATACCCGTGCTTCACATGTGCTCAAATGTGTGTTAAAATAAGTGCCCAAATGTTTGAGCTATGTCTGGCGCCGGCTTCAGGCTAGTGCCAAAGCTTCAAAACTGTTTGTCATGCGATTTGGGCCGTGAAATCTTTGAAATCAAAAGCTTAACTATCGTGATCTGATTCTATGTTTTCCGTACCTCTAAAGGAAATAAGGAACCCTTATATGATCACTTTGTTGTCCGTCTGTCTGTCTGTCCGTCTGTCAAGTCCCTTTTTCTCAGGAACATGTAAAGGAACCAAGTTGAAACTTATAGCAAATATTCGAGTTTAGGATATCTTTCGGCTGTGAAAAAAAAACTTCCATGTCAACGCGATCAAAAGATATGACCGTTTAAGTAGCATTTTTTCGCATTAAAACCTATAGAGGGCACTTGCCCTTGACCTTTGGCAAGATGTAAGGTCTTGAAGCACTCATATAGGAATACATCTAAAAACCGTAAATATGTTGTTTAATAACATAACAAATCAAATCTACTATTACAAACTTATTATTGGCGGTTGGTGCACTAACTGTCTAGGCATCGGTCTAGGGATCGAACTGAAAAGTTAAGTTTATCTTTTGAGAAGTTGGTACGGAAGCCTCGGTAGTCGGTGGACGAGTCCAACTCGCATTTGGCTGGTTTTTTCCCTTGGTACGAGTAGATTAGTTAAGATATGATTCCGATTCTTGCAATAATAACAATGATTAGACAGTTAAATATGTTATTCGGTCCAGCTTTTATTCATAGAATTTCTTGCGTATCATTTCATGCTCATGTCGTTATACCTACACTTGTGTACTCGTATCTCCGTACTAGAAATTAGGTCTGCGTCGTTGGCGAAATTGCCATTATGTTATCAGACACCATAAATATATCTAAAACGAGTGATCTTCCAGCTCTTATTCGTCATCACATCAAGGGATTGCATACTCATAGTGTAACATTGATAGGTTGCAGCAAATTCCTGGCCATGATAACCTTGTAATTGTATACCAGCTCATATCTAACACTAAACACCATTGTGCTCCGCAAATGCTGGATATTAAACTGCTAAAGACACCTATCATCTAACCACGACCATTGTTATATTTACATCGAACACATGCGATACCTTATAGCCGTAAACTCTATCCCACTTGCATTATGTGCTATATATATTCAACGGTGAATTGTCGGAATGGTTATCGATAGTAAACGTTGCCGCGTGGGCAAGGTATGTTAGTTAAGAATGTTGTTTGTGTTTTGGCAACGTCGGCGAACTAAACTATGTTGGTAGATATTTGCAAACATTGTTTTGCAGGAAACGAGCTAGACGGAAATGCTTGAATCCTTTCCCACCACTTGACCACAGGTTAATATAGCTACTACTGCTGCGCTACAATTTAGTAAATCGTATAGTGTGACGATGTTTTTTGAACTGTCTTCGTATTTCTTGCTTCGAGCATTTACCAATGGAGATGTTAATGCAAGGCGTACCCCTCTGCTGGCCATATAGCCATTATTGGCTGTATTTTTAATACTGTGTGCGTGTTTCTAGCTAGTGTGCGGGATCGTTAAAGTGAGTGATTTGTGTGTGTGCAATGCGTGTTTACCTCGTCCCCCGTAAGTATCGGCAGAAAAAAATGTTTGCGGATTACAACGTTAACATCTCCATTGGTAAATGCTCGAAGATTCCTTGTCATATTTATCAGATCTCTAGCATGTTACTATGATATATTTTTCCAAACACATATTTTTTTATAAATAATTTTTAATTACTCGCACTCGGACATCACGACAGGACGCGAAATAAAAATTGTCTCTTTGGGTTTTCTTATATTAGGTAACTTCAGTACCCTGGATTACTGTCATATCATCGTCTTTTATTGAAATAAATCTAGGAGTACCATGAATTCAAGCAGTTCCCCGAAAGAAAATCACAATGCTGCCGATTAATTGACTATTCGAGACAGTAAATCAGTTAAAATCCTTGTATGTAGAGGGTCAAGATGAGGTTCTTGCATACACGCAACTGAGTTTTAAGTTAGCATTAGCAACATTGAGTTAATTGGTTGAAAAATATGATTGCAACCCGTGTGAAAGTCAATAAACAAAATTGTACGGTGCTTTATGGTCCTTCTCATTTAGCAAAGTGTTTTCACTTTTAGCACCTTTAGTTACACGCTTTCCAAGCTGACGGGAGACGATATGTAAATGCTATCTACGGTTATCTTTTTTAAAATTGTAAGTAGGTAGTATCTTGTGATTAAACTCACCGAGAGGTATAACCTCAAGGTTATCCAAGTATACGCACCGACTTCGGCACACTCGGACGATGAAGTGGAGGAAATGTACGAGGACATTTCCAAAGCCTTGCACAGAACCCAAAAGGCCCACTTCAACGTTGTCATGGGGGATCTCAACGCAAAAGTGGGAGTACAAACAAGCGGCGAATCGGTAGTAGGACCACACGGATTGGGAAGCAGAAATCATAGGGGGCAAATGCTCGTCAACTTCCTAGAAAAAGAGGGGCTTTTTCTGATGAACTCTTTCTTCCAGAAAGATCCCCAGCGGAAGTGGACGTGGCAAAGCCCCGACGCTATGACCAAAAATGAGATCGACTTCATTATGACGGACAAAAAGCGCATATTTAGGGATGTCTCAGTGATCACTAGGTTTAAAACCGGCAGTGATCACCGACTAGTCCGAGGCTCTCTAGATATTGACTGCAAACTTGAACGTGTTCGTCTAATGAAGTCCACGCTCCGACCCAATATGCTACAATCCGTGGTCGGGTCTGAAACGTTCCAGCTGAAACTGGAAAACCGATTTGCTGCACTGGAAACCACAATTGACGTTGACAGGATCTCGACCATGTGGTGGACATCCTCAGGGAGGACGGGACAAAATTCTGTGAGACGCGAGGTGCTGGCAAGAAGTCCAAGCTTTCAGAGGAATCTCTGCAGCTAATACAAAAGCGACGTATGATAACCCTGCAGTCACTTCGTCAGATCAACGGACCCTAAATAAAAAGATTTTTAAATTGGTACGACGTGACCTCCGGAGCTCCAACACACGCTCAATTAAAGAAGCGATCGAGCAAAACCGGGGGTCAAAAGTCTTTGTCCAACAGCTGGGCCGAAGCCATCTGACGAAGTTGACCACTTCTAGCGGGAGTGTCGTCGCTTCTAAGCCGGAGATTCTTAGGGAAGTAAAAGACTTCTACAGCCAATTATACACCTCACAAGCGTCCCTTCCCCAACCCGGCATCGAGGATCCTAGAGCCACTCTGACCCGCCACTACACCGAAGATTTGCCAGAAATCAGCCTAGATGAAATTGTGATGGCTCTCAGGCAGTACAAGTACAAAATCAGCAGACTGAACATATCCACTTACATCGAGGAGTGAGACAAGGAGACGTTATTTCCCCCAAATTATTCACAAACGCTCTAGAGGATATGTTCAAAACGCTGAACTGGAAAGGACGGGGCATAAATGTCAATGGCAATTACCTCTCACACTTGAGATTTGCGGACGACATCGTCATCATGGCTGAAACCGTGCAGGACCTGCAATACATGCTGACCACCCTCGCTGATTCTTCTGCACGCATCGGTCTCCGGATGAACTTGGATAAGAACAAGATCATGTTCAACGAACATGTTATTCCGGAACCGATTGCCTTAAATGAAGTCCCTCTCGAAGTTGTTGACGAATATGTCTACCTTGGGCAAATCTTGCAATTGGGCAGAAACAACTTCGAGAAGGAAGCTCGCAGAAGGATACAGCTTGGATGGGCAGCATTCGGAAAACTTCGTCGAGTCTTTACATCGCCCATACCACAAAGCCTGAAGACGAAAGTCTTTAACGAGTGCTTCCTACCTGTTATTACCTACGGAGCCGAGACGTGGACACTGACAGTGCGACTAGTTCACCAATTTAAAGACGCTCAGCGAGCTATGGAGAGGGCTATGCTCGGAGTTTCTCTGAAGGATCGAATTCGAAACGAAGTCATCCGTCAGAGAACCAAAGTAATCGACATAGCTCAGAGAATTAGCAAGCTGAAATGGCAGTGGGCCGGTCACATCTGTCGCAGAACCGATAACCGTTGGGGTAAACGAGTTCTAGAGTGGAGACCACGGCTCGGCAAACGTAGTGTGGGACGCCCTCCAACTAGATGGAGCGATGATATACGCAAGCTGGCTGGCAGCGGTTGGAAACGAATAGCTGAAGATCGAGCTCAGTGGCATGCCATGGGAGAGGCCTATGTCCAGCAGTGGACGAAAATTGGCTGATAATGATGAAGTAGGTTTGTAACCAGATCTGATAAAGATATGTATAACTTTTTGCTTAATTAGTTTGGGTTTCCTATGCATGTTTTGAGTGAAAATTATACATTCTATTATAAAGGCGAAACTTTGCGAGTGTATTATTACGTATATTTGTTAATTCTACACGCTAGAACTTGAGTCTACACCCTGGAATAACACACATAGGGTACTTTTTATCCCCACATTACCACGGGAACGATGTCTACGCGGGTAAAACCGCGGGTCACAGCTAAGTAGTTGTTAATAATTTGGTCCGTGTAAAATTTCTAGGGCGCGCGTGGTAAAGATATATGCAGATTTTATTGAATTTCTTATTGTAATTCAATCTATGATGATTTGCAATGCTCCGATGAACGTCCTGATTTTTAAGAAATTTGTAATATTTTCAAAATATTTTGCACACCTGCCATGTTTTCCTCATACGAGTACATTGTATGATCTTAGGTCCTTACATCATGCTCATACATGTTACCTTAAACCGAATAATTTAATCGGAACATGGGGCGGTATTACGTAGTCGCCTGACTTTACCAATTTACTTGGAAACCGTGCGAAAGCTGTCCCGGTCTGACGCGTACAATCGCATGCGTAAATAAATACATTCTACGATTTTAACGCTTTTCACTTTTGTTGCTTAGAACTACAGTGCAAATAATAATACTACGTATTACGTACTAGAACCCTCTATGTGACTAGCACGTGTCCACTTGACTTTAATTCGGAGATTTGTACAACGTGGTGCATATTCAATTAGAATTTTAATTATGTCGGTTTTCATTAACAAAATTGGATCAGTAGTTTTTCGTTTCGTTTGTGCGTTAACTTTAAATTACTTATAAAATTTACAAATCATTCTGGCAGCGAGTGTACATAATTCGTTTTTTTTTGCTTCTTTTTTTAATAATCAGCAATGAATGTCCGTCTTAATTTTCATCGTTAACTTTATGACAACGGTAGTAAGTACTAACTAGTGTTGTATTTTTTTTCTTGTTACTAACGCGTTTTAATATGGATTTTTTCACGGTAATTGCCTTTTTAACCGACAATTTAAAAAAAGGAGGAGATTTTATGTTCGACTGTATGTATATATTTTTTAATGTATGTTCACCGATTACTCGAAGACGCCGATTTGGAAAATTATTTTTTGTTTAAAAGGGCGTACTTCCCAGGTGATCCCATTTAAATTTCATTTAGACATGTTCATTATCTCCAGAGATATGGAGATAAATACCTCGAACTTAGTACTAAAAATGACTAGCGCGAAGTTTGAAGTCGGTTCTCTTAGTTTTTTAAACGATCTTAAATTATGTTTATTGAAATAAGAAGTAACTGCACTAGACATGGAATTGCAAATCGTTTACATTTATCTAATAGCGCATGCACAGTCGTAAATCTTAGCTACAAAAAACGTAATAGGGGTTTTTATTCCTTTTGTGTCTAAATCTTTGTAGCTCTATGTATTCGTGTGGTTCTAAAATGTATTGTTCCACGTCAAATGTGTATTCCATTCATAGAAATTAGCATGAAATCACCATGTATGAATACTTTATTTTTATTTGTATCACTAAACTTGAAAGAAGGGTTATGAACTTTGTGCTGTGAGCCAGAAAGTATAGGCAACGTTACATCATTGTTGTACTTACGTGTGCGCAAAATACGCCGCTTTATTTATTTATCCGACTGCTCAAGTAGGATAATTCTATTTCGAGTGTATAGTACCTATGTACGTTTATTTCTTTGTGACGTTCTCAAGCCTACAAGGCATAAGATCGTATAAAAAACTGAAAGAACCGACTTCAAATGCCGCGCTATTAGTTTTCAGTACCAAGTTTGAGATTTATCTCCATATCTCTGGAGGTACTTATCAGACCTCGATGAAATTGAGATATCTACTTTCCAACAAAAAATAATAATCTAAAATCGGTTCATAAACGACTAAGTTATCCGTGAACAAACATACAAAAATAATATGTATACGGTCGAATTGAGAAACCTCCTCCTTTTTTGAAGTCGGTTAAAAAACAAAATTATATATTTCTCATTTGTATTTACTTAAATAAGAAAAATTTCAAATTCACTCAGCTTTTTAAATTAACTTAAGTTTAGTTTACAGTTTTTAGACAGTTAAAAAAAAATTCAGTCTAGGTAGTTAATTAGATAATTTATTCGTAGATAATTTACCAAATAAATGATACAGTATAGGTACCCACTTATACAGTACTTAACGTCTTGTGTTTTTGCTACCATTTTTCAACGCAGTAGGTATTAAAAAAGCAATTCTGGGCTTTGCCCATTAGTTACATTGTGATAAAAAGATCGTAAATAAACATTTACAATCTTGTTTCTGATTATCACTGACACGGTATGAGTACGTAAAATACTAGTTAACCTTTCAAGGGCCAGATTCACAGGTTAATGTTAGTCAGCCCTATTGGGAACTTATCTGATAGATATTTTGACAACTTTTATATAGCGTCACTAGCAGTGCCACGGGGTTTTATTCGCCTAGACATCGTTTCCGTGAGAATATCGGGATAAAAAGTACTCTGTGTTATTCCAGGGTCTAGGCTATCTACATACCAAATTTCAGCTCTATCGGTTGAGTAGTTTTAGCGTGAAGAAGTAACAAACATACTTACATACTCACAAACTTTCGTGTTTAGAATATTAGTAGGAAGTAGGATATGTCAGATAACTATCTGGAACTTTATCAGGAACCGTTGAAACAGGCCTAACTCTTTGTAGTAATGATTTATTTACCTTTAGGATTCCCCACAAAATAATTTGACCATTTACTCTTACGCCGGTAATACAAAACGGATTTATCGGATTATAATTTATTTTGTGTTTTCTATGGCTTATCTGCCTACATATATAAAAATCCATGGTATTGTAAATAGTACCTAAGTCCATTTATTAATCTACATTGTTTTATAAGAATATCTTCTTATATGTAACAATGAATCCCAATTGCCCTTGGTCACGGCATCACGCGTGAACGGCTGGACCTATTTCACTAATTCTTTTTTTGTTGTGTTTTTAGGGTTCCGTACCTAAAGGGTAAAACAGGACCCTATTACTAAGACTCCGCTGTCCGTCTGTCTGTCTGTCTGTCTGTCTGTCTGTCTGTCTGTCTGTCTGTCTGTCTGTCTGTCTGTCTGTCTGTCTGTCTGTCCGTCTGTCACCAGGCTATAGCTCATTAACCGTGATAGTTAGACAGTTGAAATTTTCACAGATAGTGTATTTCTGTTGCCGCTAGAACAACAAATACTAAAAACAAAATAAAGTTAAAAATTAAAGGGGGTCCCCATACAAAAAAGTGTTTTTAAACGCCATCTATCTAATTAGTTTCGGCAAAATGACGCTAGTAAACGAGTCCCGTCTTTCTAGATCGCGACCAAACCAAATATTCTTGGTAATATCAATTAATCAAATATATGAGGTTGAAACTCTGTTATGTTTCGTATTGTAGAACCCTCCCTAAGTGTGCGATAAGAGACGCGATGCTGACTCGCACTTGGCCAGTTTTATTTATCGTCAGGAGATGGTTCATATGAAAAAAAATAGAATAGAATAGAATAGAAAAATTCTTTATTGCACACCATTTCAAAAAACAACAGACAGCAAATTAACCTACTTAAATTACTATAGGTAATACAATGGGCGGTCTTATCGCTTAAAGCGATCTCTGCCAGACAACCTTTGGATCGACAGAATTTTTAGAAGGAGTTGCTGGTGGTACAATGCGTAACATAATACTAACTACAGTGCTAATAAATGAATAAATAAAATAATCAAAACTCATGTAATCATCATAATAATATATTGATACATCTACAATACATACCAATACAAACATACTTATACGTACACAAATATCCATATTCCATACATACAATTACACATACACACCATTATACACACATACACAATATATAAATTTATACATACATGCATATACATAAGTCAACGGAAAAGTGCTACAAATGTGATAGATAATGATTTTTAACCATATTTTTAAAGCTAGCGAGGGATTTAGCTTGGTGTATATCTAAGGGAAGTGCATTCCATAATCGTGCATCTTGGACGGTAAAGGACTTGCCGTAGTACTCAGAAGTATGGGAGGGAATTTTCAGGATAAGAGTGTCAGAAGATCGTAGGGATAGAGAATGTGACTGATGTAGGAACTCAAAACGTTCTTTCAGGTAATAAGGAGTAGAAGGGATAAAGAGTATAGAATAAAGGAGGAAGAGGATGTGTGCATTCCGGCGCCAACGAATCGGTAACCATTTCAGCTTACTACGAAATTCTGAAATGTGGTCAAACTTACGGAGGCCATAAATAAATCTTATACAGAAATTCTGTAACCGTTCTAGTTTATTCAGCTGTTCTTCGGTTAAGTCGAGGTATGAGACGTCGGCATAGTCAAGTATTGGGAGTAACAAGGATTGGGCAAGCGCAATTTTAGTGGATATTAGCAAAAAAAATCGCAACCTCTTAAGGGAAAAAGCGGAAGCAAAAAGTTTGCGGCTTACTTCAGCCACCTGAGGCTTGACATTTAAAATCGCGATCTATTTAGATACCGAGGTTTTTCACAGTGTCGCAGACTTTCAGAACTGTACCATCAAAAATGAATTGTGGCAGGCGAAACCAGTCTATTTTGGAAACCATCCTCGAACTACCTATAATAATAATTTGGGTTTTAATGTTAATAGTATAATGTTGTTTTTAACGCTGGCGAAGCCGCGGGGCACAGCTAGTTATATATACTTTCTGAATAATTGAAACAAATAGTATTTTTTATAGTTTATTTGCAGGATAATATGCCCTTTAGGTACGGAACTGGCCCTTTCATTAGTTTCAAAGGGCTACAAAACGTGTAGAATATAATTGTTTTGATATAAAATATTTTACATTAGCATGTTGTATTGATGCATTATGTAAAACAGGCAATGAACAACAACAACAACACATGTTTTGCAAATAACATTGACGCAACGTAATATTTTTGTTGCAACCTGAATAATAAAGTCCATTTTATTATATGCATATTACATTTATATTCATATCTTAATAGAAATACGCAATGATATTGAAAAATAACACTTGCTGTAATAAACAAATAGAAGTTGGTGGAAATTCTTTATAGTGTTACCCATAAAGTTGGATGTTTTAAAGAAAAAATAAATAATAACCTAATAGCGTTTTAAAAACTAAAAAAAGTCGACTTTACATCATCTTCGACTTTGTGACTAGAAGTTATAATGAATAATAAATTAAAGGCGGTTCCGGTCCTCATAAAAGAACGTGTTTTTAAATCGACATTTTATAGGGCGCCATTTTGTACGGAACCCTTCGTCTGCTAGTCCAACTCGCACTTAGCAGTTTTATTGGAAGTCAGTTAACAAAATATCTCTGTTGATTGATTATCTTGATAAATTATTTAGAGATATCGATTCTGGTAAATGTATTCGCCAAAAGGAACTTATATAATTTAATCTTTAAACAATTGATAAGATTTTCATTGCTGGCGAATAAAATAAAACTTTTTTATGATTTTATAGATATATACCTATAGGTTCATGATGATAAATATAAGAATAATTACTGTGACAATAGTATGCGAAAGCAGTTCAATAATATTAGAAAAATATCGTAAATAAACATTCTAAACATGGTGGACTCGAACCTAATCATTGAAGTAAGTTGGACCTATGAGATGGCATCGTAAAAATACTAATATTTTGTGTAGGTACGAGGGTCATTCAACAAGTACTTAGCAGTACTACGCAGTGCCATTGGGCGATGAGTCGCCCAATGGCACTGCGATTACAAAAAAATTTTACCATAGTACAGTGCAATGATTTTGAAGCCTATTGTCAAAGTTTTAAACAATGACCTCTATTAGTTTTGTTTTAATAGCCTTTGAAAGCGAACGTGTCGGTCAGTTTAACAAAAATGGAAAAAGAGCAGTATCGTTCGGTGATTCAATTTTTATTTTTGGAAGGGAAAATGCGCAGTGAAATTAAAAATCGCTTGGATGCTGTGTACAGTGACTCTTCTCCTTCGATGGCAACTGTCAAGAATTGGTTTAACAAGTTTGCTCGTGGCCGCAAGTCGGTTTTTGATGAGCCACGCCCAGGTGCCCCGAAAACGGCTACTACGGAGGAAAACATAAAAAAAATCCACGATCTCGTGTTGGCAGACCGCCGATTGAAGGTTCGCGAGATAGCTGACACTGTGGGCATTGCAGAAGGAACGGTGCATCATATTCTCCACGAAGAACTGGGCATGAGAAAGCTGTCAGCGCGATGGGTGCCGCGTTTGCTCACACTGGACAACAACCACGACAACGCGCCGGCTCACACCTCTGCCGTCGCCATGGTCGAATTATTCTAATTGCGCTACGAATTGCTGCCCCATCCACCTTACTCTCCAGACTTGGCCCCCTGTGACTTCTTTTTGTTTCCAAACCTGAAAAAGTCACTCGCCGGGAAAAGATTTGGGTCGAATGAGGAGGTCATCACCGCCACGGAGGCCTATTTTGCAGACTTCAGGAAAACGTATTTTTAGACGGGTTAAAAAAGTTGGAGCATCGCTGGGCCAAGTGTATTGAGTTAAAAGGAGATTATGTAGAAAAATAAATCGGCACTTTTCGAAAATTTTTGTAGGCTAAGTATTTATTGAACG
Organism: Cabera pusaria; assembly: GCA_954871355.1. Classification (NCBI taxonomy): domain Eukaryota; kingdom Metazoa; phylum Arthropoda; class Insecta; order Lepidoptera; family Geometridae; genus Cabera; species Cabera pusaria. The sequence goes on from OX940891.1 coordinate 6,706,132, forward strand.
ACCCTCGTACTTATACAGATTGATTAGCATTTTTACCTTACAACAAAGAATTATGAATATACCTTACAACAAAGATAGATAAATATTCGATAACATTTGAATGGGACCAAATGGGAGGCATAAACTCTCAAACAAAAAAAAGAGTGTGTGTACTTATGTACACGCGTTAGAAGTTATACTTCTGTGACGTATGGAAAAAAAAAACTAAAATGCAGTAGTGATTAACGATAAATATTAAAATTAATCAAATAGATTTTATTTAAATAAAAAAGGTTTTAGTAACGTAAAAATATGACGTTAAATATGACATATACAACTTGAACATAGTCATTCCACCTAGAACTAGCTTCACGGTGTAGAATTTAGGTGTCGGTGTGCGCGCGTATCGTACCACCTAGAACTAACTTCACGATGTTAAATTTAGGTGTCGGTGTGCGCGCGCATCGTAAAAATTCACTGTCATCATTTTTCTCTATCGCGCCAAAAGAAGTATAACATCAAAATGTTTTTCAAATCGGTTCAGATTTGACGGAGTTCTGGGGCAACAAACATCTAAACAAAAAAAAACCCGTCGAATTGAGAACCTCCACTTTTTTGTGAAGTCGGTTAAAAATACGTGTTCGGTGAGATCAATCAAAGAGTTAATCTAGTTGATCTAGAAAGTGTCTCGGTTTTCCTAGGCGATGACCGTGTCATTTATAAAAGGCACCTTGCTTGTCGTATTAACAGATGTTTTGAACAGATGCGCTCTGTTAATCTTTAATAGACACACTGTAGAAAATTATGCAGAAAACATGCATCAAATATCGATAATATTTAGCTAAGTATAAGTGTACTACAAAATTCTGAAGTTTTTCCAGAGTTGACAGATAAGACGGTCGTTGACACACCTACTTAGGGTCGGCTCACACCGCGACGCGACGCGGCGCGCACTTATTAAGAGCGTATTACAAAAAAGAACTTTATTTACTATACAAAAAGATACACATTTCATTGTGTTAGTTCGGCGGCTTCAGGCTGCGCCGCGCGGCGTCGCGCTACACCGGGAAGAAACAATTGAACCGCGTGATAAACAATTGAACTTTATTAACTACACAATGAGATACAAATTGCATTGAGATAATTTATTGGCGTCGCTCGTTTTGCTGCGCAGCGCGGCGACGGGCTGCGCCGCACGACTGCAAATGCATCGTCGCATCGCGTCACGTCGCGTCGCGTCGCGTCGCGGTGTGAACTTGTGAACTGACCCTATAGGTAAAGTACAGATGACGATAAAAATACCACATATCCCGCTAACTCATACTTTCTTCATAAAGACTTTATTGTGTTGCCTTCATGTGTGGAAGAAAGATGCATGGACCAATGAAATGCATTGACTCTTACTCACTAAAATATTGCGGTAGAAGTCCCAAGAGCTGTGCGTAATGTGTAGGCCTAGAAAGCACCTCCCTATATTTTCTTGCGGGGGTCAACATGGCGTTTTAATCGATCGAGGCACTAGGCAGTGCACCAAGTAACCTCCAGGACTCCTCAAGATGGTGGGAAATCATCAATAACAGATTCCGAAGGAGAGTTGATTGAGAGATAGGGAGGCGGCCGATTGTAAAATATCAAAATGTCAATCCAATAGCGAAATCGAATGAAAATAAATAGATGGGATAATGATATCTAATAGAATAAGAAGTTGGAAGTCATGTATGATATTCTAGCTGTTACCCGCGACCAGCTTTGCGAGATCGATTTTCTGTAACTTCCCCATATTCAAATAATTTATTCCCCAAAATGATATGTTTTGCAATTTTTTTCCCCATTTTTTTTCAAACAGGTAGAAAACCAAATTGGATGATATAAAACTAAGTTTATTATGGTTGATACTTAAACTAGTCAAGTGCGAGTTGACTTGCTCGTTCTGTAATTTTCCTTCTTCAAAAATTTCCCCAAGAATGTCATATCCCCAAAATTTTCCCAATAACGATTTTTTCCCCCAAAATTGCGAAAAAGAAACCTACCAACACTGCCCGCGACTTCGTCCGCGAGGACGAAATGTGTAGCCTATGTTCGTCTCCAAAGTCTAGTCTATTTCTATGCTAACATTTATCAAAATCGGTTTAACAGTTTTGACGTGAAAACGGAACATACAAACAACCATCGCATTAGTAGGATGTAGTATGATGATTGATGATACAGTAATAATACGTGTTATATAAGTTTTAAGGTTTTCATGGTCACTGACAATATTATTAGAACTACTCACGGGATATTTACCATGTTTTTTATTAATTATGAGTTTCCGATATTTCGGCTCTGTTGCAAGCGCCATGATCACGGATGAACTGTAGATTGCGGGTCGAAGTAATGTTTACGAGCAAACGAAACGGACTACCTTCTTTCGTTCTCGTTTTGAACGCTCGGCACCACTACCACTTGTTTTCACTGGATCTCGATCGCGACACACAACACTCACAGTATCTTCCTGTTTTTTATCACTCCGCGGGCTTTTTCGGGATTTACATAAACCTACCACTGGATGCCAAATACTCGACAGTTTGAACCCGTCCTCACGATTGAAGTTTTGAAATTTATTAATTTCAATCGCTTCCCTAACCAATCTTGGTATATAGTGGCGTTCAGTCGACAGTATCTGAGGGTTATGTAACTCAATCCAGTGGTTTGTTCCAGACTCCAACAGGTGCTTAGCGATAGCAGATTTCTGTGAATCGTTATTTTTGACTGCTTTGATATGTTCCTTAACGCGACACGCTACTGTGCGTTTTGTTTGACCAATATAAGAGCTTCCACAGCTACAGTCAATTTTGTACACTCCAGGGTTTTCCAATGGGAATCTGTCCTTTGGCGTACGTAAAAATTGTGAAACCTTCTTTAAGGGAGTGAAAACAGTTTTGACTGAATATTTATTCAGTATGTTGGCCACTTTGTCTGTTACTCCTTTCACGTACGGCAAGTAGGCTGGTTGACGTTCAACCTGGTAGTGTAGGTCACGTTTTTGTGTGCGTCTGGGTGGTGGTATTCGACCCTTGTATCCATTCCTCTGTAGTACTCCACTCACATACTTTAATTCGTCTTCCAAATGTGCCTCGTCGCATAGACTATATGCGCGGTCAGTGAGGGCGGTCACCACAGAGTGCAAGTGACGAGGGTGGTGATGTGAGTTTCCATGCAGGTAGCGGTCAGTGTGAGTTGACTTCCTGTAGACTGAGTGACTGAGGGAACCGTCTTTTCGAACTCCAATCCCTACGTCCAGAAAAGCTATACACCTCTCTTTTTCCATTTCATAGGTAAAATTGGAAACTCATAATTAATAAAAAACATGGTAAATATCCCGTGAGTAGTTCTAATAATATAATACGTGTTATTAAGATTCAACAAGAACAATCTGATATGACGATAATTATGCGATATCAATGTCAACAGCAACAAATATAATATCAGTAGAAGTTATCTACACCTACGTAACAGTATATTTTGTGATATTGTTATTAAAAATATTATTTTGTTATCGATGCAGTTTGCAGTGAAACGCGTCATTGTGTGCATGTACTTTCACATGCATTGTTTTTTTATTAGATGCAGTTGAATAATCCCAATTATTGGATAAGGTATGGACTAGCATATTTTAAATATACTTTTTTAACTGGTCACTGGTGATGATAGGCTTCGGCTGTAACTCGAACCACGAACTGAACAAAGACGTCGTCAATCGGTTCGCCAAGTTTCGGTGCTAGCCAGTATGAAAGTAAGTGGATTGGACTTAAGTCTAAATTTTCGTCGCTGTTTTGCATTTCCAGCCAAGCATGATTTCATCTTAAATCATATCGTCACTTAACATCAGATGGAATTGTGATCAAGTGCTTGTCTGTCGCGGATAAAAATGATATTTTTAATTAATTGGTTGTGACGAATCCTGGTAATTAAAAAGTAGTTGTGTGGCGTAATCTATTTGATTTCGGTAATATTTTTTCAGTATTCAATGAATACAATAAAGTATGCTAGCTATGCTAGTATGTAGAAAGTCATAATAATAATCAAGTAGGCTTCTGACATCAAACCAATTCGTGTCGCTAGAACTTAAAGTACAATAGCAGTTTAAAAATTTCATTGAAATTTCGTGCGATGACCCTGTCAGGTTACAGTAATAATGTCCAATATAACAGACGTGTATAACAGCCACCGTCACTCTCCGATTGGTCGGCAGTTTTCACGGCATTACACGTTGCTAGGTAACACGCCCGGGGTTGTCCGTTCAGAAAAAAAATATTACTGATTATTAAATTTGTATGGACAATATCTACACGGGAAATCCCACTGCTTGATTTGGTTTTAAGCCACTGTTATATTATCACTTATTAACGATAAAAAAGTGTGATAATACGGATTTTGAAAGCGATGAATGCAATCCCCTAATCGACTGATCAGCATTGGCTTGAGATTCGAAAAATGTTTGAATTGAGCTACTGTTTCTTTCCTATTAATAAGGCTGACTAAGGACGGCCACACCGGCCGCCTGAAGTTCGATCGCTTTAAGCTGCGACAATCTTCTATTCATGAATACACGCGACCGCTTGAACATCGCGACAGTTCACACTAGTTTACAATGTTTGCTCAAGTATTCCGTGGAAGGTTTTTCGGTTTAAGCTTGCAGGATGTATAGGTTCTGGGCAAGCCTGTACCATCTGACCTGGCCCAGGCACACACCATCCCGAAAATACCAATAATGTCATGAAGTAATTGTAAAATCGCCGCATTATCAGTATACAATTTCAGTACCTATACTAGTTTAACCTACTAAATAGCGTAACAATTTGTAATAAGTGTCACTGGTTTGATTTGTTAATTCTCTCAGGAACACCTAAATCAAACGCAACTGCAGAATCTATAAGCAAAATTAAGTCACGTCCTATCATTTTGAAATATAAATGAATGTCATTTACTGGTTGTTCAATACATAATGAAACATTTGATTTATTGTAGAGAAAGAAATAACGTACAATACACGTGTAAAGTATGTCATTGCAGAAACGACTGATGGGTATTCACAGGGCGTTGTTCTAGGTCCGTAAGCATTTTTTTATGTGATTGATTCTTTATACTATTTCGCTCAGGGATCCACATTTGTTGAAAATATGGGATTTATAATTATCCTGTATCCGTGCACAAGTTTAACTTGTTTTCTGCATAATCCTTAATTTTTCCTACTTATTATATTGTCATCACTAATCCGATGATTGTGAATGACTTCCTTTACGTAATTAGCATGAGAAATCCTATATTTATTCGTAACTGACTATAAAAATAAAAGTGAGTAAGATTTTACTAGTTCATTGGTAAATTCCTGATTCTCCAGATTCCCTGAATAATTAATCATCAAACAACCTAATTTTTTGAATGAATTTGCGTAATAACTATTAAGCATGGGAATTCCTGTTCCATTCAGAACGGACAATATGAGGAAAACCGCAAGTTTATGTATTGAACCAATTTTAAACACCGATGCAAAAAGAAGGGGTGTTATAAATTTGACGTGTCTATCTGTGTATGTGTGTGTCTGTCTGTGGCATCGTAGTGCCTAAACGGATGAACCGATTTTGATTCAGTTTTTTTTTTGTTGGTTAGGTGTCTTAATCGATAGTGTTCTTAGCTTTGATTCATGAAAATCAGCTCAGCCGTTCGAAGACTAAGAGGTTTTTCTAGATGATGACGCTATGAGATGTCAGGATGACGCTGGGGCATCTCTTAGAATCTGCAGAAAACTCAACAGATGAACAGATTATAAAAAGTTGTGTCGGGGGTGGTTTTAAAATTTGTATTTAAGTATTATATGATAAAACTTTGTGACATGAAGAACGGAAAAGGTTGAATATTTTATGCAATGACACCCTTCCTTCTCGCTTGGATGTATCCACGTCGTAAATCTCATGAAAATACTTAACATTATTCAATAAGAATGTATCAACTGTTTTATTTATATAAACTAGAAGTGCCCCGCGGCTTTACCCGCGTTAAAGACTTCTTTTATTTACTTAAAACTTTTATTTTGTAAAAACCTTTCTATCATAAAAGACATCAAAGAAGTAAAAATCTAATCGGTTCACCCGTTTTCAAGTTCTTGCGTGACTAAGGAAAATAGGGATTCATATTTATAAAACCCGAAAGACCATATTGATTTTCAGACTTCTTTACCAACCCGTTGCAAAAATCCTGCAACACGTATTTACTTATTTATTTACAGAAGTACTTAAGTAAATCAATAAGTTTATATATATATATATATATATAAAAAATAACAAGTAATATCCGGTGGGAATTTTTAGAAAATCCTTTCTAAGCGGATACCTACGTCATAACAACTATCTGCATGCCAAATTTCTGCGTATACCGAAACAATATTGATTTCAGACTTTGTTACCCCACTTCATCCTTTTAGGCGTGACATTTCGAAAAAGCCTAAAGAACGTTTTTTCTTATTTATTTACTGAAGTACTTGTGCGAAGTTTCGAATAGAAAATACAATCTAATCTTGTTTCTCCATAAAAACTTTGAACCCCCGTTTCATCCCTTTAAAGGGTGAATTAAAAAAAAAACAATTCTCATAGGCAAGGCTTGGAAACCGGGTTAAAAATTCAAACCGGTTTGGGCGTAAGTACGTATGAACTTTTTATTTTGGTTTTCTTTCGTTCTATAAACCGCTATTGAACGATATTCAACTATTTAGTAATTGTAAATCACATATTGAAAACAGCGGTCGGTCATAAAAATTATACATATACTAGCTGTGCCCGCGACTTCGTCCGCGTGGAATAGTGTCTTTGGGTAGCATTAACTAATAAGACACATACGTATCCCAGCAACACCGCACCCTACCACGTCATGGTAATCCCCCCTTCCCCCCTCTCCTCACTTACCCTCCCCTCCCCCTTCCCCTCACTTCCACCTCCCCTCCCCTTCCCCTAACTTACCCTACCCTGCCTCTCCCTCTTACCCTCACTTCCACATCCCCTCAACCTCCGCTCACTTTCCCTCTTCACGATTCACATAAACATTACATATTTCCATACAAATTTTCATCCCCTAATGTTATTTTACACCCTTGGGGGTAAAACTTTTACAATCTTTGAATGTCATATTTATTTATAACGAATCAACAGCCAACAAAAAAAGTTTCAAGCTTCTAGCTTTAAAAATGACGATACTTCCATACAACTTTTCATCCCCCCCTTTCAACCCCTTACAACCCTCTTTTCGCATTAAAAAGTAGCCTATGTCCTTTCTTAGGCTCTAGACTATCTGTGTATCAAATTTAATTTAAATCGGTTCAGTGGTTTTGACGTGAAAGTGACACAGACAGACAGACAGGGTTACTTTCGCATTTATAATATTAGTAAGGATGGCATGCAAAAAAAGTGCGAAGTGCGAAAAGTGCGAGAGCATGTTTTTTTTATCGCCCGTGCCAAATGCAAGTAAGTACGCGTGAGCCTCTCGCGGAATAAACCGTTTTACAGAGGTTTTTAGAGGTTTTTAAACGAAACAAATAAAAAACCGGTTATACATAAACCGGTTTCTAGCCCTGCTTCGAGCGAAATAATTGGTTAAAACCGGTTTAAACCTTTAAGAAACGCTTAAGCATAAACCGGTTCCAAGCCTTGCTCATAGGGAACTAACGTCGTTATACCTATCTGCATGCCAAATTTCAGCGCAATCCGAAACAATATTGATTTTCAGACTTTGTTACCTGGTTTCACCCTTAATGGAGGAATTTCGAAAAAGCCTGAATAGAAAAGACTATCTTATCTTGTTTCTCCATACAAGCTTTGAACCGCCATTTCATTCCTTTAAAGGTGAATTTTGGAAAATCCGTTCATACACCCTTACGTACTAAGACAAAATACCCTCCAAATTTCAAGTCTCTACGACCAGCGGCTTCTTAGGCTGTGCGTTGTCTATCAGTCAGTCAGTCAGTATGTCAGGACAAAAAATCTTATAAGAACTATAGTATTAGATGGAATACATATTAAATAAGTATAATGAGTTATGAATACGATTTTTTTATGTACCTACTAGATAGGTCAGCCTTTTTTCCACTATCTCACCTGATGTTAAGGGACGATGTACTCGCGATTCACTCGCGATTCACTTGCGATTTGGAAACCCATAAGAGTTATGGCTTATTCTACATCGATTTACTGAAGTTTTTATATGAAGAGCTCTGGCATTTGAGTATCGTGTACATACGATAGATTGCGTCGTCTGAGAAATTATCCTTGTCATAATCGAGCTTAGTTCTACTTATAAACCTTGCCGGATCCACCCGACAACGGGTTATTGAGGTTTGACGGGTCACAAATCCAAACGTGTGTCCAAATCAACCTTTCGTTTTTGTAGATTGAAAAAGCAAAATATAAGCTAATGCTTGTAGAGTTTTGAAGATTGCGGCAAGTGCCAAGCGTGTGGATCCGGCATTACAAGAGTTTAGTCTACACATCTTATGCATCTCAAATTAAGGTCATCTTATGATAGTAATTTAGCAGCCTAATTGTTTGATCGTTTACCATCTTCATAGCTTTGACAATAAATGTCAATGAAGATGCATTTATAGACTTTTACATGTCTTAACTATCATGTTGTATCTGGCTTCTGCTTAAGGGACATCAACCATTTGGTTGCTAATGAAATATCTCTAGTGCTTTTCAATTAAATATCAACTATCGTGGATTTGTATTATTTCACGTCGTATATCTTTATAAAGTTTTATTAATGAATAATATGAAGGTACTATTGTATTTAATTGAATGAATAAACATTTTACTTAAACATAAGTCAAATATGTCAATGTTTTCTTAGTAAAGGTAGATAAAAGCATTTGTTGCAAACGTTATAATCCTTAGTACAGTATTCGCCTCAGACATAACGACCCTCGAGTGTTCTATTGATTACTATCATTGATGAAGTAGTACGCTATTGATTTCTCTACGTCTACGACTGACCTAGTTCTAATATAGAAATCTATAGTCCACATGCGAACAAGTTAACATTGATGTTTAGTCCCCGTGAGAATCTCTATCGTTTATATTCTATGTACGCTTTTTGTACGCTGAACGCATAATACAATCAAGTTTAACGTTTTAAGAATAACCGTTTTCGTACGGACATACTACAAGGGTTCCTTGTCAGGACTACGGAACCCTAAAAAGGACCATCATTGAAATATATTACTCAAGAAAAAAAAAACTTTCAAGAAAATTGCGTAGTAATAATCGTAGAATGACACTTTTTTCATTGATAATAGAATATTCATCGTCATGGGAAAACATCATTAAGAAACTCCCCGTCATGGTGGTAAGACACTGGCCAGCAGGGTGGTAATCCTCAATTTGGAACATTTGTCTGTTCTGGCAGCTGTCCTTGAGAGCCAGTTCCTATTCTAGGCTCAGCGTGCTACCGCCATCCTCGATCATATCATCATTTATTTAAGCCAGTGTTGAGATTGCTACATACCTTTTGAAAATGAATGGACTAGGTACTTGCATATAATAAGTGTGTGCAATGGAGTGCTTATTAAAATCTTGTATCCTCAAAAGTTCGTTTGTCCAAAAAACACCACACTAACCTGTTTGTAATGTAAGTACCGCTTCACATTGCGATTCTGAGCATGTTCGCACTTCACGTCCAAGAGACGGATCGTATGTTTTTGTGCTCTGTGCCACAAACCTTGTGTCATGCAGCCGGTTTCTATACGGATTCGTTTCTATATTGAACCAGAGAATACATAATAATAGGTACGTTGTACAATAATAATGCTTGAACTTCATTGTACGCATTGTGTTTAACTCTTACTATTTTAATCGCACACATTTAATCCTTGATGTTTTAATACTTTTCTCATTTACAAAATTATATTTTTTAACCGATTTCCCAAAAAAATTAGAGGAGGTTCTCAATTCGATTGAATAGTTTTTAGAATGTTTGTTTTCTCAGAACTTCGTCATATAATGAACGATTTAGAAAATTATTTTTTTGTATGCGAGTTATACTTTCCGTTTGGTCCCATTGAAAATTCACCGAGATCTGATTAGTATCTCCAGAGAGATACGGAGATATACACCTCCAATTTGATACTGAAATTGACTAACGCGGCATTGGAAGTGGGTTTTTTGGTTTGTTAAATGTTCTTGAATTATTTTTTTCTTGACCACTATCTTATCTCATGTTATGTAATGATCCGACTGAAGTTGGCGTCGTGCTGCTTGTCTGTAATTGGAAGACGGCAGTAAGAAGAGGCGCTAGTAATTTTTTTATTATAAAAGGTAAACTGGACAATTACTACGCTCACCTGATGGTAAGCGATGACGTATACCTTTACAGATACAGCGCCATGCGAAATTCTGGATAGCCTGAACTTTGCGTGTTTCTGCACTGCACCTGTAACTTCGAGACATAATGATGGTTAGTCTTATATACCCTGATATTTTACTGGACACGTTGCCGTCACACTGGTATCCGATATTTATTGAATTTTATCCAATCCATCGCAACCACAAAATTACTAGCGCAACTATCTCAACCTATCTTGCAAACTGGCTGATATTACGTAATTATTAAGTATAATATATTACCTAAATAAACCTACCTCATTTGAGATTGGATTTGTCCTCCTGTAATCTGACAAAGTTTATCTATTTCAGGATTCAGAACTTAATGCCCCCTTATAAATATAGATTAAAATAATATTATTATTTGCATTTGTTTATGTATTTCATAAGTCATCATTGATGTATGAGCGAAAACGTGCAGGTATAATGCAGATATCTTTATTGCTTGTCCGATAAATTAGTTGTAGAATTGATTTGGTAATAAAAATCAGCGCAACTTGATTACTAGCGTAGGTAATATCTTTAACATCAATCGCCTATGCCGGGTTTACACCAAGCGAACGAAGGCGAACGAAAGGTGAATTTCAATTTCAAATCGTTTATTTCATCTAAGTACATCGCACACTTCTGAAAGGTAATACAAAATTACATAAATTCTGTAGTTCCAATTAACATGTCTACTATAGCTGCATTGCCAAACAATTCCATTCTAACAATAAAATCAAATAAATTAATATAAGAAGGAGCATCTATACAGGCGTATAGCTCCTCATTCAACGTTAATTTATAACGAACGAGTCGTTTGGCCCGGTGTGTACCCCGCATAAGAAGTTAATTGCCTCTTTTAAGAGTAGTACTTGAGTAAATCTTCATAAGTTTTCTGAGAGTAGTTTCAAATTTTCTTTCACTTGTCAGTTGTCACGTAAGGTGCTAAACTGCTTGTTTCTATTTTCCTTTTCTCATAATTTTCCTGCGCAAACTAAATTTCTATCTTACTATAGCTCTTACGATTACGACGTTATTCCATAACGATTTCATTAATCATAGCAAAGGTGGTCAATTCATGGCGACATCACAGATTACTAAAATTACTACGTAAGCAAAAGATAAATTGTATACTGACACTCCTTACTCACGAATGATCGGAATGCCTATATCAATTCTAGTTTACAATGATAAATACTAGTTAATTATGATTTATAATTTATAGTGTTAAAACTACCTACCAATAACATTACATTCAGTTTTTAACCTACTTCACAAAAAAGGAGGAGATTCTCAATTTGTCGGAAACTTTTTTTTTAATGTATGTTCACCGATTACTAGAAGATGCCTGAACCGATTTGGAAATATATATATATCTTCCCAGGTTTCATTTCGTCATTTTAACGAAATCGGTCGAGCCGTTTTTATTATATCAACATTTGTATTGCTATACTATATATTTGTATATTTACATACCTGGACGACACACTAACTACTGGCACAGATTATATAATAGTTACTACGTCTACTGGCTACTTTGACTAGCGCGACGTTGAAAATTCCTTAAAGTTGGCCCGGGGTTAAGAGGGCCCGGTGGCTTAATCGGGAGAACGTTCGGCTTCGATGCCGTGGTACCGAGTTCAAACCGCCGCGCACCAATGGATTTTTCTATCGAAAAATTTATGTGCGCTTCTCACAGTGGCCCTCCGGTGAAGGAAAAACATCGTTAAAAAACCAACAAAACCCCCGCATGGTGGTAGGACACTATCTAGTGTCCGCCTGGCCAGCTACCACCCTCAAGTTAGAAAATCTGTCACCAAAACATCTAATGTGTTCCGGCAGCTATCCTTGAGAGCCAGTTCCCATTCTAGGCCTAGCGTGCTTACCATCTTCGACCGCATCATCACTTACCAACAGGTGAGATAGTGGTCAAACGCTAGCCTATAACGTATAAAAAAAAAAAAAAAAAAAAAAAAAAAAGTTGGTAAGGCATTATCAGTGCCCATTGATGTTGCCCACAATCATAGGCAATAGTAGCCACTTACCATCAGTCATACCATTAGCTAGTTTCCCCAATATAACAAGTACCTATACGCTAAATTTTTCCTTCATTTATGTATTCTATTTTAATTGAAAGGTTTTTTTTTACTTTTACACATCAGTCTTGACAAGTCTTCTATGCAATGTATCCTTTATATTACATTAATTGTCCTTGAAACTTCCTGAGTTCACTATCTTTAATCACGTGATAATGCTTCGCCCGGCCAGGCTGAACAATGTAAAAGCAAAGTCTTATTAATAAAATCTATTATCTAATCTAGATCTTCATGCACATTAAGTAGATGGATTATATCAACTGTTTCCGCGACAATTCTTATGATATGTTTTGAAGGTCTTTGACAAGGCAATTAATGAAAAATTATACTTAATTAAAAAATATATTATCAGCAATAAACAGAATCTTAACAAAATGTGCTGCTTATTCTTATGCGCCAAGTAATCCTGCGCATGCGCCCTAGCGCGGTACTCATATACAATGATAAAAACCAACCAAAATTCCTTTTTTGATCCAAATTGTCTGTCCAAAGTGTATTCTAACAGAAAAAAATTATATTATAGCATTATTTTGTTAAAAAATCTATATCATGATAATTTTTTATGTTAATTTAAGTTCTACATGCATAAAGTCTGTCATTATGCTACGATTTTTAAATCATAATCAAAACTTTACTATATGAGTGCAGATAAAAATGCACTTACAATAGGCAATTGTTTATTTATTATACGATTTTACAATGTTGTATAATATTAGTACCTAATGATGTTCATGGTGTCCCATGCATGATAATGACATGAATTAGTCAAGCGTCAATGGTATGCTGCTATTTATCAATCATCAATGCTATTTATATTTGTTTTGCATTTAACATTGTTCAATGATAATTATTAAACAATTGAACCTTGCGGTGTTCCGACAACACACATCCCTTGAGAGTCAGACTAGACCCTTTGATAATATGACGAGTGCATAATCAAAGACCAATAAGAAAATGTATGTATTAGATTCATATTTGGTTTGCGTAAATATGAACATGTATCAGTTTCGCACAAAGCTCAAGTGGCTTCCTATTCGCCTTCGCCGGAATACTCATATTCTTTCTCTTCTCTATAACATTATATTCAATCCTTCTACTCCGCGTTATCTTAAAGAACGCTTTAACTTCCTCCACAGTTCTAACTCTCTTTCTCTAAGGTCATCAGAAAACTTAACCCTGAACTTTCCCGCACATGGTTCCAGTCTTTATGATAAAGCTTTTACCGTCCAGGCTGTTGGGCTCTGGAACTCTCTTCCCGAACAGTGAAATCTTCACAATCCCTTCATATTTTCAAGAGCCGTTTAAAAGCTTATCTTTCATTATAAATAGTGACAAGCTGCTTCTCTGTTCTGTCAATCTGTTTAAAATTTAAAGAACGCGAAGTGCTTATTAAAATCTTGTATCCTCAAAAGTTCGTTTGTCCAAAATCACCACACTAACCTGTTTGTAATGTAAGTACCGCTTCACATCGCGATTCTGAGCATGTTCGCACTTCGCGTCCAAGAGACGGATCGTATGTTTTTGTGCTCTGTGCCACGAACCTTGTGTCATGCAGCCGGTTTCTATACGGATTCGTTTCTATATTGAACCAGAGAATACACAATAATAGGTACTTTGTACAATAATAATGCTTGAACCTCATTGTACGCATTGTGTTTAACTCTTACTATTTTAATCGCACACATTTAATCCTTGACGTTTTAATACTTTTCTCATTTACAAAATTATATTTTTTAACCGATTTCACAAAAAAATTTGAGGAGGTTCTCAATTCGATTGAATAGTTTTTAGAATGTTTGTTTTCTCAGAACTTCGTCATATAATTAACGATTTAGAAAATTATTTTTTTGTATGCGAGGGTAGCTGTATACTTTTCGTTTGGTCCCATTGAAAATTCACGAGATCTGATTAGTATCTCCAGAGAGATACGGAGATATACACCTCCAATTTGATACGGAAATTGACTAACGCGGCATTGGAAGTGGGTTTTTTGGTTTGTTAAATGTTCTTGAATTCTTTTTTTCTTGACCACTATCTCATCTCATGTTATGTAATGATCCGACTGAAGTCGGCGTCGTGCTGCTTGTCTGTAATTGGAAGACGGCAGTAAGAAGAGGCGCTAGTAATTTTTTTATTATAAAAGGTAAACAGGACAATTACTACGCTCACCTGATGGTAAGCGATGACGTATACCTTTACAGATACAGCGCCATGCGAAATTCTGGATAGCCTGAACTTTGCATGTTTCTGCACTGCACCTGTAACTTCGAGACATAATGATGGTTAGTCTTAAATGCCCTGAAATTTTACTGGACACGTTGCCATCACACTGGTATCCGATATTTATTGAATTTTATCCAATCCATCGCAACCACAAAATTAGCGCATTTAGCGCAACTATCTCAACCTATCTTGCAAACTGGCTGATATTACGTAATTATTAAGTATAATATGTTACCTAAATAAACCTACCTCATTTGAGATTGGATTTGTCCTCCTGTAATCTGACAAAGTTTATCTATTTCAGGATTCAGAACTTAATGCCCCCTTATAAATATAGATTAAAATAATATTATTATTTGCATTTGTTTATGTATTTCATAAGTCATCATTGATGTATGAGCGAAAACGTGCAGGTATAATGCAGATATCTTTATTGCTTGTCCGATAAATTAGTTGTAGAATTGATTTGGTAATAAAAATCAGCGCAACTTGATTACTAGCGTAGGTAATATCTTTAACATCAATCGCCTATGCCGGGTTTACACCAAGCGAACGAAGGCGAACGAAAGGTGAATTTCAATTTCAAATCGTTTATTTCATCTAGGTACATCGCACACTTCTGAAAGGTAATACAAAATTACATAAATTCTGTAGTTCCAATTAACATGTCTACTATAGCTACATTGCCAAACAATTCCATTCTAACAATAAAATCAAATAAATTAATATAAGAAGGAGCATCTATACAGGCGTATAGCTCCTCATTCAACGTTAATTTATAACGAACGAGTCGTTTGGCCCGGTGTGTACCCCGCATAAGAAGTTAATTGCCTCTTTTAAGAGTAGTACTTGAGTAAATCTTCATAAGTTTTCTGAGAGTAGTTTCAAATTTTCTTTCACTTGTCAGTTGTCACGTAAGGTGCTAAACTGCTTGTTTCTATTTTCCTTTTCTCATAATTTTCCTGCGCAAACTAAATTTCTATCTTACTATAGCTCTTACGATTACGACGTTATTCCATAACGATTTCATTAATCATAGCAAAGGTGGTCAATTCATGGCGACATCACAGATTACTAAAATTACTACGTAAGCAAAAGATAAATTGTATACTGACACTCCTTACTCACGAATGATCGGAATGCCTATATCAATTCTAGTTTACAATGATAAATACTAGTTAATTATGATTTATAATTTATAGTGTTAAAACTACCTACCAATAACATTACATTCAGTTTTTAACCTACTTCACAAAAAAGGAGGAGATTCTCAATTTGTCGGAAACTTTTTTTTTAATGTATGTTCACCGATTACTAGAAGATGCCTGAACCGATTTGGAAATATATATATATCTTCCCAGGTTTCATTTCGTCATTTTAACGAAATCGGTCGAGCCGTTTTTATTATATCAACATTTGTATTGCTATACTATATATTTGTATATTTACATACCTGGACGACACACTAACTACTGGCACAGATTATATAATAGTTACTACGTCTACTGGCTACTTTGACTAGCGCGACGTTGAAAATTCCTTAAAGTTGGCCCGGGGTTAAGAGGGCCCGGTGGCGTAATCGGGAGAACGTTCGGCTTTGATGCCGTGGTACCGAGTTCAAACCGCCGCGCACCAATGGATTTTTCTATCGAAAAATTTATGTGCGCTTCTCACAGTGGCCCTCCGGTGAAGGAAAAACATCGTTAAAAAACCAACAAAACCCCCGCATGGTGGTAGGACACTATCTAGTGTCCGCCTGGCCAGCTACCACCCTCAAGTTAGAAAATCTGTCACCAAAACATCTAATGTGTTCCGGCAGCTATCCTTGAGAGCCAGTTCCCATTCTAGGCCTAGCGTGCTTACCATCTTCGACCGCATCATCACTTACCAACAGGTGAGATAGTGGTCAAACGCTAGCCTATAACGTATAAAAAAAAAAAAAAAAAAAAAAGTTGGTAAGGCATTATCAGTGCCCATTGATGTTGCCCACAATCATAGGCAATAGTAGCCACTTACCATCAGTCATACCATTAGCTAGTTTCCCCAATATAACAAGTACCTATACGCTAAATTTTTCCTTCATTTATGTATTCTATTTTAATTGAAAGGTTTTTTTTTACTTTTACACATCAGTCTTGACAAGTCTTCTATGCAATGTATCCTTTATATTACATTAATTGTCCTTGAAACTTCCTGAGTTCACTATCTTTAATCACGTGATAATGCTTCGCCCGGCCAGGCTGAACAATGTAAAAGCAAAGTCTTATTAATAAAATCTATTATCTAATCTAGATCTTCATGCACATTAAGTAGATGGATTATATCAACTGTTTCCGCGACAATTCTTATGATATGTTTTGAAGGTCTTTGACAAGGCAATTAATGAAAAATTATACTTAATTAAAAAATATATTATCAGCAATAAACAGAATCTTAACAAAATGTGCTGCTTATTCTTATGCGCCAAGTAATCCTGCGCATGCGCCCTAGCGCGGTACTCATATACAATGATAAAAACCAACCAAAACTCCTTTTTTGATCCAAATTGTCTGTCCAAAGTGTATTCTAACAGAAAAAAATTATATTATAGCATTATTTTGTTAAAAAATCTATATCATGATAATTTTTTAAGTTAATTTAAGTTCTACATGCATAAAGTCTGTCATTATGCTACGATTTTTAAATCATAATCAAAACTTTACTATATGAGTGCAGATAAAAATGCACTTACAATAGGCAATTGTTTATTTATTATACGATTTTACAATGTTGTATAATATTAGTACCTAATGATGTTCATGGTGTCCCATGCATGATAATGACATGAATTAGTCAAGCGTCAATGGTATGCTGCTATTTATCAATCATCAATGCTATTTATATTTGTTTTGCATTTAACATTGTTCAATGATAATTATTAAACAATTGAACCTTGCGGTGTTCCGACAACACACATCCCTTGAGAGTCAGACTAGACCCTTTGATAATATGACGAGTGCATAATCAAAGACCAATAAGAAAATGTATGTATTAGATTCATATTTGGTTTGCGTAAATATGAACATGTATCAGTTTCGCACAAAGCTCAAGTGGCTTCCTATTCGCCTTCGCCGGAATACTCATATTCTTTCTCTTCTCTATAACATTATATTCAATCCTTCTACTCCGCGTTATCTTAAAGAACGCTTTAACTTCCTCCACAGTTCTAACTCTCTTTCTCTAAGGTCATCAGAAAACTTAAGCCTGAACTTTCCCGCACATGGTTCCAGTCTTTATGATAAAGCTTTTACCGTCCAGGCTGTTGGGCTCTGGAACTCTCTTCCCGAACAGTGAAATCTTCACAATCCCTTCATATTTTCAAGAGCCGTTTAAAAGCTTATCTTTTATTATAAATAGTGACAAGCTGCTTCTCTGTTCTGTCAATCTGTTTAAAATTTAAAGAACGCCTGTTTAGGAATTTATGTAAGTAATCTGTGTTTATTGTTATAGGTAAGTAGGTTTGATTATGTTAGTTTAGGTATAATATGTTATAGTTATTCTTTTCATTTTAATTTAAATAAGGCGCACCCTGCATTAAGCTACTATTTCGATCCTCTCCATACAAAGTTTTGTCTGGAAGAGATCACTGTTAGCGATAAGACCGCCCATTGTTACACGTTAAATTTAAGCTGTAAAAGTTATATGTGTCTGTATCTTTGGTGTCGCAATTAAGAGCTGATCTATCTATCTATCAAAGACCAGACCATTCTAGGCCTAGTGTGATAAACATTTTCGATTCGAACACATAGCTTACCGTACAATCACACAACCGCAGTACAATCACAAAAGCAGTTGAAAGTAAGAACTACTCACAACTAGAATTAAATTAGCTACTGTAGTTTTATTTCTCTACAGGTATAAGTATTGAAATATTTTCCGTCATAAATGTCCGTAACACGGTTTATCGTTGTTTATAGAATCCTAGTGCATAGATGCATGCTGAATGCATATTCGATTATGTTCGGTTATGACGACTATTTACTTATTACCATATGTATTGTATTTTATTGTATTGTATTCTTATTGTATTGCTTTGAGGAACTTGTCGCCTTTCATTGATTTTGTATGCTTCAGTTTATGAAAATATGACGACAGTGAACAGTAGAAATGAATTATTAGATAGGCGTTATTAGATAATGACGGTTATACTTTGTATCCTATATAAAGGAATGATGAACACGCCCTCCCGCGCTACCCTCCGTGATGCGGTGCAGTGTGCGAATCGCTAAAATGTTTTCGACGTAGTTACCTATAACAATGTTAATGCTATACTTTGTATAATTAATAACCAGCTGGCCTTCAAGTCGCCAGCTAACTGTTCAGTCGGCTCTCGTCTGGATCGGTGCTAATGCTAACTGTACACTGTGAGCTGTATTGATTTACTTGCGTATTGAAATATCCGTTGTCCGCCTTTTTGTGCTGGAAAGCCAAAGCACTATCACACCTTATAAGTTACGATGTGGACCATTATAGAATCGGGCTTGTATACTTGTACAATTATTTATGTGCTTGTATGAAAATTAAATACGCCAGCGAGATGAGACATTGAACTGTATAGTTTAGTCTAATCCACACAGCGCAGGTTTCGAAACCTGTCTTCATTTTTTTTCTTTTGCAATGACATCTTATTCGGCTGTTGAATACTTTGCAAGTTTTCAGAACCTGCGTTGTGTTGCTCTTTGTCTTACCTCTGTTTCTTCGTCTTTTTCGTAGTAGGAGCATTATATCAACGTTGACTTGATTAACTTGCTATCAAACAGTAGATTACTACCATTAAATTGTGGTCAATCGCTAATAGCCTATAAGATATAATAAAAAAAAAAATAATAATAATAATCAGCCGCCATAACCTTACAGTAGTTGCAGTGTTTCGGCAGCACAACAGACCATCCTAGGCCTAGCGTGTTCACCATCTTCGATCACATCATAGCCTACCTTTAGGCGAGATAGTGGTCAAAAGCTAGCCTATCAGATTAAAAATAAAAATTACTTCCTCATGTTAACGCCCATAGGTACTCTTGATTTTTTTCGCTCTTATTTTTTGTACCTTCTTCATCTTTATTCTTTTCTTTTTTGCCCACTTTTTTACCACTACAAACTGTGCTTAACAGCTTTGATGTGTAACTAAATACACCTGTTGAATTAATGTATTTAAAAAGTTCATAATCTGCAGGAAAAGCAAACCGATAATCTTATGGGTTCACCCATTGTTGTCTTGATCTCTGTCATACAAAACCGGATAGACTACACAGTATCGACGAATAAAGTGCTTATAGTTTATTTACGTTGTTATGGACACCAAGGCAAAAAAGTGAAGGATACATTACTTGTGACCAGTAGATATTGATAGTATGGGCCAGTTAATTAGCCAAGCAATAATTGGCGTTATTTTCGTAGAATAGTACTAGTAATGACCTAATTATTCTTTTCTGGTGGTTACACTTGAAATATTGCGAATGAAGGTCGCAATTTCTATTTATAATATTACGAAATAATAAATGATCTGATGATGGAACAGGAAGGACATAAAACCCTTGACGGCCTCTTGAAGGAATGACCTCGTCCAGTTTGAATATGGTTTTCTTGTAGGTTTTCCCTCATTATACATTCTGGAGAGAACCTACCTACTGTGTGGTCTAAACGTTATTAATTTAATGTTACTACGCTGGAAACATATTTACTGCCGTCTTTAGCATCTTACTGATCATCATAAATTTACAAAATCTGTACCAATGCTTGATTTCAGAGGTCTAAATCGACTCTACCTTCTGTTTACTTGTATTGTATCTATATATGGATAACTTTGAGGAAACCAGTGCAATAAAGTTCATCGTTATTACTATTATAAAACATTGTTTACGCAGGTAGCAAGCCAGTGAATTTATAATTTTAGATGTGGTTTTAATATTGTATTATATATTGTTCACAGATAAATCAGCACAGCAGAATGATGTCGCGTGTCAAAGCAGTATTCTCGCCTTGCGGCGCTTCAAGCGCTTCTAGTCATAGATTAAGTCTATGTGTCGTCGCCATCGTGTTATTGGGTAAGTTTATTATTAATTTTTGAGTGTAAAACTGAAATCCTATCCTAATCATTCGAATCCAGTTATAGCAACTAGCTGTCAAAATACACCGTTAGATGTTTGAAGACAGATTTTTTCAACTTGAGGACTGCATCATGTAGGTTTCCTAGAGGTTAGCCGTAGTGAAACAAGGCTTACTACTTGGCGAATCTATAAATACAACTTCATTGTCGATCCATCTATATTCTGCAAACCATTTTTCATAATTTGAAAAGGAGTAAGATTAATATGTGAAACGTGACGTCGATTTTATGTAATGGTTTTTGATAAATCTGTCTTAAATGAGACGTGCTTACTTTGTAGTTTTGAAGATGATGAGATGACGCGCAGTCGTCTTCTTGACTACAACTGTAAATCATATCGAAACTTAGCGATATACCATATTGTCCATGTTTACGTTTGCAAGGTGGCACGAGAGAATTGGCCATACCAAGGATCACAAGACATGTGATCCGAAATTATCGGTAGTGATATTCTCCTTTTTTTTATCCACCTAGCGAACATATGTCTGCAATCTCACCTGATCCAAGTTACGATGAAGTCGGAGACGTAGCAGCACATTTCCTCAGTACATTTTTATTTCAATGTCTTCGACATTCGAGAGCCTTGATATTAACCACATATTTTATTTTTTTACAGCATCACCAGCCGCCAGTAATTCTAGTGTATACGTCGAAACAAAAGATCTCGCACTGCTAGTAGGAGAATCTGGCGTATTCCATCTTACACAAGAGTGAGTTATTACTACATACCTAAATTACCTAATCTTGAGATTGAGGGGAAGAAGATTGGTCTAGGTCATCTAGTTTCCGCAAACATAGCGTAGGATGCCCTGTGACCAGGTGGAGCGACGACATTGGCAGATCTTTGCAGAGTGGCTGGAAAGAAGAGCTAAAGATCAGAATCAATGGCGTAACTTGGAAGAAAGAACCCTATGTCTAGCAATAGACTGATGCAGGCTTATGATGGATGACATCTTGAGGATTAGTATCTAAGAAGCGTTTGAGCGAACATGCAATTATAAATTGTGTGTATGTATCAATTAGTTAATATAAAGCTGGAGATTTTCACCGATTTAAAGTGACGATGCGATTTAAAATCTAGTAATCGGATTTGCCTGGAAATGAATGAAGGCAGGGAAACGAGGTACTGTATTAGTCTTATCTACATGAACAACTATTTGAATTCATCTTTCTAACTAGCTGGTACTGAAGAATGATCTTCTGAGATAGAGATGAATCTTCTTCGTTGGAGCTATATGAACCATATAGCAACATATCTTTATGCTGTGGATTGTTTGAGCTACAGCACAAACCTGCCAATGATTTTTTTAAGATATAGGTAGCAAACAAGCAAACGGCCCACCGTGGAAAGTGGTCACCGTCGCCTATGAACACTTGCAACACTAGGGGTGTCACTCATGCGTTGCCGACCTGTCAAGATTCTTTTAACGCCCCGTTTGAAGGACTCCATGTTATAGCTCTGGCGGAAAAAAACAGACTCGGAGCTCGTTCCACATTTTACAAGTGTAAGGGAGAAATGATCGAATTGAGATGTGTGCGAAGTCTAAGTCAAGATAATATGTGGATAGCGTGTTGTCGTATGTTGCGATGGTAAAATCTGGACGTCGGGATTAAATTGAATAGTGCTTCAGAACACTACTCAACAAAATTAGTTTATGACTTAACAAAGGTAATAATTTGTATTTCCAGTGGATCCCCAACATCGGCAGTGACATTAAAAACTATAGTCCAACATCCAGACGTGATCAACGTGGCCCCAAACACTTTATCTATAGCATCTGCAGCTCCCTCCGCCGTATACAACTTCAGCGTCTTCGCCAAGAACCCTGGACATTCAGAAGTCACGTTCAATGTCACATCCGGAGAAATCAAGTAAGATATTCTACGCTACCTATAAACTCTCTCGCTATCCTATAATCTCCCAGAGGTGGAAGTCTCTACATTGATAGCGATGCGTCTTGTGATCGCAAACGTCTGCTAGAATGAGATGCAGCTAGACAGTTGTTACCTGCGTCTCTTTTCTTATCGACGATTATCGCTCGAAATTCATCGCTTTGCATGTAGAGACTACCGGCCCTGGTATCTAGTAGGTTGTACAATATTTATAAACCCCATCAGAGAGACCTATTTGATATAAAAAAAATTGGTTGTCTGTAAAGTAGGTTTACGGACGATACATTTACCTGATAACGTGCCTCTCTATCGCTTGTTCCGCGCTCTCGCTTGCACGCGGAACGTGACACTTTTTCGTGCGTGCAGCCACATAATACTTAATAGTACTACGTACTGCAGCCGGTATCAATCATCAATTTTTAAGACGTCACGTCAAAAATCATCAAAACTTACTCAGTAGTTTACAACACTTGTTATTTCTTTTTCAGTGCGAGTAAGGCTTTCGTGCGTGTGGGTGTGATGATATCCCGCGGAATCTACATCGTATCTTACATTATCGGCTGGATCTACTTCCTCGCTTGGACAGTATCGTTCTACCCGCAAATCTACACAAATTACACGAGAAAAAGCGTCGTGGGACTCAACTTCGACTTTGTCACACTCAACATTATGGGATTCACAATGTATTCTTTGTTCAACTGCGGTTTATATTTCTCTTCATATATTCAGGTAATTGTTTTTAATTTAAAGTGTACTATTTTAGGATGAAAGAAACGTGAATATTTAGGTTATTATTTACCTGTCCTAAATGTTGAAGGGTAGGGGCAAGGAGAACAATCTCTATAAGTACATGAAAAAGTGTCCGTTAAAGTGAATTCGTTAGGTGGCGATACTGGCTAGAGGGTATTGCTGTTATTCGTTATTATGAGACAACGTCATCATTACGTCTACAATTGTTAAGTCTTTAATTTTTATTATACCCTCCGCTGGTACATTTTGGATGTTTACTTCATTTTGCCGGACACTATCAGCTTGGCCTTTGAAGATGGTTCTGCTTGCGTCTACCCTCCCTCGTAACTGTTTCCTTTCCATCTCAGTAGATGCCGGGGCAATAGCATCAAACAGCGCAATATCGCGCAAGTGCTTCATGCACATAAATGATCTAATGTGATTATATAATATGTCTATAGCTTCACTCTCCAGCTATAGTGTCACTTTAGCTGCGCAAGAAGCGTCAGCAAGGCATTTGGCTATTTTACACTTTTACAATTGTTTTGCACTTATATTTTCCCTTTTAGCAGAATTGTATACTTTGGAGCACTTAGCCAATAGAAAGTAATTGAATCTAATGCATGTAACATTATGGTTTCAGTCTCAATACTTCGACCGCTACCCGCGAGGCCACAATCCGGTTCAGTTGAACGATGTGTTTTTCTCCGTCCACGCTGCCTTCGCGACATTCACTACTATCATTCAGTGCATGTTTTATGAGGTGAGGTTTTACTTTTTCTGGTTTATCAACCGACTTCCCAAAAAGAGAAGGAGGTTCTCAATTCGTCTGTATGTTTGTTCTTTCTTTTTTTTGTATGTATGTTACGAAATTACTCCGACAATTGTGAACCGATTCGAATGATTCTTTTTTTAATAGGCAGGGTACATTACCGAGGTGGTCCCATTGCAATTTCATCGAGATCTGATAATTGTCTCCAGAGATAGAGATATGACGATAAATGTCTCAAAGTTGCTACTGAAACTGACTCGCGGGGCATGGAAGTCGGTTGTTTTAGTTTTAGGCTAGCGTTTGACCACTGTCTCACCTGTTGGTAAGTTATGATGCGGCCTAAGTTGGTAAACACGCTAGGCCTAGAATGGGAACTAGGCTTACTTATAACTAGGCTCGTAAAAAATTTGATCAGTGGTTCCCAACCTTGGACCGGGTGACCGGGGACCAAGTTCATGTTAATTATTAGTAGCAGGGACCACAAAGTAAAAAAGTAAACTGTATCAATCATCTTTTTAGTAGCTAATTTAACTGGTTTTCTAGTAATTTAGTTCTTGCGGACCACCGGTGGTCCGTGAACCAGTAGTTGGGAATCACTGAATTAGATAAACCTTATATCTTTATTAGAGGAAGACACCATGTTCTTGTGCTGTTTTAAATAGCGTTTACTATCATTACATTTGATAAAATATCTCTGAAGTAACTCGAAAGATTATACTGTTTAAAAGATTTAATAAGTTGTGTACAATTAGAACTAGAACTAGTATTTGTTACCACATATCTCTACGAATGAGTAATTCGCCAGAGAACTAAAGTGATCGATATAGATCAACGGATAAGTAAGCTGAAGTGGCAGTGGGCTGGTCATATCTGCCGCAGGACTGATAACCGTTGGGGTAGAATTGTCCTAGAGTGGAGACCGCGAATCGGCAAACGTAGAGTAGGACGCCCTGTGACTAGGTGGAACGACGACATTCGCAAAGCGGTAGGCAGTGAATGGAAACAAAGAGCCGAAGATCGGGCTCAGTGGCATTTCCTAGGAGAGGCCTACGTTCAGCAGTCTACTACCGATACCGGATGACTATGATGACATATCTCTTGTTGCTCCTTTGCAAGTCAGAGTCGTCATCAGAATTACCACTTTGTAAGATATCTTTGTCACTCGTTCTGTTTGTTACCTAATCACGCCTAAACGGACGCCACGATCATACTGAAATATTGTTATATTTCAGTATGATCGGATCGTTATTTAATTTTAAAATAAAATCATGATGTTTACACTGTATATGGTTAGGTTAGGTTAGGTTAGGTTAGGTTATGATCGGATCGTCATTTAATTTTAAAATAAAATCATGATGTTTACACTTTATATGGTTATGTGTTATGGTTACACATAACTTAAATAACACAGATCACACAAATGACAGAGCTTCAGTGATAACATACTTGGTGTACGTGAACCAAGTCGCGGGTATCACCTGGTCTTCTATACATCATTAAGGTCTATTTTCACTCCTGTGATAAAAACAAAGATGCCAATGGTCGTAATTTAACTTTATATAAGAGCAAAATATAACCGATAACTGTTGGGGTAGACGTGTTTTAGAGGGGATACCACGACTCGATAAACGTAATGTAGGGCCACGGGTAGGGATCCCTTCAGCTTGATGATATACGCAAGCTGGCTGCCAGCGGCTGGAGACTAAAAGCAGAAGATCGAGCTGAGTGGCGTGCCATAGGTGAGGCCTATCAGCCTATGTCCAGCAGTAGACAAAGATAAGCTGATGATGATGAAGGGCATAATTAGTTAACAAGTTGTACATGTATTTCCAGCGCGCACAACAAAGAGTATCGACAGTAGCACGTTGCATCCTGGGAGCATTCGTAACCATCTTCATCATCACCGGCATCCTGGCTGGGTGTGGAGTCATGTTGGTGCTGGACTTCCTCTACGCTTGCAGTTACATCAAGCTGACCATCACCTTCATCAAATACGTGCCCCAGGTTGGTTCATGCAATTTATGTTTATACTACCCTCTCGATACTACCCTCTCGATACTACACTTTCGATACTACCCTCTCGTTACTACCATCTCGAAACTAGCCTATCTATACAACCCTCTCGATACTACACTTTCGATACTACCCTCTCGTTACTACCATCTCGATACTAGCCTATCTATACTACCCTGTCAATACTACCCTTTCGATACTACCCTCGCGCTACTACCCTCTCGATACTACCCTCTCGATACTACCATATCGAAACTACCCTATCTTTATTACCCTCTCGATACTACCATCTCGATAATACCCTCTCGATACTACCCATTCGATACTATTCCTCGATACTACCCTATCTATACTACCCTGTCTTTACTACCCTCTCGATAGTACCCATTCGATACAACCCTCTCGTTACTGCGCTCTCTATACTACCCTCTCGATACTACCCTCTCGATAAGATACGAAATAGTAGTTTCTGAAACTGTTGCATAATGATGGGTATTAAAACACTTGTGTGATATATCAAAAACTTCTACGGCATCATCACATACCGATAGGTGAGATAGTGGTCAAATCAAACGCTATCCTATAAGATTTATAAAACAAGTACTTTTGAGTATTGGTGAGTAGTATCTATGTATGAAAGCGCGAAAGAGGTATTTTAGAATATCAGCATGTGGAAAGAAGTAGTCTCTGCCTAGCCCTACGAGAAAAAGGCGTGATTTTATGTAGTATGTAAAATGTGTAGAATTTTGCTTAACCTTTATAAACGGGCAATATTTGTCTCAATACCTTAATTTAATATAGAAACATTTAAATTCCATGTTTGATTATTTTATACGGTTAAACTCACATGCAATGGTGCGAGAACACGCGCACTGACCCATGAAGATGATCTCTGGCACTGATATTTTGACGTGTATATGTGCGTATATTTATACTGCCTACATACTGAATAAATGCTTTGATTCTTCTTTGATATTCTCAAAACCGGTCGAACGTCTAACAGACACTCGACCATTACACGTGAGTTTAACCGTAAATAAATTATGAGTAAAAAAACATTTTTTTTAAACTAGCTTTTATCTGGCACAATGAACTAAAAAGTTAAAAATAAATTCTAGTAAGTATTTGGCGTGTAGGTACTTACCTATATTCTTAAAAGATTGAGGCACTACCCGTTATACAGATAAGGTACTTACTATACTTCTGTGTCTCAAGCTTTTAGGAATCTAAGTAAGTACCTAAACGCCAAATACTTAATAGAATTTATTTTTAACTTAAGTTAAAAAGTTAAGTTCATTGTCCCAGATATAAGCTTGTGTTTAAAAATGTTTATTTATTTTTAACGTTTTAAAAGGTATAGGTACCTAGTAACTACCTAAGTATTTAAGAATAGGCGTGATGTTTTAAAATATTCTACGGATATTATGGTGTGATTATGGGTAAGGTGTTCTTCAAGGCAAATCCATCGAGCCAAAACTCGGTGCGGTTGTTTTATCACAGAAATGCCGCGGCCTCCTTCCAGCTTCATTATCAGACCCTGGATATTATATAGGTGTAAAGTTCTCTTAAAGACGAATCAATCGAGCCCAAACTCGGTGGGGTTATGTTGTTTTATCACAGAGATGCCGTGGCCATCTTCCAGCTTCATCATCAGACCCTGGATATCATCTAGATGTGAATTGCTCTTCAAGACGAATCAATTGAGCCCAAACTCGGTGGAGTTATGTTGTTTTATCACAGAGATTCCGTGGCCACCTTCCAGCTTCATCATCAGACCAGCTCCACGGTACCATATCATTGTATTGTCACCGAAGATACATAAGTTCACCAAATTTGAGTCCAATCGGACATCGGGAAGTGGTTCTAATTTAGTTTCCAAGATTCCACACGAACATACATAGTTAGTAGTTACATAGAGATTTACTACGATACAATGACCCGCTCTTCCAAAATTCAAAACGTTTGAAAGTATTTGTGAAAGTATTTAAAACGCACCACCACGCATGTGTGCGTACTGGTACTGCCGGCCTGCTACTGTACACGAATAATTACAACTACATACAAACTCTTTTGTAAGGATGTGACTACACACATTAAAACAGTAATTTGGAGGGGCGGGCCATGTTATCGTAGTAAATCTCTACATACACATATACATTGCAAGTTAAATAAAAGCTTGTAAAAATAATTAAAAATGAATATTACAAACGATTCTTTCAACAATGAAACATGTAAATTCCAGGCATACATGAACTACAAGCGCAAATCGACCATCGGCTGGTCGATCGGCAACATATTCCTGGATTTCACCGGTGGGCTGCTCTCCATAGTACAGATGATGCTGAACGCGTGGAACTACGACGACTGGGCATCATTCTTCGGAGACTTCACCAAGTTCGGACTGGGGATGTTCAGCTTGTGCTTCGATATACTGTTCCTGCTGCAGCATTTCTATTTCTACAGGTATGTCTTTACATTACCGCTGTTGTTTATTATTTAAAATACTATAAGAACCGACTTCAAATGCCGCGTTAGACATTTTCAGTACCATGTTTCATGTGTGGCATAACTTGAACCAGTCAATCCGTAACGTTATACATGTATCGATGAAATATAAATGGGACCACCTAGGAAGTATCTAAACGAAAAAATAATATTCTAAATCGGTTCTGGCGTCTTTGACTAATCGGTTAACATACATAAAAATAATCTGACGAATTGAGAACCCCCTCCTTTATTTGAAGTCGGTTAAAAAGAGTTGTCGGTGTCATTGTATTCTGGTAGGTTGATTACACTTATTGGTTGCGTTGCAAAGGTCGTCGAAAATACAAATGTAAGACATAATAATTGAACGCGGTATAGAAATCAATCGAAAACTAATGAAAAGAAAACTCCATACAAAAAAGATTTATCCATTATGGAAATGTCAGACCATTGCGTTTATTTTGAAACTTTTTTTATGTAAACACCTCATATGATCTTACATTTCAATGTCGAGCTTAAATTCTGCAAAAAAAAACTATTTTACGGATGAATAGCAAGTAGTTGCAACGCCCCAGGCGTACTAGCAGAAATTCTACCATAAAATCTCTACTAATTTATCTCACAGTAATATTTATAAATATTAAAATACGGGACTTATCACGCTTAAAATATTAATTTTTATTTAACTCCACGTTAGTTGTTGACAAAGTTGCATTGATCTTGGTCACGAGACGAATCAATAGTATTAAATACAGCAGTATAAATAAATTTATAACCAAAACTACCCGGCAAATGGAGCAAAATAGATGCGATTAGACTATTCTAATAATGTTCTGTTCTATAACAGCTGAAGGTCAAGCTCAGGGCGAGAGACTACTGGAGAGCCCTATGTGCAGCTGTGGACTAATACAAGCTGATGACAAATATACATATCTTTCTATGTTACAATATACATTTTACGGCGTGCACTTCATAGCATAAGTATTAAATAATGCTGCAAAACGCCCTTGTATTTTTACAATATTTTCTACACTCTTTTGCAATGACACGACAACTCGATTAATTTAAGGTTGTGGCATTGGCTATTGACCCGGTTTTGTGTGCTTACTAACATATCATTAAGTAGGGCTCCATTAACATGTGTTAACTTACTTACCTCCCTACTACTTATGCTCTTCACAAATTATAAACTTCAAATCCCAAGGAAATATTATGAAAAGTTGAAGAACGCATCAATTCATCTAAACTACAATAGTATGTATGGATGTTATACGGTTTATGAATATGGATGGAATTAGAATGTACTAAAAATGAGAAATGGAATGATTAAGTACATTCTTAATTTTACTATGACAGATGATTAAAGGATAAAAAATGATCGGAGAATCAATTCATCATTATGCCAAGATTTCGATTAGGATTGTCGATATCGATTTTGTTTTAGAATTATCGATATCGATAGGAAGCAGTAAAATGTACATTGCCTATGATTAGTACATTAAATAGAAATGACAGACAAGTATTGGTGTACAAGCAATAAAATAGCAAGAAATAGGCTTGTATGAAATTTAATTTAACGAGAAGTTTTTGTATACATTTTATCTGTCAAATATACCATATCTGTCAAAATGCAGACAAAATGGCGACCTGAAGAGCATCGTTTATGGAACTGAAACAGAAATTTGTACGTCCAATTTTGCAGTCGTTTATCGTGGAAGATTAATTCAATGCCGACAGTTTGACAAACACCGACCATAAATCCGACCATAAACGATACATCATTCAAAACTTATCAAGCAATCTACTTCTAAATCAGTCAGAACAACACATCCATATAGAGCATCATTCCAGAACAATTTCAATTCATCAAAAAGCATCAACGATGCTACACGAACATGATGTCTCACACATACATACATACATACATGAAAAGATATCATAACTTCAAACGAAAACTTCATATTGGACCATCGATCATTGATTGGGCTTCAAGAATCGAGCTTATTTCGACCCAAGTCGAAATCGACGTCTGTAAATCGCCGCGGCAGATAAATGACGCTCTCATAGTATTTGCCATCATAATTTCAACTAAAAATGACACCAAATCATCGATTGCATCGGATCATCTATCATATGGGGGCTTCAAATGTCGAACAGATTCATTCGAACTCAACAGAAATCGAAGAAGAACTCAAACGAAATCGTTCCAAAAGTAATTGCGATCATAATTTCAAATCGAAAAATTACATCGGTACATCAACCACGGGGCTTTAAAAATCGAGCTTTCGCTTTTGAACGTAATACGTTCGAAAATTGGCGCAAATATTAAAAAGTTTTTTTTTTTATAAAACAACGCTAAAGAAAACCATTTTTGTGACTATTATTTTCAGAGATCGCAAAGAATTTATGATGGTAAACAATAGTGATGAAGATTCTGATAGTTCTCGTGCCGAGGAAAGAAAGGAATACGTAATTTTGCTGCAGGGGTATGTACCAGGATTCTTTAACAACTTTTTGGCTGTGTTCTTTTATCTTTATACATAGTTTAATTGTTAGTGTTAAATTTGGTAAGCTTCTGGGGTGGCGAAACTAAAAACTTAAATATACTCAATACTAAAAATTGGTATATTTTAATGGTCCGGAATGTTTTTGCTCTAAATATAATGTAATAGTTTTTTTAACATACGAAGTGGTTATATATATCTGTCTTTTCTAATTCATAACCTATGTGTTCGTTTGTTGGCATTAATAAAATAGATAAACACTTTATTGTTAAAAATTACACGTAGGTATATGTATTTTCAATAGATTATATGTTGGTTAATAATAATTAATTGGAAAATGGGGTATAAAATCAAATTCATCAATTCAATCAAGTTTCTTATTTGTGGTAAAGCATTGGCCCCTGCCAAGTTTTTTAAAATATTTTTTACCTTTAATATAACATAGTTATTGCAAATACTAAATTACAAGTACACCTTTGAAATAAAATAAAACATCTTTAAAAAAATGTGTGTGTATCTATAATTAGACTATCGCTGTCTCACAAATTAATGTTGTTTTCCTAAATTATGTAGCTTAAAATATAAAAGCATTGAATGATTTGTCTTGATTTTGCAAAAACACTTTCAAAATGTTTCGCCGCCCCCTACCCAGCTATGTTTAAAGTTGATTTTATAATAAACAATTTTACTTTTTAGGGAAAAGGAAGAAAAGACCATGTACGAAGTGAACGGAAAGGCGTGAAGACGTTAGTTTTATTACAGGCAGATCGATTCAGCTGTGCCGAAAAGAAAAGGATAGCGCAAGCAAGACTAAACATGAGGGAAAGAGATACCATGCTGCTTAAATCTCATCCTTCTCGCGTTTAATATTCCCCGAGTGACGCATAGCTTTCTCGGTCCTTCTACTCAATGCCATACAATTCATATTAAAATGAAATGTGCTGCTGAATTCTAGCATAATTTATTATTATAATATAAGACGGAAATTTGATCGATAGTTCTTAACATCAACATCGATTTATGTTGCTCAATATTATTTATCGAGTTTTGATTTGATTAGATTCGCAACCTCTTTTTTTTGTTTTGGTGTGAAATGGGTGGCGCTTGAACACTATCTCACCTGATGTTAGGTGATTATGTCGATGAAGATATAGCACGCTTACCCAGAAGATACCCATTCAGTCGCGACTTGAAGACAGTAATTTTAATGCCATCGATAGACTGTTAGTTGAATGCTCATCCGACCAATAACATAGCATATAACTGTCAATCTATTTAATCAATAAAAACTATACCTACGAGTACCTATCTCATTACAGACGCTATATACTGTTTGGTATTCACTTATAGAAATTAGTAAACTGAAGTAGTAATTGAGGTACAGTATACTTAAAAATAACATTTTAATATTGGTGAACACTTAAAAATGCTGTAATTAAAATCATTATTTCTCTACCAATCATATCTGAGAGGCTCTTTACAAATAACATAAGAAATAAACACAGAACATGTAGCGTATAGATAGCCCACTATATATTATATTATGTATTTATATAGCATATTTATAATTTTATAAATTAATTATTTATAACTTATTTTGTACAATGCGTGCCAAGAAATATTGACTAAAAAGCGTATGTGTAAATATTCAGGTTTTTTATTAATTCTCAAATAATATATAATTTGATTTTATTACGGCACTCAAACAAATAGCTCCAATAGGGAATATGCATGTATTTTTTAAATATTTTTATTCTATGGATTATCGTTATATGACTAGAAAAAAAAGCCAACGCTTAAAAAAGGAAATTAGGTATACATATTTATTTTAAATTAGAAACAGTTACGAGCACTTTCAACGCTACCATGTTGCCGCGCTTGGCGTGACGTCATAGTCTATAATAATAATCAACCATGGAGGATTTTTGCATACACTATAAAGCTCGTATTGTAGACTTTGACGTCACTTTTTGATCTGACCAATAGTGTTCGTTTCAACTACCATGAATTACCTGCAAATTTTTGGCACTTTTTACTAATTATTTTCTTATCCAAATATACTCTGTTTTGGATTTTTTTAAACTATATGCAAATCATTCTGAAGCAATAAACTTTAGAAATATAATTATTTGACCCAAATTTAAATCAGACGCATATTCCCTATAGGTACTGCATAAATAGTGATTATTAAAGTACCGACTATTATACTCAATACTAAAATATTTGTTGTCTACTGCCTCGAGCTAGGTTTCATGCATGTACGATGCACTTCCTCGGGATTTTACGCATAATAGTGTCAACAAGCGTATGAATTTCTACAAAATTTGGTGGAATATTGCTTGATCAAATTACTTGCCACGCACTGTACAATAATACAACAGAATTATTCTTTAACTTAACCGGTATGCAGCCCCCTGATTCTAGAATCATTCGAAAACCGATTCGGATTCGGAAACGTCATTTTGAATTTAGAATATTTATTGATCCGTGTGCTATTTGGTCGCGGAAACCTTTCCGATCAAATTCACGGATTTTTTTGAATTTAAATATAGAAAAGTTTCTAATCGGAGCATTGTGAATTGCAAAGATCCGAGTCGAAGGAGAGGCAGTTTCCGAATCCGAATTAGCTCGATTCAAAATCGGGGGGGCTAGTGGTCATTTGAGGTTTTATCTAGGTTAATATATATTAGTCCTAATAAATATTTCAAAAGACTGTAAACAATAGCCTATTATGTATTATATTTTTAATGCATTTATATCTTAAACTGTTGAATAAAAATTTCAAATTTTTATAAAAGTATATTAATTGTTGATATAAAAGATAAATTGTTGACGAATGACAAAGTCGTTCATAAATTATCTGTGATTTCTTGATACATTTTATATTAAAATGTTTAAATATCACTGCATTTTTGATTTACATCCTTTCGTTAGTGAAATAAATAAGATAATAGAAAAACGATTTCAAAATGTCTGGTATAAGTTGAACCGTGTCTCACTAAACAACTAATCAAACTATGTTTGAAAAATAATGCATAAGCGAGGTTAATTTATACTGGACATTTATCATAAAAGCTGTTTAAAAAGTATTTATACTGAATTGTATTTATGGCAGTTAGACAATGTATTTTTATATACTGTATTCTTAAGAATATAAGTATTCCATGGTATTTTAGTATTAAAGTTAATAATAACCTAGTTCTTGTTTTGTGTTGTACAATAAATGGATCTTGCCTTTGCTGTGTTTTATTTTAACCCTAAAATAGGTTAAGAATAAATGTAGGTAGATGAAATATTTAATTTGATTATTGTTTTATGCTGAATGGGCAAGCGATTGACCACAATGACATTATCTCACCTTTTTTTCATATATCATAGGCTAGCCGCTAGCCTTGTGGGTAACCAACAGGTGAGATAGTAGGAGAGGGTAGTCAAACGCTGGCCGCTAGCATATGACCACAATCTCCTGTTGGTAAGTGATAATGCAGTCGAGGATGGTAGCACGCTAGGCTTAGAGTGGAAACTGGCTCTCAAGGATAAAGATAAGGATAACCTGATGTTAGTAAAGATGTGACAATGCTTCTGAATATGTTTGATTTAAACTGCCCTGTCGCTGCTGGATATAGGCCGCTCCCAATGTACGCCACTGAGCTCTGTCTTTAGCTGTTCTCCTCCAGTTACTGCCAGCTACCCTGCGTATATCGTCACTCCACCTTGTCACAGGGCGTCCCACACTACGTTTAACAATTCGTGTTCTCCAATCTCGAACGCGTCTTCCCCAACGTACGTAGGTCATATAATACAAGTCATTAATGAACGGATTTTAATGCAGTTTTCAGCAATAGATAGTGATTCAAGAGAAAGGTTTATAAAAAAAAATATTAAACGCAGGCAAAGCCGCGGGGTGAAGCTATTATTCTTATATGAGGCCATATCCGACCTTCAGCAGTCAGCTTAGATAAACTGATTAGGAAATCCTAATTTTAAATAATCTGAGGTTATAATCTAAGGTTTAGACAATAATCTAAACTGCAGAAATGTTGCAGAAAAGATTTTAGGAAGTAAATGGGTGCCAACATGAGATTAGGCTGCTAACTGTCTCCTTTTGACTGCTTTGGCATAGCGCAGCTTCTCTGCGCTTACTATAGTTGTGTCCTTTACGAAGGTCGAATCTTGGTACCTACCTCCTTTATCGAGACCGCAAACGTCGACGAAATTGGTCGAATCTTATGGAAAATGTAGTCGAGATAATATGTTAGCAGCTAGAGTGTAGTTGTATTCAACTTCGGATACAATGACGTTGATTTTTCCTAGTGAAATGTGACAATTCCACCAAAATAACTTGCCTGGATTGAGAGTTGGATGCCGGCAGGGAGAAGGGAAAGCTTATGAACTTCTATCCCGATTGTTTTTCATCGTAAACGTCTAAGAGCTCAGATACACAAGCGACAAGTTGCCAACGACGAGATTTTTTATGATAAAAGGTAGTAGGACAAGCACGACGCTTGCCTGATAGTAAGCGCATCATCACGTACCAACAGGTGAGATAGTGGTCAAACGCTAGCCTATTAGAAATTTTAAAAAAAGAGCGATGACGTCTACCTATTACAAATACAGCGGCATGCGAAATTCTGGATAGCCAGAATTTTACATGTCACTGCACTGTGCCTGTTACCTCGAGACATAAAGGTCCTAGAGTGTAGACTGAGTATTAAATAAAGAGCGACCCTTACAGTTGTTGTGTGTCATGTAACCGGCTGTCGTTGATCGTCAGCTACAGGCAACGGCTGCAGTTGCCTCTGAATTCGTTGACAACGTGTCGCTCGTGTATCAGGGCCCCTAGACAAAATTCAATTTCCTGTTTCCATTCACGCTAACGCAGGTTCAAAATGTATGGAATGACATTTATGTTTCCGCAACAAAGATGTCATTCCCATACATTTTGAACTTCCGTTAGCGTGAATGGAAACAGGAAATTGGATTTTGTCTTGGGTCCTGTAAAAATAGACACGGTGCGGAAGAGCTGCATCTTGTTGGCAGATAATTAATTTATATAATGTAGCGAGGCGAGGCAAGGACTATGGAATGTACATTTACCACAACAGTTCGATTTGCGAAGATTGAATCCTTCATAGAGAAACACAAAGCAATAGCAAAGTTCGCAATTTAAAATAGTAGACTACTGAAAGTCTAAGGCAAAAGCTAGGTACCGATTCTGTTCTGTACTGTTATTGAGATAATTTAAGTCTGGGCTGGAATGGAATAATCGCACACTTACCTATCCGAATATCATTATATTTTTTACAATCCATATTCCATACTTCTTTACGACTAATTTTATAAAAAAGTTTGTAACTCTGTAACTCTGTCTGTTTGTTACCTAATCACGCCTGAACGGATGATCCGATCTTACTGAAATTTAACAAGGAAATACTTTATAGCATGAGGATGAACATAGACTACTAAATACGTACGTGAACGAAATCGCGGGTATCAAATAGAATCATATATAATTAATCAGGTGAGAAAGTGGTCTTAGTGGTCAGTATCTTTATACAAGTACATCGTCACATTAACACCCGTATTAATAAATAATTTAAATGAGATCTCACAATGCTCGAAAAAGCATAGTCATTGATATCAGTAGATTCCTACATTATTGAGTCAAATCTCGCGTTGTTTCAAAAAATCCTTTTTCCGGTGCTAGTCCACGTCGCGGCTCATTATGTCAGAAACATAAGTAAAACGATTTGGTAAAAGCCGTCGTTACAGGTGGTATAGCACAGAATCATTCTACAAATGAATAGAGGCTGATCGTATCCATTCCATAGTGAACTCTGACAACGGCAATTTATTTATCACTAAAGAAAATACAATGGTTCAAATTCATATTATCTGGAAACCTAATTATATAATACATACATAAAATATAATATATATTATTATGTTATGATTAATGATATTATAGATTGAACACAATAGGATGGTAATGATTGTAATATGTAGGATTCTTATGTTATCTCATAAGTCATAACTCTCTCCTTTACTAATAGCGCTTGGGGTGGAACTCTCTGCCAGAGTTTTACATTGACAGCGATGCGTCCTGTCATCGCAAACGTCTAGTAGAAGGAGATGCAGCTAGACAGTTGTTATCTGCATATCTTTTCTTATCGACGATTTTCGGTCAAAATTCATCGCTATTCATGTAGAGACTATCGGCCCTGTTTAAAATAAAACTGGCCAAGTGCGAGTCAGAGTCCTGTTTAAAATTAAACTGGCCAAGTGCGAGTTGAGAGTTGCGTCTCGCATCGCACACTTAGGGAGGGTTCCGTACTACACTACAATACGAAACATAACAGATTTTCAACGTCATATTTGAATACATGATTATCAAGAACATTTTGTTTGGTATACGAGTTCACGGAAAATCTCGACAGCGCGATCTAGAAAGACGGGGCTCGTTTACTAGCGCCATCTATGTCATTTTGCCTAAACTAATTAGAAAGGTTGTTAGCTTAACAAACATAGATAGCGTTATACTAAAAACACGTTTTTAGTATGGGGACCCCCTTTAAGTTTTAACTTTATTTTGTTTTTAGTATTTGTTGTTCTAGCGGCAACAGAAATACACCATCTGTGAAAATTTCAACTGTCTAACTATCACGGTTAATGACAGACAGACAGACAGACGGACAGCGGAGTCTTTGTAATAGGGTCCCGTTTTACCCTCTGGGTCCGGAACCCAAAAAAAGATATCGTTGGAAGCGTCATATTGTTACGTTGGTTAAAATCTGCATCTTAATATATGACGTCACATAAAATACAACATGGCGGCTTATAACGTAGGTATATAAAGTATTATCTAATAAACATCTGACTAATGGGTATGAAATGTCAGTTAATTAATTTAATTCTCCACAGGGAGGCCCGCTATATCCTGCTACCTGGTACCATAGAAGAAGAAACCGAAGACCGTCCTACTGAAATCGCGACCGCCGAGCCTTATCAGGCCGCTCCGGCTTAATGGAAAATAAACCTTCTCACGACGCCACAAGGAAGATTTCTCTTTAATCATCCACACTCAAGAGGTTACTACCCAACAGTGAACAAGTATGAGTGAGTGAAATATGTCGTACTGTTTAGTGTTAAAGTCTACATTTGCTTGGCACTAATGCAATTGTGGAAGGAGCTACCATGGCAAAGTGAATAGCGGTTCGTGCAGTGACATTTTAAATCCAACGCTTAGCATGGCCTTTAGGAGTTACTGCTGATCAATATGAGCTGGTGGAACGCTTCAGCCATTAACGAAGGAATGCATGTCGATTTCTGGTGCTGATGTTTACAGCCAGCCAGTTTCAGCCAGTTGGAAAGTCGGGTCGTACTCGAAGTAGGTACGCCTCGTAGATTGGACTGAAGTCAGTTCTCCAGTTCGCCTCATATCTCCATCGGCCTCTGCTTTATAGCTTTATATCATATGA
The DNA here is from genome assembly GCA_954871355.1 of Cabera pusaria. Classification (NCBI taxonomy): domain Eukaryota; kingdom Metazoa; phylum Arthropoda; class Insecta; order Lepidoptera; family Geometridae; genus Cabera; species Cabera pusaria. The sequence goes on from OX940891.1 coordinate 6,744,839, forward strand.
AGTTGTAGTCAAGTGGTTATCCGTTTCTAATAAAAATAAATACCTGAAATATCTTTCGATCCACTCAATTATGAACCCTTTCTCATTCAAATATGTTACGTTTTTTTTTAATGCTAGATGCTATAAGGTAAATTACTACATACAATATTTGGGACATTGTGCTATCCTGACTATTCATACTAATATTATTAAAACGTTTGTAACTCTGTCACTCTGTCTGTTTGTTACCTAATCACGCCTAAACGGACGATCCAATCTTACTGAAATATAACAAGGAGATACTTTCATGATATTTTCACATTACTTATGATCATACAAATGTTTATTAACAGAGCTTTACAGTGTTAAAATTCTTGGTGTACGTGAACGAAGTCGCGGGCATCAGCTAGATTATTAAATTTGAATTTACTTCCATTAGAGAATACTGAACAATAATGTTGCTTGTGTGTATGTCCCATAATAGGTTGGATATAGATTTATTTTTTTATATCAGACGGATAGTACTTGACCGCAAATCTAACCAGATGGATAAATACTTTATAGCCTTACATAGTGGGTGGATAAAGAGTATGTCCCCTGCTTTTGATCTACTGACAGAAATGTTCACGTCTCAGTGGATAAAAACAGTGGACATAATTTTATCTACCCACCACGCCATGATGTTGTGATAATGAGGCTCTGGAAAATATACATTACATTTTCTAAAAAAATATCGAGGACAAATGAAAGTGGTATTGGGACAAGGACAACAGTGAATGAACTAAGTGATAATAGTGATAGTGACATTGAAGGTGAAAGTCTAAAGTGATATGAAAAGAGACTGACTGCACAATATTTTCCTAACAAACATGGCAATAAATGTTTACACAATTTAGTGTTTTCTGTATCCTATTATAATGTCATGAATTGATTATTTTTGTTACATTTTATTCTAATGTGTTATTCACGGGTAGTTGTAACTGACAGCTTAATTATAAACTTTCATTTATGCGCTCACAACCTCAGACCACAGACCAATTAAGAAGTTTAAGACCAATTAAGAAGTAAGAAAAAACAAGAACATGAACAACGCACTGAGGCGTAGTTTTAACCGGCCTCAGGCCTCTATACATAGACGCAGTTACACGCACACACATATAACGAAACTACGCCTTTTGTCAGGCGCGAGGAGTGTCACGCTATAATAAATCGCAATTTTCAAAGGAAACATGCCGCATTATGCTGTGAAAGGCTGTAAAAACCAATCTTCGAGAAATAAAAATCAGGATGGAATCACATTTTCATCAAACCACCATAAAGTTTTTACTGCATGGCAACACTCACTTAGTGCAAAAATGTTTGCGAAACCGGCCTCAATGCGTTGTTCGGTGGTAGGGGTCTTGAATTCTTAGGTCTGAGGTCACAACAAAGTTCAACACAATTTGTTTGTTAGATATCTTAGTAACATTTAATCGTTTAGTCTGCTGTTGTAAAACATACATTGACCTAAAAAGTCTTCAATAGCAGTTTATTTTTCAGTAAGGAAACAAGCAATATTTTCATATTTTCATTATATAGTCTTCGAGCATTTACGAATGGAGATGTTAACGTTGTAATCCGCAAACATTTTTTTCTGCCGATACTTACGGGGGACGAGCTAAACACGCATTGCACACACACAAATCACTCACTTTAACGATCCCGCACACTAGCTTGAAACACGCACACAGTATCAAAAATACAGCGTAGTTACGCACACTCATATGGCCAAAAATGGCTATATGGCCAGCAGAGGGGTACGCCTTGCGTTAACATCTCCTTTAGTAAATGATCGAAGTATATAGTACATCTTTCTTATTGCTTTAATGTTATGTAAAATTGTTACTGCGGCTTAAAAAACTCTTATTGAACGGTCCGTATGTGTTGTCAAAAAATAAACTGCTTTTGTTTTAACGTCCATAGGCAAATATATAATTTAACATCAATTCAATTCATTTATTTTCTCTCACAAGTTATTACAAAATAGGTACCTAGTCTAATGCTCAGATAAAGGCGACTATCTTGTGAGATACTGTTGCCTGAAGTCATCCATTAAACTTTGTCTTTATCTAACTTAAAGATTGGATCACGAGTTGGATAAAGAGAAGAGCATTATAGAGCTATCATCAAAGTTTGTATGTATCTCATATTAAAATATGAAGGGTTGATTGAAACATTCAATTTTTACACAATTCATTATTTTTTATATTATTTAAACAGTAAAGTGTGTTGCAATTAAATAAATGCTAAATATCCACTATATTCCCATATTTACTAATACTGTAATCAATTTTATATTATAATACCATTACATTCTTGACTTAATATTTAAATTATTTTTATTACAAAAGGTTGAGCTTTTAATAAGAATCTCTCTTAATAATATTTAATTACACTTCTGGAAGGAACATTCCATTTTGTTAATAATGCACTGGGTTATATTTAAAACGGATGTTTCTATATTTATACACATATAAATAAAATTTTATAAACTTTGCAGTTTACCACATAATGTGTAGTAAGAATCCTAGAGAAAAGGTCAAATAATCTTATAAACAGTATTTTTCTAAAACGCAAAGGGGGGTTACAGTTTCTTCGTTCACCAGGTGGCGCCACTGTGTAAAATCGTCCTGGTGACAGCTGTCAAACAAATTTAAAATGAAATGTCAAAATTGATGTTATGTCAATGTCACTTTGAGATAAATACAACTAAAAATGACATTGACATTCAAAACCAGCGCACCGGTTAAACTCCTACGGTTGTTGTCTATTCTATCCACGCGACATTGGCAAAATTGTGGTAACACTGCAAAAGCTACCAAAGAAAAGTTGAAGTTGATATTGACATTTCGCGGAACTTGTGCTAGCGCATTGATGTCATAACAATGACGTCGATGTGCTAGCACCTCTAGCGTAAAATTTACACATCTTTAAAAACATTGATACTAATGTATGTATTACTTTATATTACCTTATATATGTATAATTAGATTGAGGCTAAAGTGTTCAATAAATATATTACTATTCAAATGGCGTAAGTAACTGATAAATTTACTGTTTATTAAAAATACATAGATGCTTTGATATGACTTATTTATTCAGATTTTATTTCACATTATGTGCTTCGATCCAAAAATAAAATTTTTGTTATATAGCATTTTCGATTTATATTTTGAATGTTATGCTTTATTCATTTAAATCTTTCAGTCTAAGAAACTTGCAAAATCCAAACTCCAAAGCACGTGTAATCCTTTATTTTGTATTGCATTTATATCAGCGAATAGTATTTACTCGTATGATATGAAAATAGGCTTGTTTGTGTCCGTATTTATAGATTTTTTGCAGATACATTGCAGATACATTCTGCAGTTTATAACAACAATAGTACAAAACACAGCTTCAGCTTTTTACCCGACCGCGAAAGAAAGAGGGGTATGTTTTTCGAGTGTATGTATATTTCTTTGGCACGCCCTAGAGCCTAAACGGCTTGTCGTATTTTTTGTGAGTAGTGTCAATAGATTCGTCTTAGTCGTAAGAGTGACTTTGGGTACATCAAAATTAAAAAAAAAAACAAAATTAAGGATTTATTTTCTGGCGCCAAAAAGTTGATGTTTTCAATTTACATCGAGTGTGGTATCAAAAGAAAAAAAAATTAACGGTGATTACGAATATATGATATAACTAATATGTTTTACATCTCTCATATTCGGTAAGTAGGTCCTTATTACCCCCAAATGGGGCTTGTAGGTAGCCAATTAGCGCTCTAGGGTAATAATGTAGCTAGAAAAGCCCTAGGGCGGTAAGTAATTAGAAAAAAACTCTTCACTCTTTCAAAAAGTTCGCGTACATCTAACCATCATACTGGCAATAGACATCATGCATTCAGCCCAATGACAAAAGAGGTCGCTTCGCTATTCAGCCTTGTTTTCGTATGAGTATAATAGTCATCAATTTTAAATATCGAACGGATGCTGGGGCTAACTTAACCACTATAAAAAGGCACGGTGGGTGGAAATCCAGCAAGGTGGCTGAAGGTTACATTGAAGATTCCATACAAAATAAAAGTAAAATTACCAACCATACAACGGAAATTATTCAGCTTTCAAAAAATGAAACATCTTTCTCAAGAGATGATCCGCAACCATCAACTTCTGCTGAAGAAAGCTTCATCCCGTCAGATTTTGTCCATGACCAACAAATATCACAATCTCAAACTATTAACATACCCAAAAAACACCTGTCCCTAAAATTTAAAAATTGTTCTCATTTCACTATTTTAACTAATAAAATGTTTTATTCTTGTAATGCCGGATTTTTTCTACTTACCTCACAATCGAGATGTAAAGCAGAGTAGTTAGCTCGGGTGTAAGCATCAATTGCACCCTCGAACTATAGGCGCCCTCGCTGCGCTCGTGCGCCTAAATATCTCGGGCTGCAATTGATGCCTTACAGCCCTTGGCTACTAATGTACTATTACATCTCTCATATTCGGTAAGTAGGTCCTTATTACCCCCAAATGGGGCTTGTAGGTAACCAATTAGCGCTCTAGGGTAATAATGTAGGTAGAAAAGCCCTAGGGCGGTAAGTAATTTAAAAAAAAAACTCTTCACTCTTTCATAAAGTTCGCGTACATCTAACCATCATACTGGCAATAGACATCATGCATTCAGCCCAATGACAAAAGAGGTCGCTTCGCTATTCAGCCTTGTCTTCGTATGAGTATAATAGTCATCAATTTTAAATATCGAACGGCGATGGTCAATTTAGTTCTTGAAAAAATTAAAAAAAAATAAGATGAAAAAAGGCGGGAATAGAAAACTTTTACTTTAAATATTGTTTGTTTTGGGATTTTTTTATAATTACGTGCTAATTAGGAAAAAACATGAGTTCTGCAAGTGATGAAGAAATAAGCTGCACTCTCGATTCAATGAAAATGGAAGCTGAAGCAGCAATTGACAATATTTTGCCTGAAAGTTCTAAAGAGAGATATTTGAAAACTAACGACAAGTTCATGAAGTGGCGAAAAGAAAAACGAGTAAAGTCTTTATCTGAGACTGTATTCTTAACATACTTTAGTGAGCTATCAAAAAAGCTGCAGCCATCTAGTTTGTGGTGCATTTATTCAATGTTAAAAGCAAATATTTCACTCTAAATTTTAACTAATAAAATGTTTTATTCTTGTAATGCCGGTTTTTTTCTACTTACCTCACAATCGAGATGTAAAGCAGAGTAGTTAGCTCGGGTGTAAGGCATCAATTGCACCCTCGAACTATAGGCGCCCTCGCTGCGCTCGTGCGCCTAAATATCTCAGGCTGCAATTGATGCCTTACAACCCTTGGCTACTAATCTACTATTATTGGAGTTTGGAATAGGAAATGCTAATAAATATCTTTTTCACGCAGTCGGGTTTTTTGTACTTTTATTGAAAAGTACAAAAAAACCGTTGATATAATTTGTAAATGTTATTCAAATTAATGGAAAACAATTAATCGTAACATCTTTTGATAATCTTAAGACTATCCTAATCGTGATAATAACCTTTACAATATAATGTTTACTTTAAATATAATGTTATGAAATGTGTATTTTAATAAATTGTACCTACTAACAACAACGCTGTTTTTTTAAGAATACGTTTCCTATCCTTTTTTTAAATTGTGTAAGATGTACAAACTTATATTTGTAGTTGTGATGTAGAGAACACCGTACATCCTAATTGAAAATGTAAGTTTGTCGTGTGAATTCCATGGTATATCTTCGATGTTTGTAATCACTATAAAATAGATATGAGAGCATCTTGAAACTGTAATGAAGTTTATATCAGACCATCACGATGAAAAAAACTGCAAAATCATTTAAACCAGAGTTAATAAACATCGGAATTAAGATTTAAAGTTATCGTGAGTTTGAATCTTTGAAAATTGTTTGAAAATTATTAAAATCATTTAAATATTCTAAATATAAATCGTACGTTTTTAATTAGAGTGTACACAATTGTTTATTGCATGTTGTGTTCACTCTTAGTAGGTTATACATACAATGTATTATTAACAAGTAAAAAAAAGATAAAATGCATGTCAATAGTGTGTATTAACCAGTTTGTGAACCTAATAAATAAAAATAAAAAACATGATTGTAAACTACGACTATTAGGGCCAGTTTCACCGGTTCTTGATAGCGCTAATATGAAGAAAACTGACAGATTTTTGACAGCTTTTATAGGGCGTCATGTGTCTGATAACTATCTAACGCATTTTCAGGAACCGGTGAAACTGGCCCTTTAAATATTCACTACTGTTTGTTGTCGACTGTCTTGACCTAGGTTTCGTGCATGGCCGATGCACTTTCTCGGGAGTTTACGAAACAAGCTGGTCGTCGCGACCGAGATCTTGATCGACAATAAACAGTAGTGAGTATAATAGTCGGTAGTTTATAATCATCGGAATACATAAATAAAAACCGGCATGTCGGAAGGACTCGCCCACCGAGGCTTCCGTACCAAAGTTGTTTATATATAAATACCAATTAAGCTAGACCTCTAAATTGTATGTGCGCTCATATGACTCAGAGGCCTATCTTAACTGGCGTAAACTATGTATGGGGACACCCATTAATTTTCAACTTGCCAAATTTCTAGGTTCTAGATTCTAGGTCAACGGGAAGTAGTACCCTATAGTTTTTCGACCCAAAACCTGTAGGGTACTTCCGGTTGACCTAGAATTGTAAATTCTGGTTAAAAGGAAGGGCTTACAACAAAATTAAGGAAAATTTCCGAAAAATAAAAAAGTGGAAAGTTAATGTAAATTTTGATTGAAATGTGAAATTTTGGCGAAAATCTAAATTTGCCCATATCTTTTGATCGTGTTTACTCAGGATCTTGATATTTATTCACCTAATAGGGATTATAGACCTCAGTATCTGGTATAAATTTCAACTTGCTAGTCCACCCGTTCCTGTGAAAATCGGTGGTGACACACGGACAGACAGACAGACGGACAAGAAAGTGATCTTAAAAGGGTTCCTTTTTTACGTTTTGAGGTACGGAACCTTAAAAAGAGAGTACGTAGAAAGGTACGTGTTAGAAGTAAGTCTTCCAAGTTCATTCTCTCAACATCACTAATTATTTTTTGTATAACTCCATTTTATGTTAAACTTTTTTTTTTTTCAAAAGATTACTCGCTATGTGGTTGGCACATTACTAGTATTATTGTTAACCCCTCCAACTAAGCTAAATATGTTTGTGTCTGCAGTGGGTTCACGTCAATAGTGCAATGGGTGGGGTGGGGATCGAACTCACGACCTCTCGATAACCAGTCCGACACCCTATCCATTGGGCTATTGCCGCCTAGCGAATACGTCTTCGTAGTTACGCCGTTCAACAATAGAGGGCGTTTATAAATATAAAATACTAGCTGACCCGGCGAACTTCGTACCATCTAACAGACAATGAATGTCGTGTTACCTTTTAGATAACTTGTTTTAGGCTTTTATGAACGTAATAAATGAATACAAAAGAGATATTAAGTTTATTAATGTATTATGGCAATACAGATATACGTAGAATAAAAATTGGTAAAAATGGTTTTTAGAAATATACACTTTTTTAAGTTGCTTGTAAGCATACATTTCTGAACGCACGCATATTTGACAATCAATAAATGTGTCAAACAATTATCATTACTGACAATATTTAACATTTTTAAAATCTACGTGACTTGAATTCACAAAAACTTGAAGAATTTTTACTTGACTTACTACTTGACACTGGCTAAATACACTAATCGTGTGGAGCCATAATTATACAAAAAAATATATACGGCGGGATAAACAAAAAAATTGAACATCAAATAATTGGCAGTTTTTAAACCCAGGAACATTTTGGCAAAATATATAACTTTTTTAGGTCAATTATTCATTGTTATTAATACTTATTATCCTATTCTTGACAAAGACAATTCCAAAAATACAAAAATACAAAAATCATAAGCCGTTCTTGAGTTATAAGTGTAGTAACTAACACGACTTTCTTTTATATATATATAGATATAACATGACGCTTACGTCACTTCCGCTGCCTTTGGACCGTGACGCTACGTCACTTCCGTCAAATTTTACTCCAGTGAGTCTACAGAAGTTTCACTTCAAAACACATATACACATCAATATAGAACCACTTCTTTTTTTGAAGTCGTTAAACGAATAAAAGTTACATTTTTATAAAGCACCTTTCTTTTAACTAGTTCAAGCTCGGTCGCCCACGGTATATTATCATCTCAATGACTAATTTATATATAACTATGACTTAATGACTTATTAGATAATTTATGACTATTCAGATAATCATTTTATGGTGACCTCCTAATAGATCTGTGTTCAAATATGATAGATAACAGCTAAAATAATATAAATAGAAAACGTTTTAATACCTATCTAAATAAAGACAACATTTGCACAAATGTCTGCATTTCTATGAAACTAATACAGTGTTATTTTTTAACCGACTTTACAAAAAGGATGAGGTTCTCACTTCGCCTGTTTTTTTTATATTTGTGACCTCAAATCCGTCATTTATTTAACTATTTGTAAATTGATTTTTGTTTGAGAAAATATGCTTCTTGTTTGGTCCCATTGTAATTTAATTAAGATCTGATAAATATCTCCAGAGATATGGAGATAAACACCTCAAGCTTAGTAGTACTCAAAATTACTAGCGCGGCATTTGAATTAGGTATTTTTTATTGAGTGTTGTAAATGATTTATACAATTATTTTCATAGCGATGAAGCAAAATTAGTCACACTGTCTGTATCCGTAAGCCAAGTAATACTCCACGTGATCCTTGGGTGATACTGACCAGTAGGCTTTAGACGTGGCTCGACCCACTCAGTAAACAAAGGCATGTCGCCAATGCGTTCCCCGAATTTTGGCATTATGTGCGGTGTCAGCCAGGCCATAGATAAATTAGGTTTATTCTTTCCTTTTTTTCTGTCTGGTCAGCTATCACCCTCAAGCTAGAAAATCTTTCGCCACACATCTAATGTGTTCCGGCAGCTATCCTTGAGAGCCAGTTCCCATTCTAGGCCTAGCGTGCTATCATCCTCGACCGCACCATCACTTACCAACAACTGAGATAGTGGTCAAAACGCTGGCCAGGCGGAAGATATGAGATAGATATGAGTATATATAACGTGGATCGGACAAATGTTGGTTTTCCAGCGCCAGATTCCAGGAGATGCCCCATCAACAGTCAAGGTTACTATGACTCAAAGAACACACTACTTCCATGAAGAACGTAGACAGCGGCAGCTCGACAGTGATAGAACACGCTCTCACAAGTGGGACGACGCACTAGGTACATCAGATTTGACAAAGCACGGATTTTGGCGCGTGAAAAGCACTTTGTGCCCCGCAAAATCCGAGAAGCCATTTAGATTAGTCGTCGTCGCAACTTCAACAGAGACAAAGGGTGGTTACCTGTCACGCCCGCTCAGTCCACCCGCGCTACACAAGCAGCGGCCCGCAGTGCGAGGTTGGACGCGTCGGCGAGCGCCCCGCACAAGAGATCCTAAAGATGGCCTCCGGACGAGGCCGAAACAAGTCGATCGCTGTATAGACATCGCGGCGCGTAAGTCACCGTAAATTCCCGATCCTAAATCTATAAGTCTAAAATGAACGTGAGTTTTTATAATAAAAAAGGTTACTATGCTCAAGCAATATCATTGAATTAACAAAATACCGAATTAGGAATTGATCAGACCTATGAAAGTTGGTTTCATATTACTTAAACGGCTCAACGGATTTTTTAGGGTTCCGTAGCCCTGACAAGAAACCCTTATAGTTTCGTCATGTCCGTCTGTCTCTCTGTCTGTCTGTCTGTCTGTCTGTCTGTCTGTCTGTCTGTCTGTCTGTCCGAGGTTTTGCTAAGAGACCGTTAATACTAGAAAGCTGTAGTTTTGTAGGAGTATGTATATAAATTACGCCGACAAAGTGCAAATTTTTAAAAGCTAACCCCCCTCTAAAAGCTAAACTGCTGGCTTGAAAATTCTGGAATAATTCGTGATAATAGTGCATTTCATGAACTTTAAAGGAAAACTATAGCGGTTAAGATAACTTTGTTAGTGTAGCAGTAATAGTCGTTGAACTTAAGTGTTGGATAATTTTGTACCAAATACAAAATCCTTAGAATAAATCCTTTTAAGTGACAAAGGTGAAGTACCTAGTTGCTTGTTTATAACGGGTAAAGACTTGCATTGAATAACGGGCTACTACGGAACCCTACAATGCGCGTGGCCCGACACGCACTTGGCTGGTTATTTTAACACAGCTAAGAACACTCGATTAAGTTACCTATCAGCAAACTAAAATAAAATTCCGCATCAAAATTGTTTTTCTTTTCCTCGGCTCAGCTCCTGAAGGAGCTATGATGCAGCATAGACAGAAACGTCTAACTTATAACTAGAGATCGGATACTCGAATGCATATAAACCTTAAGTTCAGATTTTGGCTATCATGTAAAGCACGTTATTGTCAAAAAAATTGTGCGATTCTGGAATTAACAAGTTTTAGTGTCTCCGTAAGTTGTTATTAACCTGATTTGTCTCAAATTACAAATGCTCTACATCGTAGTAGGGTTGCTTTTCCCTACTTTTATTGACGAAGCAAAATATTCTAAGAAGCCTCTTCCATAATATGGTACCCAAAAATTTACTCTAAGTAAATATGCATCCGTTAACCCATCTACTTAAAACACCTCTCTTTTTGCGTCGGGTGTTAATATGACTTGCAAGACACTAGTTTACTTAAAAAACAATCTAATCACACATGAACGAGTATTGTCTAACAGTTCCATTGAAATTTAAGTTATGCATTATGCAATGAGAAATGACGTAAAATGATTAAGTTTATACCTAATGTTTATGTAGGTCATTAGCGAAACCTAAGGATGCCTTTATTACGCACTAGATACGCAGTAATTTCTATAATAATAGGTACAATATATTCTGTGCTGTATGATAAATATGCATTTTTTTATCATTATTTGTTTTGCACTAGAACAAAAGCCAGAAAAAGATCTTGAAAATGTGACAGTTGAATCTCTATTTGCTGTTCAATATTTAATTTGTCTCGAATTTTTAGTCCATTAAACGAGAAATGTTCAGTCAAATGTTTAAATTAAACCGTGCGCTATCATTTTTAGTTCACCCGCGGTCGTCATCGCGTACCTAATTATGCGGTAATTTTTTAAATGTATTGATTCCGTAACTTTAACCTCTTTTGCTTGTCGAGTTAATTTCTATTGTGTTTTGTTTATATTCAGTAAGTGAAAGTAAATGATAGTAACGTTGTTCAATATTCTTGGAAACTTAGTGGTAAGATTTCTATTATTACTTATTACCTTGCAACTGATTTGCTTCTATTTTAACCGACCACATAAAATGATTAGTTTCTCAATTCGTCGGAATCTTTTTTATGTATGTTTACCGATTACTCGAAGACGCGTAAACCAATTTGGAAAATTCTTTTTTTTTTAAAGTGTATGTATACTTCACAGGTATAGGTTCCATTTAAATTTCATCGAGGTATGTTCAGGATCTCCAGAGATAAACACCTCAAACTTGGTACTGAAAATTAATAGCGCGGCACTTGAAGTCGGTTCTTTTGGTTTGTTTAAACGATCTTAATTTATTTTTAATTAAGCTGGTATTTTTTATTTGAGAGTAAAGAACAATTTTTAAAACTTAAAATATTTCTTTAACTAGTTTCTGGATTTTTTTCTTTAAATAATTACTATGAAGAACTAATCTTTGCATTTAAAGATTTTTTTTCTTCTTCTTCCTTTAAATCTTTTTAACTTTCAGATAAGGCAAAAGAAGAAAGATGTCGCGAATGGAAGCAATAACGTCACACACAGGCGTCTTATGTAGTCATCGGTTACGTCAGTACATCATTGCAATCATACTGTTAGGTATGTTTACATATACATTCTCGGGTCATACGAGTAAATGCCCAGTCCTTTATTACGAGGGCGGCACTGAAAATTTCGGGAATCAAGGTAGTGACACAGCATTACTATTTAAAAATGTATTTATTGCTTTTTGAAGTATTATCCGCGAAATTTGACACATTTGTCCATACGATGGAACCAATAATTGAAGCAACCATTCCATTCGGAAGTTGGGGTCTCCAAAATGGCCGTTTTGTAGGCGTCCACGGCTTTAACTCATTTTCGAACACCCAAACTCGTGATTGGTTTTTTGTTTCGGGTTCGCACGCGTATATCCAGGATTCGTCACCTGATACGATGTTGTATACAGCATTTGAGGATCCCGCGTGGAATCTTTCGAGAGTTCTGACGCACCAAGTAACGCGAGCCGCTTTTTGCTCTTCACAGAGCGAATGCGGTATCCATCGGGAAAACAACTTTTTTACACCTAATTGTTCATGCAAGATTATTTGTATTTGACTCATGCTAATGTCTAAAGTTGCCTTAATTTCGCGGTATGTCACATGTCGATCTTCCTCAATCAGCTTACGCACAGCATCAACGTTTTCTTGGGTGACTGCAGTTTTTGGACGACCTTGACGGGGATCATCACTAAGCTTGACACGTCCACGTTGAAATTCAGCAAACCAGCGATAAATTGTGGTTTTGGAAGGGGCTTCTTCACCAAATGCAGAAATCATCCGGTCAATACACTGTTTTTGTGTTAAACCACTTCGAAAGTCATAATAAATCATCGCTCTTGAATTTTCTCGAGTCAATTCCATTTTTTCAACAAATAAACAAGTTTGACAAAACCTTGTGACAAGACCGAGAATCTTTTTATGTATATAATAAATGGTATTCGATTTTTAAAACCAAGGAGTTTTCAATTAAAAAGATTTTAAAATGACAGGAACAGTGGAAATATTCCATTCCCGATACTTTTAGTGCCGCCCTCGTAGGGATTGACGGAGCCGAAGCCAACTTCAAGAGGCCCTTTACAATTTTTTCACAAATATGTTTTTTTTTTAAATATATATTTAGAAAAGCAAACAAGCATGCGGCCCACCTGATGGTAAGTGGTTACCGCCGCTATTAACACCTGAAATACCAGGGGCAATACTAGTGCGTTGCCTGCTCTTTTGAAAGAGGAATCTGTTAACTCTGCTTTTGAAGCAACTCAGATCAACCTTCTGTGGGAAAACATCGGAAGGAAGGTTATTCCACATCTCGCACGTACGCGAAAAGAACAAACGCTTAAAACGCATTTTGTGGGAGGACCACGTGTTCATAATATGAGGGGGAGTACTCTCACGAATACGCGAGTTCCTGTGGTAAAATCGAGAGGGAGATGAGCTCCTTTGATGTGATCCCATCACATCAAAGGAGCTCATCAGAGCATTCCCCATGATAACATCTATAAAATAGACAAAGCGAACCAACATCGCGACGAAGACTCAACGGTTCAAGTGTATTAGTCAGCGTCGCGTCGCGGTTTGTGGATGGAGATATGAAAAACTATAAACAGATGGTACATTAATTTATCATGGCTATGGCTTTGTGCTGATTGATGTCTGATGTCTGGTCTATGGGATGAGGTACGGCACCCGCCAATCATGCCTCATTTCGAAGTGTTAAGGCGGGTGATGACTAATAATAATAATAATAATGCTAATAATAATAAAAAAACCTTCGCTATCACCCTTAGCTATCCACGCCAATGTTGCCCCTCGGCGCCAACATAACGGTCCGCCTTTATGGGGGGTCCATTCAGTGGGTGGCAAGTCACCACCCGCCTAAATATTTTGTAATGAGGCATAATTGGCGGGTGCCGTACCTCATCCCATAGACCAGCAATCGGACATTAATCAGCTCACCCAATAGTCTCATAAAATGTACCATCTTTTTATAATATAGTTTCCCATATCTCCTCCTCATTAATTAATAATACCTAAGTAAACAATGTAAAGGGCCTCTTGATGTTGGCTTCGGCTCCACCAATGCCCTCCAAAAGACCGGGCGTGTACGACCCGTGAGTTAGATTGAATAAAAAAAAAAAAAAAAAAAAAAAAAAAAATTGACACCGCTCAGACGAGACGTCTTTTAGAATTTTTTTTTCTTTTATATTACTTTTATTTGTGAATTTTGCCATTTCAACCTTGATTATACCATAAAAACAGTAAATACAATAAACAAATAATCTTACATCAAGAAAATAGTGTTCAAAATTCAGTATACATTTAATTTAATCTACATCGTTTTTCTCATTTGACGTATCATGTCATATATCAACAAACCCAAAATAATGTGCAAGCAAAATAACTACGATAAAAGTGATAAAAAATGATAACGAGATCTCGAAGATGTCTAGCGGAGACAAGAAGCGCGCACCCACCACCTCCGCCCGCCGCATCATCTCCGAGCACATCGTCGGGAGACGAGTTTGTCACTCCCCCGGAGGGCAGCTCGTCGAGTGATGACGACGGGCCTACGCCGCCGCCGCCGCCACCACCATCTACGCGACGACGAGGACGGCCACCGCTACCGGCACGCTTGGGGCCTGTGGGGCATTCTGCCTCGCGCCCGGCCCTCGCTACCGGTGGTGTAGCGCGTCGCATGCGATGGACCCAGTCTTTAAATGAGAACTGCATGCGCGCCTACTACGGGGCTACAGAGGGAGGAACTAACCTGACCGCGTACCGCGATAGGATACTGCCTCTGTTTCAGGCCCTTGAACCAGCCGTCACCGTTACCGCACAACGACTATCGGATCAGGTGCGGGCCATCCAGCGGCTCAAGCTGTTGGACGACTCTGCGCTTGATCGGCTGCGTCTGGAGGCGTTACCTATTATTCCTACTACTTCTGCTTTAGCGCGGGACCCGCCCAGTGTGTCGTCGACGCAGGGGCCGACAGGCTCGGCTTCGACGTCTGCCCCGGCGGATGCCGCGCTAGACGCAGACGATTGTACGAATACTAACGTAAGTACCCAGACTAATGAGCATTTGAGGAGGACTTTGGAAGGCGCGATTTTGGAGTATCGCACTACTCCTGACTCTAGGCCGCGACTACCACGTTTGCCAATGAATAAACGTAACCTGGCGTTAATGGGAGCCCTAAACGTTTTGCTAGTCCCATATATGCAGACTAGTGAAACATTAGTTGATACACACTCGATTCTTTACTGCGCGGCTATAGCGGCGTGTCGCGTTGTTCGCGTCAAGTTTCCGGATACTGACCGAATACCGCGACGCCCCGCTATTCCTGCGTGGCAAGAACGAATCGAGTGTCGCATCAATATGTTTAGGACTCTTATTGCGAAGTTGATCTGCTTCAGAGGGGGTAATCATCGCCCCCGAGTCATGCGTTTCGTGAATCACGCCTTTGCTGGGACCGGGATTAGACCCCGGGACTACATGACTTGTGTCACGGAACGCATTGACTTTCTGAAGCAGAAAGTTTATGCATTGGCAAACCGTATTCGTCGCTATAGAGCGCGTGTAGATCGCTATTATCAAAATCGCCTCTTCCAAAGTGACCAAAGGAAGGTATACCGAGGTTGGGAAGGAACCAATCAACGTGTGAATGAGGAGCAGTGTCCGGATACTACTACCATGAATAACTTCTGGCGTAGTATCTGGTCGGTGCCCGTCGAACACACGGAGGGCGATTGGATGAGCGTCGTTGAGCGCGCGTGTGAGCCTATCGAATCCATGGGGGCTATTAGTATTAGCCCCGAAGACGTTAGTTGTGCGATCCGTACGGCCCAGAACTGGAAAAGTCCAGGACCGGACGGATTACACAACTTTTGGATAAAGTGGATTCGATGCTCACACGACTGCTTAGCGGCGCAATTCCAACAAGCCCTCGAGGTTGGTTCCTTGCCAACATTCATGACAACCGGTGTCACCTTCCTGCTCCACAAGTCCGGTAGTACCACGGAACCGAAGAACTATAGACCCATTACATGCTTGCCAACGCTGTACAAGCTTCTTACATCTATTCTGAGGTTTAAAATTAATTCGCACATTGTTGCGCACAATATTTTGGCCCCCTCTCAGAATGGATGTAAGGTTGGGTCCCGTGGTACTAAGGAGCTCCTCCTCATCGACACGGCCATTTGCCAACAAGTCCGGCGGAACAAAGGTGCTCTCTCCACCGCCTGGATTGACTACAAGAAGGCCTATGATTCGGTGCCTCATACCTGGCTGGAGAGGATCTTGGAGTTGTATAAAATTGATACAACTCTGAGGTCTTTTCTAGGTTCTTGTATGAGGCAGTGGACCACAGTCCTTCGTCAACCGGGTGGTTGGGACAGTCTCTCTGGTCCGCAGGACTTTATAAGGATTGAGCGAGGCATCTTCCAGGGTGACAGTCTGAG
Source organism: Cabera pusaria (assembly GCA_954871355.1). Taxonomy (NCBI): domain Eukaryota; kingdom Metazoa; phylum Arthropoda; class Insecta; order Lepidoptera; family Geometridae; genus Cabera; species Cabera pusaria. The sequence continues at coordinate 6,761,218 of OX940891.1, forward strand.
TCCGTTGTGGTTCTGTCTAGCCCTAAATCCTCTAAGCACATTATTAGAGGATTCAGGGCTAGGCTATCGGCTTAGGAGAGAGGGTGAAGTCATTTCACACTTGCTGTACATGGATGACCTCAAACTTTTTGCACCGAAGCGCCATGATTTGATGGAGTTATTGAAAGTCACTGAGACTTTCAGCAACGCCATCAACATGGAGTTCGGTGTAGATAAGTGCGCGGTCATGCACGTGCAGCGGGGGAAAGTTGTTAATTCAATGAATTTACAACTTTCTGATACAATGAGTTTCAGATCTCTCTCCGAAGCCGACACCTATAAATACCTTGGTATGTCAGAGTCATTGGGTATCGAGAGTGGGGGGATAAAACAGTCGGTGAAGGAACGTTTCTTCGGTCGCCTGACAAAAGTACTTAACAGTCTTTTGTCAGGAGGCAACAAGGTACGTGCCTTCAACGGCTGGGTTATGCCCCTACTTATATACACCTTTGGCATACTAAGGTGGACGCAGACTGAACTAGACGCCCTGGATAGAAAAGTTCGAAAGCAATTGACATCACATCGCATGCTTCACCCACGCTCGTCTGTTATGAGACTGTATATCCCACGGAAATGGGGTGGTCGAGGCTTTTTAAATGCCAAGACACTCCACAACCGTGAGGTATGCAGTCTCCGGGAATATTTCCTAAACAACGAGTGTGGGATGCATTGCGATGTGGTGTCAGTTGACAAGACTTTCACCCCTCTGTCCTTAGGCAAAGAGAACTGGCGCAAGCCTCAGGTGCTGAGCACCGAGGACCGCAAGGACGTATGGAAGACCAAGGAGCTGCATGGCCGGTTCTATCGAGTCTTAACGGGACCCGATGTGGACCTGCTCGCGTCGGTGAACTGGCTACGATTCGGGGACCTCTTTGGGGAAACCGAAGGTTTTGTTTGTGCAATTGCGGACGAAGTTATCAAGACGAACAACCACCGGAAATATATTATGAAGGACGGTACGGTCGACATATGTCGGGCATGCCGCCGTCCCGGAGAGTCACTCAGACATATCATTTCCGGTTGTTCTCATCTTGCTAACTCCGAGTACTTGCACAGACATAACCTCGTAGCCAGGATCATCCACCAGCAACTTGCTCTTCAATACGGCCTTGTCGAGTCTGAGGTGCCGTACTATAAGTACGCACCTGCGCCAGTTCTTGAAAATGGTCATGCTTTGCTCTATTGGGACCGATCGGTTATCACGGACAGGACTATTGTCGCCAATAAACCTGATATCGTGATAGTCGACCGGTCCCAGCGGCGGGCAGTGTTAGTTGACATCACCATCCCGCATGACGAGAACCTCGTGAAGGCTGAAAAGGACAAGATCAGCAAGTACCTTGACTTGTCTTTCGAGGTTACCGCCATGTGGGATGTTGATTCGACTAGCATTGTCCCAATAGTCGTTTCTGCGAACGGCCTAATAGCGAAGAGTCTCGACCAACATCTCAAGAGACTCTCGCTAGACGGCTGGATCAAGGGCCAGATACAGAAGGCGGTACTTCTTGACACGGCACGCATCGTCAGGAGGTTCCTCTCTCTGCAGCCCTAACCACCGGTAGCTTGGGCCCTGCCCCGCTGCTGGCGGCACTCTAGGTTTAGGTTTTTTTATAATATTGTTTATTTGTAATGATTTTTTTCTATTTTTGTTTGGATATCTTTATTGTAAAAAAACCTAAAACTAAGAAAGAAAATAAATAGTGTGAATAATAATGCGAAGTTGATCTGCTTCAGAGGGGGTAATCATCGCCCCCGAGTCATGCGTTTCGTGAACCAGGCCTTTGCTGGGACCGGGATTAGACCCCGGGACTACATGACTTGTGTCACGGAACGCATTGACTTTCTGAAGCAGAAAGTTTATGCATTGGCAAACCGTATTCGTCGCTATAGAGCGCGTGTAGATCGCTATTATCAAAATCGCCTCTTCCAAAGTGACCAAAGGAAGGTATACCGAGGTTGGGAAGGAACCAATCAACGTGTGAATGAGGAGCAGTGTCCGGATACTACTACCATGAATAACTTCTGGCGTAGTATCTGGTCGGTGCCCGTCGAACACACGGAGGGCGACTGGATGAGCGTCGTTGAGCGCGCGTGTGAGCCTATCGAATCCATGGGGGCTATTAGTATTAGCCCCGAAGACGTTAGTTGTGCGATCCGTACGGCCCAGAACTGGAAAAGTCCAGGACCGGACTTTTGGATAAAGTGGATTCGATGCTCACACGACTGCTTAGCGGCGCAATTCCAACAAGCCCTTGAGGTTGGTTCCTTGCCAACATTCATGACAACCGGTGTCACCTTCCTGCTCCACAAGTCCGGTAGTACCACGGAACCGAAGAACTATAGACCCATTACATGCTTGCCAACGCTATACAAGCTTCTTACATCTATTCTGAGGTTTAAAATTAATTCGCACATTGTTGCGCATAATATTTTGGCCCCCTCTCAGAATGGATGTAAGGTTGGGTCCCGTGGTACTAAGGAGCTCCTCCTCATCGACACGACCATTTGCCAACAAGTCCGGCGGAACAGAGGGGTTCTCTCCACCGCCTGGATTGAATACAAGAAGGCCTATGATTCAGTGCCTCATACCTGGCTGGAGAGGATCTTGGAGTTGTATAAAATTGATACAACTCTGAGATCTTTTCTAGGTTCTTGTATGAGGCAGTGGACCACAGTCCTTCGTCAACCGGGTGATGGAGACAGCCCCTCTGATCCGCAGGACTTTATAAGGATTGAGCGAGGAATCTTCCAGGGTGATAGTCTGAGTCCGTTGTGGTTCTGTCTAGCCCTAAATCCTCTAAGCACATTATTAGAAGATTCAGGGCTGGGCTATCGGCTTAGGAGAGAGGGTGAAGTCATTTCACACTTGCTGTACATGGATGACCTCAAACTTTTTGCACCGAAGCGCCATGATTTGATGGAATTACTGAAAGTCACTGAGACTTTCAGCAACGCCATCAACATGGAGTTCGGTGTAGATAAGTGCGCGGTCATGCACGTACAGCGAGGGAAAGTTGTGAATTCATTGAATTTTCAACTTTCAGACACAATGACTATCAGATCTCTCTCCGAAGGCGACACCTATAAATACCTTGGTATGTCAGAGTCATTAGGTATCGAGAGTGGGGGGATAAAACAGTCGGTGAAGGAGCGTTTCTTTGGTCGTCTGACGAAGGTACTTAACAGTCTTTTGTCAGGAGGCAACAAGGTACGTGCCTTCAACGGCTGGGTTATGCCCCTACTTATATACACCTTTGGCATACTAAGGTGGACTCAGACCGAATTAGACGCCCTGGACAGAAAGGTCCGACAGCAACTGACGTCACATCGCATGCTTCACCCACGCTCGTCTGTTATGAGACTGTATATTCCACGGAAATGGGGCGGTCGAGGCTTTTTAAATGCCAAGACTCTCCATAACCGTGAGGTATACCGTCTCCGGGAATATTTCCTAAACAACGAGTGTGGGATGCATCGCGATGTGGTGGCGGTTGACAGGACCTTAACACCTCTCTCATTAGGCAAAGAGAACTGGCGCAAACCTCAAGTGCTGAGCACCGAAGATCGCCAGGACGTCTGGAAGAGCAAGGAGTTGCACGGGAGGTTCTATCGAGTCTTAACGGGACCCGATGTGGACCTGCTCGCGTCGGTGAACTGGCTACGATTCGGAGACCTCTTTGGGGAAACCGAAGGTTTTGTTTGTGCAATTGCGGACGAAGTTATCAAGACGAACAACTACCGGAAATATATCATGAAGGACGGTACGGTCGACATTTGTCGGGCATGCCGCCGTCCCGGAGAGTCACTCAGGCATATTATTTCCGGTTGTTCTCATCTTGCTAACGGCGAGTACTTGCACAGACATAACCTCGTAGCCAGGATCATCCATCAGCAACTTGCTCTTCAATATGGCCTTGTCGAGTCTGAGGTGCCGTACTATAAGTACGCACCTGCACCAGTTCTTGAAAATGGCCGTGCTTTGCTCTATTGGGACCGATCGGTTATCACGGACAGGACTATTGTCGCCAATAAGCCTGATATCGTGATAGTCGACCGGTCCCAGCGGCGGGCAGTGTTAGTCGACATCACCATCCCGCATGATGAGAACCTCGTAAAGGCCGAGAAGGACAAGCTTAGCAAGTACCTTGACTTGGCCCACGAGGTTACCGCCATGTGGTATGTTGACTCGACTATCATTGTACCGATAGTCGTCTCTGCGAACGGCCTAATAGCGAAGAGTCTCGACCAACATCTCAAGAGGCTCTCGCTAGACGGCTGGATCAAGGGCCAGATACAGAAGGCAGTGCTTCTTGACACGGCACGCATCGTCAGGAGGTTTCTCTCTCTGCAGCCCTAACCCCCGGTAGCTTGGGCCCTGCCCCGCTACCGGCGGCACCCTAGGTTTAGGTTTTTTTATAGTATTGTTTATTTTATAATGATTTTTGTATTGTTGTTTTGATATCTATATTATAAAAAAACCTAGACTTAAGAAAAAAGAATAAATACGAGCATAATAATAAAATCATTTATTTCTCTCACACAATGGGTTCTTAATGTCTATAAAATGTCTAAGGCTAGTTATACACATGTAACCTATCGTTGTGAGAGACTGGTGCCTGAAATAGGTTTGAAAAAACCTGTAGTACAGGTCACCAGTGCCCTCCCGCGGATCGTAAAAAATAACGTTGCGAGCCTCATGAAAGTTATACAGTAATACATTTAAATGTCATGGTGAGAAGTTCAATGACGTCTTAAATTACTAAACTTAATTAGGAAATACATATTGGGGATGTAACGTTGCAGCTTTTGTGTCTATGTGTGCGTACATGAGCTCGTACTTACGTGTGTGTGTGTGTTCTGGGCTATGACTTGCTATACACTGAATGGGCCCCCCATAACGGCGGACCGTTATATTGGCACCGAGGGGCAACATTGGCGTGGATAGCTAAGGGTGTTGAGAGGTATGCAGCATACCTCTCAACATACCGTATGCTGCACTTTCACTAAACGCTACTAGAGGCTTATGCCTTTAACACTTCCACCCTGGAGCTTAGGTCTAAGCTCTTGCGATTCCCACCACCGGCCGGCCGGTCCAATTTTTTTTTTTTTAATTTTTTTTTTGAGATTGCTCTCAATGTGGGTTGCTCATTACTAGTATTCTTGTTAACCCCTCCAACTAAGCTAAATATGCTTGTGTCTGGAGTGGGTTCAGGTCAATAGTGCAATGGGTGCAATTATGCATTATGCATGCGTATAATATGAAATACTACCTGTGCCTGTACTGGCCATCACTGTGCAAAATTTCAGCTAAATTGTCTAGCCGTTTGACCGTGAAGAAGTCCCAAACAAACAAATAAACACACTGACTTTCGCAACTATAATATTGGTGTTGATGAGAGACCCGTTGGCTTGACTTCTAAGCGAGAAGTCGCCAGTTCAAATCCTAGCACGGGTGTTCGTCTACTTGTGGTTGGAGCATATTATATCGATGTTCCGCCTGGCTTGCTACTAAAAAGTAGCTTACCACCATCAAAGAGAAAATCTGCCGCCATAACCTTATGGTGTTCCGGCAGCTCTTGAGAGTATTGTTGGCTAAGCGTGTTTAGCCAGGGAGGACGATGCCTCTGCTAACCCGCTCCGGCGCAGACGTGCGGGGGGAAGGAGGAGACGTTTTGCCCGCCTCCTCAACCCTCCCTCATAGTGGGGTCACTGGCCGAAGGTCGGGGGACTTTCGGCCGGCTTGCACGACCCCACACGTCTGAGGGATGGCCTTGGTGAGCGAGGTCACCCCTCCTTGTGCCGGGGCCTGGATATTTCATCCAGGCCTACCGCTGGGGCAAGGTGGTGATTGCTAGCGTGACCCCATCTTGTCCCATCTCGGCGGAGGACTGCTCACCCCAGGTTTTTAGTAGGTGTACTGCCTTTCAGGCAGTATAACCTTGCGTAACCATCTCGCTCCCCCGGGTGAATGTAACTTAACGTATAGTAGGTTAATAGTAGGATAGAATGATTGGCTAAGACTAGGTCATAATAACTAACTTTTTTGCTTAATATTTTTCAGGTGTACCAGTATACGCACAAAATAATACTCGAGTGTATATAGAAGCTAAGGATCTCAATTTGCTTGTAAATGAATCTCAAGTGATCCAACTTATACAAGAGTAAGTATCTGGTTACTTAAAAATAACTCAATAATGACCTTTATCTAGAATCCCTAGTTAACGTATGTAATACATAGGTAATGGGTCTAAGCACTTCCCGTGGTAGATTTGGTTTCGATGACACTGTTGTAGAAAAAAATACAAACTGTTATAGGTTTTAAGATAGCTTAATAAACTAGCAAGTTTTATAAGTAATTTGTACGCTTAGCGTCAGTGTTTTTTTTTAAGAAAAACTACATAGTTAATCTTAAAAATTATCAAAAAAAATAAAACATTATTTCTTAGTCATTGATATCACATTCTAAGTATTTTAGAATATTTACTACTTCTTCATTTTTATCACTAAGTTACCTACAACAGTTCTCTTCGAGCATTTTCTCACAATTTACAAAAATATAAAGTGTGTGACATTTCAAAGAAACATAATATTTGATTTCGCAGTGCAACATCTCTCGTCGGATTTGAAAACTGTAATGATTTCTTCCGAATGATTAACTTACGTAATAAGTAGTCATAGATGGCGCCACCAATGCATAATTGGGTTAACAAATGCAATCCACTAATTTCGTCGTATCGATGGATCGAACCGTGGCTTAATTGGCAGAGCACCTGGACGTGTAATCCGGAGGGTGCGGGTTCGAGTCCCGTCGGTACGATGAATTTTTGGATTGTGTTTAACAATTTACAAAAATATAAAGTGTGAGACACTTCAATGAAACATAATATTTGATTTACGCAGTGCAACATCTCTCGTCGGATTTGAAAACTGTAATGATTTCTTCCGAATGATTAACTTACGTAATAAGTAGTCATAGATGGCGCCACCAATGCATAATTGGGTTAACAAATGCAATCCACTAATTTCGTCGTATCGATGGATCGAACCGTGGCTTAATTGGCAGAGCACCTGGACGTGTAATCCGGAGGGTGCGGGTTCGAGTCCCGTCGGTACGATGAATTTTTGGATAGTGTTTAACAATTTACAAAAATATAAAGTGTGAGACACTTCAAAGAAACATAATATTTGATTTACGCAGTGCAACATCTCTCGTCGGATTTGAAAACTGTAATGATTTCTTCCGAATTATTAACTTACGTAATAAGTAGTCATAGATGGCGTCACCAATGCATGATTGGGTTAACAAATGCAATCCACTAATTTCGTCGTATCGATGGATCGAACCGTGGCTTAATTGGCAGAGCACCTGGACGTGTAATCCGGGGGGTGCGGGTTCGAGTCCCGTCGGTACGATGAAATTTTGGATTGTGTTTAACAATTTACAAATGTTACAAATGTTTATTATATATATATAGTTATGTTTGAAAAGTTATTATGATCTGATGGAAATCTCTAAAACTATTGATAACTATTTCATGCGCGACGCTTGAAGTTAGTTCTTTTAACAGAAAATGATCAGTGATAATTATTATTAATGTGCGTTTTGCACAGTGGCTCTCCGGTGAAGGAAAAACATCGTTAAGAAACCCCTAACCCCCGCATGGTGGTAGGACTATCTAGTGTTCGCCTGGACAGCTAACACCCTCAAGTTAGAAAATCTGTAGACAAACATTTATTGTGTTCCGGCAGCTATCCTTGAAAGCCAGTTCCTATTCTAAGCCTAGCGTGCTACCATCTTCGACCGCATCATCGCTTACCAACAGGTGAGATAGTGTTCAAATGCTAGCCTATATGGTATTAAAAAAAGTATATAAAATATATTTAGCAATACGGTATTCGACTGAATTAACTGGTATTTTTAGTAGTTGTAAATACGGTTCATAGTCTTATTAAATTAACTACGATAACATAAAAATCTTAAGGTATTTTTTTGCATTAAAAATATTTTTTTATTTTTATTTATTTGATTTTATTAAATATAGAAATAAACGTGAGTAGTTGCATATAGTCCCATCTCTATTGATAATAAATTAAAATGTAGTTTACATGTATTAGTTCTACTTCGACCTGTAGGGTTAATGTAAATCTATGAATAATGTTTAGTTATCTAATATTGCGAAGAGAGAACTTTTACTATTAAATATTTAAAAACATTACAAAATACTGAAACAATGATTAGTGATTGTTTGATTTCTTAGTCCCAGCAAATTAGCAATAGAGATTTGAATCTAGTAGGTACAGTTGTAGTTGTCCGCCACATTCAGAAACTAGCGAGTGATTTTTCACTTAGTAATGGCGCCAGCCAATCAGATTACGTCATTAGCACGCTATATCAGTGGCCAACCAACCAGGGCGCGTTAATCATACGAGAAAGATGGTGAATTTTTTTACCAAATTGAAATGTAATTGGTTTAATCACTTATGTTGTATTTAACTCTTTCTATATGTCATCTATATATATATATAAAAGAAAGTCATGTTAGTAACTACACTTATAACTCAAGAACGGCTGGACCAATTTTTATGATTTTTGTATTTTTGGAATTGTCTTTATAATAATGTTACATCGCGTCGTCGAGTCGCGATGTTTCGCCAAGCTTCTCGAACAAAAATACCGTGGGAAAGAATAGACTAATTAGGGGCTATAAACACCCGACCCGACCGTCATAAAAGTTAACCTTCCGGGAATTCAGACCCTAGTCAATGTACCTAGTTTTGTAGTTAAGATTGAACCTTATTCATAAGTAGTTAGAGATCAAATTAGCATGTATGGTAAAGTTGTTTACGTCAGATGCTCAAAGGAAAGCCGCCCCTTTTGTTTGTGATTGTTATTGCTTTGTTTTGAACGTCTTTTGTCTATTGTTTCGAGTCAATACTGGAAAGTTCTGTAGAAATATTCTCGTCCTATATAAGACGTTGAAACCGCGGCTTGAGTCAGTCATTCTCTGGAAGCGACAGTGAACTATCTAAGCGCGGATAGCGACCAAGTGATCGTTAAGTGTTATCAGTGAACTCGTGTTGTGAACTGTGAACAGTGAAATCAGTGATTGTGAACTAACGACCTCAGTGTGTGTTAACGGACTTTTGATAATTGTGCAAGACGATTTGGACAACTACTGTGGAACATTGTGCTAACCTAGTGGAAGTGGAAATAAACGTTCATCTCATCGGATTGGCATTTTAATACCACCCCGCACGTAACAATTGGTGTCAGAAGCGGAATGCCAATCACTCCGAGGGAAGATACGCGTACTCCACGCACCAGGCGCCAGGCGGAGATGGATGCAACCCGGCAGAATGAACTCGAAGCATCGGGAGCAGGAACATCCACATAGGAAGAGCCAACAGCAACATCGATGGCAGCGCCACCTACAGCACCGCAGGTGAGTCTAACTACGGATGGAGGCCTGGAGGCCATGCTAGCCGCTCTCCTAGCAGGACAACAAGCTGCACAGGCTGCACTACAAGAAGCTAGCCGTAAACAAGAAGAAGCTAGCCGTAAACAAGAAGAAGCTAGCCGTAAACAAGAAGAAGCTACCCGCCAACTGGAAGAAGCAATTACACGTCAGCTGCAGAGCGGGCTTGCTGGTATGGGAGAAAAGATAAAAAAAGTGGAAGCCAGTGTCAAGGAAGTAAAGGAGCGGCTTGACGAACACGAAGATACCGTGCATGACCTGGCTAATGAAGTCCAGAAGCTGAAAATGCGAGGAGTTGGACAGAGCAGCCAGGGTCCCTCTATGACCTCGCCCTTCAAATTATATCTGCCACACTTCGACGGTACATCTTCATGGGCAGCCTACAAATTTCAGTTTACGACGCTGTCTAAAAGCTGTGGCTGGACTGACGAGCATGCAAATACAGCGCTCACATTAGCGCTGAAAGGAGACGCTCAGCTTATCCTGGAACGCATACCTGAAGAGGAAAGGACGCTCAAGACCCTGCTGGAAGCCCTCGAAACGCGCTATGGAGACAAGCTCATGGAGCATGCGTACAGGGCACAACTACGTGAGCGCACCCAGAAGCCCACAGAGACATTGCAACAGTGGGCAGATGAAATCGAGAGGTTGGTCCGACGAGCCTACGTGTCAACACCATCAGTCATTGAGATGACATCTCTACAGAGCTTTGTGGATGGAATCAGGGATGATGAGGTACGCGCTGCGGTACGGTTGGGTCATCATCAGACACTCAAGAACGCCCTGGCTCATGCCTTGGAAGTGGAAGCAGTACGACGGGACACCAAACCATACAGAGTTCGGGAGCTGGTGACTAAACCCAGGAAGCCCCGTTATGGACCGACATGTTACGGGTGTGGAGAAAAGGGGCATATTCGGATTGATTGCCCGAAGACGAAGAAACAGGACCCAAGTGGTAGAAGAAACGTCGTCAGAGCTGCGGGACGGGCGCCGTCTGATCGAGAGAGAGCCCCCGCCATCACTGTGACACAAGTGTGCAACGGGAACAGCTTAATCGTCGAGGGAACCCTGAACAACAAGACCTGCAAGTTCACAGTGGACACAGGAGCATCGCGCACAATTGTGAAGCCTGAATTCCTGCAACGATTTATATCACGGAAACATCGATCCGCAGCATGCTCACTACGGACAGCAACCGGCCAGTCATTACCTGTCCTTGGCGATACCGACGTGGAGATAATCATCGGTGAGCACTCATACATTCATCCTGTGCTTATTGCCAACATAACTGACGATTGCATTCTGGGATTGAACTTTTTGGAGAAGCAGCAGTGCATATTGGATGTGGCCCGTGGTGTTCTCCGGTTTCCCGAGCAAGAAGTGTTCTTCGAAGGAACGGCACCGTGTAAGCTTTACTGTCTCAAGGACGTCGTGTTGGCTCCAAAATCGCAAAATATTGTTCGAGTGAAATTTCCAAATACAGTCAAGAGTGGACTATGTGTAGTTGCCGAAGATGAGGGCACACATCCGACCTGGATTACTGCAAGAACATTGCTCATGACAAACAGAACGGCCAGTGTGCGAATTCTCAACCTTGGCAATGAAGAAGTTCATCTGAAGAAAAACAGCATAATTGGAAAATGTCAAGAAGTGAAGTACCTGCGACGAACGGATATTACTTCTACGGAACCAAGCTCGGAAGACCAAATATCACAGCTGCTGGAATCATCCAAAGACAACTTAACATTCGCTCAGCTGTCACGAGCAAAACGTCTGTTGATGCGGTTTAAAGACGTCTTCGCCGCTGGAAACAACTGTGGACGTACCGGACTTGTTAAACACAAAATTGACACTGGCGACGCAAGACCTATACGACAGAGGCCACGAAGGATTCCATGGGCGAAAGAAGCTGAAGTTGCAGACATGATACGAGACATGGCCAAAGAAAAAGTCATCGAACCATCTACAAGTCCTTGGTCATCGCCAGTGGTTCTGGTGAAAAAGAAAGATGGCTCCACCAGATTCTGCGTAGATTACAGAATGCTTAATGAAGTCACAAAGAAGGACAGCTACCCCTTGCCTCGAATAGACGATACACTGGACATGCTCAGTGGAATGAAGTGGTTTTCGACGGTTGACCTGAAAAGTGGCTACTGGCAGGTAGAAATCAGTCCAGAAGACAAAGAGAAGACAGCATTCAGTACGGGCATTGGAAATGGACTCTGGCAATTCAACGTCATGCCATTTGGACTGTGTAATGCTCCAGCAACGTTCGAACGTCTCATGGACAGAGTAATGGTTGGATTACTGGGAGACGTATGCTTGGTGTACCTGGATGACGTCATCATTTTGGGCCGTGATTTTACTGAACATCTGCAGAATCTGGAGAAGGTTTTGAACCGTCTACGTGAAGCAAACCTGAAGCTGAGTGCCAAAAAGTGTGACTTCTTTAAATCCAAAGTCAGCTACCTTGGACACATCATTTCGGAAAACGGGGTACAAACTGATCCTGACAAAATCAAGGCTGTTCAAACTTGGCCTACCCCGAAGAATAAAACTGATGTAAGGTCGTTTTTGGGACTATGCTTACTATCGGCGGTTTGTCAAGAACTTTTCTGGAATTGCCAAACCCTTACACCGGCTGACAGAAGAAAAACGCACATTTGTATGGGACTTGGAGTGTGAAACCGCCTTCAACGATCTTAAGCAGCGACTGTGTGAAACGCCAATCTTGGGGTACCCTACCAGAGACGGAAGATTTATTGTGGACACTGATGCCAGCAATACGGGAATTGGAGGAGTTCTCTCACAAATCCAAGGAGACAAAGAAGTGGTCATAGCATACTTCAGTAAATCATTATCCAAACCAGAACGGAACTACTGCGTCACCCGCCGAGAATTGCTAGCTGTGGTGAAGACTCTTCAGCACTTCAACAAGTACCTCATCGGAAGAGAGTTTACGCTCAGAACTGACCACGCTGCTCTTAAATGGCTTCTTCAGTTTAAGAGCCCGGAAGGTCAAGTGGCACGATGGATCGAGCAACTTCAGGAGTTCAATTTCGTGACAGAACATCGCAGTGGAAAGGGCCATAGCAACGCCGATGCCCTGTCAAGAAGACCTTGTGCAGATGACTGTAAACACTGCGAAAAGCACGAGTCTCGAGAAGAAGTCAGAGTCATCAGTATGGACAGAACAGATGACGAATGGAACGGCGAAAATATGAGAGAAGCACAATCGGAAGACAGAGATTTACGACCTGTACTGGTTTGGATAAAGTCTGGAAATAAGCCCCAGTGGAGCGACGTGTCAGCTTGCAGCCCAATTACAAAAAGTTACTGGGCTCAGTGGGACAGCCTGACTCTGGAACAAGGAATCTTGTACCGAAAATGGGAAAACAGCAATGGAAAAGAAACTACGATGCAGGTCGTTGTTCCCCGGAGTAAAGTGGCATCTCTACTACGACACATTCATGATGGAGTTTCTGGTGGACATCTAGGAGTCAAGAAAACTCTTGTGAAGGTTCGTCGACGATTCTACTGGGTACACAGCCGCGAGGATGTAGAAGATTGGTGCAGGAAGTGCACAGCTTGCGCATCAGTAAAAGGACCGAAGACAAGAAGTAAAGGACAACTAAAATTGTACAATTTTGGGGCACCATGGGAGCGCATTGCCGTGGATGTTGCCGGGCCATTTCCCGAGACTGAAGAAGGCAACAAGTACATCATCGTAGTGCAAGATTACTTCAGCAAATGGCCCGAAGTTTTCGCGACACCAAACCAGGAAGCAAAGACAGTTGCAAAGAAGTTGGTGCAAGAAGTGATCTGTCGATTTGGTGTACCGATGGAACTGCATTCCGATCAAGGAAGGAACTTCGAGTCTGCCCTATATCAGGAAATGTGCACCCTCCTCGGGATCCAAAAGACGCGGACAACGGCAGCCCATCCACAGTCAGACGGAATGGTTGAGAGGTTTAACCAGACGTTGGAGAATCACCTGGCTAAGGTCGTGGACGCACATCAACGTGACTGGGATCAGTACATACCTCTGTTCTTGTTGTCATACCGTTCCGCTACCCATGACAGCACTGGTATGACTCCTGCAAATGTGAATTTTGGACACGAACTAAGAATTCCTATCGACGCCATAACTGGTTCCCCGCCAGATGCTCCGAAGCCTGTAACCGTCTATGTCAGTGTTCTTCGTAGTCAGCTGGACGAAGTGCACAGGATAGTTCGAGAGAATAGTTTAAAAACTGGTGAAAAAATGAAGACCCGGTACGATCGTAGAGCGAATACGATGGGTTTCGAAGAAGGAACTCTCGTCTGGTTGCACAACCCACTACGAAGGAAAGGAAAAAGTCCGAAGCTGCAGGCTCATTGGGAAGGACCATACCAGATTATCACGAAGATAAACGACGTTACCTACCGCATTAAACGAGGCCAGAGAGGAAAGCCGAGGGTAGTACACATCGATCGACTTACACGATACCATGGAACAAATGATGATCGGGACGATCATAACTAAGAAGGGGATAATGTTACATCGCGTCGTCGAGTCGCGATGTTTCGCCAAGCTTCTCGAACAAAAATACCGTGGGAAAGAATAGACTAATTAGGGGCTATAAACACCCGACCCGACCGTCATAAAAGTTAACCTTCCGGGAATTCAGACCCTAGTCAATGTACCTAGTTTTGTAGTTAAGATTGAACCTTATTCATAAGTAGTTAGAGATCAAATTAGCATGTATGGTAAAGTTGTTTACGTCAGATGCTCAAAGGAAAGCCGCCCCTTTTGTTTGTGATTGTTATTGCTTTGTTTTGAACGTCTTTTATCTATTGTTTCGAGTCAATACTGGAAAGTTCTGTAGAAATATTCTCGTCCTATATAAGACGTTGAAACCGCGGCTTGAGTCAGTCATTCTCTGGAAGCGACAGTGAACTATCTAAGCGCGGATAGCGACCAAGTGATCGTTAAGTGTTATCAGTGAACTCGTGTTGTGAACTGTGAACAGTGAAATCAGTGATTGTGAACTAACGACCTCAGTGTGTGTTAACGGACTTTTGATAATTGTGCAAGACGATTTGGACAACTACTGTGGAACATTGTGCTAACCTAGTGAATAAACGTTCATCTCATCGGATTGGCATTTTAATACCACCCCGCACGTAACAATAATAATAATAAGTGGCGACACCGCATACCCCTATCGCGTGAGGGCTAAATGAGACCCTCTGACCACCGGCTTGCCTTGACCGGCCGGCCGGTGGTGGGAATCGCCAGAGCTATGACCTAAGCTCCAGGGTGGAAGTGTTAAAGGCATAAAGCCGCTAGTAGCGTTTAGTGAAAGTGCAGCACACCTCTCAACACCCTCAGCTATCCACGCCAATGTTGCCCCTCGGCGCCAATATAACGGTCCGCCTTTATGGGGGGCCCATTCAGTGGATGGCAAGTCACCACCCGCCTTAATATTTTGTAATGAGGCATAATTGGCGGGTGCCGTACCTCATCCCATAGTCCAGACCACTGACCATTAAGAATTTATAACAATAGCCTATATTTTGTACCATCTTTCCATAGTTTATCATATCCTCCCATCCATATACAATAATTTATAATTAAGACTATATATTGTAAAGGGCCTCTTGACGTTGACTTCGGCTCCGTCAATGCCTTCCAAAGGTCCGGGCGTCTTACGACCCGAGAGATTCCATCGAATAAATGAATAATAATAATAATTAATGAGTCCGTTGTGGTTCTGTCTAGCCTTAAATCCTGTAAGCATATTATTGGAGGATTCAGGGCTGGGCTATCGGCTTAGGAGAGAGGGTAAAGTCATTTCAAACTTGCTATACATGGATGACCTCAAACTTTTTGCACCGAAGCGCCATGATTTGATGGAATTACTGAAAGTCACTGAGACTTTCAGCATTGCCATCAGCATGGAGTTCGGTGTAGATAAGTGCGCGGTCATGCACGTGCAGCGGGGGAAAGTTGTGAATTCAATAAATTTAGAACTTTCTGACACAATGACTTTCAGATCTCTCTCCGAATCCGACACCTATAAATACCTTGGTATGTCAGAGTCATTAGGTATCGAGAGTGGGGGGATAAAACAGTCGGTGAAGGAGCGTTTCTTCGGTCGCCTGACGAAGGTACTTAACAGTCTTTTGTCAGGAGGTAACAAGGTGCGCGCCTTCAACGGCTGGGTTATGCCCCTACTTATAGACTACTAGACGCCCTGGACAGAAAAGTTCGAAAGCAATTGACATCACATCGCATGCTTCACCCGCGCTCGTATGTTATGAGACTGTATATTCCACGGAAATGGGATGGTCGAGGCTTTTTAAATGCCAAGACACTCCACAACCGTGAGGTGTGCAGTCTCCGGGAATATTTCCTAAGCAACGAGTGTGGGATGCATCGCGATGTGGTGTCACTTGACAAGACTTTCACGCCTCTCTCCTTAGGCAAAGAGAACTGGCGCAAGCCTCAGGTGCTGAGCACCGAAGACCGCAAGGACGTATGGAAGAGCAAGGAGCTGCACGGCAGGTTCTATCGTGCCTTAACGGGCCCGACGTGGATCTGCTCGCGTCGGTGAACTGGTTACGATTCGGGGACCTCTTTGGGGAAACCGAGGGTTTTGTTTGTGCAATTGCGGACGAAGTTATCAAGACGAACAACTACCGGAAATATATTATGAAGGACGGTACGGTCGACATATGTCGGGCATGCCGCCGTCCCGGAGAGTCACTCAGACATATCATTTCCGGTTGTTCTCATCTTGCTAACTCCGAGAACTTGCACAGACATAACCTCGTAGCCAGGATCATTCACCAGCAACTTGCTCTTCAATACGGCCTTGTCGAGTCTGAGGTGCCATACTATAAGTACGCACCTGCGCCAGTTCTTGAAAATGGTCATGCTTTGCTCTATTGAGACCGATCGGTTATCACGGACAGGACTATTGTCGCCAATAAACCTCATATCGTGATAGTCGACCGGTCCCAGCGGCGGGCAGTGTTAGTTGACATCACCATCCCGCATGACGAGAACCTCGTGAAGGCTGAAAAGGACAAGATCAGCAAGTACCTTGACTTGTCTTTCGAGGTTACCGCCATGTGGGATGTTGATTCGACTAGCATTGTCCCAATAGTCGTTTCTGCGAACGGCCTCATAGCGAAGAGTCTCGACCAACATCTCAAGAGACTCTCGCCAGACGGCTGGATCAAGGGCCAGATACAGAAGGCGGTACTTCTTGACACGGCACGCATCGTCAGGAGGTTCCTCTCTCTGCAGCCCTAACCACTGGTAGCTTGGGCCCTGCCCCGCTGCTGGCGGCACTCTAGGTTTAGGTTTTTTTTATAATATTGTTTATTTGTAATGATTTTTTTCTATTGTTGTTTGGATATCTTTATAGTAAAAAAACCTAAAACTAAGAAAGAAAATAAATAACGTGAATAATAATAAAAAGTTTATTTAAAGCCAGTTTTTTACAAGTATGAATTAAGTTACACTAAGGCTGAGTTGCACCATCTTACTTTAGCTATAACAAACGGCAAAAATCTGTCAAAATCCATATAAAAACACCGGTTAATAGTTATAGTTACGGTTAAAGTAAGATGGTGCAACTCAGCCTAAGTATATTTGAGTTACATACAGAGGGTTCTTTTGTTTATTCAGCTTGATTAAATAGGCTGTTACAATGTGTCAATATATGGGACCCCTGAATCTGAAACTAGGATAACCTGTATGATCAGATTCAGTAGTTCTCCGAAGCTAGCAGTGATGTCACAGCAAATGAAAAAACTATAAATGAATTTAAATGAATATAAAGCAAGACAAGGCATTGTAAACACGGAAACGTGCAGTAGATTGTAGTGACTATGACTTTAACTTAAAAATGTATATAAATATTAGATGTGTGTGTGTGTGTGTGTATGTGCATGTGTGTGTGTGTGTATGTGCGTGTGTGTGTGAGAAAGTTTTAGTGTGGAGCAGATAATTGAATGATAAGTTAAGATTTTGAGGAGATTCTCCGTCCATCATAAGAAAGGTTATAAAGCCAGTTACGTACTTTAATTTTACAGTGGTATTTGTTTAATTGTGAGATAGTTAGAGCGTGATTTATCTTATTATATATTCTAGAGCAAAGAAAAATGTACTGTCTACCCAAAAATTTGGTATTATGACTGTAGGCTGCACACACCCTATCTTTCCAGCGCCGTCGCCTTTGTCAGGAATAGGATAATAAGTATTAAAAACAATGAATAATTGACCTGAAAAAATTATATAAGAAAAAATATTTTGCCAAAATGTTCCTGGGTTTAAAAACTGCCAATCATTTGATGTTCAATTGTTTATCCCGCCGCATTTTTTTTTTGTATAATTATGGCTCCACACGGTTAGTGTATTTAGCCAGTGTGAAGTATAAACATTCTTCCCATGTGTGGATAGCATTACACATTACAATATTCGGATTATCGCGTTTTTTTTTGTAGGTATAATTATGGCTTCACACGATTAGTGTATTTAGCCCGTGTCAAGTAGTAAGTGAAGTGAAATATCTTCAAGTTTTTGTGAATTCAAGTCATGTAGATTTTAAAAATGTCAAATATTGATGATATTGATAATGATAATTGTTTGACATATTTATTGATTGTCAAATATGCGTACGTTCAGAAATGTATGCTTACAAGCAACTTAAAAAGTTTATATTTTCAAAAACCATTTTTACCAATTTTTATTCTATATCTGTATTGCCATAATGCATGAATAAACTTAATATATCTTTTGTATTCATTTATTACGTTCATAAAAGTCTAAAACAAGTTATCTAAAAGGTAACACAACATTCATTGTCTGTTAGGTGGTTCGCCGGGCCAGCTAGTATTCATATAAAAGCATCCAAATCCAATGTCATAGGGAAACGAAACGATGGTCCAGCGCTTGACTTTTCCTTTAGGGTAGTCCCCGATTGGGACGATGCCAATCTAGCCAAGTTCAATACTGTTAAAACCCAGCCATGTTTTTTCCGCCAAAGGGAGTCCATTTCAACTGGTTCCTACTTTCAGGGATGTGTCCGTACCGACAAGTAACCATCTCGAGCTTCTTGGCATCTCATTAACACCAACTCTCGATTCTGGCTTTTATATTGACGGCCAGTTTCACCGGTACCTGATAAGCCTATTAAGGACTTATCTGACAGATTTTTGACATATTACGTATGGCGTTATCTGTCGGACAGCTATCTGAAATTTTATCATGAACAGGTGTAACCGGCTCTAAGTCTAAAGCCCAACAATCCTTAAAAAAGTCGGAAATTATTCATATATCGCGCCAGTAAACAATGTTCACGCTGCCATGCTATAAGCATAGATCTACACTACCCTTCCTGAACCTTCGTGCTGCGACTGCAGGTACTGAACAGCTTAATGAATAATTTCAGCGGTCCATCAGCAGTGGCAGTCACATTGAAAGCAGTAGTCCAACATCCAGACGTACTGGACGTGATACCTGACACGATACTGTTAGAGCCTGGCTCCAATTCTACTGTCTACGAGTTTCTAGTCTTTGGAAAAAATGCGGGACATTCAGAGATCTCTTTTGACGTCGCACCTCACAGTGTTAAGTAAGTTTATTTGAAAAATTGGATATATTTTAGTCCAAGCCTCGAGTTTAATCCACATAGATTGGACCTTTGGTGGTCCTCGCATAAAATTATGTGAAAGTGGAAGACTATGAGTTCATAGTTTTCCACTTTCAGATTAGCACGAGTCCAGTCATTCAGTCTCCCATAAAAATGATCAAGCAATTGTCAATGGATTTAGGTTGTAACTGTTTCTTGTATTACCCTCAGACTATCATAAAAAAGGCAGACAGATTCGTGCCGAACACCCGAGTGACCACAAGTTCAGTAATACCAAATTCTTGAGTAATAAGTTTACGCGCTCAGTCCGGCATAGTTAATACGGCATGAATACTGCGTAAGCAACGCTGCGAAGTAATACTGCACGGAAGCGTCCGACCTTGCTGCCGCTTGGTAGCTAACTGAGCGCGGAAGCGTATTACTCAAGCATTTAGTATTACTGAACTTGCGTTCACTCGGGTGTTCGGCACGAATCCGTCTGCCTTTTTTATGATAGTTTGAGGTATTTACCTATAGAGCTCAGGCACGTCGCTGCTTTTGAGAGTTCCGGTGTAATTTTTTATATGGCCATTTACTTACACAGAAGATGTTATCAGCATGAAACACACTTTATGCTTTAAATATGAGATGATGAATGATGTCTTTCTGTCCAATTTCGGTTACAGCAGCTGCAGATTTTATGGTGTGGCTAATTTACAATACTTTGTGATAATTGAAATTGAGAAAATTGTGTTATTTTAGTTTGAAAGTTTTCGCGAAAATTATTCATTTTAATGTGAACGTACCGGCTTTTGTTCGCGTGTATTTACTTCGGATATGCTCCGACCAGGTTTCAACCTAGTACGTAGGTCTTCGTCTGGAAGCCGCTAGGATGGCGGCAACGCACGTCGTATTGCCCGCGCTTCCCGGCGCAACTGACGACTCGAAACAGGCGCTACCATTAGCAGGGGTGGTGTCGTAGATCTTCGGGTGCGCTCGGGTTCTGCGTTCGGCTCTGCCTCCGATTCGTCATCGCTATTTAATACCGTTATGTTAGGTTGTAGGCATACTGTGCTGATTGTGTCCACTGTATGGTAGCCTTGTTGAATGTCCAGACGAAGACCTACGTACTACTAGGTTGAAACCTGGTCGGAGCATATCCGAAGTAAATACACGCGAACAAAAGCCGGTACGTTCATATTAAATTGTGTTATTATCTAAAATCTATTTATTTTATTTCCAGTGTGGACTTAGCATTCAGCCAAGTCGGCGTAATGTCATCTACCGCCATCTACATTTTATCATACATAAACGGCTGGGTGTACTTCCTCGCTTGGACAGTATCGTTCTACCCGCAAATCGTTACAAATTTTAATAGGAAAAGTGTCGTGGGACTCAATTTTGACTTTGTGACCCTCAATCTTTTTGGGTTTGCTTTGTACGCGCTTTTTAACTGCGGTCTGTATTACTCGGAGCATGTTCAGGTAATTATATTGCTTTACTTTAAGTATTTTATAGTAATTTGGTAATGGTAATTTTTTGGTAGTGGTAGGACTTCTACTAGTCCGCCTGGGGCGGCACCACCACTTTGCCAATTAATTTTCAGCCGTGAAGTGTCCAGTGAAACTACAGGGCATGTGAGACTCAACATCTTTATGTCTCAAGGTAACAGGCGCAGTGCAGTGACATGCAAAATTCTGGCAGTCCAGAATTTGGCATGCCGCTATATCTGTAATAGGTAGACGTCATCGCTTACCATCAGGCGAGCGTCGTGCTTGTCCTGTTACCTTATATCATAATTTTAATTGTGAATTGAATTTCAATGTGTGAATGTGAAAGTTTGCTGGCAAATGTTGTTAATTATGAAACAAAGTATGGCGGAATTTAGTTCCCAAAGCCTATGCGGGAAAATCTGCAATGTCTTAAGGGGTGACAAAAAACCAACGAGCACTTATATGTGGGTCCGTTGTTTCCACGTTCTTCCCGTTTGTTTTGGATAGGTTTTGAAAGCACGAGCTGGCGTGGTGATACCGCGCCCTCCATTTTGTATGTCGCCGCGGGTTGCTCCTGACCGTTGACGCAACTTGCTGTAGGGTAGTAGGCTTTTGTTTTATCTCTTGCTCAAAAGACGTTCCGTCTCTCTCTTGCAAATTGTAAACGTTCAAGATAAAGGCCATGGAGGATAAGGCCTACAGCGCTTGGATATTTGCACAGATAACAAACTCTTGTTTTGGTACGGAACAATATATTTTTTAATTTTTATTTCTTATAGGCAACCATTTGACCACTATCTCACCTATTATGTTTCTTTAAAGTGTCTCACACTTTATATTTTTGTAAATGTAATCCGGGGGGTGCGGGTTCGAGTCCCGTCGGTACGATGAAATTTTGGATTGTGTTTAACAATTTACTATCTCACCTGTTGGTAAGTGATGATACGGTCGAAGATGGTAAGCACGCTAGGACTAGAATGGGAACTGGCTCTCAAGGATAGCTGCCGGAACACATTAGATGTTTGGCGACAGATTTTCTGACCAGGCGGATACTGGATAATGTCCTACCACCATGCGGGGGTTGTTGGTTTCTTAACGATGTTTTTCCATCATCGGAGGACCACTGTGAAAAGCGCACATACATTTTTCGATAGAAAAATCCATTGGTGCACGGCGGTTTGAACTCGGTACCTCTGGCATCAAAGCTGACCGTTCTCCCGATTACGCCACCGGGCCCTCAAAATATCGTAAAAATCCTGATATATATATTTTCAGGCACAATATTTCGTCCGGTACCCTCGTGGCCACATTCCAGTACAGCTTAATGACGTATTTTTCGCCGTCCATGCCACACTAGCCACGTTAGCGACTATCATACAATGCTTTATATATGAGGTAAGATATTGTTGTAACATGTAATTGTTCTCTTTTTAGGGTTCATATGACCACTTTGTTGTCCGTCTGTCTGTCTGTCTGTCTGTCTGTCTGCCCGTCTGTCAAGACCCCTTTTTCTCAGGAACGCGTAGAGATATCAAGTTGAAACTTATATCAAATACTCGGGTCTACGGTCTCGTTTGGCTGTGGATAAATCAGACTTGTAAGTCAACACGATCAAAAGATATGACCATTTAGATCGCATAGTTTGCGATTTCATAAGGGAATCCAAACCTATAGGGTAGTTCCCGTTGACCTAGAATCATGAAAATTAGCAAGAAGCAAGGTCTTGAAGCACTTATATAGGAATAAATCTAAAAACAAACTTATTATTTGCGGTTGCTGCAGAACATTTTCTATGGATCAAACTGCTAAGTTAAGTTTGTCTTTTACCCTAATTTGATTAGTTGGTACGGAAGCCTCGGTGGGCGAGTCCCACTCGACTTGGCCGGTATTATTACGACATAGGTAGCAAACATGCAAACGGCCCACCTGATGGGAAGTGGTCACCGTCGCCTATGAACACTTGCAACACTAGAGGTGTCACTCATGCGTTTTAACGCCCCTTTTGAAGGACTCCATGTTGTAGCTCTGCGGGAAAATGTAACTTGATTTTTCTATAGTAACATATTGTCTTATTAATTAATTACAGCGAGGAGAACAGAGAGTCTCCACTGTGGCACGTTGCATCCTGGGTGCGTTCGTGACTATCTTCATCATCACCGGCATCCTGGCTATGAGTGGAGTCATGCTAGTGCTGGACTTCCTCTACGCTGCCAGCTATATCAAGCTGTTGATCGCTTACATCAAATACGTACCTCAAGTGAGTATAAAAGCTTACTCTTCTTCTTAGTCGTTACTTCATTACTGAAGGTCGTGTCCCTGAAAGGCCCTTGTTGCACTTTCTGCAATTTTTCTCCACTTTGTCCGATTCTCTGCCTCTCTCAGGGCAGTTGCTATAGGGAGTCCGATGAGGGTGGTCACTTGGCCACACCAGCGGCTAGGTGATCGGCCGCGAGGTCTCTTGCCTACCTTTCCCACAACAACTAATTTATCAAGGCTGTCTGGTTGTCGTTTACTAAAAGCTTACTACCTACCTAAAAAAAAAAAGATATTACATTGATGATTTTTATAACTTTTAAAAATTTATTATACTTCGCAGCTTAACCCACATACAAAGTAGTTCGCGCGTAGTTGTAATGAAGGACAAAGACAGGAAAGACACTGATTTCCTAAATATAGGTAAACCTAGGTTCATCCATGTACTCGACTTAATTACCTCTATAGAAACGTCAGAATGAGCCAAGTTATACATTACTAGCAGCCCGCCCCGGCTTCGCACGGGTAGAAAGAACATATATGCCTACAAAATTTGCATCAGTTTGTTGCATCAAATATAAAATATTAACATATTTAACAATCATCGTCATATTTCAACCAATTAACACAAAATCTTGACGAATTATGCACCTAAACCTTCCTCATAAACACTCTGGCTATTGGTGAAAACCGCGTGATAATCCGTTCAGTAGCTATTGAGATTATTGCGAACAGACAGACAGACGCAGTGATGGACTTTGTTTTATAATACTTACGTAGTGATATTGGACGACCCTTTGGCGTAAAGGATAGTTACCCTGATTCTGAACCGACGGTCGTTGGTTCTAATCCTAGCTATATACCTACCAATGAAAGTTTTATGTGCATTCATGAATCATGGGTTTTCGTACAGAGGTAGTGGGATCATGGAATCAAAATCAATCAAATCATGGGATCAAAGAAGGGGTATTATACTCGTACGTTTAACGTGTGTATCTATGTCTGTCTGAAGCATCTTAGCACCCAACCAGATGAACCGATTTTGATTTATTATTGATATTTTTTTTTGTTTGATTGATGTCTTCATCGAGAGTCTTCTTAGCTTTGATTCATGAAAATTCGTTCAATCGTTATAAAACTATGAGTTTTTTTCTAGTTAATTGCGCTATGAAATCAACTTTCATAGGTCTGATCAATTCGAAAATCTTCTTCTTCAACGATATTGTAAGAACATGGAAGCATTGACCTGATGCTGGGACATCTCCTGTACTCTACAGAATACTCAAATCCACACCAACTTACAGCTCAGATTTTAAATGTCGTGTTTAGAGTCATTGGAATGCTTTTATTGAAAAGATTATACATAGATCAGTCGGGGTGGTTTATAGATAGATCATAACTATATTATACAATAGAATTTTAAATTTTACAGAAAAAATATATTATTATACTATATTGACTTCGAATTGATTGTGATCGGTGGGGATCTACAGCATCGCTAAGCTTATAATAATATTTTCTTAGTAACTATGACCTAATCTGTGGTTTCACTGCAGATATTTTATTAATTTTGCGATGCGTGTATGTGAAATCCGTGATATCATTTGAATAATATTTTTCATTTGAATTATATACTGTAAAGGACAATTTTAATCTATAATATGTAGCCAAGCTAATTAACGTAATTATTTGGATAAGGATTAATACTATATACTTGAAAATAGCCTTGGAAGTTATGTAATATTTTTTAACAAAAAATTAAAGATTAAAATGGTTACTGTGAGTCAACCTTAAGAGATAGACATATGCTGTCGCGGACTTTTTTGTAGGTCTTATTAAGTTGTACAACTCTTCCATAGAAAGTATTCTTCCATCTATTTTCAATTGAGCAGCGTTCGTAAGAAACGTGTTTTTTCGACTGTTTTTTAGTCGACTTAGGTTGCAAATTAGGTCTCCACGAATGTACCTTTGATTTAAACGGGATAATATATAGCCTATTTTCAGTAACGAAAGTCCATTCTATATATTAGTGAAAGAATTTTTTAAATCGGTCTAGTAGTTTTTGAGCCAAATCATTACAAACATACAAAAATACAAATGTTCTCTCTTTATAATATTAGTATAGATATTGTGTCTATTATATACTGACATTTACTTGTAACTATGAATAAGTACATGGGTTCTTTTAATCTGTTTGTAATTTTTTGGAGGCAAATAATCGTATTATTTATTATTATCTCCTAGTAAGAAAATCTGTCAAATCTTCAAGTTAGAAAATCTATCACCAAAAACATCTAATGTGTTCCGGCAGCTATCCATGAGAGCCAGTTCCCATTCTAGGCCTAGCGTGCTTACCATCTTCGACCGCATCATCACTGAACTACAACTGAAATAGTGGTCAAACGCTAGCCTATAAGATATAAAAAAAAGTACTGTAATGACTTAATGACGTAGCAGCAAACGTAGCAAATAAATGTATACCACAGGGTGTAGGAGCACATTAAATCGATGATCCGCCTGACTTGTCACCAAAAACTAGCTTACCACCATTAAGGAGAAAATCTGCCGCCATAACCTTACGGTGTTCCGGCAGCACACAGCATTTGAGAGTCAAAGTATTCTAGGCCTAGCGTGGTCACTATATTCGACCACATCATCGATCTGATCATATTTATATGCTTGTAGTGGTAGGACTAGTACTTCTGCTAGTCCGCCTGGCTGGAAATAGGAATGATTTTCGGTTGAAATGGCAAGGTGTCCAGTGAAATTACAGGGCATGTAAGACTCAACAGCTTTATGTCTCAAGGTAACAGGCGCAGTGCAGTGACATAATACCGCTGTATCTGTAATAGGTAGACGTTATCGCTTACCATCAGGCGAGCGTCGTGTTTGTCGTGTTACCTTATACCATAAAAAAAATGATATTCCTACATTGAGAAAGAAATACGCTATGACTCTATGCACGGCGACAATAATGAACTGTAAAAACCTGTCCTAACTTCCAGGCTTATATGAACTACAAACGAAAATCCACAGAAGGCTGGTCTATCATTAATATATTCCTGGACTTCACTGGTGGTATCCTATCCACCGTTCAGATGATGTTGAACTCTTGGAACTATGACGCTTGGTCATCATTCTTCGGAGGTTTCACCAAGTTTGGACTGGGATTGTCCAGTTTGGCCTTCGATGTTTTGTTCTTGCTTCAGCACTTCTGTTTCTACAGGTATTTTTTTAAATTTTACTTATTGCAATAACAACGGTAAATGTCATGATAACACGATATACACAAAGATTTTTTTTTAACAAAAGCCATTTGGGTCGTACATGACTAGTATTCTTGTTAAATTAAAATTATTGTCATGTTCTTATCAGAAAATTTCAGTGAATTCTCACAACTTGTTATGTAGATATATGTTATTCTAAATAATATTCAGTATAATATGTCACAAAAATTTTATTTTTAAAATGTAATTTCATTTATCGTAAAAATTCACACTTCAGAGTGCAGTCAAGAATGCATTCAAGGAGTTTAAATCCTGACACAGCGGCGAGTTATCACCGGTTTGAATTATGCATTATTTTTATTTGGTATCTATAACAAACTTAATTTAAACATTAACTTATAGTACATATACTCGTTTGTACTAATCGTAGTATCCAGACGATTACTATAAAAACGTTTGTAGCTCTGTCACTCGTTCTGTTTGTTACCTAATCACGCTTAAACCACAGAACAGATAACTAAACGGACGATCCGATCTTACTGAAATTTAACAAGGAGATACCTTATTAGCATGAAGATGAAAAAAGGCTAACTCTTGGGAAAATAAAATCATGATTTTTTACATATAACTTAAATAACTCAGATCACACAAATGTTAATTGACAGAGCTATACAGTGATACAATTCTTTGTGTATGTGGACAAAGCTAGTGTTTCTATATATATTTGATAGGAAATAACTCGGATCACACAAATGTTGATTGACAGAGCTATACAGTGATACAATTCTTTGTGTATGTGGACAAAGCTAGTGTTTCTATATATATCTGATAGGAAATACCTCAGATCACACAAATGTTAATTGACAGAGCTATACAGTGATACAATTCTTTGTGTATGTGGACAAAGCTAGTGTTTCTATATATATTTGATAGGAAATAACTCAGATCACACAGATGTGGATTGACAGAGCTATACAGTGATACAATTCTTTGTGTATGTGGACAAAGCTAGTGTTTCTATATATATTTGATAGGAAATAACTCAGATCACACAGATGTGGATTGACAGAGCTATACAGTGATACAATTCTTTGTGAATGTGGACAAAGCTAGTGTTTCTATATATATTTGATAGGAAATAACTCAGATCACACAGATGTTGATTGACAGAGCTATAAAGTGATACAATTCTTTGTGTATGTGGACAAAGCTAGTGTTTCTATATATATCTGATAGGAAATACCTCAGATCACACAAATGTTGATTGACAGAGCTATACAGTGATACAATTCTTTGTGTATGTGGACAAAGCTAGTGTTTCTATATATATTTGATAGGAAATAACTCAGATCACACAGATGTTGATTGACAGAGCTATACAGTGATACAATTCTTTGTGTATGTGGACAAAGCTAGTGTTTCTATATACATTTGATAGGAAATAACTCAGATCACACAAATGTTGATTGACAGAGCTATACAGTGATACAATTCTTTGTGAATGTGGACAAAGCTAGTGTTTCTATATATATTTGATAGGAAATAACTCAGATCACACAGATGTTGATTGACAGAGCTATAAAGTGATACAATTCTTTGTGTATGTGGACAAAGCTAGTGTTTCTATATATATTTGATAGGAAATAACTCAGATCACACAAATGTTGATTGACAGAGCTATACAGTGATACAATTCTTTGTGTATGTGGACAAAGCTAGTGTTTCTATATATATCTGATAGGAAATAACTCGGATCACACAAATGTTGATTGACAGAGCTATACAGTGATACAATTCTTTGTGTATGTGGACAAAGCTAGTGTTTCTATATATATTTGATAGGAAATAACTCAGATCACACAAATGTTGATTGACAGAGCTATACAGTGATACAATTCTTTGTGTATGTGGACAAAGCTAGTGTTTCTATATATATTTGATAGGAAATAACTCAGATCACACAGATGTTGATTGACAGAGCTATACAGTGATACAATTCTTTGTGTATGTGGACAAAGCTAGTGTTTCTATATATATCTGATAGGAAATACCTCAGATCACACAAATGTTGATTGACAGAGCTATACAGTGATACAATTCTTTGTGTATGTGGACAAAGCTAGTGTTTCTATATATATTTGATAGGAAATAACTCAGATCACACAGATGTTGATTGACAGAGCTATACAGTGATACAATTCTTTGTGTATGTGGACAAAGCTAGTGTTTCTATATACATTTGATAGGAAATAACTCAGATCACACAAATGTTGATTGACAGAGCTATACAGTGATACAATTCTTTGTGAATGTGGACAAAGCTAGTGTTTCTATATATATTTGATAGGAAATAACTCAGATCACACAGATGTTGATTGACAGAGCTATACAGTGATACAATTCTTTGTGTATGTGGACAAAGCTAGTGTTTCTATATATATCTGATAGGAAATAACTCGGATCACACAAATGTTGATTGACAGAGCTATACAGTGATACAATTCTTTGTGTATGTGGACAAAGCTAGTGTTTCTATATATATTTGATAGGAAATAACTCAGATCACACAAATGTTGATTGACAGAGCTATACAGTGATACAATTCTTTGTGTATGTGGACAAAGCTAGTGTTTCTATATATATTTGATAGGAAATAACTCAGATCACACAGATGTTGATTGACAGAGCTATACAGTGATACAATTCTTTGTGTATGTGGACAAAGCTAGTGTTTCTATATATATTTGATAGGAAATAACTCAGATCACACAAATGTTGATTGAGAGAGCTTTACAGTGATACAATTATTGGTGTACGTTAACGAAATCGCGGGTATCGGGCCTCCTAGACAAAATCCAATGTCTTTCAATTCACGCTAACGATGATAACAGAAATTAGATTTCGTCTAGAGGAGTAGCTAGTCTTTTGTATTTGAGCTATATGCGTTTCTTTAAGTTTTGTTTCACTATTTCACTTTTTTTTAGGGTTCCGTAGTCCTGACAAGGAACCCTTATAGTTTCGTCATGTCCGTCTGTCTGTCTGTCCGAGGTTTTGCTAAGAGACCGCTTATACTAGAAAGCTGTAATTTTGTGGGGGTATGTAAATGAATGATGCCGACAAAGTGCTGAAATAACATTTTGAAAAATATTTTTTTTAGGGTAGCTCCCCTATATGAGAAGTGGGGATGATTTTTTTTTATCGTCTTCCCCATCGTGTGGGGTATCGTTGAATAGGTCTTTTAAAATGACTACAGGGTTGCTAATACCATTTTTCGATTGAATGCTCCATTTACGAAATATTATACTTTAAAGTGCAAATTTTTGTTCCAGTAGGGCGTCCCCCCCCCCCTCTAAAAGCTTAACTGCTGGCTTGAAAAATCTGGGAAAATTCGTGATAATAGCGCATTTTATGAACTTTAAAGGAAAATTATAGCGATTAAGATAACTTATTTAGTTTAGCAGTAATAGTCGTTGAAATTGGGTGTTATGGATAATTTTGTACCAAATACAAAATCCTTAGAATAAATCCTTTAAAGTGACAAAGACGGAGTACCTAGTTGCTTGTTTATAACGGGTAAAGACTTGCATTGAGTAACATGCTACTACGGAACCCTACACTGCGCGTGGCCCGACACGCTCTTGGCCGGTTATTCTGACGTCAACGATTGGGTGACAGCAGAATGGTTCATTACTTTTGTTTTTAAATTCAAAGCGTTTAATTCTGCTTTTGCTATGTTAACTTGATAATTGATTATGATTTATTTTATGATTTATGATTTTGACGTGCGTATATTAATACTGCCTAAATACTAAATAAATGCTTAGATTCTTGATTTTTGATTCTACTATAGTAGCTTAATAAGAATAAATAGTATTATCTAGACTAGTTACTAATTAATATCCAAACTAGAATATACGTAAGGTATATGACGGCGTATAAATGCTAGGTACCGTTACAAACAAAACTTCTTTTAGGTATCGGTGGGTAGTTAAATTCAAGACCGAAGGCTACCACTTATCTTGTAAAAACATGTTCTTTAATTTCAATGGACTTCCAAACAGGAGGTGGTTCCCAATTCGTCTGTATGTTTTTTCACCTATTTTTTTTAATGCTTGTTGCCCTATTACTCCGCCTATTGGGAACAGATTCGAATGATCATTTTTTCGTATGTCGGTTTCATCTGCAAGGTGGTCCCATTTAAATTTTATCCAGATCTGATAAATACCTCGGGAGATATGACGATAAACGTCTCAAAACCGCTACTGAAACTGACTCGCGCGGTATGAAAGCCGTTTTTTTTTTTCAGTTTTTATTTAGTTTAAATAAAAACTGATGCTATGTTGATCTTAATTATTATTTTCAGAGACCGCCAAGAATTCAACACGGTAAAAGTAAATATTGACGAAAAAGATAACACCAGAGGAATACAAGGAAAGGATTACATATTATTGGCTACGGGGTACGTACAATCATTTCTCTTTCTTCTACAATCAATCTTCTTTTTTCTTTCTTATCCCACTAATTTATTATTTATTTATTTATAGGTTCATATTTGATATAATATTATAAATGCGAAAGTTTGTAAATATGGATGGATAGATTTTTTCGTCCCATCTATTCGAAAAGTGATGGTTTGTTCCTCGATAAGTGCGCACAAAATACGTCTTTTCCGCCCTAGGGAGGGAAAGTAATTTTTTAATTTTTGGCTTATGACTGTTCTTTTATAGTTTAAGGAGGTTCAATAATAATATTGAACGGGAAATGTTACTGTTCTATTAAATAGAGAGCGCGCAGCGCTATAAATACCGCAACGTCATATAGACGGGGAAACAAATAAAAAAATTATTAAGCGCGCAAAGTGGCACCATACACATATCTTGTGGTGGTGGTATTGGCATTTTTAGCCTGTGGTCACAGACTGTCATAATAACACATTTAACCATGGAGTAGGAAATACATATTGACATGGAAGTGCCGCGATACAATTGCTTATATGGATATAACTTCAAAAAAAAGTGCCTAAAAGTCATAATGGAACCCAAAATGACTGCCATTGATTGTTCATTGGTCCATTGATGACCTTGATTGACACAATCCTAGCAATGGACCAATGAACAATTAATGGCATACGTTTTAGGTTTCAATTTATTTCCTTATGTATAATATGTCAATGAGTTAAAGGTAAAATGTTTATCGGGTGAAAACTGAAAAAGGTACTAAGTTTTTATAGGAAACTAAGTTTTTATATTTATTGGTTTATTACGTTTGTTTATGTTAGTCAGCCTCTTTTACAATATTATGCTCTTGAATTGCTATTTTATGGAGCCTTTTATCTACTCCCTTTTCTCATAGAGGGGGATGAAAAGCAGAGTGTAAAACTCGGCTGCAATATTATTTTCTCTCGGCCGACGTACTTTAAATCGCTCGCTACGCTCAGGATTCTACTTCATTCAAAATAGCGGCCTCGCAGAAACGTACTATATTGTACCCTTGTTATACAATCTACTATTGTTACTCGTTCTCGCAAAAACTACGCAACAGATTTGGATAAAATTTGGCACACAGATACTTTGTAACGTAGATTAGCACAACTAAGAAGGCAAAGCTGTGAATCACAGCTATACTTTAATATGCACTGACAGCTGTACTTGATATAGCACGCTTACCTAGAAGATACCTATTCCATTCTCAATTTAAAGACCCCTAGTTGCAGTTATCGGGAAAAACAGACACCGGCAAGGAACTTCATTCCTTACCAGTACGTATTGATGAGGCAGAACGTTTTGTAGATTTAACGTCTACCACGATGGCGCACATCGGTATGTCTGGTCCGATAGAAGGTGGCGGTACTAATCGTGCACTTGGTTGGCTTGGCACACTCTCCGAAATGTATTCAATAAAATACTGATAACTGTTCTAGCGACGTTGCGGCGATGCTCTAGCTAGGCTCTGGAGACTTTTTTTTTGACCTCGGAAAATCCTTTATAATTACCACTCAACCGGGAGAGCGAGATAATTATGTAGGACTCGCTATCTAAAAGGCAGGATACCGCACTAAATACCTGGGGTGAGCAGTCATCCATCGTGGTGGGTCAAGATGAGGTCACGCTGGCATACACCAACTTGCCCCGGTAACAGACCCAAATCGGCCTCTGCCCCTGCGGAGGGCTGATCTTGCTCACCAAGGTCAACCCTCAACCGTCATGTGGGGAGTGCAAGCCGTTGGAGAGTCCCCCGACCCTCCAACAGTTACCCCACAATGACAGAGGAGTGTGGCACCTGGCCTCACGTCCTCCGTCCCTCAAATAACAGGTGTGCGAAGAGCAAATACCCAAACTCGCACACCGTCCTTTTATTTTATATATTGCATGCCCACTTTTGAAAAAGTACATCAAGCGAATAGTCCAGACTAATATTATAAAAACGTTTGTAACGCTGAGGTTGAACATAGGCTACTTAAAACAAAATCATGATTTTTACAAATAACTTAAAGAATTAAGAACACAAAGGTTGATTGACAGAGCTTTACAGTGATTACTTTCTTGGTGTTCGCGGGTATATCAACTAGAAGTCTATATGTAACTAAATACAAATTATTTCTTTACAGAGAAAAAGATCAAAAGATTATGATCTACGAAGAAACCGGAGACGCGTGACGAAGACGACGCCATTTCCGCTATTTTTATAATGATTCCTTTCTAGTACCTACCCGTAGTCTTAAATACCAAATAGTACAAATTGCGGGTGTGCATTTAATTAATTTTAAATGAATTGTATAATTGTTTATAGAGATAATTTATGATTAGACTGATAGATACATTTTACATTAAAATGTTAAACAGATGTTTGAATTTTATTGAATTATATATGTCGCAGGCAGATAGCTTAATTAGCCGTTCGATTAACAGCCTAGCATCTTAACTAAACAGCGCCGTTCAACTAGATTCCTGAATTATATCCAGCCGTAGCGTTTGTTACAACATTTAATAAACTGGCTGGCTAATGCTTACTGTAACGGTCACTGTTCCTAGTGTGTTGCCTTAGTGGAACAGGCTAGGCAAGTAATGAAACGTCATCGATCCAAGTCATTTGCCTAGCTGTTTGATCAAATGGCTGGATATAATTCAGGAATCTAGTTGAGCGGCGCTGTTTAGTTAAGAGGCCAGGCTGTTAATTGAACGGCTAATTAAGCTATCTGCCTGCGACATATACACCCTTAAATAGGATATAAAGGCGCCACCTCCACGAGCTAGAGTATTGAGATCGTCTCTCGCTTGATTGGTAGTTCGCGATTATATGGTCGAGGATGGTGATCACGCTAGAACTCGTATGTTCTAACTCTCAAGGGCGGTGTGCTGCCGCAACACTGGAAGTTATGGCGGCAGATTTTCTCCTTGATGGTGGTTAGCTACTTCTTGGTAGTAAGTCAGGCGGAACATCGTTATAATGCTTCTACCACCTGTGGACGAACACCAACTCAAGAACCACTGGCCAAGTTTTCTTGCCAGCTAAAAGGTAGCCAGCGCCATCTGTAAAATTTGTGAAAAATCTCGTGTCGTATCTAAAATCTATAATGAGTTCAGTGTTTAGTCTAATACTTCACCACATATCACCATTAGGGGTTAACAAGTTGCCAAAAAAACATCACGAGATTAATGGATGACCCCTAATTTACTTAGAAACAGCAATTACAGATAACGCCACTAACGCATAATTGCTTTTGATATTTTTAAAATCTACATGACTTGAATTTACAATAATATCGTTTAAATACTAAAAAAGAACCGACTTCCATGTTCATTTTCAGTACCAATTTTGAGATGTTTATCTCAATATCTCTGGAGATACTTATCAGACCTCGATAAAATTACCATGGTACCACACTTGGGATATCTCCTTTCGAACAAAAAAAGAATAATCAAAATCGGTGCATAAATGACGAAGTTATCCCCGAACAAACATAATTAAAAAAAAAAAAAAAAATATATACGGTCGAATTGAGAAACCTCCTCCTTTTTTGAAGTCGGTTAAAAACAAATTAAAAAAACAAAAACTTGTAGAGACTTTAACAGTCGGGACACATTAATGGCTTAACGAATGGGGATTAATGTGTCCCGACTGTTAAAGTCTCTATCTATATCTATAATAATATTATAAAGAGAGAACATTTGTATTTTTGTATTTTTGTATGTTTGTAATGAGTAAGCTCAAAAACTACTGAACCGATTTAAAAAATTCTTTCTCTAATACATAGAATGGACTTTCGGAATGAAAATAGGCTATATATTATCCCGTTTAAATCAAAGGTACATTCGTGGAGACCTAATTTGCAACCTAAGTCGGCAAATAAACGGTCGAAAAAACACGTTTGTTACGAACGCTGCTTAATTGAAAATAGATAGAAGAATGTTTTCTATGCAAGAGTTGTACAACTTAATAAGACCTACAAAACAGTCCGCGACAGCATATGTCTATCTCTTAAGGTTGACTCACAGTAACCATTTTAATCTTTAATTTTTTGTTAAAAAATATTACATAACTTCCAAGGCTATTTTCAAGTATATAGTATTAATCCTTATCCAAATATTACGTTAATTAGCTAGGCGACATACTATAGATTAAAATGGTCCTTTACAGTATATAATTCAAATGAAAACTCTAGAAGATATCACGAATTTCACAAACACGCATCGCAAAATTAATAAAATATTTGCAGTGAAACCACAGATTAGGTCATAGTTACTACGAAAATATTATTATAAGCTTAGCTATGCTGTAGATCTCCACCGATCACAATCAATTCGAAGTCAATATAGTATAATAATATGATCTATTGTATAAAATAATATTCATCTATATATATAATAATATAATATAATATTTTAAACCACCCCGACTGATCTACGTATAATAGCTATTTCCAATGACTCGACAAACACGACATTTAAAATCTGAGCTGTAAGTTAGTGAGGATTTGAGTATTCTGTAGAGTCCAGGAGGCTTCCATGTTCTTACAATATCGTTGAAGAAGAAGATTTTCGAATTGATCAGACCTATGAAAGTTGATTTCATAGCGCAATTAACTAGAAAAAAGCTCACAATTTTATAACGATTGAACGAATTTTCATGAATCAAAGCTAAGAAAACTCTCGATGAAGACATCTATCAAACAAAAAAAAACTATAAATAATAAAAACAAAATCGGTTCATCCGGTTAGGTGCTAAGATGCTACAGACAGACACACAGATACACACGTTAAACGTATATTACCCCTACATTTTGCGCCGGAGAACGCCGTAAGGTTACGGCGGCAGATGTACTCCTTGGTGGTAAGCTACTTTTTGGTAGATTTAATGATTCCACTACCACTGTACGAAAACTCATGATTCATGAATGCACATAAAACTTTCATTCGTAGGTATATAGCTAGGATTAGAACCAACGACCGTCGGGTCAGAATCAGGGTAACTATCCTTTACGCCAAAGGGCCGTCCAATATCAATACGTAAGTATTATAAAACAAAGTTCATCACTGCGTCTGTCTGTCTGTTCGCAATAATCTCATTAGCTACTGAACGGATTATCATGCGGTTTTCACCAATAGCCAGAGTGTTTATGAGGAAGGTTTAGGTGCATAATTCGTTAAGGTTTTGTGTAAATTGGATGAAATATGACGATGGTTGTTAAATATGTTCATATTTTATATTCGATGCAACAAACTGATGCAAATTTTGTAGGCATATATGTTCTACCCGTGCGAAGCCGGGGCGGGCTGCTAGTATTCCATATAACAATGTATAATTTATTTTATGAGTGTATCGACCGAGAAAGAATTTAAATGGTATAGTTTTTTGATATCCCTAAACAGAAGTCTAAACTACTAGACTTACTTGTTTTTCTCTTTTCAGTTCGTTTTTTAACACTTCACTTTTTGCGCAGTCGGGTTTTTGATTTTTTAATTTAATGTTTTATTTTACACTTTTTAGTTAAGTAAAGGACGGCAAATTCCGTAATCTGAACAAAAAACCGAAATGCGTGAAATAGGGTATTGCTTTTTAAGCTTACTTACTTTACAGTTGTACTATTAAACGACTATACCAAAAGGAAGAGGTTGTTTATTACCTCAGAACTCCATCAATTCTTAACCGATTTGGAAAATTCTTTTTTTGTTTGAGTTAATATGAATTTCGTTTGGTCTCATTGTAATTTTATTGAGATCTGATAAGTAACTTCAGAGATAAGCACCGCAAATTTGTTACTGAAAGTGACTAACGCGGCGTGTAAAATCGTTTTTTTTTTTTCGATTTGTACGATCATAAATTGTTTGTTATAAATATATTTGGAATCTCCATTTTAAGACCTTTAATTCGATACCCCACTCGATAGGTTTTGAAAAAAAAAATTTTTTTGAACCCCAAATTTTGGCGTCTGAAATCCGCCATTTTGAATTTTTCAATTTTTTATGTTTTCGCTGACACTCGCGCTAGCATGGAGAATCTATTGACGTGCCAATTATCAAAATCAGCCCACGCGTTTGGTCTCTAGTGTGCCACAAAGGAACAAACATACATATATAGACTGATAAACACATTACCTCTCCTTTGCGTCGCGCAGTCGGGTAAAAAATGAACCAGTTTTGAATGTTTGTTACCGCAGTTTACACAACCTTGCGTCACATGAAAACTAAAGTAAATAATAGTGGATATTGACGCTGAAACAAGTGTCTGTTTTTATGAGGTCAGATAACACAATGATTCAGAATGTCACATGACTGCTGACTGCTGTTTAGTATTCCACTTATATTGTGTTAATTGATTTACCATTGTTTAAATTGTTTTCTTTAGGTATCCTACTTCCTACTTATATTATAAACGCGAAAGTTTGTAAGAATGTATGGATGTGTTTATTACTCTTTCTCGCAAAAACTACTGAACCGATTGAGCTAAAATTTTTTATGTTGATAGCGTAGACGCTGGTATAACACATAGGATACTTTTTATCCAGATATTCACACGCGAACGATGTCTATGCGGGTAAAACCGCGGGGCATTTTCGCCTTGACGGTAGTAAATTACAATACAATACAATACAAATACTCTTTATTGATTACCATGTAAAAGATTACATGAATACACTTTTTTAAACACTGTAAAACAATCGGCGGTCTTGTCGCTTATAGCAATCTCTTCCAGACAACCTTTGTACGGACTGGAAAAAATCCTTACAAACTAGCGGTGATCAGGTAAAACATATTTGACTTATTAAAAAACAATTTACCTAATATCACATAAATCTATTGCACTTAATAACTACACAGTAATTTCAAACATAATAAAATATACAATCATATATTATAATAGATAAATATATTCAACAGTATGCATACACACATATATATTCCATAATTCGACATATATATATATATATATATATATATACACATATATATATATACAAATATATATTATAATAAAAATTGCTAGCTAGCATCGGCTAGCAGCTACGGCTAGCACAGTACACGATTTTTCATAAAAACTGGATGAATGGATAGGAAATATTAACTGAAGAGTTTCAGAGGAGCGGAGGGCAAGAGGATTAGAAAGGCGCAGGAATTGAAAGCGTTCTATAAGATACAGAGGCGTGGAAGGGATGAAAAGAACAGTGTACAAAAGTGAAAGAATATGGCTATATCTACGGTGACGAATCGGAAGCCACTGAAGTACTTTCGTAACCCATGTATGAAACGAATGCACAGGTTTTGTAATTGGTCTTGGTAAGAATGTGTGGGTGTGGTTGGTGCACTCTACTAAGCTTTTTAGGGTTCTGTACCTCAAAAAGAAATAAACTGGCCAAGTGCAAGTCGGACTCGCACTCGTAGGGTTCCGTAACACAGTAGAGTATTCTATAACTATGATTTTTCGTAACTACAAAAATAACTTTGTTTTTCATAGTGTTATCTTTGCGGTCGATATATCTCAAAAACTGCTGACTGTATCTCGTTCAAACCAATTTTCGTTGAAAGTTTTTATTGAGATCTACAAAATATATTTTTTTAAGATTTTTCACTCCCTAAATTTAAAAGTTATTGGGACACACATTTTAGCACTTTAGACGTCATTTTAGCACTTTAGACGTGCATATCTTTTAAATGATTGACTTTGAGAAAAAATGATTTTAGTAACCTCAACGTCATTTATAGACATATCCATAGACACTCCAAACGTAAGGTTTGAACAAAAAAAATTTTTTTGTTCAATTCCATGTATGGGATGCCCCCCCTTAAACTTTAATATTTTTTATTTTTGTATAAAAATCGGAAAGCGGTTCACAGAATACATCCACCTACTAAGTTTCAATTATGTAGTCTTAATAGTTTCGGAATAAAATGGCTGTGTCATACGGACGGACAGACAGACAGACATGGCGAATCTATAAGGGTTCCGTTTTTTGCCATTCGGCTACGGTACCCTAAAAAGGAACCCTTATAGGATCACTTTGTTGTCCGTCTGTCAAGACCCGTTTTTCCCAGGAACGCGTAAAGATATCAAGTCAAAACTTATATCAAATACTCGATCTATGGTATCTTTTGGCTGTAAAAAAAATTTACTTGTAAGTCAACACGACCAAAAGTTATGACCGTTCATGTCGCATATTTTGCGATTTCACAAGGCGGATCAAAACCTCTAAGGTACTTCCCGTTGATCTAGAATCATGAAATTTGGCCAAGAGCAAGGTCTTGAAGCACTTATATAGAAAATCTAAACCGGTAATTATGTGGTGTAATAACTAAAAAAAGTTAATTTAATTACAAACTTATTATTTGTAGTCATACATTTTCTGTGGGTCGAACTACAAAGTTAAGTTTGTTTTGTAACTAAGTCTGAGAAGTTGGAACGGAAGCCTCGGTGGGCGAGTCCAACTCGACTTGACCGGTTTTATTAAATTATCGAAATATTAATTATAGCAGTTTCGACAGCGCTTGAAGTTTTCACCCACTCATTTCGGACCTAGCTGCGCTCAGTGCTAGGTAATAGCAATTCTAGTCTATAATTTTTTGCACAAAAACGTGACAGTGTTCATTTGCCAAAATCTAAACTATTCTTAGAAATGATAAATAATATGTTGGCACAAAAATTATTGTTTTCCAGCAAGAAAATTCAAATGATTTGGTTACTCATTCGATTCTGCGGGGTCTTCGTAAATTTGTAGTGATTAGATAATTGTTACGGATTTAAGCGATAATTATTTATCTGTGTTAGTGTAGAGCCTAGCAACACCTAAATCGTAGTTTTTATTATCTGTTATTACATTAAGTTAACGTACGACACACTCTGTAACCCATATTATTAAAAGGTCTCCATTAAAAATCTAAAACATATTAATCTTTTTAAATCAAAAGAATCAGCGACCCTAAACAAAATTATTAACAATAATTTACTAGCCGTATATTTAGATACCCGTGTCTTCGTTCACGTACACCAAGAATTTAGTAGCCTTTGTACATCCTAATGCTATAAAGTATGTCCTTGTTAAATTTCAGTCAGATCGGATCGTCCGTTTAGACTAGGTAACAAACAGACAGAGTGACAGAGTTACAAATGTTTATATAATATTAGTAAATATCTTTATTAAGGTGGTTCGATTTCCATACAAAAGTATATGTACAAATACGAGTAAATGGAACAAAAAATTGCAATGAAATCACATCTATTGGTTCACAACTCTTTACATACGGGAAATCATATCTTACTACATAATTTGATAAAATTATATGAAAACTAGGATTGAGATTTTAATTCATTTTTGTAAATATTCAAGGCTTCAATTTGACAATTTGGTACCCATCCTGGCATTATTTTTACTGAGCACCACCGTTACTCTTTTCTTTGTAATAGGTACTTATTCCTTTCCAGTCCATCCTAAGGTTGTCTGGAAGAGATCGCTTTAAGCGATAAGTCCGGCGATTGTATTAGTTACCTAAATATTTCTGTATTAGCAATCAATAAAGAGTAAGTCAATTATATTGTATTGAGTTTGCACAATTATTATACATAATTTATAGGTTAAATGCGACATAAGTAGCAATGATTTCTGAAATATTATAATGAGATTAATGGAATTTATTAATTCAAGTTTCTACAGCAAATTTGTCTGAAACTGACAATTTCACGCGTTTTATCTCGTCATAGCTGGCAGGATACAGCCCCCTTTATCACGAAATTTGACAGTTGATAATTGAATAAACAAAATGAACTAAATGACAAGGACGCAGCTATATAGCTCCATCTCTGTCATTTCGTTCATTTCAATCACCATCAAACCTCGTGATAAGCCTGCAGGTTGGGCAAGCTTGTATCATCTAATAATGCCTCCTAATTTCCTGTCCTCCAGCACTGAGTGGAATTTTATATCGAGGCGTTATCAAGCACTCGATGTCGACTGAACAAATATGGAGCACTGCCCGCTTATCACCCTCTTTGACAGTGGATTATTGAATTAACAAAATGACAGGGACGCTATGCAGGCTGTACTTTATCTCTGTCATTTCGTTCATTTCAATCCATATCAAAATCCGTGATTAGCCTGAAGATTGTGTTGACTGACCTTGGCATTGCCCTCACCTAAATTCATAATTCAGGCAACTCTTGTACATAATAATAATAATTATTATCATCACCGACTACATAATATTAGCCATCGGTAGACTTCACTTGAATTTGCTAACGGCATGTTATCGCCATTTTCAACCGACTTCCAAAAAGGAGGAGGTTCTCAATTCGTCTGTATGTTATTTTAAAATTATTATTTCTATTTGTATGTATGTTACGCAATTACTCCGTCAATTGTGAATCGATTCGAATGATTTTTTTTTATCGGTAGGGTACTCTTCCAAGGTGGTCCCATTGTAATTTCATCGAGATCTGATAAGTATCTCCAGAGATATGACGATAAACGTCTCAAAATTACTACTGAAACTGACTCGCGGGCATTGATGTCTGTTGTTTTAGTTTTTAAACTATCTTAATTATTAATGAAGATGGTTGAAGTTGCGACAGTTCTATGTTATATTGTTACATCGCGTCGTCGAGTCGCGATGTTTCGCCAAGCTTCTCGAACAAAAATACCGTGGGAAAGAATAGACTAATTAGGGGCTATAAACACCCGACCCGACCGTCATAAAAGTTAACCTTCCGGGAATTCAGACCCTAGTCAATGTACCTAGTTTTGTAGTTAAGATTGAACCTTATTCATAAGTAGTTAGAGATCAAATTAGCATGTATGGTAAAGTTGTTTACGTCAGATGCTCAAAGGAAAGCCGCCCCT
Organism: Cabera pusaria; assembly: GCA_954871355.1. Classification (NCBI taxonomy): domain Eukaryota; kingdom Metazoa; phylum Arthropoda; class Insecta; order Lepidoptera; family Geometridae; genus Cabera; species Cabera pusaria. Next base: position 6,802,657 of record OX940891.1, read on the forward strand.
TTTGTTTGTGATTGTTATTGCTTTGTTTTGAACGTCTTTTGTCTATTGTTTCGAGTCAATACTGGAAAGTTCTGTAGAAATATTCTCGTCCTATATAAGACGTTGAAACCGCGGCTTGAGGCAGTCTTTCTCTGGAAGCGACAGTGTAACTATCTAAGCGCGGATAGCGACCAAGTGATCGTTAAGTGTTATCAGTGAACTAGTGTTGTGAACTGTGAACAGTGAAATCAGTGATTGTGATTACCAACGACCTCAGTGTGTGTTAACGGACTTTTGATAATTGTGCAAGACGATTTGGACAACTACTGTGGAACATTGTGCTAACCTAGTGATCAGTGGAAATAAACGTTCATCTCATCGGATTGGCATTTTAATACCACCCCGCACGTAACAATTGGTGTCAGAAGTGGGATGCCAATCACTCCGAGGGAAGATACGCGTACTCCACGCACCAGGCGCCAGGCGGAGATGGATGCAACCCGGCGGAAGGAGCTCGAAGCATCGGGAGCAGGAACATCCACATTGGAAGAGCCAGCAGCAACACCGATGGCACCCACCATGGCAGCGCCACCTACAGCACCGCCGGTGAGTCTAACTACGGATGGAGGCCTGGAGGCCATGCTAGCCGCTCTCCTAGCTGGACAAGAAGCTGCACGCCAGGAACAAAAGGCTGCACTACAAGCTGTACGTGAGGAACAACAGGCCGCACTACAGGCAGTACAGGCAGCACAACAAGAAGCTCGCCAGGATCAACAGGCTGCACTACAGGCTGTACAGACGGCACAAGAAGAAGCTAGCCGTAAACAGGAAGAAGCTAGCCGTAAACAGGAAGAAGCTAGCCGTAAACTGGAAGAGACAATTGGACGTCAATTGCAGAGCGGGCTTGCCGGCATGGGAGAAAAAATAAAAAAGGTGGAAGCCAGCGTCAAAGAAGTGGAAGGACGACTCGACGTACACGAACAGACCGTGAATGACCTGGCTAATAAGGTCCAGAAACTGGAGTTACGAGGAATTGGACAGAGCAGCCAGGTGTCCGCTACGACTTCGCCGTTCAAACTGGATCTGCCACACTTCGACGGAACATCTTCTTGGGCAGCATACAAGTTTCAATTCACGACGCTATCTAAAAGCTGCGGCTGGACAGACGAGCAAGCAAATACAGCGCTTACATTAGCGCTGAAAGGAGACGCTCAGCTTATTCTGGAACGCATACCTGAAGACGAAAGGACGCTGAAGACCTTGCTGGAAGCCCTGGAAACGCGCTATGGGGACAAACATATGGAGCATGCGTACAGGGCACAACTACGAGAGCGCACCCAGAAACCCACAGAGACATTGCAACAGTGGGCAGACGAAATCGAGAGGTTGGTCCGACGAGCCTACGTGTCGACGCCATCAACCATTGAAGTGACATCTCTACAGAGCTTTGTGGATGGAATCAGGGATGATGAGGTACGCGCTGCGGTACGATTGGGGCATCATCAGACACTCAAGAACGCCCTCGCTCATGCCTTGGAAGTGGAAGCAGTGCGACGAGACACCAAACCATACAGAGTTCGGGAGCTAGTTACTGAAACCAGGAAGCCCCGTTATGGACCGACATGTTATGGGTGTGGAGAAAAAGGGCATATTCGTATTGATTGCCCGAAAACGAAGAAACGGGTCAGAAATTGCGAGACCCAAGTGGATGAGGAGGCGTTAAACTAAACGTCGCCAGGGCCGCGGGGCGGGCGCTGGCTGGTCAAGAGAGAGCCCCCACCATCACTGTGACACAAGTGTGCAACGGGAACAGCTTAATCGTCGAGGGCACCCTGAACAACAAGACCTGCAAGTTCACAGTGGACACAGGAGCATCGCGCACAATTGTGAAGCCTGAATTCCTGCAACGATTTATATCACGGAAACATCGATCTGCAGCATGCTCACTACGGACAGCAACCGGCCAGTCAGTTCCTGTCCTTGGCGATACAGATGTGGAGATAGTCATCGGTGAGCACTCATACATTCATCCTGTGCTTATTGCCAACATAACTGATGATTGCATTCTGGGATTGGACTTTTTGGAGAAGCAGCATTGCATATTGGATGTGGCCCGTGGTGTTCTCCGGTTTCCCGAGCAAGAAGTGTTCTTCGAAGGAACGGCACCGTGTAAGCTTTACTGTCTCAAGGACGTCGTGTTGGCTCCAAAATCGCAAAATATTGTTCGAGTGAAATTTCCAAATACAGTCAAGAGAGGACTATGTGTAGTTGCCGAAGATGAGGGCACACATCCGACCTGGATTACTGCAAGAACATTGCTCATGACAAACAGAACGGCCAGTGTGCGAATTCTCAACCTTGGCAATGCAGAAGTTCATCTGAAGAAAAACAGCATAATTGGAAAATGTCAAGAAGTGAAGTACCTGCGACGAACGGATATTACTTCTACGGAACCAAGCTCGGAAGACCAAATATCACAGCTGCTGGAATCATCCAAAGACAACTTAACGTTCGCTCAGCTGTCACAAGCAAAACGTCTGTTGACGCGGTTTAAAGACGTCTTCGCCGCTGGAAACAACTGTGGACGTACCGGACTTGTTAAACACAAAATTGACACTGGCGACGCAAGACCTATACAACAGAGGCCACGAAGGATTCCATGGGCGAAAGAAGCTGAAGTTGCAGACATGATACGAGACATGGCCAAAAAAAAAGTCATCGAACCATCTACAAGTCCTTGGTCATCGCCAGTGGTTCTGGTGAAAAAGAAAGATGGCTCCACCAGATTCTGCGTAGATTACAGAATGCTTAATGAAGTCACAAAGAAGGACAGCTACCCCTTGCCTCGAATAGACGATACACTGGACATGCTCAGTGGAATGAAGTGGTTTTCAACGGTTGACCTGAAAAGTGGCTACTGGCAGGTAGAAATCAGTCCAGAAGACAAAGAGAAGACAGCATTCAGTACGGGCATTGGAAATGGACTCTGGCAATTCAACGTCATGCCATTTGGACTGTGTAATGCTCCAGCAACGTTCGAACGTCTCATGGACAGAGTAATGGTTGGATTACTGGGAGACGTATGCTTGGTGTACCTGGATGACGTCATCATTTTGGGCCGTGATTTTACTGAACATCTGCAGAATCTGGAGAAGGTTTTGAACCGTCTACGTGAAGCAAACCTGAAGCTGAGTGCCAAAAAGTGTGACTTCTTTAAATCCAAAGTCAGCTACCTTGGACACATCATTTCGGAAAACGGGGTACAAACTGATCCTGACAAAATCAAGGCTGTTCAAACTTGGCCTACCCCGAAGAATAAAACTGATGTAAGGTCGTTTTTGGGACTATGCGCTTACTATCGGCGGTTTGTCAAGAACTTTTCTGGAATTGCCAAACCCTTACATCGGCTGACAGAAGTAAAGCGCACATTTGTATGGGACTTGGAGTGTGAAACCGCCTTCAACGATCTAAAGCAGCGACTGTGTGAAACGCCGATCTTGGGATACCCTACCAGAGATGGAAGATTTATTGTGGACACTGATGCCAGCAACACGGGAATTGGAGGAGTTCTCTCACAAATCCAAGGAGACAAAGAAGTGGTCATAGCATACTTCAGTAAATCATTATCCAAACCAGAACGAAACTACTGTGTCACCCGCCGCGAGTTGCTAGCCGTGGTAAAGACTCTTCAGCACTTCAACAAGTACCTCATCGGAAGGGAGTTTACGCTCAGAACTGACCACGCTGCTCTAAAATGGCTTCTACAGTTTAAGAGCCCGGAAGGTCAAGTGGCACGATGGATCGAGCAACTTCAAGAGTTCAACTTCGTGACAGAACATCGCAGTGGAAAGGGCCATAGCAACGCCGATGCCCTGTCAAGAAGACCTTGTGCAGATGACTGTAAACACTGCGAAAAGCACGAGTCTCGAGAAGAAGTCAGAGTCATCAGGATGGACAGAACAGATGACGAATGGAACGGCGAAAATATGAGACAAGCACAATTGGAGGACAGAGATTTACGACCTGTACTGGATTGGATAAAGTCTGGAAACAAGCCCCAGTGGAGCGACGTGTCAGCCTGCAGCCCAATCACAAAAAGTTACTGGGCTCAGTGGGACAGCCTGACTCTGGAACAAGGAATCTTGTACCGAAAATGGGAAAGCAGCAATGGAAAAGAAACTACGATGCAGGTCGTTGTTCCCCGGAGCAAAGTGGCATCTCTACTACGACACATTCATGATGGAGTTTCTGGTGGACATCTAGGAGTCAAGAAAACTCTTGTGAAGGTTCGTCAACGATTTTACTGGGTACACAGCCGCGAGGATGTGGAAGATTGGTGCAGGAAGTGCACCGCGTGCGCATCAGTAAAAGGACCGAAGACAAGAAGTAAAGGACAACTAAAATTGTACAACGTTGGAGCACCATGGGAGCGCATTGCCGTGGATGTTGCCGGGCCATTTCCCGAGACTGAAGAAGGCAACAAGTACATCATCGTAGTACAAGATTACTTCAGTAAATGGCCTGAGGTTTTCGCGACACCAAACCAGGAAGCAAAGACAGTCGCAAATAAGTTGGTGCAAGAAGTGATCTGTCGATTTGGTGTACCGATGGAACTGCATTCCGATCAAGGAAGGAACTTCGAGTCTGCCCTATTTCAGGAAATGTGCACCCTCCTCGGGATCCGAAAGACGCGGACAACGGCAGCTCATCCACAGTCAGACGGAATGGTTGAGAGGTTTAACCAGACGTTGGAGAATCACCTGGCTAAAGTCGTGGACGCACATCAACGTGACTGGGATCAGTACATACCTCTGTTCTTGTTGTCATACCGTTCCGCTACCCATGACAGCACTGGTATGACTCCTGCAAATGTGAATTTTGGACACGAACTAAGACTTCCTATCGACGCCATCACTGGTTCCCCGCCAGATGCTCCGAAGCCTGTAACCGACTATGTCAGTGATCTTCGTAGTCAGCTGGACGAAGTGCACAGGATAGTTCGAGAGAATAGTTTAAAAACCGGTGAAAAAATGAAGACCCGGTACGATCGTAGAGCGAATACGATGGGTTTCGAAGAAGGAACTCTCGTCTGGTTGCACAACCCACTACGAAGGAAAGGAAAAAGTCCGAAGCTGCAGGCTCATTGGGAAGGACCATACCAGATTATCACGAAGATAAACGACGTTACCTACCGCATTAAACGAGGCCAGAGAGGAAAGCCGAGGGTAGTACACATCGATCGACTTACACGATACCATGGAACAAATGATGATCGGGACGATCATAACTAAGAAGGGGATAATGTTACATCGCGTCGTCGAGTCGCGATGTTTCGCCAAGCTTCTCGAACAAAAATACCGTGGGAAAGAATAGACTAATTAGGGGCTATAAACACCCGACCCGACCGTCATAAAAGTTAACCTTCCGGGAATTCAGACCCTAGTCAATGTACCTAGTTTTGTAGTTAAGATTGAACCTTATTCATAAGTAGTTAGAGATCAAATTAGCATGTATGGTAAAGTTGTTTACGTCAGATGCTCAAAGGAAAGCCGCCCCTTTTGTTTGTGATTGTTATTGCTTTGTTTTGAACGTCTTTTGTCTATTGTTTCGAGTCAATACTGGAAAGTTCTGTAGAAATATTCTCGTCCTATATAAGACGTTGAAACCGCGGCTTGAGGCAGTCTTTCTCTGGAAGCGACAGTGTAACTATCTAAGCGCGGATAGCGACCAAGTGATCGTTAAGTGTTATCAGTGAACTAGTGTTGTGAACTGTGAACAGTGAAATCAGTGATTGTGATTACCAACGACCTCAGTGTGTGTTAACGGACTTTTGATAATTGTGCAAGACGATTTGGACAACTACTGTGGAACATTGTGCTAACCTAGTGATCAGTGGAAATAAACGTTCATCTCATCGGATTGGCATTTTAATACCACCCCGCACGTAACAATATGTAATACATGAACAAACGGCAAGCTAAACAAAACCGTATAATAGTAAAGTGACTATTAGTAATCGTGCTAATTTTCATGTGGAAGACAGTGAGAAGTCCCGTGAGCAACTAACTTTGGTTTAATTCAGATTTTTTTATACCTGATGGTAAGTCACTATGTCCCGTGATTATTATGTGACGATGTGATTACCGACCCATTTTGGTAGCACCTTGCCATTGGTAGGTATTTATTGCATAGCATCTCTACTTAGGCTGAGTTAAACTATCAAACTTTTTTTTTTTAAGTTTATTATGGCTCCACACGATTAGTGTATTTTTCCAGTGTCAAGTATTGAAATTTTTCAAGTTTCTATGAATTTTAGTCGTAGAGATGGGTCAAAGTCACATTTCAGGTCAGTTTTCAAGTAAAAGTCTAGTCTAAGTCATACCTTCAGTAAAGATATGGTGTTTACTGAAGGTTTTCAGTGGAATTTTGGTGAGAACGCAAATAGCATGTTTTTCAACATTGTGCTGTTTCCCTACCGGCACTTAATGGTTAATAATCCACTTTTATTACACATTAACTCGCGGAAGAACACAAATGTTTGAAAAAAATACAATGAGATCACACACACTTTTCCACGTTCCCGCCAAAACACACCATCTTACTTTAACTATAACAAACGACAGAAATCTGTCAAAATCCATACAAAAACACTGGTTAATAGTTATAGTTACGGGTAAAGTAAGATGGTGTAACTCAGCCTTAGTCTGTGGTGTTTATGATTTCTAACAGCTGACGACATCCTCATATGCAAAATGGAAATACTTTAAAAACAAAGAAAAACTATTTTTTCCACGTTTACTAGGAAAAATTTGCGGATACCCCTATTAGACCCCTATGTGTGTCTATTTTTTTAATTGCACTGCTATCATAATGAGCCTTTTTCTTAAAAGAAATAGTTTGACTACTTACACTTTTTTTTTAGTTTTAATGTGGCTCCACACGACTAGTGTAGGTATTTAGTTTCTTAGTTTATTTGTCAAGTATTAAAATTCTTCAATTTTTTTGTGAATTCAAGTCGTCGACGGGTCAAAGTCACATGTTAAGTAAAAGTCTCCAAGTCCATAACCTCAGTAAAGATGTGGACTTTACTGAAGATTTTCAGTGGAATTTTAGTGAAAACGCAAATAGCATGTTTTTCAACATTGTGCTGTTTTCCTACACTCGCACACAGTCATCGTCACTATCACATTTATTACACAGTAACTCGCGGAAGAACACAAGTTTTAGGAAAAAATACAATAAGAGTACATACACTTTTTTACTTTCCCGCCAAAACTCCTACTTACACTTGCTAGCTAGATTTTCAACCGGCTTCCAAAAAGAATGAGGTTCTCAATTCGTCTGTATGTTTTTTTTGTGTGTGTTACGCGATTACTCCGTTAATTGTGAACCGATTCGAATGATTATTTTTGTAATCGGTAGGGTACGTTTCTAAGGTAGTCCCATTGTAACTTCATCGAGATCTGATAAATATCTCCCGAGATATGACGATAAACGTCTCAAACTTGCTACTGAAATTGACATCTGAATGACTCGCGGGGCATTAAAGTCGGTTGTTTTAGTTTTTAAACTAGATAGTTAATTACAATGCGAACCTTTGAGATGTCACTGCCAAAAAAGCGTCAAAGCTAATCATTTAACTTTTAGCGGAAATACAATATTAAATTTTAAAAATTGGAATTAAACATGTGTTTTAAGTGTGACGTTCGACGTCTAGATGAAAGCTGAATGGCTCAATACCTTTGTTTTTTTTTGTAAATTCAAAGCAATAAGTTATGTTTCTGTTATATCTATATTTTTTATTGAATATGATCTATTTAATGTAATTTAACGAGTGTATGTGCAAATTTTTAATTTGCCCATATACTGAATAAATGCTTTGACTTTGACTTTGATATAACATGTTTGCTCTGTTTATAGGAAAACCACTTGCAGTAAGTAGGTATACTTATCCGTATTCATAATAAGCAACTATTTTATACCCTATTTGACCCCTAAAAGAAGACCTAGGTATGAATCTCTAGTAGTAAGGACAACCTAGGAATTCATACGGCGTGACCCGGCTTGATCGTGACTCGTGACCGACTCATACAGTGATCGGGTCCCAAAGATTCGATCATTTCGGTCATTTCGGTCGCAGGTCGCAGTTCGTTTGTTTGTGCTACAAAATACAAACGGACTGCGACCCAAATGATCGAAATTGTACTTTGTTGTATTGTATGAGTATATGACCGAATGACGAATGCTGAACTGAACGCATCATGGTTAGAATCATGATATTAATGTAATTAAACATGATTCTATACTAATATTATAAAGAGAGAACATTTGTATTTTTGTATTTTTGTATGTTTGTAATGAGTAAGCTCAAAAACTACTGAACCGATTTAAAAAATTCTTTCACTAATACATAGAATGGACTTTCGGAATGAAAATAGGCTATATATTATCCCGTTTAAATCAAAGGTACATTCGTGGAGACCTAATTTGCAACCTAAGTCGGCAAATAAACGGTCGAAAAAACACGTTTCTTACGAACGCTGCTTAATTGAAAATAGATAGAAGAATGTTTTCTATGCAAGAGTTGTACAACTTAATAAGACCTACAAAACAGTCCGCGACAGCATATGTCTATCTCTTAAGGTTGACTCACAGTAACCATTTTAATCTTTAATTTTTTGTTAAAAAATATTACATAACTTCCAAGGCTATTTTCAAGTATATAGTATTAATCCTTATCCAAATATTACGTTAATTAGCTAGGCGACATATTATAGATTAAAATTGTCCTTTACAGTATATAATTCAAATGAAAACTCTAGAAGATATCACGAATTTCACAAACACGCATCGCAAAATTAATAAAATATTTGCAGTGAAACCACAGATTAGGTCATAGTTACTACGAAAATATTATTATAAGCTTAGCTATGCTGTAGATCCCCACCGATCACAATCAATTCGAAGTCAATATAGTATAATAATATGATCTATTGTATAAAATAATATTCATCTATATATATAATAATATAATATAATATTTTAAACCACCCCGACTGATCTATGTATAATAGCTTTTTCCAATGACTCTAAACACGACATTTAAAATCTGAGCTCTAAGTTGGTGAGGATTTGAGTATTCTGTAGAGTCCAGGAGGCTTCCATGTTCTTACAATATCGTTGAAGAAGAAGATTTCCGAATTGATCAGACCTATGAAAGTTGATTTCATAGCGCAATTAACTAGACAAAAGCTCATAATTTTATGACGATTGAACGAATTTTCATGAATCAAAGCTAAGAAAACTCTCGATGAAGACATCTATCAAACAAAAAAAAACTATAAATAATAAAAACAAAATCGGTTCATCCGGTTAGGTGCTAAGATGCTACAGACAGCCACACAGATACACACGTTAAACGTATATTACCCCTACATTCTGCGTCGGGGAACGCCGTAAGGTTACGGCGGCAGATGTACTCCTTGGTGGTAAGCTACTTTTTGGTAGATTTAATGATTCCACTACCACTGTACGAAAACTCATGATTCATGAATGCACATAAAACTTTCATTGGTATATAGCTAGGATTAGAACCAACGACTGTCGGGTCAGAATCAGGGTAACTATCCTTTACGCTAAAGGGCCGTCCAATATCAATACGTAAGTATTATAAAACAAAGTTCATCACTGCGTCTGTCTGTCTGTTTGCAATAATCTCAATAGCTACTGAACGGATTATCATGCGGTTTTCACCAATAGCCAGAGTGTTTATGAGGAAGGTTTAGGTGCATAATTCGTTAAGGTTTTGTGTAAATTGGATGAAATATGACGATGGTTGTTAAATATGTTCATATTTTATATTCGATGCAATATACTGATGCAAATTTTGTAGGCATATATGTTCTACCCGTGCGAAGCCGGGGCGGGCTGCTAGTATCAAATATTAATGTAATCAAAAACATGAAATTAATGTAATGATAAAAACGAATACCTATTTTTGATCTCATGAACATGTCGCCTGTTTGTAAATTATCGTAATTAATAATTACTTAGGATTGCAACATTTAGACTAAGCATTCGATTACGAGACACGAGATTGATATTGACGAGACACGAGACCGAGTCAAATAAGATCGAATCTTTTAGAGATCCATGATTCGATCACTCATGTACAGGTCGCGATCGAATCAAAAAGATTCGATCAATCACTATCGACACAAGTCTAATTCATACAAGGTTGCTTTACAAAATAAACAGCTAATAGAGTTCTAACTACTTAGTAATTAACCAAAAGCCACGACTTTGTATTGTTTCTTTTAATAGGGACCTATCTAGATAGATAGATAGATAAACCTTTTATTACCACACCAAAGATACAGACACATATATATCATACTAGCTTCTGCCCGCGGCTTCGCCCGCGTGGACTACAGAAAACAAATTACATATTTGTTCTCCTCAACAAATATACAAACTGACAATAATCCAAAGAAAAGCAGCCCGCCCTAAGTCTACCCTGTTAAATTAAGAGATTGACCTTGAGATATATTTATGATCAGTACAAAGCAGACCTTTAAAGCAAAACTGCACACTTTTAAACTAGCAGTGGTAGAGGTAGTGATAAAGTCAGGGTAGTCAAAAAATAGTTGGTTAAGTTGTCTTTTATACTTTTTTTTAAACAAAAACAACTGTGTAGGGCGGGGATGATTTTGGAAAAACTTTAATACACGATTCTCATAATTTTAATTTCAGAGTTTGTGTACAAATTTTCTAGTCAATCAACCCAGAGAAAAAAAGATTTCACAGAAAAATATATCAATCAGTATGTCAATCATACAAGGCGTAGGGGATGATTTTGGAAAAACTGTGATACACGTGTCCCATAATCGTAATTAAAAAGTATGTGTAGTGTACCAATTTTTGAGACAATTGACCCAGAGAATAAAAAATTTCGTAGAAAGTTCAACCCTCCGTTTCACCCTCTCAGAGGTAGAATTTCGAAAAAATATTTCTTAGTGGATGCCTACACTTCAAAAAGAAAAAAAAACCTCCGAATTTCATGTGTAACCAGTGGTTTAGGCAATGCTTTGATATATTAGTCAGACAAACGCCTAAGGGATGATTTTGAAAAAATTGTGATACGCCTGTCTCATAATTTTAATTGAAGAGTATGTGTACCAATTGACGAGTTGATCAAGCGCCCCAAAAAATAAAAAGTAACCTTCCATTTCTCTTAGGGGTGGAATTTCGAAAATTCTTTTTTGGAACCTACTCTTTACTACTTGTACTATTCATTATTCTGTGACCTTACAAAGATCACACCCTCCAAATTCCATGTGTCTAAGACCAGCAATTTAGGCAATGCGTTGTTACATTAGTCCGACAAACGCGTAAGGGATGATTTTGCAAAAACTGTGATTCGCGTGTTTCATAATTGAAGAGTATGTTGTATTGATTTTGGGACAATTGACCCAGAGAATAAGAAGAGTTTTTTTAGAAAGTACAACCCTCCGTTTCACCCTCTTAGGGGTGGAATTTCGAAAAATTATATTATAGTGGATGCCTACACTTCACAAAGAATACACCCTTCAAATTTCATTAGTCTAAGACCAGCGGTTTAGGCAATGCGTTGATATATTATTCCGACAAACGCGTAAGGAATGATTTTGGAAAAACTGTGATGCACGTGTCTCATAATTGTAATTGAAGAGTATGTAGTACTGATTTTTGAAACAATTGACCCAGAGAATAAAAAGTTTTGTAGAAAGTTCACCCTTCCATTTCACCCTCTTAGGGGTAAGATTTAGAAAAAATATTTCTTAGTGGATGCCTACACTTCATAAAGAAAACAACCTATAAATTTCATGTGTCTAGGACCAGAAGTTTAGGCTGTGGGTTGATATCTCAGTCAGTCAGTCAGGACTTTGGATTTTATTTATATAGACACAGCTTAAATTTTGTGTTACAATGGGAGGTCTTATGGCTAATAGTGACCTCTTCCAGATAACTTTTGTATAGAGAGGATCGAAATTATAGCTTACAGCAGGGTGCACCTAAATTAAAATAATTTAAGATCGTTTAAAAAATTTTGGCCAAGTGCAAGTCGGACTCGCACTTGTTAGCAAACTCATAGATAACAAGATGGGTGGTAGCCGGTAGTCTAGTAATCTACCATAAACTTAATATGTCTGGAGCTAAATATTCACTTGGAACTACTTCCAAAACTACCTGCCTATACTTCAGCTAATAGGTAGGACTTATTAATAAAATATAAAAGTCAGGACATCACCAAGAAAGCATTTTATTTGTACCTTCATCATTATAACAACAGTTTATGTACCATCAGGAGACTCAGGACCATTATAATAGACAATAGAACAAAGAGAACAGCAATATACCAATAAGTATTTAATGTTAAGTCACAAGGCTTTATTACAAGTTTCAACAAGACATAACACATGAAAATCACTACCGATTTAGACAATTTATACAAAATATTATGGGGTTTCCCCCAAAAGGCCTCCACCACCCCTCATAGCCTTACCACCCTCAACGAAGCTTAAACACTATCATCACCATTCCTAGGTGAAACCATCATTACTATAAACATATCCTATAAAACCACATTCTAGCCATAATTATTCTATACATTTTGTAATACAAATACTTAGCTTCATTGAGTTGGACAGCACTTTGTCGTCTGAACTATATTCCCGACAGAGTAAAGGTGACGATGTTAGCCCGAAGGCTGCTCGAGCAAAAGTGTCTCATCTAACGTTTCTACCGCCCTTTTAAAGCATCAGTCAAACAGAAAACCAAGATGGCGGTTCTGGCACATCTTGTAAGGTTTAGACTACCCTCAAATGTATCTTTTAAAGTATAAACACCCTTATTTGAGGCAACATTATTAATTTATAAAATAAATCATCATCAAACATTGGAAATATGTCGTATATCGGTATGTACTATGAAAATAATCTAACACACTCGTAGGGTTCCGTACCACACTACAGTATTTTATAAGATCGAGCAAAAAATACCACTATCATTTTTGCCAGCAAAAAATAATAATTAATAAACATTTCGTTTCTTATAACACCATCTAACGTCTAACAAAGGTGTTAGGGATCGACATTTCAATATAACGCCATCTATAGGACGTTTACCTAACTAAGCGTTCATAGATGGCGTGAAATGCCGAAAAAAAACACGTTTATTATATGGGGACCCTCTATTATCTTTAACTTTATTCTGTTTTTAGTATTTGTTGTTATAGCGGCAACAGAAATACATCATCTGTGAAAATGTCAACTGTTTAACTATCACGGTTCATGAGATACAGCCTGGTGACAGACGGACAGCCAGACAGACAGACAGACAGACAGACGGACAGCGGAGTCTTAGTAATAGGGTCCCGTTTTACCCTTTGGGTACGGAACACTAAAAACTAAAAGAACCGACTTCAAACGTTGCGCTAGTCAAAGTAGCCAGTAGACGTAGTAACAATTACATAATCTGTGACAGTAGTTAGTAGTTAGTCGTCGAGATAAGTAAATGCGTCGTAATAAAAATGTGCATATATTAAAAACGGTTCGGCCGATTTCGTTAAAATTTAAATGGGACCACCTGGGAAGGGTACCCTTTGAAACAAAAAAATAATTTTTCAAATCGGTCCAGGCATCTTCGAGTAATCGGTGAACATACATAAAAAAAGGGTTTCGACTAATTGAGAACCTCCTCCTTTTTCGTAAAGTCGGTTAACAAAATAAAACTAAGATGAGATTTACCATTTACCCAAACTAAGATTATTAGGCATATTACAATGAACACACATTACTTACATAAGAATATTCCTTAACTCACAGTTATGATACTTTAAACAATTAGTAGCCAGACACAATTTATAATAATTAGGATAATTTAAAAACTAAAACAACCGACTTCCATGCCTCGCGAGTCAATTTCAGTAACAAGCTTGAGACGTTTATCGTCGTATCTCTGGAGATAATTATCAAATTTCGATGAAATTACAATGGGACCACTTCAAAATCGTACCCTACCGATTAAAAAAAGAATAATTCTATTCGGTTCACAATTGACGGTGTAATCGCGTAACATACAAAATAAAAAATAAAAAAAACATTACATACAGACGAATTGAGAACCTCCTTCTTTTTGGAAGTCGGTTGATGAAAGGTAACTTTAAGCCTAGCCTTGAACCTTTAAATTCGTCTCGTTTCTTGGTTATATTTTGTCCACGAACTGTTTTAATCTCAATCATTTAAGATTTTGTCAATAATCTCAATAATTAACGACGTTCATGTTTATAAATTCCCTAGTCTTTGAGATTAACCAACGCAAGCCTGTGCGCTGTGAAGCTGCGTTCTCCCTTAGGGTGGGATTTGTCTTGCATCGCTTCATTCTGTCATTTCAGAACATTTTTTTTTTTTTTTTTTTTTATACGTTATAGGCTAGCGTTTGACCACTATCTCACCTGTTGGTAAGTGATGATGCGGTCGAAGATGGTAAGCACGCTAGGCCTAGAATGGGAACTGGCTCTCAAGGATAGCTGCCGGAACACATTAGATGTTTGGTGACAGATTTTCTAACTTGAGGGTGGTAGCTGGCCAGGCGGACACTAGATAGTGTCCTACCACCATGCGGGGGTTTTGTTGGTTTCTTAACGATGTTTTTCCTTCACCGGAGGGCCACTGTGAGAAGCGCACATAAATTTTTCGATAGAAAAATCCATTGGTGCACGGCGGTTTGAACTCGGTACCACGGCATCAAAGCCGAACGTTCTCCCGATTACGCCACCGGGCCCTCAAAAACATCTTTGTATCTTAGGTATTTGCCAGCGCTTTTACGCTTACCTTGGAGTTGTGAGTTGAAGTTACGCTGGAGTTCTGAAAGAAGATACACTTGACTAATACTCTCGTACATTCAAGACATGTGGCCACTCCAACGAAGCTGCCGCCTAACGACATACGTACCTCAACTAAGCTGCCGCCTCATGACTCATAAAATACGTACCTTACGAAGCTGCCGCCTCATGAGATACGTACTTCAACGAAGCTGCCGCCTCATGATATACGTACTTCAACGCCGCTAAACTTGGCGCGCTGAAGAAATTCGTGTTTCGTACATGATCAGACCATAAGGAATATTATTATATATGAGGTTATAAATCTATCAAAGTATTATGTCAAGTAATCAATCAACAAAATGTCGTGACGATGGATAATCACTACCTAATATTGTTATGTTAGATAATTATCACGGGGGCTCAACGCACTGAATTATGCACGCGATAATTGTGTGATAAGTCGATAAACACGATTATAAGAGCTGTTTATTGATATATTTAATTATCTAAGACTATAAATTGTTTGATAATCGTTGTGTTGTCCCCAAGAAATCTATATATGCATATTCTTTGCATTACAATTTTTAGAGTCAATCTTAGCAATACCTGGTATTTTGTTTTTAGTAAGTAGATACTCTGAGTATGATTTGCAATAACCTTCGTAAGAAACATAAAGTTGAACTACTTATAGTTGATATAATATTTTGGACTTAATGATTGAAAGTTTTATTATAATAATTTAAAATCGTTTAAAAAACTAAAAGAACCGGCTTCAAACGTCGCGCTAGTCAAAGTACCCAGTAGACGAAATAACTGTAATTTAATATGTGCCAGTAGTTAGTCGAGATAAGTAAATGCATCGTAATACAAATGTTGATTTATTAAAAACGGCTCGGCTGATTTCGTTAAAAGTTAAATGGGACCACCTGGAAGGGGTACCATTTGAAACAAGTAAAGATTTTTCCAAATCGGTTCAGGCATCTTCGAGTAGTAATTAATTAATCCTAATCGCTAAACATACATCAAACATTTAAAAAAGATTCCGACGAATTGAGAACCTCCTCCTTTTTTGGGAAGTTGGTTAAAAACAAACTCACGTCTAGTTCTTTATTTAAAACGATCGTTTAAAAAATTAAAGAAACCGACTTCAAATGCCGCGCTAATTATTTTCAGTACCAAGTTTAAGGTGTTTATCTCCATATCTCTGGAGATACTTATCAGATCTCAATGAAATTACTATAATACCACCACCATTGATATACCTCCTTTTCAACAAAAATAGAATCTTTAAATTTGGTCAATAAACGACGAAGTTATCCGATAAGAAACATATATATATACCGACCGTATAAATATATATATATATATATATATATATATATATATATATATATATATATATATAAATATGTATATATATATATATATATATATATATATATATATATATATATATATATATATATATATATATATATATATATATATATACGGTCGAATTAAGAAACTTCCTTATTTTGAGGTCGGTAAAAAAATGGGAATTTATCGCATTTGTGATCTTTTTGATGACTGGTTGCCGTCCGCAGCCGAAATACGTTAATTTCCGGTTTTAAAAATCTAGTTAAGTTAATTTTACAAACACATTCTTAAATTTTATCAGTTGGTCGGTGGAATAAATCATAAATCCAGTCGAAAGATTTTATAAGTATGAGGATACTCATACTTGCTCGTACATAGCGTAAATAAGTAGATATAAAATAATACCTCATATTTTTTTTAAAAGTTGGTTATACATGGCATCACGTGCGAAAGCTCTTGCAGAAATAGTACCGCGAAAACTGAAGAAAACTGTTTTTATAACACTCCGGAAAAACAGTTGACACAAGCCAGTCTGCATCCAGACGCCGCACGGGCCGCGCGCATGCGTCATGATAAGCCCGCCAATTCTTACGATCACTTCAATTGTAATCGAACATTTATTTTAAAAACATTATTTAATTTTATAAACGTAATGTGATAGTAGTTTTAAGTGTGAAACCCTGTGATTAGTGTAAAACACTTCTAGTGAAAAATATGGCGAGTGAAAAGTGAGTAACGCAACATTTTATAAATACCTACGCATTTTTAGAAGTGGTTTTCTATTTGTATTTTATTTTATATACAAATCACACTAGTGGCTTAAAATAGAATACTTCCACTAATTAACATATATAATTGTAGGACAAGTATACTATCTTGTAGAAAAATATTAAATGTATTGATTGCCATCGTTGCCCACATTTAGTATATTTATGTATATCTAAAAGTAAATCTACCCCATTGGTTTTGTAAACAAAAAGGGAGATAGATTATGTTATTTATATAGTAAAGATATTATTACTCGTGAGTATAATAAATACGTAATTGTTTTACCGCCTTATAAGTTTTTTAAAACTAATCAGTTATTTCTTAACCGACTTCCAAAAAGGCGGAGGTCTGTGTTTGTCTGTATGATATTTTTTTCTATGTTCAACGATATATTCGTTTTCAGTTTTTAGTTCAAACTTAAAATAATTACAATGAAACGATATATTTATCACGTATATTTTTACCCTTAATAACAATTTAGGTAATAACTGTTAGGGGGTTGGATCTTATATCGAGTAGCCTGAATTTGAGTAAACTGTGAATGTGGGGGGGGTCGAGGGAGTTCTTACTAAGCGCCCTGGAGCAAAACTTGCTGCCGGAGATGCGATAAAATATGGCCCTAAAGTGAAGGTTAGGCTATGTTAGAACAGTGACCACACATCGCGCGAGCCGAGCGAGCGTAGGGAGCGTGTCGCGGCAGCGGCCGGCGAAGCTCTAGAAAGTAAAATGATACAAATGTCTGATGAAAATATTTAAATTTCAATTTCAAAAAATAAAAAAACTACGCCTTTCTGGCAGGGAAAAACTAGTGGGGAGGACTCCTCTCAACTCCCTCTACCTCCCCCGACTATTCCTATCTTCCTACGAAGGCGACTTGATTCAAGATCTTTACCCTGTTAGGTACTAAGTATTGAGTAATATGAACTCACTTTTATTTCCAAATACAAATCCAGTAAAAACCAATTACGTACATAGAAATTATATACTAAGTAGGTACTATAAATAAATAAATAAAATTATGCTTGATTTCAAACTCGCATTTGTATTTGAAGTCCTAAAGTTAGACTACAATTAGATGATTAAAAAAAAATATCTTATTACAAAGTTCTCAAGAAAAGCTCAGGCCAAATAATTATTGTAAAATATAAAAAAGCATAATTTATTACATCGAATAAAAAAAACAAAAGTAATAAGCCATTCAGCTATTATAATATTACCGTGGTCACACTTAAAAAAAAGATTATTTAAATTAAATCCGTAAAATGTTCTTCGTTCAAACTCGTCAAGTTACTAAGCAGACATTTATGTTAATTTTAGTGTTAAAAATAATAGCGAAAAATTGTAAAGTAGGTAGTACTAGGTACCTTCTCACTTAGTCCCACCGTTATTCCTAAAAACTTAACTGGTTGTATGTATAATAAAGAGGGTACCTAAGTTATTTAAACTTTCTTTAAATGAATAAACGATTTTTTTTTTATGACATCGTGTATCCCTTTGTTTTTTTTTTATTTGTTTATCTATAAAGATTGAAAATGAGGGCGAGTTTTTTTTAATACTACTTATAACGGACATAACTTTCAAACGAGATTTAGAACGAACCACTAATATTTTACACAAGGTGTTTGGTGGATGGACCAAAAATACATATATACAATAAACAAAAAATATATATCTAAAACACCGTGACACTTCAGGTCTACCGGGGAAAACTTGCGCTTGACCCCCCAATCCCCCAAAAAATGTTGTCAGTCCATCAACCAAACACCCTGTATTATGTATAAAAATTACCACTAACTATAAATTCCAATTTATTTTATGCATACAATTATCAATTTATTTTAAATATTAGCAAGAATTAAAAGGCTTTTTATTTTATTTTACTTATTTATTATTATTTTAAATATATATAACTACAAACTAAGCAATTAATCTACCCTTACACAGAAAACCAAAACTAGAATGAACCCATATACAAAAGTTATGACAAACCGCTACCGTACCACTGACCCGTTCAAAATTCAAAATTCAAAATCTTTTATTGCTGAATGTAGTAGATATAAAAAAGATGTTAATACACCGTTACCTATAATTTTAATAATAAACCAAGGTAATGATACTAAATTGTTAATAACTTCGCTGATAGCGTTATTCGGTTTATATGATAGCAAAATAACATTTCGTTCATGTAATTTAGTTTCCAGTCAACATTATCTTACCTTTATATTGAGGTAACATGTATCTTCTTCAATGTCCGTTATTTATCATTTCATCAGTCTTTCCTTGCTCTTTCATAACATAATCATTGACATAATATTAATAGCGTATATTTAAACCAATAAACAACCTACACAATCCATTATTTTTCATCGGTTTCCTTTACTTTCACATTTTTTTGAAGTTTCCGTGGGTACTAACAGTAACATAAGGCCACAGAACGGATAATAATATGCTATGGCGCCAGTGGTGCTCACAAAAGTTAAGAAAAGTACAAGACTATGTAACATATGTGGACACTGAATGATATAAAAACTTATACTATAACATGTTATTATAACATGTTTTATAACATTATGTGTCCACACTATCTGAAACATTTTAAATAACAATTTTGTAACATGTTATGATACATAGTCTGTACGCACCCTTACGCACAGTTTTCCCGGTATAGTATTATATCCCATGATAAGTATAACTTGGAAATATTATCAACTCGTCCAATATTGTGAAAAATACGATAGTTAGTGATTGCAATAGCGAGCCAGGTGAGGTCCAACATAAAATTAGCATAAATCAGAATAATTTAATATAAAAATAGCCGACACTGGCGATGTGAGGTAATGATAATGAGTTATTGACCTTTACTCGTTATCATCACGTACACGTCCCAGAGAGGTTTGCCCCTGATTGTAGGTAAATGTATTATATTGGGAGCACGGTAGTGCCCCCGCCAAGTCAAGTACACAAAGGCACAGTCTTACCTTCCTTTTTTCGAAGCTATTCAGGATAAATACATTTATAATAGAACTGATAAAATCCTACTATAAATTACAAAACTTAGTTACTAGTAGTTATTCTGTGCTATAATCCAGTATGGAGGACGGGTTGAGATAGTCGCGCACGTGGATTTGACTTTGAAGTAAAAAGATATATATATACCCTTGTCCATACCCTTTTCAAAAAACCATCCTGTTTACCATCGTCGTCGTCAATAACCATCGATATATGTAAGAAAAGGGAGATAAGGTACACCGCTCCTCAACGTGGACCGTATTAATTAGGTTCACAAACCTAATTTCGCAATCGAACTGGCGTTTGTGTAGCACGTACAAAGTGACATGTGCAATTATCGAAGATCCATTTTAATAATAAGCAACAATGCCTTCTCTGCCTCTGTTCTTCATGCACATCAAGCTCAACATTAGAAATTCGTGTTCTCATATAGTTGTTTCTAGTTCCATTATGTTTAGTGGCGTAAGAGTGAGTATGAGTTCCACATTTTCCATTTTATATCGATGCATAATAACATTATATTTGTCACATGCAGCGACTTACTCTTAAAGCGGTAATAACTAGACAAGCCGCGATGTCATAATAAATTCTTAGTTCTTGCATGAGTTGTTGTTGTGTCTATATTTATTGCATAACTAATCAGTTACGTGCCTAATCCCGTCGCGCGAGGGACGCGCGTTAGGCCTGACTCCTGTGAAAAAGGACTTCAAAAATGTCCGAAACGTGTCGGAGTAATTTCGATATCTTAACCCGTGAGTGTAAAGCCGTTTTAATTAGCTATATGTGTTATTCTCACGATAATTTCCATAAAGAAACATAACTAATCTGTTTTCATCTACTTAACACTTGTGACGGCAGGTAATAAAATATTATAATCTCGCTAGTACGAGTACCAACTATAATTTGTCAATATTGTGACGCGTCGTTGCAGCACAATGCGATAAAGTGCATAGGTACATCGCTGCAGAATAAATAATCACTACGTATTATAAAACAAAGTCCTCCGCCGCATCTGTCTCTCTATGTGTCTGTTTGTTCGCGATAAACTCCAAAAGTACTGAACGCATTTTCATGCGGTTCTCACCAATAGACAGAGTGATTCATGAGAAAGGTTTATGTGTATATACGAGTATCGTGAAGGTTTTGTGTAAATTGGTTGAAATATGACGATGATTGTTAAAGACGTTAATTCATACTCGACGTAACGAACTGATGTAGGCATATATTCTTTGCCCGTGCGAAGCCTGGTCATCATTATCAGCCAATTTCTGTCCACTGCTGGACCTATGTCCATGCTTCCCCTATCGCACGTCACTGAAATCGATCTTCAGCTATTCGTTTCCAACCGCTGCCAGCCAGCTTGCGTATTCATCGATCCATCTAGCTGGAGGGCGTCCTACACTACGTTTGCCAAACCGTGGTCTTCACTGTAGAACTCGTCTACCTCAACGGTTATCGGTTCAAGGACAGATGTGACCAGGCCACTGCCATTTCAGCTTCCTATGTCAATAACTTTAGTTCTCTGACGGATGATTGCGTTTCGAATTCGATCCTTCAGAGAAACTCCGAGCATAGCCCTCTCCATAGCTCGCTGAGCGACTTTGAATGCTCATGCTGTCGAGGCTCAAACGACGAGCGAGCGGCGTGCAGGAATGCCCGGGCGCCACCCTTCGCGCAGCAGCGCAACCCCGATCGTTCAAGGTCATTAGCTCTTCCATACACCTGATGATGACGATGATGATAGAATTTTAAATGAAACTCACAATATCTATATTTCAGCGTTAGCTTATTGTATTGGCTTAGACAAATGCTACACAGTATAAGTCTTCTGTGAACACGGTCAATGCAACTTGATCGAAACGTCGGAGTACGCTTTAGCGCGATAAATCCCGTCTCTCAATATCAGTCAAGAAGATTATTTTAGAAGAGATTGATCCTTTTGATGACATTGTAAAAGATGATGGACTAAGTAAGCCGGCTTGACTTAATGTCACATTTACAGGTTCTTTAGATTATGTATATCTTGAAAGACGGTGAGATCCTTGGCTTGAGATAAAGTTAACATAGATAATTATTTTATTCTACGAGTAGTGCCCTGCGGCCTCGCCTGCTTAAAATGTGGCTTATTAGTAAGTATATACAATTAGGTCCTCTGTCATTTAACGGGATAAAAATACCTTGTGTTAATCTAGGTTATAAACTATTTATTTATCAAATTTCTTCCAATAACGTTTTGTTGTTTTCACGTGATTGAATAAGAAACATACAAACAAGTAACTTTCATAGTTATCATTTTAAGTAGTAGAATTGCTTTTATTTACGTACCGCTAAATAAACTTTACTTACACTCTACAAAGTCGAATCGGTTTATTCGCTGAATTTAAAATAAATATTTATATATTTAAAAAATCATGTGTTTTTGTTTGTCCGCGATTAACTTCTGAACTAATAAACCGATTTTAATAAAATTGTATACACCGTGTACCTACAGTTTGGTCCAACTTGAGAGACGATAGTTTTTATCTCAATTCAATTCAAATCACTACATACTTATTATACATACGTATTATAACACAAACGCCCCCGTCGCGTCTGTTTGCCTGTCTGTCGGTCTGTTCGCGATAAACTCAAAACTACTGTATGTATTTTAATGCGGTTTTCACCAATATACAGAGTGATCAATCAGTAAGGTTTATGTGTATAATTGGTTATGGTTTTGTGTAAATTTGTTGAAATATGAAGATTATTGTTGAAGATGATAGGTAAAACAAACTCTGACTAAATAAACACAACAAATTACACAACACTTTAGAATTCCTAAATATTGCGCGTCACTGCACTGCACCTGTTACAATATTTAACAATATTTTTCCTAATATTACAATTTTGTTTTTGAAACATATTTTTTAAATTATTATATTTATATCCTCGTACAATGCTTATTTGCGAAAATTTATGATTTTTTTATTTTTCCTTCTTGACACATAACATTTATGAGTGAGTTCTGCGGTTTCGCGCTGAAAAGTAGGAACCTGTAAAAACTATAATATGTGTGCTAAACGTCATCCAAATCCGTTCAGCCGTTTTTGACCGACTTCCCAAAAAAGGAGGAGGTTCTCAATTCGACGTTTTTATTTTATGTTGTTACCTTAGAACTCCGTCAAATCTTAACCGATTTGAAATGTTTTTTTGTTAGAAAGATAAGGCCTCCTGTTTGGTCCTATTAAAATGTTATCGAGATCTGATAATCATCTCTAGAGATATGGAGATAAACAATATAAACAAATTTGTATACCTTGATGACATGATTATAGCTAGTGACTACTTTGACAATCGCGGCATGAAGTCGGTTTTTTCGTTTTGTACGATCATAAATTATGTTTGATTAAGTAACATACATAAGTAACAAAAAAAAACATCACCATACTTACAAGTACTTTTTATATATATATCTTATAGGCTAGCGTTTGACTACTATCTCACCAGCGGTAAGTGATGATGCGGTCGAAGATGGTAAGCACGCTAGGCCTAGAATGGGAACTGGCTCTCAAGGATAGCTGCCGGAACACATTAGATGTTTGGCGACAGATTTTCTAACTTGAGGGTGGCAGCTGGCCAGGCGGACACTAGATAGTGTCCTACCACCATGCAAAAAAAAAATGTATTTACAAGTGTTACCTACGTCATAGATGAAGGAATAATGTCTTTATTCTATGCCTACGTCTACTTATATATCGTATACCTATAGTCTACTTATATCATTAATCATTTTTTGGAATCGTACGAATCAACACAAATATTGTATTGTATGCGAAAGTCAGTTTGTTTATTTCTTTATTTGGGAATTCTTCACGGTCAAACGGCTGGACGGATTTAGCTGAAATTTCGTACAGAAACAGCCAGTACTATAGATTAGGCTATAGGATACGTTTTAACGCGGGCGAAGTCGCGGGGCACAGCTAGTGAGTGAATAAATAGGACTCCATAATATGAGTCCTATTTATTCACTCACTCGGTCTTAATAAAAAATATTAAAAAAATTAAAATTTCTGAGTGGCATAATTAACATATAGAATAACTAAGATTTAGTCTCTAGTCTAAATAATAGTACAAGTAGTCATCTTAATCAGCCGGTGTCAGTCCACTGCTGGACGTAGGCCTTTCCCAAGATACGCCACTGAGCCCGATCTTCGGCTCATTGGGAGGGATATGCCCTAATCGCCACGCTGGGTAGGCAGGCGGTTTGGCGCAGGACGTAGCTCCTCGCACCGGTAACGCTGCTGCCCGTCACTGGCATGTAGTATTTAGCTACGCCATAATTTAAAATGGTTATACCGCCCGCCATTTGTCGGTCGCCAGATCCTCGTTTGTTGGTCAGCAGGATGCACCACGGGCACGTGAGGTTGGCTGGGAGCACTGAGGTGGTACCTATTGTAAACATGTAAGGGAGTACAAGTCCAAGTAGTATTAGACTCATTTCATACGTTAGTCATGCTCTCCAATTTTAATTAACTAATGTTATTATTAAGAACGGTTGTACACTCACGGGTTTTTTTTTACGTGCCGAAACTCGTTGCGCGAGGAGCTTGCGGTAGACGTGGCTCCCAGAAGAAGGACACTAAACGTGTCCGAAACTGGTCGGAGCAATTCCGATAAAAAAATACCAGTGAGTGTACAACCGTTCTTAATAATAACATTATGTGTAATCCTCACGATACATTTAATAATTTAATTAACTAGGTACCCCGCGGTTTCGTTTGCGTTAAAAAGTACCCTACTTATATCCTAATGCTCATCACTATACTAGCTATCCATGCGCAAAATTTCAGTCAAATCGGTCCAGCCGTTTAACCGCGAAGAGTTCACAAACAAATATACAAACAGACTCTCGCATTTAAACTGAATTAGCATTTATTATGCACCAAAACCATTTTTCTGTTGTTGCTCGAAAAATACCAAGCCGACGAAAATAAACAATATAATATATATTGAATATAATTGTAACAATATAATAGAAAATAAATTAATTTAGATTTTTAGAAAATAAATAACAATATGACACTTTAATTTCGCGTAATAATAAAATGTAGGGTAAAAGTCTTTGTGTCTAAATCTAAAAGTATTTGCTTGTAAATCCTGTAGCCGACTGCACCAGGTCACTGACACCAGATCTTGGCTCATCTCCATCACCCTTCACCTTGCACTGAGTCTTGGCACCGGCACCGATATTTTCAACTTTGTAACATTTTCAACGTGAGTGGGTACTATTAATTATTCTGTGGTGAGGGTAGGCGTTAAACTGAGAAATGAAGTTTTAAAATAAAACTAAATTTTTGTAAGATATTTCCGTCTGGAACGTCAGTTTTTATATATTTTTCCAATTATTCTAGGATGTGATATAATGGATGATGTTGATGCTCGCGTGATGCTAAGAGACTTCTGTTCGTGTTGATAGTTAGGTGGGTAGAGACATAATGTCGTAGCTACAGAATGAATACTGGTATGCTGTAGCTAAATTATCGGCCTAAGATATGAGTCTAATTTCATTTCATTGTTAACAGACAAGCACTTGACCTTTATCTCACCTGATTTTAACATTTTCATCTAACTTCAAAAAAGGAGGAGGTTCTCAATTCGACTGTATTTTGTTTTCTCTATGTTTGTTACCTCAGAACTTCATTCTCAGAACCATAATTTACTAACCGATGTGGAAAATTATTTTATTGTTCGAGAGAGTATATACTTCCCGTTTGTTTTCATTGTAATTTTATCGATATCTGATCAGAATATCCAGAGATATGGAGATAAACACCTTATACTTGGTACTGAAAATGACTTTTCAAGCTGCCTGGCATTCATTAAGTCGGATTTTTCGTTTTGTGAAGTAACGTATTTTGTATCGTTTATATACCTAATGATAGACTTAAAATATCAAATTAAATACTCTTTGAAACTAAAAAAAATACTGCAATTCATGTTTTAAAATCATTGCTGTGACCCTTCGTCCTTCAAACTATTTTTATATCCTGAATAACCTGAGTCAAAGAGTTAACAGCGCCAAAATATTATTACGTTCAAAGTCCGGTGGTGTTTTGCCAAGTACCTAAAGGAAGAGTAATATAAGTATTGCAGTACAGTGAGACCTAGATAAGTAGTGTTAAGGTACTGCTCATTACAAGTAAAATTAAAATATTTTGATCAAATTTGTTTTCGAGGAGAAAACAGGAATACTAAACCTTATTTTAGTCAAAAATTTGTAGGTAAAATGGATCTGAGTTGCTGTTGTCCCTATCGCACTCTTGGTGGTTATTTGGGCCCTGGGCGATGGCAATAGTTTCTTTATAATACCTATTTTTCAAAAACCTCGCACTCGCGTTCCCAACGACAGTGAATATTTATCGTATATTTTTCTACATAAATCGATAAAAACCTTTTCATATCCTCAGTCCTCGTCTCAACAAATGTATAAAAATATATATTTTTTTAAATCTGTGAATGAAATATAGACGACAGTTTACTAAGAACGGTTTACAAATTCGTTTCACTATTCACGCAGCAAATTAGATTACTATTCTCGCTTTGCAACTAAGATCCTATAAATAATATATATATATATATATATATATATATATATGACTCTGCTTGCTGACAGAGCTGACGTTCAAAGATATATTTTTACCCATTTATTCAGGTCGCCATTAACCTGGTTCCACTGTAGAGTGGGTTATTTGCGGTTATCATGCCGGAAACACGTGGTCACTCCCTACGTACGATCGCTGAAAGCTGTGGATAGGTACTGCGGTATTTTGTCGTGTTTATTTACAACTATATTGTTAGGTCACATCACAAAGATGTGTGGACAAAGATGTTGTGTTCCCTTTTGGAGTCATAACAGAAGTATTTATATTGTAATACGGGATATATCACGCGCTAAAAACATAATTTTATATACCTCGACGTTTCGATGAAGTTGCGTTGACTGTGGTCACAAGAAGACTGAAGTTGTGGGTATCAGCATTGTTATGATTTAGAGTAGTTTGAAACTACCCTCATTTGATCTTGATCGGAGTTGCCATCATAACAGAAGATTGCCATAGGTTGTACGAGTATATTATACATCGATGTTCCGCCTGATTTGCTGCCCAAAAAGTAGCTTACCACAATCAAGTTGTTCCGTCAGCGCCCTTGAGAATCAGAGTATTAAGTATAGGCCCAGCGTGTTCACCATCTTCGACCACATCATTGCTTACAAAATTCAGCTCATTTAAGCTGCGTACATAGATGTTGAAACATTACTTTAATATATTACAGAATTACAGACGGTCTTGTCTGTGTTACTGATGTAGTATTATTTTCTTGTATATACCAACCGCCTTCTTTGGGAATGCTGTTGACGATGGTTTCTACGCCATTTCCAGGCGAACTATAACTATACAATATATGGGTAGGTTGTCTTTAGTTAATATATTGTCTATTAATAAATCCGCCTAATGTAATTTAAACCCATGAACATTTTTGCCTAACCTCACCTTTGTTTCTATTTCGCTTACACTTACCGTAAGAACATCTGTCAAACGCATTAACCAACGTGAAAAAACTTAAAATAGACGAACATTAAACCTCCTCTTTTTTGGAAGTCGGTTAATAAGAGCACATGCAATGATACAAGGACATATTATTTTTGTCTTCAAAAGTTTAGTCTACATGCAAAATTCATTTATTCATTGTTCATTTTTGCGTCATAATTTTAGTTACCACATATATATTCTAGTCATATTATCATTCTAAAATCCAGACCTATTGTTATGTTAATCATATATTTTAGTACACAAGAAATGTCACCAGTGCATCTGAACTGTAATCAAGTATATGTCATTCAATATTAGCTACCATTGTATACGACATACGTATTCGTACAAAAAGAGTGTCGCTACCTATAAATAAAGTTTCCAAAAGTTATGTTCCTTGAGACGCCATATTAACGTTTGTCTAGATTAGTCAAGAAACTGGCAGATAAAGTTCCTAGGCTTATCAGGAACCGGTGAAAGCAGTCGCTCCTCGCGACTGGTCCATGTTAAAATGTATCCTTTTTGTCCTATTTCACCCACCCCATCTTTAACCGACTTCACAAAAAAGGAGGAGGTTATCAATTCGTCTGTATGTTTTTACCCGACTGCGCGACGCAAAGGAGAGGTAATGTGTTTATCAGTCTATATATGTATGTATGTATGTATGTATGTTTGTTCCTTTGTGGCACACTAGAGACCAAACGCGTGGGCCGATTTTGATAATTGGCACGTCAATAGATTCGCCATGCTAGCGCGAGTGTCAACAAAAACATAAAAAATTTAAAAATTCAAAATGGCGGATTTCAGACGCCAAAATTTGGGGTTCAAAAAAAAATTTTTTTTTTAAACCTATCGAGTGGGGTATCGAATTAAAAGTCTAAAAATGGAGATTCAAAATATATTTATAACAAATAATTTATGATCGTACAAATCGGAAAAAAAACGATTTTACATGCCGCGTTAGTCACTTTCAGTAACAAGTTTGCGGTGCTTATCTCTGAAGTTACTTATCAGATCTCAATAAAATTACAATGAGACCAAACGAAAATCATATTAACTCAAACAAAAAAAGAATTTTCCAAATCGGTTAAGGATTGATGGAGTTCTGAGGTAACAAACAACCTCTTCCTTTTGGTATAGTCGTTTAATAAATAGTACGGAATTTGCCGTCCTTTACTTAACTAAAAAGTGTAAAATAAAACATTAACTTAAAAAATCAAAAAACCCGACTGCGCAAAAAGTGAAGTGTTAAAAAACGAACTGAAAAGAAAAAAACAAGTAAGTCTAGTAGTTTAGACTTCTGTTTAGGGATATGGGCAAAGTCTAGTTACTGTGCAACGTTTTTGAGCATACCTAATATTTTTTGACATGACATGACGTTTTGGCGAAGATGGCGGCCATATGGCGGCGATTAATTTTAATAATCGCAAATATTTTTTTTTTTTAAATTTTATTTATTCATTTTTAGTACAATTACACTGTGTTACGTCCCTAACCACCAAACTAGGCGTTGTCGGCCTGCGTTTTGGTAATTAGTTCCATCCGTTGTAAAGAATTATTTAATGTACATGGCAGTTTACTTGTATCTTAGATTAATAAAATTATACAATAAGGAGGTAAACAGTAAAAGTAAGAGAAAATTTTACTGAGAGTCATGCAGTTGTGGTTAAATATGCTAAACATTTTATATATTTATTTATCAGAGACTAAATGTTACGATTACAAATATGATTTATCAAATTAAACATACTTTATTAGAAACGTAGTTGCATTCGGTAAGAAAAATAATATACTATATCACATTCATGAACCTAGCCCAACAAACAGTTTAAAGATTAACAAAATAATAAATTACAATCACAGTTAGTTACTTATTCAGAATATTTCTTTTGAGATTACACAAACAGTTATTATTTATTTGAATAGTGTCAAATTAGCATAAAATTATAAAATATTATTATATTATAGAATATTATTTTATTTTACATGACTAAATAATCAATAATTTTTCAATAACTTATGGCGCGCGTGTGTCGTGTGTGTGTGTGTATGTGTGTGTATGTGTGTGTGTGTGTGTATGTGTATGTGTGTGTGTGTGTGTGTTTGTGTGTTCGTGTGTGTGTGTGTGGTGTTTGTGAGTGTGCGTGCGTAAAATGTATGTGAGAGATATATTAGAGAGAAGATTTCGAGAGTTCTTCGGTCTCTTGATAGGATAGAGATTTTAGAAAAGGTACTAATTTTTCTTTGCATTTTACGGTGGTGAGGGGATAAATATTAAGTTTCTTGTTAATAAAATTATACAATCGAGAGCCAACAATATCAGAATGCCGTGCGGCCATCGCAAGCCTCCTAGGTTCAGTCCTACAAACCACATATTTTCTTCGTTTGCTGCTATTAAGGTGTGGGTTATATGGGGTTGAGGAGTGTTTACGCATTATGACGTGTAGTATGAACAACTGGCGGACTGTCAAAACAGAGCATTCTTGGTAAAGCAGTGTCGTTGGGTACCTAAATGGTTTGCTGCACATGACTTTAAGAATCGCTCTTTGTGCCCTCTCTAAACGGATTAATTTGTTGTTATGCGTACTTCCCCATGCAGTAATGCAATATGTCAAAACAGATTGAGCGAGGGCAAAGTAGACCGTTTTAATAACGTCAGTAGAAGCAACTGTTCTCAGTTTTTTAAAAACAAACATGAGTTTTCTTACTCTAGGTATCAAAGCGTCCACCTGACTATTCCAGTTCAATGTATTGTCAATAAGTACACCTAAATATTTATAAACTGAGCAACGCATTATATTCAGGCATGTGCATGAATTAGAGGTTTTACTACAAGTGTGAGCTCTTATCACGATAGTTTCCTTTGGAGGTTGCGCTACTAGATTAGGCGAGAAGGCTATATATTTCGTCTTATCTATGTTAAGAGTGAGAATATTGTTATGAAGCCAAGTCATTACTGCCTTTAACGCGTGTTCTGCCTTCTGCTGAGTTATATCCCAGCTCTCGCCATACACTACGAGAGCAGTGTCATCTGCGTAAGTAAAAATCTCGCAATTCGGTATAGACATTTTACAAAGTTCATTTATATAAATGATGAAAAGTGACGGACCCAACACGCTACCTTGCGGCACACCATAGGATATATTTTTGTCAGAACTTATAAAATGATCTATTTTCACACACTGCCTCCTGCCTGTGAGATAGTCTCTAAATATATTCAACTCCACGAATCCCAATTGCCTCCATCTTCTGAAGTAGAAGAGAGACAGAAACAGTGTCAAAGGCCTTTGATAAATCAAGGAAAAGGCACACAGCTTTATTTTTTTGATCTAGATGTTGAATTATGTTTTTTGTAAGTAGAAGCACTGCATCTTCTGTAGATTTTCCTCATCTAAATCCAAATTGATTTTTAGCAAGAACATTGTTTACTTCAAGATATTTTATTAATCGACTATTCAAGACTTTTTCGAGGATTTTAGAGAGAATAGTAAGTACTGAGATAGGCCTATAATTATTGACACTGCTTCTGTCTCCACTTTTATAGATGGGATGAACGATGGCTTTTTTGAATGCAGATGGAAAAACACCAGTAGTTATACAAAGATTGCATAGATAGGTGATGGGTGGAACAAGACAAAGGCGTGCATGTTTAATAACTTTGGATGGAATATTATCCCACCCAGTAGCACAGTCGTTACGAAGATTGGTAATAAGATGGTACACTTCTTTAAAATCAGTTGGTAGTAAAACCATAGATTCGCATGGTTTACAGCTGTCCCTATCAATAGCAGACTGCATGATATTTGCAGCATAACAATCCGAATTAATAATGTTGTCCGCTAAACTCTTACCTATGTCAACGAAAAAATTGTTTACTGAATTAACAGAACTCATTGGATCAGAATCAATTTCCAACAAATTTGTCGATTTTGATGTGTTCGAAACTAAGCCAGATATTTTTTTAACAACCTTCCATGTAGCTTTTGGATTTCTTTTAGCTTTGTCAAGTTGCTGACGATCGTAATTTCGTTTTAATTTGCGTAGAAGTTTTGTACAGAAATTTCTGTATCGACAGTACGTGAGTTTTATAATCATGTTGTTGGGGTTTTTCTTGACATCCTTGTGTAGTTTGTCTCTATGTCGTATGCATTTTAGAGCACCTATTGTCATCCAAGGCTTTATAAAACGGTTTTTTCGAGAGACTTTCACCATTTTGGTATGATTTCCAATAATACGTGTAAGAATCGTAATGAGAGTGTCAGCTGCAACATTAGCATCACTAGAGTTATACACTGCCATAAAATCCATTTGAGATAGTTCAGCTTCTATAGCTTGTAAGTTAAAGTGCATTCTCTCTTTAACAATATTAGCTGTAAGTGTAATTGATAATTCTAAATGGAAGACAATTGGTGAGTGGTCGGTTATGGTCGAGTCTAAAATAAGAGTAGTTGAGTTGTTGACATAAGATTTCAAAAGCACATGGTCAATACATCTATTCTCTCTTGTAGGAACAACGTGTGTGGGTAAATATCCATGAGAAGCAATTAAGTTTAAATATTCGTCAGATTGAGGGTCGTTGTAATCGGTTGTAATATTAATATTGAAATCTGAAATAATACTTGTTAATATTTATTTTGGAATACAACTAGTCCGTGTTATAAAAGTATTTGGAATTACTGTAATAAAATAGACAAATAATTATCGTGTGTGTCAGATGCTTTTATTGCACAGGGTAATTTTGGACATTGTCCTTTGAAACCTTGATGACATCATTATGACTAGTGGATATTTTCACTAGCGCGGCATTTGAAGTAAATTTTTTTTAGGGACCCGAACCCAAAGTGTACCAAATGAACACTTTCTGGGACTTTGCTGTCCGTTCGTCCGTCCGTCCGTCCGTCCGTCCGTCTGTATCTTCTTAACCGTAATAGGTACATACTTGAAATTTTCAAAAAGTATATATCCGTCAGTGTATAACGGCCCAGACACGAAATTTTATAGATGCATGTAATTTAATTAAAACTTGTTTTGCACTAAATAGGGTAAAATAAATTATTTAAAAAAAACCGACTTCGTAACCACAAACAGGCACTCAAAAGCGAAAACTAAATTACTTAATATAATTATTATAAGCGCTACCCACTTATCTATTTGAAGTCGGTGCCAGCCAAGTCTATTGGATAGTAGATAGATATACTATGTATGTAGTAGTAGTAAGTAGGTAGATACATGTACTGGCACCGACTTCAGTGAGGGGAGGGGGAGGGGGAAGTGATGGGAGCGGGAGGGGAGGGTAAGTGAGGGGACGGGTGGTGGAAGTGAGAGGGAGGTGAGGGGAAGGGGAGGGTAAGTGAGGGGAGGGGGAAGGGGGGGGGGTGGCGTGGTGCGGTGCGGTGTATTTGGGATACGTATGTGTCTTATTAGTTAATGCTACCCATAGACACTATTCCACGCGGACGAAGTCGCAGGTACAGCTAGTAGATATATATGTGTAAAGGATATATATATTATATCCTACTCTATTATACGGTTATCCCCATAGACATATTATATTACTATAGCTATGGGGGTAAAATTTCAGCTAAATCGGTCAAACAAATACAAAAATGACGTATACGTGCAAAAGCTTGCACCACTACCGCGCCTGCTAAGTGACAATACAGCACGCTTGCTTTAGGAAACCTCTACTTCCCGGTTATACGTATTGGAACACATTCTCATTATTGAAAACCCGCCCCAGTTCCGCATGGGTGAAATTTACATTATACAGATACTGTTTAATTTTTTTTAATAACTCGCGATTTGGGTTGCACATTACTAGTATTCTTATTAACCTCTCCAACTAAGCTTAATATGCTTGTGTCTGGAGTGGGTTCACG
Organism: Cabera pusaria; assembly: GCA_954871355.1. Taxonomy (NCBI): domain Eukaryota; kingdom Metazoa; phylum Arthropoda; class Insecta; order Lepidoptera; family Geometridae; genus Cabera; species Cabera pusaria. The sequence continues at coordinate 6,836,085 of OX940891.1, forward strand.
TCAATAGTACAACGGGTGGGGTGGGGATCGAACTCACGACCTCTCGATCGCCAGTCCGACACCTTATCCATTGGGTTATTTTATTTGCCGCCTTAATTCATTATAACTCAAACAGTATAGGCAGCGTTTTCGATGAAAGCTCCCAGACGGCAAAATTTTTTCCAACACCTTCAACAATCATCGTCATATTAAATCAATTAAACAAAACCTTAACGAATTATACCTTCCTCAGGAATCACTCTGTCGATAGATGAAAACCGCATGAAATTCCGTTTAGTAGTTTTTGAAATTACGTGTAGGATTTTGTTTTATAATATTATGTAGTGAAATATGCAGGCACATAATGAATTGGTGTACGTATAGTAAAGTATAGTAAGATATTAAAGCGATAGGGCATATGCATTTAATTGAAATCATTTATTTTCGAATTATTATTGTACTGGTGTTGTTTGTTAAAAAAAAATTATAGATAAAATACTCTTAAATGTGTTAAAATATTATATGAAATATGCAAAAGAAGCCTGGGAAATTTTAATTTGCAAAACACATTACAACTTGTCAATTAGAAGGTGACGTCACAGGGCACCACACGGTCTCCACAGATTAAATCTTTTTCATAGAAATACTATGCACTGTTGTACGAATACGTACTATTTCTAGTAAAAAGATTTAACATGTGGAGACCGTGTGGTGCACTGTGACGTCACAAAGGCGCGCGAAAATTTGGCAGCGTTTTAAATACCTCATATTTTTTCAATGCTAAAACTATTTTTTGTAGCTTAATTTGAACACTTTCAGTATTATTTCATTTTTTTACTGTGTTAAATGGATGTAATCAGTGAATTAAAAATATCCAAAAAAATATCATATTTCCTATTGCTTTCACTAGCACATAATAAATAATAGTACTGGTACTAGTAGATATTATCTACTCTTTGATAATATACATGTCAGGTATCTACTATATACCTACAAGTTAGTAACAAGCATTTGTCGCACACAAACGCTTGTTACTAACTTGTAGGTAAAGTGGTTGTTTTTTTGTGTAGGTTCATCTGTCTCGTTGATACACAAACCTAGACATCGCTTACATCCTTAATATTTGGAATGGGAAAAAGAATAGGTATGTAATGGAATGGTAAAGATAAAGCTAACTTAAGGAATCATCAGAATCAGCTGGTGTCAGTCCACTGCTGGACGTACCCTCTCCAAAGATACGCCACTGAGCCGGATCTTCGGCTCTTCTTTTCCAGTCACTGCATTTAAAAAATATTTTTACACTAAATCTATCTCTAATATAATTTACACCTATACGTAAATATGGTCTAATCTTTTGTTATAAATTATGTTTCAAGTTAGTTTATCTTAGTGATGATTTGATAATCAAATCATTTATATTAATCGTGAAACCCACGAAATCCCCTAGTGACAAACTATCATATACAATTAGATTACTTCTAATCTATTGTCAATTAAAATATCTTATCTCTATGGTTAGCAAACGTGCGTGATTGTGGGTAATGAATGATAACAAATACCTCATATTTGTTAAAATTTCTCTAAGTATCATCGTATCTACTGATAGGCATCATGAATGCATTGTGGATATGATGACATCTTATTGACAAGCACGAAACGATAACCTTCCATTTTCATTATGCACCTAAAGGAAAATAACTGAATAACGCAGGTGTAACTGTGAGTAGAATTTTCTTCTTATTCCGTTTTTTTGTGCGTATTTCTGGATATAGATAGCTAGATACAACATGTATACCTGATACAAAAATCTTTATTCATAAAGTTTGCAAGTAAGCTAGTATATATAAATGTAGTGAATGTTGACGCAAATTGTTTTCAGAATGTGTTCACCCTGAAACCGTGAAACCCTTCCGATGGCCCAATAAATATCTCGTCTTGTCATTGATTTGGATCGAATTAAGTTCACGGCCGACACACTGAAAACGGTGTTATTGAACTTTTTATTGTGAAATTTTTGTTTCAATTGTCTCGTCGACATTAAAACACAATATATGAGAAGCAACACGCTTACACGATGGCAAGTCGTTATATCTGTTATAATAATAAATTTTGTGGCATACACAATTCAAGATTGTCAGAATTTTGTGCGTACCTGACTCATCTAAATTTTGAGTTTTCGATACCCTGTTATAATAAATAGGACAATCATTTAGCGTTTAGTTAACATTTAGCGATTGAGGCGGACTACCAGAAGTTCTAACTGAAAGTCATGTTTGCAAACAACTTATGTACGCCTCGCATGAAATACCGCTTGGCGTTCACGTTCCGTGTTTTTGCGGAGTATTCTTTATATCCAGACTAATTGTAAAAACGTTTGTTACGCTGACACTCTTTTTTAGGGTTCCGTAGCCAAATGGCAAAAAACGGAACCCTTATATACCTTAGATTCGTCATGTCTGTCTGTCTGTCTGTCCGTCCGTATGTCACAGCCATTTTATTCCGAAACTGTTAAGACTACAGAATTGAAACTTGGTAGGTAGAGGTATTCTGTGAATCGCTTTCCGATTTTTATACAAAAATAAAAAATATAAAAGTTTAAGGGGGGCATCCCATACATGGAACTGAAACAAAAAAAAATATTCTTCAAACCTATACGTGTGGGGTCTATGAATAGGTCTTCATAAATGACATTGAGGTTCCTAAAATCATTTTTTCTCAAAGTCAATCATTTGAAAGATAGGCGCGTCTAAAGTGGTAAAATGTGTGTCCCCCCCCTCTAACTTTTAAAGTATGGGAGTGAAACATATAAAAAAAATATATGCTGTAGATCTCAATAAAAACTACCTACTACGAACAACGAAAATTAGTTTGAACGAGATACAGTCAGCAGTTTTAGAGATATGGCGACCGCAAAGATAACTTTGTTTTTCATACAAACACTATGAAAAACAAAGTTAATTTTGTAGTTGCAAAAAATCATAGTTATGGAATACTTAACGGTGTTACGGAACCCTACGAGTGCGAGTCCGACTTGCACTTGGCCAGTTTTTTTTATGTATGTTACGCGATTAAGGTACGGACACACCGCAACGTATTGCGTGCGCGACCTAGGCGGCGATTAGATAGCGCAGTAGTATTTATTCCGACTGGTTAACACCAAACGCTATCAGAAAACAATTGAACTTTTTCCCCCTTTTTCTCCCCCCTTAAACTTTTATATTTTTTATTTTTGTATAAAAATCGGAAAGCGGTTCACAGAATACATCTACCTACCAAGTTTCAATTCTGTAGTCTTAACAGTTTCGGAATAAAGTGGCTGTGACATACGGACGGACAGACAGACAGACAGACATGACAAATCTATAAGGGTTCCGTTTTTTGCCATTCGGCTACGGAACCCTAAAACATACAGACGAATTGAGAACATCCTCCTTTTTGGAAGTCGGTTGTGACTAGCGCGGTATTTGAAGTCGGTATTTTAGTTTAAATGAGATTGACAATCGATTTGTTATTATGTTCCGGGTAGCATTAAGTTGATAGGCTACAATTTTCCGTTATTGAATCAATGAAAAAAAAATTGAAGTCAAGAAGTTTTACGACGATATTAATACCATACATAAATGTTTATATGTTTCCTTCATGTAAAACTATGTAAGTAAATTATTATCCACCGCAATAACCAGCAGTTTGCTTGTTTTATCTGTTTAACTATGAGTACTGAGATAACAGTCATATGATGGTAACCACAGATTAGTGTAATGAGACTCGTGTTTTATTAAACGTGATTTTATATATTTATTTCATTTTTAACCAATTTACACACGATAATAGTCATATGATGGTACCACAGATTATTGTAACGACTAGAGAGTCTGTTGTTTTAGTAAACTTTGTTTTAATTGACTTCAAGACATAAGGTCTTCTCGTCACCTATACCGCAGTATCTAAAGACAAAAGTCTTTAACCAGTGCGTCCTACCTGTAATGACATACGGAGCCGAGACGTGGACACTCACAGTTCGACTGGTCCACCAGTTGAAAGTCGCTCAGCGAGCTTTGGAGAGAGCTATGCTCGGTATTTCTCTGCGGGATAGAATCCGCAACGAAGTAATTCGCCAGAGAACTAAAGTTATCGACATAGCTCAAAAGATTAGCAAGCTGAAGTGGCAGTGGGCTGGTCATATCTGCCGCAGGACTGATAACCGTTGGGGTAGACCTGTCCTAGAGTGGAGACCGCGAATCGGCAAACATAGCATAGGACGTCCTGTGACCAGGTGGAGCGACGACATACGCAAAGCGGTGGGCAGTGACTAGAAAAGAAGAGCCGAAAATCGGGCTCAGTGGCGCATGTTGGGAGAGGCCTACGTCCAGCAGACATGATTCGGAATATTCCTTTTTTGGTTGAATGGGTACATATAGGCAGGTATTAAAAGTGGAGTCCACTCCACTTTAGAACACATCTACCCCAACGGTAACTAATCGCTTCTACGACAGATGTGACTAACCCACTGACACTTCAGATTGTTATTGCTTTGAGATTATGTCGATAACTTTGCTTTTCTGTCGTATGAATTCATTTTGAATTCAATTTCTACATACTACATTTCGAATGAGCTAAGACCCGACATATCGCTTCTTTATTTATTTTTTGTTTCCAGGACCAATATCAAATTTATTAAAAAAGAATGGCCATTTAAACCGATGACTCGTCAAAACGTCGAAGATGGTGAACACGCTAGGCTTAGAATACTCTGACTCTCACTTGCTTTGTGCGGCCAGAATACTGTAATGTTATGGCGGCAGATTTTCTTCTTGAAGGTGGTAAGCTTTTTGGGTACACGATATTTCGCCTGACTAATGCTACTACAGAGCCCACACAAGAAGGAAATCTACCACCATAACCTTACGATGTTCCGGCAGCACTGCTGCTGAAGTCAGACCATTCTAAAACAATGGACCGTCCGTCCGACCTAAGATAAAAATTTCACACCCGTGCGGAGCTGGGGCGGGTCGCTAGTAAAAAAATATAGGTAGAAAAAATTAACTAAACATAGCAACAGATATTCTCGTAGATAGCAAGCTACCCGTGGCTCGGCGGGTAAATAAAGCTCAATGATAAGCCCTTATCATCAAACAGCGATTGCCCGGAGAACTTCCGGCCAGGGCATATGCCACAGTCATCCAACAATATACTTAGCTCTGCAACTAAACTGGGCAGCAATGAAAGTGGGTCAGTTTTATAATAAACTGGCCAAGTGCGAGTCGGAATCGCATACGTAGGATTCCGATTGAACAAAAATTGAACAATTGCCGGAAAAATAAGTTTTTTGTAGGTAATGGTTATAATTTTTTAATTTAATTTAGTTTTTAAAATTTGATGTTATAGCAACCATTTATGAGCAAATTTCAAGTCTCTATTTATTACGGTTTGTAAGATCGAGCATAAAACGCCTGAAAAAACGTTTCTTGTATGGGGACCCCCTTTTATATTTAACTTAAATCTGTTTGTAGATAGTACTTATTTGTTGTTATAGCGGCCATAATAATACATAAAGTGTGAAGATTTCAAGTCGTTATCCATTATGGTTCATAAGTTCAAGCCAAAATCTCCGAAAAAACACGTTTCTTTTAAAGACTCCCTTTTAATATTTTATTTTGTTTTTAGTTATTTGTTGTTAAATCCCCCATAGTTATACAATATATTTCGTGAAAATTTAATAATTTATTTACAGCCCTGTAACCTGCGGACGGACGGATGGACGGACCACGAAATTTCAGTAATAGGATTGCGTTGTCCTTTTAAAATTAAAATGTAATTAAAGTTTATTTCATCATCATCACAATTATAGGAAGAAGTAAAACCTTTTTATTTCTTTGTGGTATTTTTGTTAAAAACCACAAATAACACATAAAGATGATATTTAAAACTTAGTAATCTGGTGGAAAATATGTCAAACAGCTGTATTGGAACAGCCGTTTCGCATGGTGGTCCGTTAGTGGTGTGGAGGGTTCCGTACCAACAAACTAGACTATATAACTTCAAGATGCAAAGATTTAAAAAAAGGAGGAGGTTCTCTATTCGACTGTAATTTTTAAATGATTAGTAGCTGAACTCCGTCATGTATTAAACAATTAGGAATCATTATTTTGTTTCAGAAAATATACTTCCATTTTGTCCTATTGTAATTTCATTGAGATCCAATAAGCATTTTCAGAGATATGGAGATAAACACCTCAAACTTTGTTATTGTACTAATGTTAAAGATAAAAACTAAAACAACCGACTTCAATGCCCCGCGAATCAATTTCAGTAGCATGTTTGAGACGTTTATCGTCATATCTCTGGAGATATGCTTATCAGATCTCGATGAAATTACAATGGGACCACCTCGGAAACGTACCCTACCGATTTAGAAAATCGGTTCACAATTGACGGAATAATCGCGTAAATTACATACAAAAACATACAAACGAATTGAGAACCTCCTTCTTTTTGGAAATCGGTGGAAAATGCCGATCATAAGTTTCTTCGTTTTGTAAACTATGTTAAATTATTATTCTACTTAACTTTGTTGTGGCATCGAATCATGTGACCTAAGTTGGAAGTAAACATCATGTGACTCAAAATCATTAATAATTTAGCATAATTAGTTATGGATTTATTTCATAATGAAGTCATAATGGTATTGAAACTATTCGATCTTTTCAATTAGATTGAATAGTTTAAGCTTTCAACTAGTCAATTTAGTGTCAAATATAAAAAATAAATATTTAGGAATTAGCAAAAAAAAAAAGTTATATTAATAATACGACTGTCAGTTTTTGTGAGTTATTTTTGTGTTGTAAAGTTAATATTGTGTATTTTTTGTGTCAGTGAAATAATGAAATTTTGTTTAACCCAGGAGCCGCCTTAACCCTCAGCATTCCACGTCGTTGTCAACTTCTGACATGTCTTTGTATGGTTCCATGTAAGTTAACCCTTGGGTTTACTTGGGTCGGTCAAATGGGACTAAGTTAATGTTTGAGTGACTTGTGACGTCTTTTTTACTGGTGGTTGGTTTTTGGGTTTGTTTATATGGATTTTGGAATATATTTGGTACGGATTAAATATAATTTGAAATACTTTGCGTTAAAATTAATACAAATCCAAAATTTTGTCTAAATGTTTTAGTTTATATAAACACTGATGTCAATTAAAAAAACATATAACAGGTCTCGCATTGAATCTAAATAATAATTTGTACCTACATTATTTACTGTTAGAAAGGCAAAGTAGCCAGTTACAGAACGCTTAAAATCATCCTAAAAATGTCTTGTAATAGGCATAGCAATTTGGACTTTTGTTTGTACTGTTATTTATTCTGTGCTTTTGTGTACAGGCCCCCCAAGACAAAATCCAATTTCCGTCTCCATTCACGCTTACGCAAGTTCAAAATGTACGGGAATGACATTTATTTTTCCGCAACAAAGTCGTTATTCCCATACATTTTGAAGCAGCGTGAGTGAAAACAGAAATTGGATTTTGTCTAAGGGGCCAGTTACGCAGATCATTGCTTACCTAATACCACAGAATAAATAATAGCACAAGCCTTTATCACCTACCATAGAGAAAGTATATATATAAAGTATATATATGTAGAGAGAACATTAGCGTATGCGAATGAAATAGCTATAGAGATATAACCCGACTAAAACGATAAACACGTGGTACATATGCCAGCTCTAAGATAAAATTAACAACGTAATTTGGTCGGGTTATACATGACAGCGGGTAAGAGCCAATGGGTGCACTAGAACTTGGATCCAAACAGTGCTGGATACAGTTTAATCGCATACGCAGGTAAAGGATAAAAAAATGTTGTTCATCTCGCTCTCTCATACTAGTGATTGTATAGTTTTATCCTTCTCATATTATTATTGTTATTTAAATGCCACATCCGCCTAATATTTAATCCATGCCACCTACCTATTCAAGCGAGCATCTAGCTCGTATTTTAATCTTAACTTATTATGCTATAATTAAGGTAAAATCATAATTCGGTAATGCAAATCTTTTGTGTAATATAAAATAATATCGTTTAAAAACTAAAAAACAACCGACTTCAATGCCGCGCTATTCATTTTCAGTACCAATTTTGAGATGTTTATCTCAATATCTCTGGAGATACTTATCATACCTCGATAAAATTACCATGGTACCACACTTGGGATATCTCCTTTCGAACAAAAAAAGAATAATCGAAATCGGTTCATAAACGACGAAGTTATCCGCGAACAAACATAAAAAAAATATATACGGTCGAATTGAGAAACCTCCTCCTTTTTTTGAAGTCGGTTAAAAAACATTGAGTATTCTACTTATATTATTTCGCTAGGTGGCACACAGGTAATTTATTTTTACCTTTTTCCAATCAATCGACGAGTCAGCAGTTAATAAGGACCTAGTGTTCAGACATGACCTGTTGTAATGATTGCAGCTACAAAACGTCAGCGTCTTGTCAGCAATCATTCTATTTCCTACTTCGATTCTCGTAATTAGGTACAATTGGGACCTGTGTCGCTATCTCTTTGATCTTACGCTTAGTTGAGATGCAATCGTTTCCTAATAAGTAGAAAATATAACGTTATAACAACACTTGAATTTGTGAACAGCTTATAATTACGATACGAGAACTTTGCCTGCGTTTCACACAAAGTGTTTTAATCATAGAAAACGCCAAGAAGCTTGTCAGATTGTAACGTTTTTAGGAAACGACAAAATGAGATTAACAAATATAAAAATATATTATTCTGGAATCATATGTTGGTAATAATCCGTCAAAATAATCGAGTAATACTGACATGGCCTTTCTTTTAAATGTATCTATTTATTTATTTAGAGACCACATTAATACAGACTTTCTGAAAAATTTAAGTGTTTACCTCTTACGGTTCAGAAGATTAAGCTCTGTGATCGACGCCCGGACAATGGTGACTCAGTGATAGGCTCCTGTTGACACCGTTTGGGTACGGAACCCTAAAAAAAGATGTATTGTATCTACTTAGTTTATCGATGATCAAAGTGTACCTATATGAGTGAATTCAAATCTGAGAATTCTGAGATCATTTAATTACCAAGTATACAAAACTAAACGATAACATTTCATTTCATTATCAATCAATAATTTTTTCCATAATACCTACAACCTCATAACTTGAATTATTTGACCGATAATAATATCAGAATGACGTCATCGATAACCCTCAATGGTCATACAAAACAATGGGTGGTCTAATCAACCCACACGCCTTCTCAGCGTGTTTTGGTTATGTCACATTTATCGATAGTCATCTCGTATTAATGATGTTTAGTACATCGAAGGGTTAGTTGAACTAAAATGTAGGTAGCACTTATGTAGTGTTAGATATATTTTTTTCTTATTTTGATAGGCTAACGCTTGACCACGCCTGGTGGTAAGCGATGATTAGTCGAGATTTTTATACAAAATGTTGTCCTGAAGATTTTTTTAACTTTCCATTGTGAACCTACTGTGGACCTGAACTATGAACCTGAAATTTGGTGATAATGATAAAGTTTATTATTTCGTTTTTTTTCCTATCTAATTCAAAAATATTGATTTGTCAGATAGTGTCGCAAAAAAAGCGAATTTACAATTTATTTTTACTATGAATTAATTAATTATAAGCGAATTTACTGTTACAAACTTATTATTTGTGGTAGATGTAATAAACCGAGTCTAGGGATATCGATCCAACGTTGTTCACTAAAGATGTGGTCGAGGATGAAAGCACGCTACACCTTAAATCATGGCTCTCAAGAACGATGGAATGCATTAGATGTTTGACGACCGATTTTTAACAGACTTAAAAAAAAGGAGGAGGTTTCTCAATTCGACCGTATATATATATATATATATTTTATGTTTGTTCGCGGATAACTTCGTCGTTTATGAACCGATTTTGATTATTCTCTTTTTGTTCGAAAGGAGATATCCCAAGTGTGGTACCATGGTAATTTTATTGAGGTCTGATAAGTATCTCCAGAGATATTGAGATAAACATCTCAAAATTGGTACTGATAATGAATAGCGCGGCATTGAAGTCGGTTCTTTTTTAGTTTTTAAACGATATAATCTTACTTAAGGTGGGAACAAGGGGTGCACTTTTCTATACAAATGTATTCCCTCGTTTCCTACCTGGAAAAATTTTTTAGAGAAAAAATTGTTTCTACAAAACATCAAGGTCTGCTGCAGGCCCCTATCATTATCTTTTTTTGACCAACTAATTGCAACTTACTATATCTAGTGTCTACTATGTCTAGTGTCCGTGGTGCCTGACCAGTTATCTTATCACCCTTAAGTTGGAGTCTACATCCTCGACCACATCTTCTACTAGACAACACTAGACAACGTTCGATCCATAGGACACTGTCGTGTCCTACCATAGAACACATAATAATTCAGTCCTACCGCATTTATTTTAAAAAGCTTACTAGCAATGTGAGTTGCTCTGTAGTATCTGTTTAACCCCACCAACCTGCTAAATATGCTTGTGTCTGGAGTGGATTCACGTAAAGTCAAGTCAAGTCTAGTGCAATGGGTGGCGATCGAACTGACGACCTCTGGATTGCCAGGCCGACGCCTTGGCCATTGGGCTATTTCAGCTTCCAAAATATCCAGTCTTAAAACTTCGATACGAGGGATTGAAAAAGAAAGATGTTAAAATACAGAACACTCGCTATATGTACTATTTATAATCAGCACAGGCTCAGCACGTGCCCACATTGTGCCAAACTTGCAACAAACAAATGTTGAGAGATAACGACAAATATTTATAAATTAGTTCACAAATATTTGACGTAGCTTAGTAACGGTTACACCGTTATCAAGTGAACTACGTCAAATATTCTCGTAGGTAAATTAAATGAGTGTTTATTACACATAGGTAATTTTTGTACCGTGCTTATATAGTAAAGCAATTTATATATATAACATATAACGCATTTTTAGGGTTCCGATTTTCTCAGGAATCGGTGGACCTAGCAAGATGAAATTTATACCAGATACTGGTCTATAGTCCCTATTAGGTGTATAAAAAACAAGGTCTTGAGTCAACAGGATAAAAAGATATGGGCAAATTTAGATTTAGCGATAAATTGATAAGATTAAAACCAAAATTTACCTTAATTTTTCACTTTTTAATTTTTCTCGGAAGCCGCGGTGGGCAAGTCCAACTCCACTTAGCCCCTTTTATTTTTTTCTCATGTTGTTTCTATTTTTGTACTCTTGTATAATGCTGAAATGTATTTTCTTTCTTTCATATAATGCCTATTTAATTATATATTATCATAGTTATTATTTTATCTGTCTCTGCCTACCCCAACGGGAAAAAGGCGTCATTCTTATGTATGCATTATTTTACCATACCTGTTATCATAAATTTACCTATTTAACCAGCAATTTTGTGCGTCATTTGAAAAATACCCAGAAAAATGTAATCATTCTAATGCGTAATTAAAAAGTACATCTACAACATTTCGAAACATGGGTCACCCGCGGGAGGGGTTATTAACAGTGTTTTTTTTGTAAAATTCTCTATAGTCAATCGTTTGTGCACTATCTCAGTGTCGACGATGTAGCACACTAGGCTATAGTCTGGCCATAACTGCTGGACACTCCCTGAGGTATGCGCGCGGCGAGACGGGAGGACGCGGGTATGCGCGCGGTGAGACGGGGGGGACGCGCTCCGTCAGTCTGCCGTCCCCACAGTCTGTTTCCCCGGCTCCCACCTCGCCGCGCATACCTCAGGGAGTGTACAGCAGTTATGGCCAGACTATAGAAGATACCTATTCACTCGCGACTTGAAGAACCCCAGATGGTAGGTACCTACCTTTTTAAAATATTATATAGGCTAGCGTTTGACTACTACTTCAACTATTGGTAAGTGATGATGCGGTCGAAGATGGTAAGCACGCTAGGCCTAGAATGGGACCTCTGGCATCAAAGCCGACGATTCTCCCACGACACCACCGGGCTATTGGCCGGTGATTCCTGGTTGGTTCTAAAGATGTGGCCAGTAGTTTAAGGCCACGTACTTGAACCATCTACTGAACAAGGACATGAGGGCCCAGTGGCGCAGTAGGAAAATGGTTGGCTTTAACGCCAGAGGTAGCGGGCTCAAATCCCTGACGTGCACTGATGGACATTTCTATCAAAAATGTATGTGCGGCCCTTCGGTGAAGGAAAAACATCGTTAAGATACCTCGGGCATGGTGGTAGAACACTATCTAGTGTCCGTCTGGTCAGCTATCATCATCAAGTTGGAAAATCTGTCGCGAGATATTTAATGTGCTACAGCAGAAGTCCTTGAGAGACAGTTCTTCATATTCTACCACATCATCGCTTACCAACAGGTGAGATAGTGGTCAAACGCTAGCCTAAACGATATTAAATAAGATCTCGTTTAAAAAATGAAGAACAACCGACTTCAATGCCGCGCTATTAATTTTCAGTACCAATTTTGAGGTGTTTGTCTCCATATCTCTGAAGATACTTATCAGACCTCAATAAAATGACCATGGTACCACACTTGGGATATCTGCTGTCCAACAAAAAAAGAATAATCAAAATCGGTTCATAAACGACGAAGTTATCCACGAACAAACATAGAAAAAAAAAACATATACGGTCGAATTGAGAAACCTCCTCCTTTTTTGAAGTCGGTTAAAAATAATGCTATCATTGCCTGCCAGCCTGTTTGGTATTTGTTTTGCATTTGGAAAGTTGCCAATTAGGCTTTTTCCAGCGGTCCAATGGCTATAGCTCCATTTAATATCTACTCTTGCATTACCACTCCATCACAATCTTTGAATAGCTCCATCAATGTTCCTTAGGACTCTTATGAGTCTGTATTGTGGGTAATAATGACCTTCTTCGGTCTATCGCACTCTTGTAAATTGGTTGGTTATAGTTTAGAACGACCATACCTACCTATTCATTAACCGACTTCAAAAAAAGGAGGAGGTTTCTCAATTCGACCGTATATATATATTTTTTTTAATGTTTGTTCGCGGATAACCGATTTTGATTATTCTTTTTTTGTTGGAAAGGAGATATCCCAAGTGTAGTACCATGTTAATTTTATCGAGGTCTGATAAGTATCTCCAGAGATATGGAGATAAACACCTCAACATTGGTACTGAAAATGAATAGCGCGGCATTGAAGTCGGTTCTTTTTTAGTTTTTAAACGATATTATTCTATACTAATTAGTTACATATAAAATTCACAAAAGTATTTTAGAGCAATTTTATTTTAGAGCAATTAGAGAATGTACTCAACGCCTTATCACGCTAAAAAGTTTAACGAATCGACCACGGAGCACCACCACATCGATCCTCCGTGGAAACGACTGTTAAATGTCAACAGATCTACACAAATGGCAGCATACACTGCCACAAGTATAACTTGGCGGTGGTGGTTTTTGGAACTAATTTTTTTAATTGAAACTGTGAGTTTGACGTTTGAGAGATTACCGCGACATTATCTAATATATAAAATTCTCGTGTCACAGTTTTCGTTGCCATACTCCTCCGAAACGGCTTGACCGATTTTGATGAAATTTTTTGTGCTTATCCGGTATCTATGAGAATCGGCCAACATCTATTTTTCATCCCCCTAAATGTTAGGGGTAGTCCACCCCTAAATTTTTTATTTTATTTTATAGACAAAATTTTTAATTTCTATTTTTTTATGATACAACATACAAAAATACATACAATCCTCAATTTTCACCCTTCTACAATCAACCCTTATTTTTTAATAGCCATTTTAGTAATTTAATCATTTTTCCTCCATACATACTTACAATAAGTAAGCTATTTTTTGTCTACACTAGAAATTACTACGAAATTATTTATATGGCAAAACAACGTTTGCCGGGTCAGCTAGTTGTTGATAAATCTGCTACATTAAAATAGTTCAATAATGCCAAAAGTAATTAAAAGTGGTTTAAGAGAAACTGTTATCCAAGTACAAAGTAAAAGCACAGTGGCGCACAGGCACGCCAAGTTATACTTGTCGGACTGTACATATACCTACAACTAAACACACAGATTATATAATAGTTACTTAGTAAACTAAACAGCGATTAGCGGTTTTGTCCGCGTTTGAAAAGTATCCTATATCTATCATTTCATACTGGCTAACTCTATGCAACACACCGGCAATTCCTCCGGTTTTACAGATGTCACTAGTCGGCGATGAACACTTACCATTAAGTGGGCAGGTGGGCCGCTAATGCCTCTTTGTCGCTCCATATTAGAAAAAAAAATGTTCAGTCAAATGGGTCGAACCCTCAAATATCTAGTCCAGGAGCCATTCGACTGTGCAAATTTAAAGTAGCAAAAAATAAAAAATAAAAAATTAAACAATGGCTTTTTGTTATGACGTTATCTTGTGTAATGAACAATATCTATTAATGATTACAATACATTATGCACTAGTCGTAATTTGATTACTAATCCTACAATTTGCCATTACGTAGTTCCAGTCCCTAAGCCAGTCTGTATCATCAGGTTACCTCGATGGTACCATATTTATGCATTGTCACCGAAGATACACCCAATCGATAGTCAGGAAGAGGTTCCAAGATTTGACCCACATATGGTTAGTCTATGACCTATGTAGGTACATAGGTCATAGACTAACTACGCAAGTTAAATAAAAGCTTGTAACAAATACGAACTATCGTCTAGTATATTTTTATTTACGACGGAACGGAGACTGTATATGCGTTTGGGGTGAGAGGATGTTTGTTTGTGTGTGCAAATTACGTTGCCATTTTTCTTGAAAACGACTAGTCCGATTTTGATGCAGTTTTAAGTTATGGGTTCAGGTGTAATTCGTGCATGAATTTAGATAGGTGTTACGGTGTCAACTCACTAGGGGGCGCTGCAGTAAACATTTGTTTGTGCAAATCGATGTTGCTGTTTTTCTTCAAAACGACTAGTCCGATTTTGATGCAGTTTTCAGTTACGGGCTGGGGTTTGATTGGTGCATGTTTTTAGATAGGTGTTATGGTGTCAACTCACCAGGGGGCGCTGCAGTAAACATTTGTTTGAGTAAATCCATGTTGCCATTTTTCTCCAAAACTACTAGTTCGATTTTCTTTAAACGGTTCATAATTAATCAGTGGTGGTTCTTAGGTAAAAGTCAAAAGTCAAAGCATTTATTCAGTATTATGGGCAAATTAAAAATTTGCCCATATAATACACACGTCAAATAACATTAAATGGATCATATTCAATAAAAATTATTATAGATATAACAGAAACATAACTGATTGCTTTGATTTTACAAAAAAAAAACAAAGACATTGAGCCATTCAGCTTTCATCTAGACGTCGAACGTCACACTTAAAACACATGTTTAATTCCCCTGATTAATGTAGGGTTGCCAACCGTACTATTACGTGCACCCGCAATAGATGTTATGACGTTAATTTTCTAAAGGACATTGTCGTGGGTGTTTAATCAAAATTTTAATTTTGTTCCTTATCTATGCTGTCGTTCGTATTTATAATGCGAGCTGCATCTCGCGAACGTCCCCTTTGCTTCCGTGTGCAAAATCGGTCAAGCCATTTGACTGTGAAGAGGTAACAAACAAAGAAATATACAAACTTACTTATGCATTTATAACATCGGCGTTGTCAATGAACTTGAATGAACACAAATAATGATTACTACTTTTATTATGTCTAGAACATATTTCAATAACTCCAAAAATAGAGATACATGCACCTATTTTTGCGCACTTTTCTACAAATTGTTTACTCGGAAACAATAAACACCTATTAAGTAGATAATGAGCCAGTGTCATTGTTCCTGAGAATGTAAGACAACATTGCCTTGTGATCTCGTGGTCACATGAGGGTAGACGTTTGTCCTCAAGTGCGACCTCTTATCTGAGTGATAACCCTGGCCGACGTGTGCTCAAGATACACCTCTGTCTGGAGGGAGGGTGTTGGTGATAGGTGTTGATAGGGTTGCATAATGTGACATTGTGTTTCAACAGTGATCTAATTAAACAGTGTTAGAACCACGCAGTAATTTGTGTTGTTAATGCCTTAAAATACGACCACACCACGGCGTCCTGCGTCCGCGTACGCGGTCGCTATCTGAATTTCTATTGTTTTCTGATCCCGCCGTAGATTGCGTTTGGTATGAACCAGTCGATACAAATACTACTGCGCTATTGATCGCCGCCTAGATCGCGCATGCAGGACACCGCGGCGTGGTCGTACCTTTAGACTTTAATAGATGATCAATAACAAACGATTTTTTCCGCGAAGTGAGTACAGGATCTCTTAATATATCAACACCAATATTATAAATGCGAAAGTCAGTTTGTTTATTTGTTTGTTTGTTTGTTTGTTTGTTTGTTTGGGACTTCTTCACGGTCAAACGACTTGACCGATTTGGCTGAAATTTTGTACAAAGATAGAACATATGGCAGAATAGGATATAGGATAATTTATTTTTGGCTATCGAGTCAGGGGGTCCAAATATTTTGAATTGAATTTTGTAAATATAAGATCTCTTTTTCGAATAAACGGCTTGACCGATTTGGCTGAAATTTTGTACAAAGATAGAACATATGGCAGAATAGGATATATAATAAATTTTTTTTGGCTATCGAGTCAGGGGGTCCAAATATTTTTAATTGAATTTTGTAAATATAAGATCTCTTTTCGAATAAACGGCTTGACCGATTTGCCTGAAATGTTGTATAAAGACAGTTTGTAGGGTAAAATAGGATATAGAATACTTTTTTTTGGCTATCGAGTCAGGGGGTTAAGATATTTTTAATTGAATTTTGTAAATATAAGACTTCTTCTCGAATAAACTGCTTGACCGATTTGCCTGAAATTTTGTGTGAATACATGTCATAGGGCAGAATAGGATATAGGATACTTTTTTTCTGGCTGTCGAGTCAGGGGGTCCAGATATTTTTAATTGAATTTTGTAAATATAAGACCTCTTCTCGAATAAACAGCTTGACCGATTTGCCTGAAATGTTGTTTAAAGACAGTTCAAAAGGCAGAATAGAATATAGAATACTTTTTTTCTGGCTATCGAGTCAGAGGGTACAAATATTTTTAATTGAAATTTGTAAATATAAGATCTCTTCTTGAATAAACGGCTTGACCGATTTGCCTAAACTTTTGTGTGAATACATGTCATAGGGCAGAATAGGATATAGGATAATTTTTTTCTGGCTGTCGAGTCAGGGGGTCCAGATATTTTTAATTGAATTTCGTAAATATAAGACCTCTTCTCGAATAAACAGCTTGACCGATTTGCCTGAAATGTTGTTTAAAGACAGTTCAAAAGGCAGAATAGAATATAGAATACTTTTTTCAGGCTATCGAGTCAGAGGGTACAAATATTTTTAATTGAAATTTGTAAATATAAGATCTCTTCTCGAATAAATGGCTTGACCGATTTGCTTGAAATGTTGTATAAAGACAGTTCATAGGGTAGAATAGGATATAGGATACTTTTTTTTTGGCTTTCGAGTCCAGATATTTTTAATTAAATTTTGTAAATTTAAGACCTCTTCTCGAAGAAACGGCTTGACCGATTTGCCTGAAATGTTGTATAAAGACAGTTCATAGGGCAGAATAGGATATCGGATACTGTTTCTTGTCCATCGAGTCTGGTTGTTTAGATTTTTTTTATTAAATTTTGTGAATGTGTGTCGTCTTATCAGCTAAACAGCTTGATCGATTCAGCTGAAATTTTATACATATTACAGTTCATATTGCATAGAATCACATGGGATACTTTTTTTCTGGCAGTCGAGTCCAGGTGTCCAGAATTTTTAAATTGAAGTTTGTAAATGTGTGGCCTACTCTCGGTCGAACGGGTTAACCATTTAAGCTGAAATTTTGTACACAGACAGTCAAAAAGACATAGAAGGGCAACGAATACTTTTTTTTTGGGTGGACATTTCAGTTGTCTATATTTTTATTATGGAATTTTGTAAATGTGTGGCCTCTTTTTGGCCAAACGGCTTGACCGATTCCGATGAAATTTTGTACAAACGCATTGAATAGGGCATAAAAGGGCAAAGAATACTTTTTTTCGGCAGTTAAGTGTGGGTGCCTATATTATTGGTTAACTTTACATAGAGTTTGCATAATCATAAAAGTTTGACCTTAGGTTCATAGATTATGACTAAACTTAATAAGTGCCTTAATTAGGCCATAAAACTGTTAGGGTCATTAAAAGTCATCAAAATTTACGCGATGGCTTTGCTTGCCCAACGTGTTTTATCTGCTTTGTGGGAAGTATTTCATAAGCATACGTGTTTTAACAGCCACATTTAACCTTAGGGTCATCGGTGTTGACTTAGTAGGTTATAAAAACTGTCAGCGTCATAAAACGTAAATTTTTTTGTGATAGAGCTCGCTGCGCTCGCGCAATAATTTATTTGGTTTACTTTGTAGGTAATATTTCAGCAACTTTTGTATTTTAATAGCCACATGCATCAGAACGAGTCGATAAATTAAAACAGTACAATCTTCAATAATCATAATGATTTTTAACCTTAAATAATTGGATATCAAGTTTAACCTTTGTGTCATCAGTGTTAACTTAGTAGGTTATAAAAACTGTCAGGGTCATAAAAGGTCGTAAATTTTTTCGCGCTCGCTTCGCTCGCGCAATGATAGCGCTTGCTTCGCTCGCGCAGTGATAGCGCTCGCTCCGGTCTCGCAGCATTTGTTATATCTACTTTGTAGGAAACATTTCAGCAACTTTTGTATTTTAACAGCCACATGCATCAGAACGAGTCCATAAATTAAAACAGTACAACCTTCAATAATCATACTGAATATTCACCTTAAAATAAGTGGATATGAAGTTTAACCTCTGTGTCATCAGTGTTGACTTAGTAGGTCATAAAAACTGTCAGGGTCATAAAAGTCGTAAAAATTTTTCGTGATTTCAGTTTCGTTTTCAGTGATAGCGCTTACTACGCTCGCGCAGTAATAGCGCTCGCTCCGGTCGTGCAAGCATTAGTTATATCTACTTTGTAGGAAACATTTCAGCAATTATTGTATTTTAATAGCCACATTCATCAAAATATGACATGAATTGGAACAGTACCGACTTCAATAATCATAATGATTTTTACCTTAAAATAAGTGGATATCATAACCTTACGGTCATCGATGTTGACTTAGTAGGTCATAAAAACTGTCAGGGTCATAAAATGACGTAAAAATTTTCGCACTCGCTTCACTCGCGCATTGATAGCTCTCGCTGTGCTCGCGCAAACCTTTGTTTTATCTACTTTGTAGGTAATATTTCAGAATTTTTTGTATTTTAATAGCCACATGCATCAAAACGAGTTAATTAATTGAAACAGTACAACCTTCAATAATGATAATGAATTTTTACCTTAAAATAAGTGGATATCAAGTTAAGCCGTGTTCACTTAGAAGGTCATAAACACTGTCAGGGTCATAAAAGGTCGTAAAATTTTTTCGCGCTCGCAAGTATTTGTTATATGTACTTTGTTGGATACATTTCAGCAACTTTTGTATTTTAATAGCCACATTCATCAAAACATGACATAAATTGGAACAGTACAGACTTCAATAATCATAATCATTTTTACCTTTAAATAAGTGGATATCAAGCTTAACCTTAGGGTCATCGTTGTTGACTTGGTAGGTCATAAAAACTGTCAGGGTCATAAAATGACGTAAAAATTTTCGCGCTCGCTTCGCTCGCGCTTTGATAGCTCTCGCTGCGCTCGCGCAAACCTTTGTTTTATCTACTTTGTAGGTTTTATTCCAGCATTTTTTGTATTTTAATAGCCACATGCATCAAAAGGAGTTTATTAATTGAAACAGTACAACCTTCAATAATCATAATGAATTTTTACCTTAAAATAAGTGGATATCAAGTTAAACGTTAGATTCATCGGCCTAGACTTAGAAGGTCATAAAAACTGTCAGGGTCATAAAATGACGTAAAAATTTTCGCGCTCGCTGCGCTCGCGCAAACCTTTGTTTTATCTACTTTGTAGGTAATATTTCAGCATTTTTTGTATTTTAATAGCCACATGCATCAAAACGAGTTTATAATTGGAACAGTTACAACCTTCAATAGTCATAATGATATTTTACCTTAAAACAAGTGGATATCAAGTTAAACCTTTGTCTCATCAGTGTTAACTTAAAAAGTCATAAACACTGTCAGGGTCATAAAAGGTCTTAAAAATTTTTCACGCTCGCTTCGCTCGCGCAGTGATAGCGCTCGCAAGCATTTGTTATATGTACTTTGTTGGATACATTTCAGCAACTTTTGTATTTTAATAGCCACATTCATCAAAACATGACATAAATTGGAACAGTACAGACTTCAATAATCATAATGATTTTTACCTTAAAATAAGTGGATATCAAGTTTAACCTTAGGGTCATCGGTGTTGACTTGGTAGGTCATAAAAACTGTCAGGGTCATAACATGACGTAAAAATTTTCGCGCTCGCTTCACTCGCGCATTCATAGCTCTCGCTGCGCTCACGCAAACCTTTGTTTTATCTACTTTGTAGGTAATATTTCAGCATTTTTTGTATTTTAATAGCCACATGCATCAAAAGGAGTTTATTAATTGAAACAGTACAACCTTCAATAATCATAATGAATTTTTACCTTAAAATAAGTGGATATCAAGTTTAACCTTAGGGTCATCGGTGTTGACTAAGTAGGTCATAAAAACTGTCAGGGTCATAAAATGACGTAAAAGTTTTCGCGCTCGCTTCGCTCGCGCATTAATAGCTCTCGCTGCGCTCACGCAAACCTTTGTTTTGTCTGCTTTGTAGGTTATATTTCAGCAATTTTTGTATTTTAATAGCCACATGTATCAAAACGAGTTTATAAATTGAAACAGTACTACCTTCAATAATCATAATGAATTTTTACCTTAAAATAAGTGGATATCAAGTTTAACCCTAGGGTCATCGGTGTTGATTTAGTAGGTTATAAAAACTGCCAGGGTCATATAATGACGTAAAAATTTTCGCGCACGCTGGTAATCCTTCGTTAGGTTTACCAAGTACCAAGTAATGATTAATGACTTCAACAATAGACGATATCGAGTTCGACCTAAGAGTCATCTATATTGACTTGATGATTAGGTCATTAAACTGTCAGGGTTATAAAACGCCATAAAAAATGTTCACTCGCCCAATAATAGCGCTCGCTACGCTCGCGCAGCTATTCACCTTATTTTCTTTGTAAAAAATGTTTTAGGAACTGTTGTATTGAGTCAAACATTTAAACAGCACAATTTCGTATACTAACCTAACCAAAATGATTAATGACTTTAACTATAGAGGATATTGAGTTCGACTTTGAGGGCACCTATGGTGATTTGGCCTAAGAGATCATCGATCTAGACCTCAATGGTCATAAAGACACAAATAACGCGGGCGAAGCCGCGGGTAACAGCTAGTATTCAATATATTAAGAAAATATTAAATATTATATTATAATAACTAGCAGCCCGCCCCGGCTTCGCACGGGTAGAACATATATGCCTACAAAATTTGCATCAGTTTGTTGCATCGAATATAAAATATTAGCATATTTAACAATCATCGTCATATGTCAACCAATTTACACAAAACATTTTATTTTTTATATTACGAATTATACACCTAAGACCTAAACCTTCCCCATAAACACTCTGGCTATTGGTGAAAACCGCATGATAATCCGTTCAGATGCTATTGAGATTATTGGGAACAGACAGACAGACGCAGTGATGGACATTGTTTTATAATACTTACGTAGTGATATTGGACGGCCCTTTGGCGTAAAGGATAGTTACCCTGATTCTGACCCGAGGGTCGTTGGTTCTAATCCTAGCTATATACCTACCAATGAAAGTTTTATGTGCATTCATGAATCATGGGTTTTTGTGGAATCATTAAATCTACCAATAATTAAGATAGTTTGAAAACTAAAACAACTGACTTCAATGCCCCGCGAGTCAATTTCAGTAGCAAGTTTGAGACGTTTATCGTCATATCTCTGAAGATACTTATCACATCTCAATGAAATTACAATGGGACCACCTCGAAAACTTACCCTACCGATTACAAGAATAATAATTCGAATCGGTTCACAATTGACGGAGTAATCGCGTTACATACACACACAATAAAAGAAAGAAAAAAGAAACATGCAGACGAATTGAGAACTTCCTTCTTTTTGGATGTTTAACGTGTGTATCTGTGTGTCTGTCTGTATCATCTTAGCACCCAACCGGACGAACCGATTTTGATTTAAAGTAGGGGTATTATACGTTTAACGTGTCTATCTGTGTGTCTGTCTGTAGCATCTTAGCACCCAACCGGATGAACCGATTTTGATTTTATTATTGATAGTTTTTTTTTTATAGATGTCTTCATCGAAAGTGTTCTTAGCTTTGATTCATGAAAATTCGTTCAATCGTTATAAAACTATGAGCTTAATTCAAATCAAAATCTTCTTCTTCAACGATATTGTAAGAACATGGAAGCATTGACCTGATGCTAGGACATCTCCTGGAGTCTACAGAATACTCAAATCCTCACCAACTTACAGCTCAGATTTTAAATGTCGTGTTTAGAGTCATCGGAATGCTTTTAATGAAAAGATTATACGTAGATCAGTCGGGGTGGTTTAAAATATTATATCTATACTAATATTATAAAGAGAGAACATTTGTATTTTTGTACTTTTGTATGTTTGTAATGAGTAAGCTCAAAAACTACTGAACCGATTTAAAAAATTCTTTCACTAATACATAGAATGGACTTTCGGAATGAAAATAGGCTATATATTATCCCGTTTAAATCAAAGGTACATTCGTGGAGACCTAATTTGCAACCTAAGTCGGCAAATAAACGGTCGAAAAAACACGTTTCTTACGAACGCTGCTTAATTGAAAATAGATAGAAGAATATTTTCTATGCAAGAGTTGTACAACTTAATAAGGCCTACAAAAAAGTCCGCGACAGCATATGTCTATCTCTTAAGGTTGACTCACAGTAACCATTTTAATCTTAAAATTTTTGTTAAAAAATATTACATAACTTCCAAGGCTATTTTCAAGTATATAGTATTAATCCTTATCCAAATAATTACGTTAAATAGCTTGGCTACATATTATAGATTAAAATTGTCCTTTACAATATATAATTGAAATGAAACCTCTAGAAGATATCACGAATTTCACAAACACGCATCGCAAAATTAATAAAATATTTGCAGTGAAACCACAGACTAGGTCATAGTTACTTCTAAAATATTATTATAGGCTTAGCTATGCTGTAGATCCCCACCGATCACAATCAATTTGAAGTCAATATAGTATAATAATATGATCTATTGTATAAAATAATATTAATCTATATATATAATAATATAATATAATATTTTAAACCACCCCGACTGATCTGTGTATAATAGCTTTTTCCAATGACTCTAAACACGACATTTAAAATCTGAGCTGTAAGTTGGTGAGGATTTGAGTATTCTGTAGAGTCCAGGAGGCTTCCATGTTCTTACAATATCGTTGAAGAAGAAGATTTTCGAATTGATCAGACCTATGAAAGTTGATTTCATAGCGCAATTAACTAGAAAAAAGCTCATAATTTTATAACGATTGAACGAATTTTCATGAATCAAAGCTAAGAAAACTCTCGATGAAGACATCTATCAAACAAAAAAAAACTATCAATGATAAAAACAAAATCGGTTCATCCGGTTAGGTGCTAAGATGCTACAGACAGACACACAGATACACACGTTAAGCGTATGTTACCCCTACATTTTGCGTCGGGGAACGCCGTAAGGTTACGGCGGCAGATGTACTCCTTGGTGGTAAGCTACTTTTTAGTAGATTTAATGATTCCACTACCACTGTACGAAAACTCATGGTTCATGAATGCACATAAAACTTTCATTGGTAGGTATATAGCTAGGATTAGAACCAACAACCGTCGGGTCAGAATCAGGGTAACTATCCTTTACGCCAAAGGGCCGTCCAATATCAATACGTAAGTATTATAAACCAAAGTTCATCACTGCGTCTGTCTGTCTGTTCGCAATAATCTCAATAGCTACTGAACGGATTATCATGCGGTTTTCACCAATAGCCAGAGTGTTTATTAGGAAGGTTTAGGTGCATAATTCGTTAAGGTTTTGTGTAAATTGGATGAAATATTACGATGATTGTTAAATATGTTCATATTTTATATTCGATGCAACAAACTGATGCAAATTTTGTAGGCATATATGTATCTACCCGTGCGAAGCCGGGGCGGACTGCTAGTTATATATATAGATCATTATTAATTTATACAATAGATCATATTATTATACTATATTGACTTCAAATTGATTGCGATCGGTGGGGATCTACAGAAAAGCTAATCTTATAATAATATTTTCGTAGTAACTATGACCTGTTCTGTGGTTTGACTGCAAATATTTTATTAATTTTGCGATGCGTGTATGTGAATTCCGTGATATCTTCTAGAGTTTTCATTAGAATTATATACTGTAAAGGACAATTTTAATCTAGAATATGTGGCCAAGCTAATTAACGTAATTATTTGGATAAGGATTAATACTATATACTTGATAATAGCCTTGGAAGTTATGTAATATTTTTTAACAAAAATTTTAAGATTAAAATGGTTACTGTGAGTCAACCTTCAGAGATAGACATATGCTGTCGCGGACTTTTTTGTAGGTTTTATTAAGTTGTACAACTCTTCCATAGAAAATATTCTTCCATCTGTTTTCAATTGAGCAGCGTTCGTAAGTAACGTGTTTTTTCGACCGTTTTTTTGTCAACTTAGGTTGCAAATTAGGTCTCCACAAATGTACTTTTGATTTAAACTGGATAATATATAGCCTATTTTCATTTCGAAAGTCCATTCTATATATTAGTGAAAGAATTTTTTAAATCGCTCCGGTAGTTTTTGAGCCAAATCACTTTATAATATTAGTATAGATAATATTATAAAGGTACGACCACACCGCGGAGTCCTGCGTTCTGCCGGCGCGATCTCAGTACTTTTCAATTATTTTCTGATCGCGTTTGGTGTGAGCCAGTTGGTACAAATACTACTGCGCTATCTGATCGCCGCCTAGATCGCGCACGCAAGACGCTGCGGTGTGTCCGTACCTTAAGTTGGTGAGTATAGATGGATGGATGTTTGATACTCTTTCGCGCAAAAAGGGCTGAACGAATTAGATTCGGATATAGTTATATAACTTGGATGGACACATAGATACTTACATATGTATTATAATATATAAATTATACAAGTATTATCACAGCTGTGTTACTATAATTAGCTAAACTGTGAAGCAGAACTAAAGTTATAATACATAA
Source organism: Cabera pusaria (assembly GCA_954871355.1). Lineage (NCBI taxonomy): Eukaryota > Metazoa > Arthropoda > Insecta > Lepidoptera > Geometridae > Cabera > Cabera pusaria. The sequence continues at coordinate 6,861,530 of OX940891.1, forward strand.
TGAAGCCTACAAACCTATCTATGTAGCAATGACGAAGCTCTCTGCTTATTTAATTCTAGTCTGTTATATCTAGTTTGCTACATATATATACTTGATATTGATCTTTGACCCCCATACACTAAAAAAAAACATGAAACCTATACGTGCGGGGTGTTTATAGATAGGTCTTTGAAAATGAGATTGAGGTTCTTAAAACCATTTTTTCACGTAGTCAATCATTTGAAAGATAGGCACTAAAGTATAGTACTTAAGAAGGTCTAAAGTGGTAAAATGTGTAAAGTTAGAGGGGGGCCCTCTAACTTTTAAAGTAAGAGAGTGAAAATATTTAAAAAAAATATATACTGTAGATCTCAATAAAAACTTTTAACGAAAATTGGTTTGATTAGAACGAGATACAGTCAGCAGTTTTTAAGATATAGCGACCGCAAATAAAACTGTTTTTCATACAAACACTATGAAAAACAAAGTAAAATTTTTGGTGGCGAAAAATTATAGTTATAAAATACTCTACTGCGTTACAGAACCCTACGAGTGCGAGTCCGAATTGCACTTGGCCAGTTTTTACTAAATAAGAGTATGTTCAATATATCGCTTTGAAGGGCTTCGTTCTATCATATTAAAATGGCATCGGCGCCACTTTGCAATCAGTCATTTCATGGCTTCCGCGATTTACCTACAATGTCATATCGTCCTCATGGTAGATTCACTGGCTTGTTTGTTTATGATAAGGTATGTATACTTTAGGTGATAGATATTTCGCTGAAAATTTGGTGCATAATAGTTTACAACTCTTGGGTGTGGAGTGGACTAGTAGCTTTACTGTGGTGGAGTACTGTGGAGCCAATATATCAAGCTTCGCGTATTTTAGAATCATAAGGAAGTAAGTTAATTATAAAAACTCACGTTCATTTTAAACTTATAGATTTAAAAACTGGAATTTAACGTGACTTACGCGATGTCGATACAGCGATCTTGAAGAAAGCCTCCGGATGAGGAGGCCGAAACATAATTATGTCGAACGCTATATCGACATCGCATAAGTCATGTTAAATTCCCGTTTTTAAATCTATAAGTAAGTAAATTATTGAAGGAACCGCAAAATTGAATGCCGTTTCCATTGAACAATGGAATAGAGACACAGGTTTATTAAATAAATACTAATAACTACGTAAGTAAAGCCACAGAAAAGTAACACAGAACTAGGATGCCGATACACTTATGTACATATTTATGTACTAAGGCTGTTCGGAGTTTCGCCCAGATATGTGCGAAGAAGCTGAGCGTTGCGCGTGGAAAATATCAAATAATAGTATTACTTTATTTTTATAACCTCGCTACGCGCAGTTCTACTGGCAAAGTGCATATAGGAGCGAGGCCTTTGTACCTACATACAAAACAAGCGAGGACTCTGTGCGATGCGAGGGAACGAGCGAGAAACGTTTGTATATTCGTGGAATTCAGTCCAGAACAGGCCTACCCCAACGAATATCGGACTCGTGATAAATATATAGATAAAAAACCCATAGTGATGGTACTGATTTGATGAATTTTTTATCAAGTTTTGGACAACTTTTTTTCTATTTTACGTTAGTTACGGACTTAATCATAAGCTTGAAAATGGTGTCAAAACCAATAATTTTGATGAAGATTTATAGAAAATATGGGGTTCCGACAAAAACGCTTATGAGAAATCACTACGTGTTAAAAAACAAAGTCCCCCGCCGCGTCTGTCTGTCTGTTCGCGATAAACTCAAAAACTACCGAACGCATTTTCATGCGGTTTTCACCTATAGTCAGAGTGATTTATCAGGAAGGTTTATGTGTTAAGGTTTTGTGTTCCGTCTGGCCAGCTACCACCCTCAAGTTAGAAAACCTGTCGCCAAACATCTAATTGTGATCCGGCAGTTATCCTTGAGAGCCAGTTCTTATTCTACCATCCTCGAACGCATCATCACTTACCAACAGGTGAATTATTGGTCAAACGCTAGCCTATATGATATATAAAAAAATGTTTTAAATATGACGATGATTGTTGAAGACGTTAATTCATACTCGACGCAACAAAACTGATACAAAACTGCAGGCATATATGCTCTACCCGTGCAAAGCCAGGGCGAGTCTATAAAATTTAATATAAATTAATATATAAAAATGACCAAACATCAGCTAATGCGCTGTCGGCTACTGTTCGAACTTGTCCTAATATTCATTTATCTTCATTCTCAGGAACGACTCAGTCCCCTTCATCAAGAATGGGGTTCCCATGGTCATCACGAAGAGTTCGCAGATTCATCCTGAGAAGACGGACAAGTCAGGTCGAGGAACGGCTCTGCGGCAGATCCTGGCCTCCTTTGTGGCAAACTTAGGCACCATCAACACTGGCATGGCGTTTGGATTCTCAGCAACTTCCCTACCACAGCTGAAGAGTCCTCAATCTACCATACATATAACAGATAATGAAGCCAGCTGGATAGGTAAGGTCCTGGCAGGAAGTTATTTTTCTAGCCAGTATGGAGAAGTTCTAAAATAAATTTAATTACTATATACTACTACTACTATACTATATACTCGTATGTTTGTTATTTAATCATACGAAAACGGTTGAAGGGATTAGGTTGATTTTTTAAATATCTTATAGATTATAGGCTACCACTATCTCGCCTGGTGATAAACGATGATGTGGTCGAAGATGGTGAACATGCTAGGCGAACATTTATATAATATGCTCCTACCACTTGTGGTGCTTAGATGACTTTGCAGTACAAATAAAAATAATTTAATTTCTGAGAAACAACATACAATTTTCCTAAAAGTTCTTTACGAGTTACAAAAACCTGGTGATTTTATTTCAACCCTGAAACACGTTCAAATGTGCTTTCACGCGCTCCATGGCTTATTGAATAAACTTTGAAATCTAGTCTGATCATATTCAATGTAATGTATACACCATTAATCGAAACAATTTCAGATTAATCGAAACAATACGAAAACAATTTCTGAGAAATAAAATAAAATATTTCTAAAAGTACATCAACGGAGCATCAAAATATTACTTTATATGCAAGTTGCGAGCTACTTTAGAATGTATTATTCAATACGTGTGAGTATAGGTAAACCTTCGATTTGGATGTAATCAATGTTCCTCTAGGTCACCTAGCTCGCCGTGGAATGCCTTATAACGCCTTTAGCAGCCTTTAGGGTCAACTACCAAGGCTTTTTACATTTTGTCCATTACATACGCTGCTGAAATATAATAAGCGTATCACTGATATTTTATATAAGAATTATACGCTTATTGCTTATACTTACTATTATTTTCAGCAAGTTTAAGTTCAGCTGGCACGCCTATAGGCTGCATCCTCAGTGGTTACCTCATGGACAACATCGGTAGAAGAAGAACTCTGATCATCACTGAGGTGCCTCTCATCATTGGTTGGCTGATGGTAGCCTTCGCTCAGAATGTTCCTATGCTGTATGTTGGTAAGTCACTTCGTTGTATACCTAGGGGAATTTTAAAGGCTTTGAACATGTGGGGACATTGGGACACTCTGTATTTCTGATGTATTTGAGATAGACGAGTAGGTATATTTAACAACGACAACTTCTGACAATAATTGACGATGCAGTCGGTAGACCAAAAAATGAAATAAAGCATGAGATTTCTTACTTTACTTCAATTCACATAGTGCAACTATTCGAATTTATCCGCCTTCAATTCCATACCGGATAGATAGTGCTGAAATATGTAATAACGATTGGTGACAAGTCTGAAAACCATGGCTGAACCCTTGGAATCTTTTTTCGTACAATCAGAGATACTGATACGCGCCACCGCTACATGGTGAACATTTTATCAATCCGGACAAAGCGATTTGCTTCCACATCATCATACGTACAGCCAGGCAGTGCCACGTCTTCTTGCCTGAATCTGTGTTTTCGGATAGGTACCATCTAGGGGTGTTCTAGTCGCGGGTAAATAGGAATCTTCCAGGCATGCATATTACATCGCAAGATGACATCCAGTAAGAAAGTGGTCAAACGGTTAACAATAAAAAAACCAGCATCCTTGCCTTACATACTGAGATCACGCATAGGATTTTGGTATGATTTGCAACATTTTCTTTATGTGGCCATGAGGAGTAAACAACAGATATCAAGTCAGAAGCCAGTTGCATCGTCTCATTATTGTTTTCCATTCCGCTTCCATGTTCCACGTTCCAAGTTTCACTGTGCAATTTTTCATTGCGTTTAGATAAATGTAGAACTTGCTTAGAACCTGTCTCCAGGAAAGGAAGTTAAATGCGGATTCATGTATAGTACCTATATATCAAGAAGTAAACAATTTTCTCCGTTTCCAGGTAGATTATTGATAGGCTTTGGGTCAGGCATGGTGGGTGCACCGGCTCGTGTGTACACATGCGAAGTATCACAACCTCATCTCAGAGGGATGCTGGGAGCGCTAGCCTCAGTCGGAGTCTCTACTGGAGTACTTTTACAGGTGAGGCATAATTAACAACTTCTAAGACTTACTTATAGACCTAGGTCTAAGTCCCACTTTCCCAGACAAAAGCCTTTCCCAAGACAATTAATCCACTCAGCCCGATCTTCGGTTCAGTCACTGTTCATTTATTAACGTATGTGGTCACTCCATGTAGTCACAGAGTCCTACACTGTATTTGATTCACGGTCTCCACTTTAAAGGCACGGATACACCGCAGCGTCCTGCGTGCGCGATCTAGGCGGCAATCAGATAGCGCAGTAGTATTTGTACCGACTGGTTCACACCAAACACGATCAGAAAACAATTGAAAAGTACTGAGATCGCAGGGCGTCGCGGTGTGGCCGTAACTTAAGACCCTTTACTATTCCAGCCAGTCAATTATTAGTATATATATATCTATTGTTGTAATATAACAGACAAGGACGAGAGCGTAAGCGTTCCCCGTAGCCACATATTACTAAAGTTACTATGTAAGCCCTGGCATCAGGTACAGTTAGGGACACCGTGGGGTTTTAGTTGGTTCTCGGGGTCACGGGGTTATTGAGGTCAAACATAAATATTTCTGTCATAATGCTGTCAATTTATATTCAAGATTACCCTAACAAATTTAATGTAATTCATAATTCTTGATTTATTGGTAAAAATGCATTTGATAGGTCAAATTTGTATAATTCAGGTGTTACCATTTGAGAACTGACTTTGCACCAATATTAATAATGAGAAAGTTAGTTTATATATTTGTTTTTCACGGACTTCTTCACGATCAAACGGCTGGCTTCATAACGCGGGCGAAGTGACGGGGCACTGCTAGTAAAAGCAATAAATGATTGAGTATTGAGCATTGAACACTCTTCAAATAGAATCCTACTTATCTCGTTTACCTAGTCCGACTAATTAATATCTACAATCATCTAATACCTAGAAGTTTTCAGCTCTACAAGGAGTTTAGCAAAGTGGCCGGTCACTGCAATCGAGGCCTTGTAACTATTTTAGCGTTTCTAAGATAAGTAGTACATTTGCCATTCATGTAGTAAGATTGGATTTTTGTAAGCTTGGGATCGTGATCATAAGATATTTCTGATGCTCAGTATTTAGTGACCATGTGGTCACACTACTCCGAATTACGTCGCCGACTGCAACTGCTAGCTGCAATACAGTGACTGCAAACAGCGGCATTACTGATTTTTATGATTAAAGATATATATAATTATATCATATGTTATATAACATATCATATACATCATTAGATAAGGCTGACAACCCACTAAAGCTGAGCGAGAAAAATCACATCAGTAACTTGCGAGCATACAATCGACCAATGGCATAACTTCATTATTTTTTGACAACTTTCATTTTTTGACGTGATACTATTGCTTTATTGTTTCCTCGCAAGCATTTTCCTAGCAAATTGCTGGAGGAAAGACACCCTAATTATTAGCAAAATTATTTAATATCGACCTCAAAAAGGAGGAGGTTCTGAATTCGACTTTATTTTTTTTATGTTTGTTACCTCAGAACTCCGTCAAATCAAAAATATTTTTTTGTTTGAGAGATTATGCCTCCCGTTTGATCCCATTCATTCATTTTATCGAGATCTGTCAATTATCTCCGGAGATATGGAGATATACTATATAAGCAAATTTGTATACTTAGATGACATAATTATAACTAGCCAGTACTTTGACTATCGCGGCATGTGAAGTCGGTTTTTTCGTTTTATACGATCATAACTTATTTTATGTGTTACCTCTGAGTTCCGTCGTTTACTAACTGATTTGGATTTTTTTTAGAGAGTGGCCTTCTTTATCATAAGAAAATTTATCGACACCTGATGAGTATCTCCGGCTCAGATAAATCTGTATACTCAAAGATCTCCAGAGATGTAAAGATACAAATCAAACTTGCTTCTGACTCGCGTGGCACGTAAAGTTGTTTTTTGTTTTGTTTTTTAAACGATCTTAATTACTTTCCTATAAACTTGCATATAGGTCACAAAAAACTCGCAAAAGAGTTTTGCGTAACCGTATATAATATAACCTTTAAAAAACTAAAAAACCCGTCTGTACCAAATGCAGCAAGATAGATTGTTTATAGCATGTTTTACAAAATACACAACTGTTTTCACTTCTTTACTAATTTTTTTTGTAGCAATGTGGGTTGCACATTATTAGTAGTTTACTATGCTAAAATACTTGTGTCTAGAGTGGGTCTAGTCAATAGTGGCTGGGGATCGAACTCACGACCTCTCGATCGCCAGGCCGAAGCCTTAGCCATGGCATAGAAAATATAATAATACTACGCCATGGGCTATTGCCGCTTATAAATAAAGCAAGTTAGTGATACTATGCAGTCTGTTTTTTAACGATACCTAATAGTAGACTGTGGCTTGCGTAAACATAGGTATATCTATTAGTCCAATCTGCCTATAATAATAAACAACTAACTCACGTGAATACTATAAATAAATATAATTGTGTAAATTAGATTGTTGTGACCATATAGATGCGAGTACGCAACGATGAATAGTTGATCCTGCAAATAGTAAAAATGTAAATGCTCTAGTTTGTGAGTCGTAGACCGATTTGAATGATTCTTTTTTTTATAGGCAGGTCAATTTCCACGGTGTTCCCATTATACAATTCATTGAGATCTGATTGGAATCTCACGAGATCTCAAACTCAAACTTATCACCGAAAATGAACCGATTTAAATAACATATTGGTCTATTGGTAAATTTTATTAAAATCTGATAAGTTATATCCGGAGATATGGCGATAAACGTCTCAAACTTGGTACTGAAACTAAATCGCGTAGCATGTGCATCTTATTTATTAAATATCAAATTACATACTCATTGTTATCATCTGCCTACCCTTATTCCACTTAAGTGGGATCGGTGCAACATGTTATCCTCTTCCATTTGGGTCTATCCATAGCTATTTCTGTATGCAATCCTTTTACCTCCATATCTTCCATCACATTGTCCTTCCATACTTTCTTCGGTCTTCCTTTTCCTCTACAGGCGTTCACTTTCATGCCCATTGACTTTCTTGTCACATGGTCTTCATTCATTCATTCATTCATTCATTTTTCCAGGTTAGCCTATTGCTTCTTAACATTTCAGTCACTGTTGCCATTTTCAGGCTTTCCGTTACATACTCTCCGAATTTTATCCCTTCTTGTGACTCCACACATCCATCTCAACAACGCAAGTTGTTCTTGTACTGTAACCTGTCGCCATTTTATCTATACCGCGTCTATTGACATCACGGTCGTCATTAATCATCTTATTATAAATTCGAAAAGTATCTCTTGTCTTTCTATTATACCTAACTCTGTCTATTTGGTACCCAATGTACTTTCTTGTTTAGTACATCACTTAAAGTACCTGTGTACTAAGAACAGATAGTACATGTATAGCCAGTTTGGTAGTTTAGGACATGTTTTTACAACTTAACAACTTTTTCGCAACATTTTAAACACCCACGTACCTATATTGTTTACCTGTTTATGCCATTCACAAATCGTCATGTGGAATATTTTTACAATTGGAAAAACATGAATCGGTAAATAAGTCTTCTATTTATCGCTTATATTTGATAACTGGTGTTAACGAAACAAAAACGAACAAATGTTGCTAATATTTTGTGATGCTATTAACTTCCGGATAAGAGAAGAAATATTTTTATACATTTTGACAAGACTTAATTAAAAACCTAATGAAAATTACTGATTTCACATCTTTTGCAAGTCATTTTCAGTAGCTCGAGATCTCTCTAGAATTTGATCATGGTTTTGAGATGTTCTTCGTTTGGTTTCTCAAAGGTATGTTTACCATACCTACCAGTAGCTCGTATCGATAAACCAGGCCATTAAACTTAATTTAGTCCATAATATCATTTTAACGCAATCTTCACTGATCCCTAGTTGAAGTAAATGTAAGAAAATATAGTACACTAGATGCGCACTTAGCTTGCCTGCGTTAAAGGGTATCGTATGTGTTAAAAGTACCTACAGAGTACATAAGTACCTAATCCGTATTAGAAAGCAAACTTAATTAATTTCGCAGTCACGAAGTTATCAGCGATCGTGATGAATGACACAATGACAATGTTGGTTCTAGTAAAATTAGATTGTAGTAAACATCCTCGCGACAGCAATTTGCACTTAACGATGACGGGTGTGTACACACGTGATGTAGAATAATCATATGATTTACGTTACGCTTACTTCCAGAATATGAATTTTCGCTCGCTAACAAGCTACTAAGCCATATAGGAAAAGGCCTTAGACATTAAAGAGTGTTTTTTTACCTGACAAACTTGTCTTGTTAAACAGTGGTAGTACAATCTTAATTTCATATCTTGTCTATCCATATCCTATCTTCTAATATGTGCCGAAGTATGATTCGAAACCACTTGTGGTTTTGCGTCTCGGTTAATTATGTGGCCTGCCACAAATAAACTGAATAAAGAGAAAAATAACAACCGGTTGCAATCCGAGAGTGCCGGCAGAAGTGAAAACATGAACACGCCATTTTTAGGGTTCCGTACCTAAAGGGTAAAACGGGACCCTATTACTAAGACTCCGCTGTCCGTCCGTCCGTCCGTCCGTCCCCATACAAGAAACGTGTTTTCGGCATTTCATGCCATCTATGAACGCTTAGTTAGGTAAACGTCCCATAGATGGCGTTATATTGAAATGTTGATCTCTAACTCCTTTGTTAGACGTTAGATGTCGTTATAAGAAATAAAATGTTTATTAATTATGATTTTTTGCTGGCGAAAAATGATAATGGTATTTTTTGCTCGATCTTATAAAATAGTGTAGTGAGGTACGGAACCCTACTAGTGCGAGTCCGACTTGCACTTGGCCAGTTTATTTAATATTTTGTAATGACACCTAGCGCAAGCGCCCTACGCTCCGTCTTACGAATTTTTGTCTTACGATCAGCACACGTGACCCTGACGCGAGTTTAACATATTTTACCCAACCCAAGAAAAGTGCACAACGCCGCTAAAGAAGTTTACACTAACAAAAAACAAGACTAGAAGAAGAAACAGGGCATTGCTTTTAATAGAGATAGTATCAGTCATCTCGAAATCATTGCTTCGCTGGTAGATGAATTCTTCTGGAAAATTCGACACATCCACCATTTTAGAGCCCCGTTGGCGTAAAGGATAGATGGCTAGACTTCTAAGCGAGAGGTTCACATCCTAGCACGGGTTTTTGTTCACAAGTGGTATGTTTATGTTATATTAATGTCCCGCACTTGCTACCAATAAGTAGCTTATCATGATCAATGAAAAATTATATATAAAAAAAATTATACCGTCATAACCTTACGGTGTTCCGGCAGCACACGGCCTTTGAGATTCAGAGTATTCTAGACCTAGCGTGTTCACCATCTTCGACCACATCACCACTTACCATCAGGCGAGATAGCTGTCAAACCTTTATAATATATTTTTAAAACTTCTTAAATACATACCGAATTGACATGGCAATAACGCTAACATAACTGCCAAATATTATAATAATATTGAAAATGGTGAATGTCTGGTATCTAATTATAAATCTTACATGAACGTTACGAGTTGCTTGCCAAAACAAATAGGTACTGGACATGTGTTTGGAAATAGAGTATTATGCATAAAAGAAGCTCAGATGTAATGATCATAAAAACAGAAATGTAGATAAATAATATCGCCGATTACGCTATATAAGGACCAAACAAAATGTTGGTTGACCAGTGTCTTCACAGAAAATAATATCTGATGTTCTTTGAGTGGTCTCGTGTCGCTATGTCGTCTTCCGCTTCCAAATAAGAATAATTAAAATATACCGTTTATAATATAATTTTTTTTAATAATAAAAAACATTTTTTCTTAATTTATGTATTTTTTTATTAGTTTCTTTTCTTTTTAATATTTTTAAGCTTTACATTATTTTTTTATATTTACGTTACCGACAGACAGCGACCTAGGATCTTCTAGTGATCTAGGTTCGACAGACAGTGATCTAGGTTCTTTAGTTTCTTCCGAATGATTAACTTACGTAATAAGTAGTCATAGATGGCGCCACCAATACATAATTGGGTTAACAAAATGCAATCCACTAATTTCGTCGTATCGATGTATCGAACCGTGGCTTAATTGGAAGAGCACCTGGACGTGTAATCCGGGGGGTGCGGGTTCGAGTCCCGTCGGTACGATGAAATTTTGGATTGTGTTTAACAATTTACAAAAATATAAAGTGTGAGACACTTCAAAGAAACATAATATTTGACCTAGGTTCTGTTTTTTATTTATAAGTACCTATTTTTTATTTATAACATATTTACCGAATCGTTACAGAGGTTATGGTGAAATACTTGCCTGGGGTGGAAGTCTCTACATTGATAGCAATGCGTCTTGTCATCGCTAACGTCTGCTAGAATGAGATGCAGCTAGACAGTTGTTATCTGCATCTCTTTTCTTATCGACGATTATCGCTCAAAATTCATCGCTATGCATGTAGAGACTACCGGCCCTGTTCACCATAAAGAAGCTACATCCTATAAATGCAATATTTTTATAACATTGAAGCAATAACCATTGGTCTATTTCGAATATGGACTAATGGTATTTTTATTCGACATTGGCCAGCCGTTTTAGAGTGTTACGTTTACCACATCAAGATCAAGATAGATCGATCATCTATCAATATGTTTTGGTTGATAGATATAGAATAAAGAATATAGAATACCAAAGCATCAATCGATGCTAGATCGAACGGTAGTAGGAACTGTCGATCGACATCGACTGATCTCATTCAAATAACAACCGATGGCATCGATAGACAGTCGATCGATTCGTATGATCTATTTGCTCTAGAATTTGTCACACACATCCTGCTTTAGACAAGTAAAAAATGGTTTATTTCGTAGCAATTTAGATGCTTTGAAAAATCTTTTTGAATAATCAAAAAGATTTTTATGTAAGCATAATGGTGGAATCAACACTAGTCGCTTCGCGGGCACTGTTACACTTGTTGTTTGTAAATAAGGAGGTAAATGTTAAATATCAAACAATTTTGAATAAGCATCAATGCAAAAAGCCTAGTTGTTTCAAATCTAGTATTTTATGGTTTTCCTATATTCAATTCATCATTGTACATGCCATATTTATGTAAACATATAATTTTTTATCCTGTTTTAAATAATCAGATTTTTATAAATACACTAAATTCTACAAAAAACGTAATATTCGCAGTTGAAAACTGAAAGCTCAACTTAGAATATTGTTTGCCTTATTCAAATGAGTTTTTTTATGATATAGGTAGCAAACAAGAAAACGACCCACCTGATGGTCATCGCCACCTATGAGAAAGTTCTCATGGGCAAGTGCAACACTAGGAGTCAAGACAAAGTCAAAGTCAAAGCATTTATTCAGTATATGGGCAAATTAAAGAGTTTCACTCATGCGTTGCCGACCTGTCAACATTCTTTTAAAGCCCCTTTTGAAGGACTCCAAATTGTAACTCTGCATTCTCTCTCTATTATATTTTTATGAACCCTAGTTGTTAATACCTTACAGACAAATTCTTGACCTCCATTTCACCTGACGATGTTAAAGTGACAGTACAGTCTAAGACACAATCGTATTCTGGAGTTGGATGACGGTAATGACGAGAAAATATATATCTATGGACAAGGCACTGATAAAGTGACTTTAGCCCAATCCACTAAGTGAAATATCCCACCTCGTCTTTCAAATGACATGTACTTTCAGTGGGTGTTTCGAGCCAAGGTTAAAGCCCTCTTCCAGCAGTCACACATATTATAGTACCACCCAGGGATAAAGTTATAGAAAGGTCTAAGCCTACGGATGCTGCTTGGTAACAATTACCTTTCTGTGCATCACAATGACAAAGATGTTTATTTACGGTAATGTTTATCTTTACCGGTTTCTAACCAACGAAGATAATGTTTGTTTTATTTCGGTTTGCATAAAGTATTTTTGTTCTTATCTCTTTATTTCTTGATTTCAGTACGTCATAGGCAGCGCAACATCATGGAATATCCTGGCTGGTATCAGTGCAATCATCCCCATCGTGTCCCTCCTAGGAATGTTGGTTCTCCCAGAGACTCCCAACTACCTTTTGACGAATGCTACTAAAGAAGGTGCCCAGAACTCTCTGGCTAAACTTAGAGGTTCCACCTGCGACTTGGATGGAGAAATACAGAAAATGATCGCATTCAAGGAAAAGAATCATGTTGAGCCGTAAGTTTATCTGTCTGTATAACTGATGGAAATTGCAAGATTTGATGACAAACATCGGGACAGGTGAAACTAAATAAATGCTTGTAGTAATAACTGCAGAACGCTCTATTCAACAAACTCTATTCTATATAAATCTGACGTTTTTTGTCAATTTCAAATCTAAGACTACATTTTCTAAAGCCTATTATGCCTTGTAAAGAGACGAGACGAGATTAAACGAGTCCTTAGTGGATTACCAAAATAAATCCTTTACTTACTGAGATACATTTCTGTTAAAAGAAAAAAATGGTTATTAGATTTTATTAACACTTTCCTACGTCATTTTCAACACTGTTTTACACCATATTTCAGATTGAAAGGTCCTAAAGAGATTATCAAAGCACTCCTCTTACCGTCCACGCTGAAGCCGTTTGCAATTTTGTCACTTTACTTTTTCGTGTACCAATGGTGTGGAGTCAACACCATCACGTTCTATGCTATTGAAGTCTTTGAGGTCAGTATACAGCAGTATCTCCTATGCGAATATAATTTGAAATCCTTAAATATTGCCTATCATAATAATTACCATACTAGAAGGCAATAGAATAAGAATGAACTTTTTCATTCTTGTAGTTGTTCATAATTGTAATAATTAAACGAAGCTTAGGACGCCATCCAGCTAGATGGAGCGATGATATACGCAAGCTGGCTGGCAGCGGTTTGAAACAAAGTGCTAAAGATCGAGCTCAGTGGCGTGCCTTAGGAGAAGCGTATGTTCAACAGTGGAACGAATACTGGCTGTTAATGATGATGATGATAAGAAAACAACTACGCCTAAGTACTTCCTAAGATCCGTTAATTGGCGGCATTTTTTTTTCTTAGCATCAGTTTTACTGCTAACTGACAACGACAAGCCATGAATATTACCGTGGCCAAGCCAAATTTAAGTAGCCAAAATTTATTTCCGTAATCAAATAAGTAACAGAGAGAATAGTAGTGGCCCTGTGATGAGTCCTTGTGGTATAATTCTTTTAAAGTATTTAATCCCCTACCTCATTATTATAAACTATATTATTACCTCCTCTTACCTCCTTCTGGAAGTCAGTTAAAATTAAAAAAAAGGTTATTGATTATGTCTGCATTTTTGTTTTGTGTGTATGTTCACTTTCGCCGCCAATAGTGAACCGATTAGAATGATTATTTTTTCATATATAAGGTGTATACCTTACTTGTTGTATCTCAAAGATGGTCCCTTGTGGGACCATCTGGAATGACTTCTGAGGCACCTGAAGTAGTATATTATTCATTAATCTCTTTATCGGTTTGTTACAGGCATCGGGCGCTAAGAGCGATAAGTATTGGCTCACGATATCTATGGGCATCATTCGACTTATTTTCACAGTGGTTGGGTGCATTCTCTGTCGAAGATGTGGTCGACGACCACTCACATTTATTTCTTGTAAGTAATCTTGCAATTGTTGATTGATGATTGGTCATATGTGACTTATAGTACCCAATTTTTATATCTGATATTTTTTCTAAATATATTACTAAAAATATTTGTTCAAACTCGAGTTGGAAAATCTTGTGGTCCGGCAGCAGGCTGTCCTTGAGTGCCAGTTTCCATTCTAGACCTAGCGTGCACATTATTTAATAGCTTGATAGATTCAATACCAAGGCGCTGTGCTGTGACACGCAAAGTTTTACTTATATTTTTATATAAGCCTATATTTTAGTTGCACTACTCCAGTTGTCTGTGGGTAGTAAAATCTTTTAAGTTTGACCCACTACTGGAGTTTAATTGAGTTGAAATTTTGCACAAATATGAAAATCGGATGACAATGTGCTGATATTACCATATCATCCGTTTCCATTATTATACCAGCTACGACGGAGGGTGGCTTTAGACAGATGAAAAATCCGTCAGTTAAAAATAAGTTTTAGTTTATCTTGTATACTGTCCAGTGAACTTGTACAGCTATTCGTTAAATACATGCTTAGTGGTTAGACGAGCGCTTTGTTTTAATTGTTACTTCCTTGTTTAAAATAACTCTTTCTATCTTACAGCTATCGGTTGCGGGAGCACCATGATCATCCTAGCAGTGTACATGTACTTCCTCCAATTCTGGAAAGACAACGACATGGAGCCAGTCCACTCCTGGATTCCAGTGGCCAGCATCTACATCTTCGTCATATCCTGTACCCTCGGCTACCTCATCGTTCCCTGGGTTATGATCGGAGAAGTTTATCCTACGCAGGTAATATTCTATTTTCTATTCGATATTTGCACAAGTTTTTATTTAACTTGCAATGGTCGTATGTATGTATGGAAGTTATATATTAAAATTGGCGCAACATTTTTACTACCACTTGATCGTTCTGGCTTGCTCAGATTGAGCTGTTTGGCAAAATTATGTAAGTTTTGTAACAATGCAATATTATGGTACCATCGAGCTGATCTGATAATGGAGCTGGGATATAGAGGCTGGAGACTCAGGCTGTTCCACTCCTTCCTAGTACGTATGAAATTTTAAAAAAAATGTAATTAAAACATAAGAATGTGGAAGCAAATTGCTGCAAACTGGTTGAATGAAATCCACTATGAAGCAATGGCGCATGTTTACTTGTTTGATGGCAAAAACGACTGTGTAAGTTCGTGAAATTGGGTGGTACACTCTCTAAAATGCATCGAATTATTGATGACAATTATGACTATCTGACGATGTATCGATAATCTGGATGTATTAGTTTTAAGCGCAGTTTCCTATTATACTGGCTATAGTTATGCAAAATTTTCCAGTCGAAATCGGTCAAGCCGTTAGACCGTGAAGATGGAAAACTAACAGACTGTGTTGAGGTGCAGTTGATTGGCGTTGATTAATGTTGACAGTTTTTGGAGTTTATTGGGGTTCATTTGTGATGAGTGTTGATTAATTGAAATATTGCCTTTCCCCCAGGTACGAGGTATAGTGGGAGGTATGACGACCTGTGCCGCTCATCTCTCAGTTTTCTCCGTTGTGAAGACCTTTCCTCTACTGAAAGGTCTGATGAACTATTACGGAGTTTTCGGCCTCTACGGCGCTATGTCGCTGTGTAGTAAGTAATTTATATTTTGAACACCTATATATGTAGTTGCTGTAGTAGTAGGATTTCTGGTAGTCCGCCTGGGGCGGTATCACCACTTTGTCAATAATTCAGCCGTAAAATAGGAATGTTTTTCGGTTTGAATTATAAAGTGTCCAGTGAAATTATAGGGCATGTCATACTTAACGTCTTTATACTCGTATCTCAATGTTACAGGCGCAATGCAGTTATATGCTAAATTCTGGCTATCCAAAATTTTGCATGCCTAGGCAAGCGTGTTTGTCCTGTTACCGTATATCATAAAAAGGCGTTTTATCCCTATCATACCTGCTGGTAAGTGACGATGCGGTCGAGAATGGTAGCACGCTAGGCTTAATCTACCTTATACGTGATCCCTGGCTAGTGCTAAATGAGTGGTGACCAATGTGGGTAGGCATCGACCGTGATTTGAACTACCCATCGGAAAACGACAAGTATTTCTATTTAAGTAGAACTACAATATAGATACACACATTTTTTTTCTACAGGTATATTATTCTTCTACTTCTTCCTACCGGAAACAAAAGGCAGGTCTCTACAGGAAATCGAAGACTACTTCTGCGGCAGAACGAAAACACTGAAAAAGGTCGTTTCGAATGACACCGCGTAGTTTTTCAATAAAACGTAATGTGTTTACAAAGTGATAAGAAATTGAATGAAGTATGATGAATGGAATAATACTAAAGAGCTAAAAGATCTCCTCAAGTTAGCAACACAAGTTTTCGCCTAGTATATAATTATACAAGGTGTAACATAAGGGTGTAGTAATATTGAAAGGTGTGTATGTACAGCATGTCACGAATCCTATACCTAAATATCAAAATTCAAATCGAAACTTTATTTCACCATACAAAGTTTAAAAATTAATTTTTCGCAATATTTTGGACAACCCTAACTGTTCTTTCGCCACTGGTCGCCGCCATTTTTCTTTTCTTCCTTTCTTTCGTGTTGCTATTGGCTGGCCGTATTTCAAGGACATGGCGCTCGTATTCGATTGGCCCGCGGTATTTCAAAGAAGTGATTGTTTCCGTACCCAATTGGCGAGCGGCATTCACAAAAAATGATTTATGGCTTGTCGGTTCCTGTGACCTAAATAATAAATTTTATTTTAAATTATTTTAGTCAATGAATAAGTTTACTACTTGTACTATTATTTATTCTGTGCGTTTACGTCTGCTAATCAGCTGACATTAGGGTTATAAATAGCAAAGTTTTTGGAAAAGTGTAACTTGTCATAACTCTGGATCCATGCTGCTCAAGAAAGCGAGACTTTGCAGGTAGATTATACATCAGGCTTAAATATTACTACACCCTTCTGTTACACCTTGTACATATAATATATACTAGCTCCGCCGCAGGAATGCCGCAGGAGTACAGTAGGAATGGAAAAAAAAATTGCCGCTGCCAACGTGTTAATTCAGGTATCTGTATGCCAAATGTTATCCACACCTGTTCAGCCGTTTTGTGTAAAGAAGTAACAAACATCCATACTCCAGGTTAATGTAGTAAACAATTATCTAGATGGCGCTAAAGCATTTTGCCCTGTTCTCCTTGTAAATATTGCCTCAATGTATGAAATCCTGCATCGCGCAAACGATTTTTTTACGATGTCAGTACCAGATTACTTTATTTTCTTCAATTATCAGTATCTGAAAATGAGAACTCTTTAGCAATATTTCACATTTATCTGGGGCACGGTAGTCACGGCCTAGACGAGCTAAGCTAAGCGCAAGGGCACTACCTACCTTTTCTCGAAGTGCTTCATCGTATTTTTTAATCCTCATAACTTGGGTTTGGATTATACCAGATAAAAAAAAAATCAGCCTATGATGTCAAAGGTAGACTTATTAAACATATAAAGTTTCGATTGTATAGCTCTAATACTTTATATTTTATTGATGTCTAAAAAACCCTGATTTCGTCACTCACTCACTCACTCACTGATGATTTTAAACATTGTTCGGGTACTTCCTGAAGTCCTAGAAAGCTGAAATGTTGTAAACAAGCTAATATTAGTTAAAACTTGGAATTTTTACCCCTTAAGAGGATGTAACAGGAATTCAAAGTTTGTATCGAGAAACAATATTAGATAATCTTTTTTATTTAAAACTTCACACAAGTACTTCTGTAAATAAATAAGTAAACACGTGTTTCAGGCTTTTTTTTAATTCCACCCCTAAGAGGGGGTAATGGGGTAATAAAGTCTGAAAATCAATATGGTTTTTCGGGATTTTATAAAAATGAATTATTTCTTATCCTTAGTCACGCGATAACTTGAAAACACAGGAGCGATAAAAAGAGATGGTAATTAATTTATACCCTCCGCTTACACTTATTTACCGGCAACGGCACAATTATTTCTGCCGGACTATACAACTTTTCGAATTGGCACAAGGAAAGCGCCTGTGAATGAATATATATATATATATATATATA
Source organism: Cabera pusaria (assembly GCA_954871355.1). Lineage (NCBI taxonomy): Eukaryota > Metazoa > Arthropoda > Insecta > Lepidoptera > Geometridae > Cabera > Cabera pusaria. The sequence continues at coordinate 6,879,833 of OX940891.1, forward strand.
TATATATATATATATATATATATTCATTTATTTTAGAGCAAAACAGAGTAATATATATATATATATATATATATATTACTCTGTTTTGCTCTAAGTATACTAAGAAATAAATATAGTATAGGAGCTGATAACCATTTTTGTCTCTATCAAAAGTCTAATTTATTAATAGAATAACTTTAATATTTCAAATATTGTTTTTGTTGTTTCTGATTGTAAATTCAATTTGAATATTGAGAATGGTTTTTTTTAATGGTTTATAGTACATACCTATAGGTTAATAAGAAGTCGAGTTAATGTGGCTCAAATATTTTTGTGATTGTTCGTTAAGTGCATGTATGCATGTAGGTATGTCATGTATTACAAAATTAGTGTAGTATACTTTTCACCAAATAAACAGAACAGAAATTATTATTTCTAATAAAATATTAAAAGATTCAGACGATTACTATTTAATTTAATGATCATTTGTCAGCCTGAGAACAAAATATTACTTTAGATATATATATATTTGATTTACCATACAAATGTAGATAATATTATTTTGAGACCAAATTAATAAGTACAAATAAAAATAATACTAAATATATCTCTCAACTCAATACACTGTAATAAGGATGACTTTTTTTTAATAAAAAGGAAATAAGGTACTCAACACATAATTTAGCGTGCCTTTGCTTGTGCTTGATGTATAATGTTATTTTTAAATAATATGTACTTATGTACTTTGTCTAATATAATCTACAGTCCAAAAAACAGGTAAGCTATTGTTGTAGATGAAAATAATTTTCCAGAAAAGAATATATTGTTGTAAGATTGTGATCTATGTATATTTTTGAAAAGTATTAAATTGTTATGTATATTTGTAAAGATAATTAATATAGGTATATTAATAGAATATTTTACAATTGTTATGAATAACTTTATGTGCCATTTTACTGTAGAATAGAAAACATAATTTAATGCAAGTAAAGTCAATATTATTAACATTTTTCGTAGTCATTTCAGAAGAAGTACATTAACTAAAATAACCAGTGGCTCTTTTACTATTTTTTTCTAAAAATCAATTACCTTAGGTATAACATTGAATAATATTTATATCTATACCACTGTTGATCATTGGTCATCAAATATCACTTTGATGATGATCGATAAATCATTTTAAAGTGTGTTTGTTGAAAATTTTTTAGAGATGAAGATGAAAAAAATGCCTAATGCTTTGTTTTTGTGGTCTAATACCATTTTCGCATTATTTACTTTCTAATGAAATAAAACCGGGTTGAGTCACATCGATACATCGGTTGGTGGTTCCAAAGTCTGTAACGGACATAGATAAACATTATTTGTGTTTTATATATAAACAAGTAGATATATAATAACATTGTTACCGAAAAAATATGGCCAAAATTATTTATTTTAGCATATAATGCATTTTAACATAAAGTAAAGCATTTGTGATAGCTTTAGATTTAAAACTTAATGAATCTGTTGTACATATATTTAGATTTATGTAAATAAATGCAATGTCCTGTAAAATTGTATTATTCATTTGCCCTTACAACTTTGTTAAGCTAACATATACTTAAGTTACTGTAACTTATTTAGTATTATTGTGATTATACAACCGACTTCCCAAAAAGAGAAGTTTCTCAAATTTGTCTGTATGTTTTTATGTTTGTTATTATTTTTTAATTCTCCCATTGAATTTCATCGATATCTGATGAGTATCTACAGAGATATGGAGATAAAAACCTTGGTACTGAAAATGACGCGGCCTTTGAAGTCTGATTTTTCCTTTTATAAACGAAAGTAATTTTTTTTATTCCGGACTGACAGGCAGTTAGCCACTATCTCACCTGATTTTAATTGAAGACTTGGTTTAAGATAGTTTGTTCTAGCTTGTCTAGAATTGCGCGACGGCATGTAAGATGAGGCGCAGGTAAGGCGCAGGTTGTACTATTATATATTCTGTGGCGCAGGATAACTACATTTAATCAACATAGAACATAGCCTTCACCATTCTTCCAAGGTAATCTGCCAAAGACGAGTCCAAGATGTCATAGCTTACAATCAGCTGTACATCTTGCTAAACTAACCTAGCAAGGTTGGTGTTAGATGGTGAATGCTAAAGCGATCCCATCTTGCCCCACCTCGGCGAAGGACTGCTCTCAAGTGGGGTTTTTAGCCGGGAGTTCGGCATAACCACTGTGGCACTAGTTTTAGGAACCTCAATGTATTTTTAAAGACCTATCTATTGAAAGAAAACCCACACGTTTAGGTTTGATGATTTTTTTAAACAGTTTCTGTTTTGCGTATGGGTAGAACAGAAGCTAATCCCTTAGTCTATTATTTCCCAATTTTTTTTCACAGAATACACCTACCAAGTTTCAACTGTGTAGTGCTAATAGATTCAGAATAAAGGGGCTGTGATATACAGACAGACAAACATGACGAATCTATAAGGGTTCCATTTTTAGGGTTCCGTACCTCAAAGGTAAATAAAGGAACCCTTATATAAGACCACTTTCTTGTCCGTCTGTCGGTCTGTCTGTCTGTGTGTCACCACCGATTTTTTCAGAAACGAGTGCACCTAGCATGTTAAAATGTATACCAGATACTGAGGTCTATAGTCCTTATAAGATGTATAAAAATCAAGGTCCTGAATCAACACGATAAAAAGATATTGGCAAATTTAGATTTTTGCGAAAACTTGTAAGTATCTACCAAAATTTACCTTAAGGCCGCTTTCTTTCTATGCAAAATTCAAAATCACGCTCGACGTGGCGCCACAGAATACATACCAGTTTTACATCTCTTTGCTCCCTCTGCGTGAACTCTCGCTGCCCCGTTAATCATAATGGAATAAATGAAAAGTTTACTGTTGCTCTACTTTGTAATTGTTATTTTATATTGTTTGTAACGTAAAAGCTAAAAGCTAAAGGTAGGCTGAATTGTTACTGTTTCTAAACCGAATTCGCAAAAACGGAGGAGGTTCTCAATTCGACTGTATATATATTTTGTTTTAATGTTTGTTACCACAATAGTCGATCAAATTATGACCGATTTCAAACATTTTTTTTAGGGTTCCGTAACTGAATGGCAAAAAACGAAACCCTTATTGATTCGCCATGTCTGTCTGTCTGTCCGTCCGTATGTCACAGTAATTTTATTCCAAAACTATTAGGACTACAGAATTGAAACTTGGTAGGTAGATGTATTCTGTAAACCGCTTTCCAATTTTTATACAAAAATAAAAAATATAAAATTTTAACGGGGGGCATCCCATACATAGAACTAAAACAAAAAAAAAACCCATTTTACCACTTTAGACGCGTCTATCTTTTAAATGATTGATTTTGAGAAAAAATGATTTTAGAAATCTCAATGTCATTTTTAAAGACCTATCCATAGACCCCACACGTATAGGTTTGATGAAAAAATTTTTTTTTGTTCCATTTCCATGTATTGGATGCCCTTAAACTTTCATATTTTTTATCATTGTATAGAAATCGGAAAGCGGTTCACAGAATACATCTACCTACTTAGTTTCAATTCTGTAGTCTTAACAGTTTCAGAATAAAATGGCTGTGACATACGGACGGACAGACAGACAGACAGACAGACAGACAGACAGACATGGCGAATCTATAAGGGTTCCGTTTTTTGCCATTCGGCTACGGAACCCTAAAAACTGACAATATTTTTTCCCGTTTTAAGTCCGTTTTAAAATGTGTCTACCGTATTACCCTCTTAGGGATGGAATTTAAATAAACCCTTTTTTTCCTTTCTGAGTTGAGAGTGGAGAGTCCTTGGTGAGTGGTCCTTTATGTGCGGGTTATCTATAGATAGGTCTTTAAAAATGACATTGAGGTTTCTTAAACTATTTTTTCTCATAGTCAATCGTTTTAAAGACACTTTTTATTCCATTTTCATTCCATTCCATTTCCATTCCGTTTCCATTCCGTTTCCATTCCGTTTCCATTCCGTTTCCATTCCGTTTCCATTCCGTTTCCATTCCGTTTCCATTCCGTTTCCATTCAGTTTCCATTCCGTTTCCATTCCGTTTCCATTCCGTTTCCATTCCGTTTCCATTCCGTTTCCATTCCGTTTCCATTCCGTTTCCATTCCGTTTCCATTCCGTTTCCATTCCGTTTCCATTGCGTTTCCATTCCGTTTCCATTCTGTTTCCATTCCGTTTCCATTCAGTTTCCATTCCGTTTCCATTCCGTTTCCATTCCGTTTCCATTCCGTTTCCATTCCGTTTCCATTCCGTTTCCATTCCGTTTCCATTCCGTTTCCATTCCGTTTCCATTCCGTTTCCATTCCGTTTCCAATCCATTTCCATTCCATATCCATTCCATCCGGAAAAAAAACGTTACGTTAATTTATCACAAATATCCCGTGGCCTCTTTCCAGCTTCATCATCAGACCCTGAATATCATCTAGATGTAAAGTCCTCCTCACTACGAATCAATCGAACCCAAAGTCGGTGGAGTTATGTTGTTTTATCACAGAGATGCCGTGGCCACCTTCCGTCTCCATCATCAGACCACACAAGTTGTAACTTGCATTTAAAAAATAATAGCACGATATTGCAACTTAAAAATAATAGTTTGTAATTTATTATATCATAATACCTAATATTTGTTCAGTTTTAGAATTTTATTAAAGTAGAGCAACTTTAGATGCGTAACAAAGCTTGAGCAAGGTAAAGCGAGAGTAATGATAGAGCGAGAGGTACGCTCAAAATTCGGCATGGATCATACGTCTGATCGAGACGACAGCTTGGCCCAAAGAGAATATAACCACTACGGCTTGGCCGCCACTGAGGAATTTTTCACACGATTCTTGTTTATAAACTGCATTTTTTAGTTTTTCTCCATGTCATTATTATTTGAGTAATAACACAGAAAAGATAATAATACTACGTAGTAATAATCAAATACGAGTGCTACTTTTTACATGGTTATTGAATTAAATCATAGGCATTTTAAAACATAATATTTTACGTAAATGCGTCACTTTATTATCAAGAAAAAACAGTTTAAAAAACAACGAAATCTCTTAGAGCCGAACGGTATCGCACGTGATGATGGTAAGAGGCCTGACGGCATGACGTTGGTTCCTTGGTGTCGTGGGAATAGCAGAATAGCGTGGGATAAGCATCGGTGAAAACTATGCTTTTCTTCCGTTTGGGGTCGAAACCATGGAAGGGGGCCCGTGGGGTCAACAAGCACGCGGTTTTGTTTACCGCTTACCTCGGGCAACGCATTAGTTTCGCGATTCAAAGAGGTAATGTCGCCAGCTTTTTGGGTACTCTACCAGCAGACAGCGACCTAAATTCCATTTATTATTTGTAGTTTTTATTTGAATTATTAGTCATAGTTAATATTTTAGTTTAATACGTTTTTTAAATTATTTGAAGTTGTGTTGGCGTGATTTAAAACAGAAATTGGATTTTATCTAGGCCAGGTACGAAATCTTAAAAACTTTACGATTATGTAACATGTGAATTAAGAATATGATAGATATTAAGAAAAATCTATCCAGTATACATTCAATAAGAAGATGTTTTTCAAGGTATGATCTGAAAATTTTGCTATTTCTTTATTTATTTCCATATACTAGGTATTCAAACCTAACCCGAAATGGTGTTAGGCACGGCAGAGTCCTGTTTAGCGTTTGATTTACCAACCATAATACTTCGTGATGATCCTTAAAAAAATATGTAGCGATAACTTACGTCCAGAATTAAGTGGCTTTGCTTTAAAAAAATAGTAACGCTGCACAAATATTTTGCCGCGAGTCAATTTTCCAAGACAACGGCCTTAATTGTCAACTTTTTATTTTTCGGAATTTTTCCTTTACTTTTGAAAATTGACAATTCTAGGTTAACCGCAAGTACCCTATAGGTTTTGGGTCAAAAACCTACAGGTTTGACCTAGAATCATGAAATTTGGCAAGAAGCAAGGTCGTACAGCACAAATAAAGGAAAAATTAAAAAAAAATAGGTGTGTAAAAAGGGTGTCCCTATACATACATAGTTACGCCAATTAAGATAGGCCTATGAGTTATATAAGCGCTCATACAAATTAGAGGTTAGCTTAATTGGTACCAATCAACTTTGTTAGGGAAGCCTCGGTGGGCGAGTCCAACTTGACTTGGCCGGTTTTATTTACCTTTCGGCTACGGGACCTTAAAAAAGGGCTTGTACGGAAACCGGGGCAAGATGGGGTTAAATGTTAGCGCGATCCCCATCTTGTCCTACCTCAGTAGAGGACGTTTTCCCGATAGTAATATGTATTACCACATGAGTAAAGAAGGGTATTAGGTACTGTTCTGTGCCGATAGTGTGTCTCATATAACCATCTTGCTCCCTCGGTCTATTAAAGGATTTACCTGGATCAAAAAAGGGCTTGTACCACAGAATAAATAATAGTATAAGGGGATTTTTGTACGCAAACTGCGAATCAGCGTGATGCGGATTCGATTCGCAGAAAATAGTAAGTACTTATTAGATTAATCCAGTGCCGGATTAAGCAAGCGCGGGGTCCGTAGCAAATTCTTTCGAAGAGCCCTTGATCTACTATAGGTTCATAAGTATAAAGTGGCACAAAAACCATTCAATCCTTAATACGTTTATTAGTCATCTATAATAGATTACAATTTTGTAGGTAATTAATAGTCTGAGATTAAATATGCGGGGCCCCCTTTCGCGCGGGGCCCGTAGCAATTGCTACCCTTGCTACGTGGTTAATCCGAAACTGGATTAATCGTAGATTTATACAAAACAATTCAAGGTAACACACAATTGTTCTTAGATGCATTACGATGATATGAAATACCTACGCCTAATTAAAAAGTGAAAAATTAAAACTGAATAATGGCAAGTGTTAACAAAGGCAGTAGATTCAATAAACACAACCATTTCGTTCAAGGAAACATGCGATTGTGCTTGTGTATGTTCTATCATATTATGTGCTGTGTTATTTTAGAAGCCTTTCAACTGTTTGAACCTAGTAAGTTACTTATTAGTAAATTTTCTTGTCGTTATTATGATGTTCGGTTTGCCAGTCAGTTGGAAGACGGGTTATGCTTACTTTTGCTTTTTTTTATGCATACTGGCATACGCTGGGTGGTACGTCCATGCTGGCATTCTTTTCTTAGATGTAATAAACTGGCCAAGTGCAGTGTAAGTCGGACTCGCACTCGTAGGGTTCCGTAACACAGTAAAGTATTTTATAACTATTATTTTTCGCCAGCAGAAAATTAATTTTGTTTTTCATAGTGTTTGTATGAAAAACAAATTTATATTTGCGGTTGCCATATCTCAAATACTACTGCTGATTATATCTCGTTCAAACCAACTTTCTTTGAAAGTGTTTATTGAGCATATATTTTTTTTTAATTTTCACTCCCTCACTTTAAAAGGTAGAGGGTCCCCCCTGGACATACATTATACCATTTTAGAAGTTTCTATCTTTCAAATGATTGACTTTGAGATAAAATGGATTACGTATAGGTTTGATAAAACTTTGTTTTTTGGTAAATATGTTAAATAAATAAAAGATTAGGGGGGCTCCCCTGGAACATAGAACAGAAACTAAAAAAACATTTTAGTTTCTGTTGTTCCAGGGGAGCACCCCTAATCTTTTGTTTTTTTTTATTTTGTATAAAAATCGTAAAGTGGTTAACAGAATACATACCAAGTTTCAACTGCTTGATAGTTTCGGACAAAGTCTTAATAGTTTCGGAATAAAGTGGCTGTGACATAAGGACGGACGGACGGACGGTCAATAAAGAGTTATTGTACTGTATTGTATTCTATAGGCTAACGATTGACCACTATCTGTGGTAATATAGTAATGAAATGAAATAGTTGTAAATAGTTTATTTGCAGGAAATATCGTCCATAACGATGACATAATTTTCATTTTGTTTAGCATATTTCGCCAAAGTCTGGCATGCGGTGATGTGATCCCTCGATCACATCACCGCACATCACATCACCATCCTCATGGTAAACATGGTAGGTACGCCTAGATTGTTATGTTATATGATTGTGTTGTTATGGCTCTCGAGAGCTGTTCTGCCGGAACACCGTAGCAAGTCAGGCGGAACATCAATATAATGTTCTTGCTACTTGATCTCTGGATAAGACAGTTGCACTATGGGAATTGGCTAGATGTCGTGTTATTTGTTGTTTTAGCCTTTGTGCGTGATTGAGTAACGAAGATCCAAATTGTCTATTTGAATTTATGAATGTGAACGATATTGGTAAGATTGGTGGTCTCTATCATGGCACATATCATATAATAATCATTGTTAGAATTATCCACCTAGTTTTAAGTCTTTTTTAGAGTTACCATCGCTAGCGATTAGTTCATATCACAGACCACAATTATGTTCTGTAGGGCTATTCTGTAAGCTATCTCGGAAGCGGAATTCGCGATACATCCGTGAAAAAAGCACTTAAAAGTGCCGGAATATTGGAAACATACAATACTAATACAGTACGACAAATAATCCAATACATCAATAAAATAAACAAAGTGATAATCTAACTTTCCAGAGGAGACTCAATTTGCAAATGGCGTAGAATTCAAAGACATATCTCGGTCGACTCTCCTCAAGCTGATGGCGGGTTTCGAAGAACAGTTCAACCACAGAGCGAGACAGAAGAATATGCACCCTGTCTTCAAAGCACAGTTTGCAAATAATCAACACACTCGGCCTTATATATACCCTAACTTTTATGGAAAACGTAATGGGGAAAGTGTAAGTTGAGTAAAGATATTTTGTTGATTATAAAAGTGGTTTTATTCACCCTATCTTTGTATCTATGTATCTAAAGTTACGATCCCACGAATTGCTTTTTAATAGGTCAGGTCCTACCTAGTAAGGTTAACAGGTCGTGGGAGTCACATTTGATAAGGCCTGCAGTGGCCTGACATCGTCTGTCCATCGGAAGTCTGTAAATGCAAAGGCGCGGCTCAGGTCTTCAGGGAGCCACCCAGTCGGCACCCAGTGGTAAGGCAAAGCATATGCTCGAGCTAAGTGGAGGGACTGGTGACGACCGACTGAGGGTTTTTCGCTTGCCATTGGCTTGCCAGTCGGACGGTGATTGGTGTGCGAGTAGGAGTATTTGCCATTCACACTTGTGTGGGTCCGGGTTGGTCAACATCTTTATGTTGACGATCCCGGATACTCTATCGGATGACGGGCAGCAGCGTCACTGGTGCAAGAGCTACGTTCTGCGATCACCCAACCCGCCTGCCCAGCGTGAGGTGATTACGGGCATTTCTACCTATGAGAAGCACAACACAAAAACGGCCCCCAGTTCCCGGTCGCCCCGCTATTCCTGGCCAAGGCGGCGGTCATAGTAACGGCGGGGCAGGGGGTGCTAAGAATTCCCGGGATACGGCAGGCCGCCAACACCGACTGACTCTGGCTACGTACAACGGACGCACGCTACGGCTCGACGAACATCTGGCACAACTCGAAGAGGAGCTGAGGAACATAAGATGGCACATTCTGGGGTTATGTGAAGTCCAAAGAGAGGGAGAGGATAACTCTAGAATCTGGCCATTTGTACTTCAGATAGGGAGACCAACCATCCCAAGGCGGCGTCGGATTCTTGGTACACAAGGTCCTCTCTGACAACGTCCTAGAAATCTCCAGTGTATCGACAAGGGTAGCGTATCTTGTGATCAAACTCACCGAGAGGTATCCTCAAGGTCATCCAAGTATATGCACTGACATCGGCACACTCGGATGATGAAGTAGAGGAAATGTACGAGGATCTTTCCAATGCCTTGTACACCACCCAAAAGGCCCACTTCAACGTTGTCATGGGGGATCTCAAGTGGGAGTACAAACAAGCGGCGAATCGGTAGTAGGACCACACAGGATTTGGAAGCAGGAATCATAGGGGGCAAATGCTCGTCAACTTCCTGGAGAAAGAGGGTATCTTTCTGATGAATTCTTTTTTTCAGAAAAACCCCCGACGGAAGTGGACGTGGCAAAGCCCCGACGCTATGACCAAAATGAGATTGATTTCATTATGACGGACAAAAAGCGTATATTTAGAGATGTCTAAGTGATCACTAGGTTTAATACCGGAAGTGATCACTGACTAGTCCGAGGCACTCTAAATATCGACTGTAAGCTTGAACGAGTCCGTCTAATGAAATCTACGCTCCGGCCTAATATGCTACAATCTGTGGTTGGGTCTGAAACGTTCCAGTTAAAACTGGAGAACCGATTCGCTGCCTTGGAAACCACAATTGACGTTGATGTAGACCAGGAACTCGACCAAGTGGTGGGAATTCTTACGGAGGAGGGGACGAAATTCTGCAAGATGCGAGGTGCCGGAAAGAGGTCTAAGCTTTCAGAAGAATCTGTGCAGCTAATGCAGTGGCGACGGGAAAACCCTGCAGTCACTTCGTCAGATCAACGGGCTTTGAACAAAAAATCTCTAAGCTGGTAAGACGTGACCTCCGGAGCTCCAACACATGCTTATTAAAGAAGCGATCGAGCGAAACCGGGGGTCAAAAGTTGTTGTTCAACAGCTGGGTCGAAGATGGCTTCGACCACACGAAGTTGACCACATTTAACGGGAGTGTCGTCGCTTCTAAGCCAGAGATTCTTAGGGAAGTTCAAGACTTCTACGGCCAACTATATACCTCGCAAGCGTCCCGTCCCCAACCCCAGTCTGAAGATCCTAGAGCCACTCTTACCCGCCATAATACCGAGGATCTGCCAGAGGTCAGCCTAGACGAAATTGTGATGGCTCTCGAACAATTTAAAAATGAAAAAGCCCCCGGAGAGGACGGAATTACAACGGAGCTCTTGAAAGCTGGTGGGACTCCAACGCTTGTACAGCTGCAGCGTATATTTAATTCCGTCCTCTTTTCGGGGAGAACTCCAAAGGCGTGGAGCAAGAGTGTGGTCATTATGTTCTTTAATAATATCGTTTAAAAACTAAAAAAGAACCGACTTCAATGCCGCGCTATTCATTTTCAGTACCAATTTTGAGATGTTTATCTCGATATCTCTGGAGATACTTATCAAACCTCGATAAAATTACCATGGTAACACACTTGAGATATCTCCTTTCGAACAAAAAATGAATAATCAAAATCGGTTTATAAACGACGAACGACGTTTATAAACGTTATCCGCGAACAAACATTAAAAAAAAAAAAAAATTACGTTCGAATTGAGAAACATCCTCCTTTTTTTGAAGTCGGTTAAAAAAGGAGACAAGACCCTCTTAAAGAACTATCGACCCATTTCACTCTCAAGCCACGTCTATAAGTTGTTTTCTAGAGTCATCACAAATCGTCTCGCGCGTAGACTTGACGAGTTTCAGCCCCCTGAACAGGCTGGGTTTCGAGGAGGATATGGCACCATAGACCACATACATACAGTGCGACAGGTTATACAGAAGACCGAAGAGTACAACGAGCCCCTGTGCCTTGCGTTTGTGGACTATGAGAAAGCTTTTGACTCTGTAGAAACCTGGTCTGTTCTGGAGTCTCTGCAACGGTACTAAGTTGATTGGCGATACGTCCAAGTACTGAGAGGCCTGTATGACGCCGCGACTATGACCGATCAAGTACAAAATCAGCAGACTAAACATATCCCCTTACATAGAGGAATGAGACAAGGGGACGTTATTTCCCCAAATTGTTCACTAACTCTCTGGAGATATGTTCAAGACGCTGAATTGGAAAGGACGGGGCATAAATATAAACGATGAGCACCTCTAACACTTGAGGTTTGCGGACGATATCGTCATCATGGCTGAAACCGTGCAGGACTTGCTGACCACCCTTGCTGATTATTCTGCACGCATCGGCCTACGGATGAACTTGGATAAGACCAAGATCATGTTCAACGAACATGTTGTCCCGGAACCGATTGCCCTAAACGGAGTTCCTCTCGAAGTTGTTCACGAATACGTATACCTTGGGCAAATCTTGCAATTGGGTAAAAACAACTTCGAGAAGGAAGCTCGTAGAAGGATACAGCTGGGATGGGCAGCATTTGGAAAACTTCGTCGAGTCTTTGCATCGCTTATACCACAAAGCCTAAAGACGAAAGTCTTTAACGAGTGCGTCCTACCTGTTATTACTTACGGAGCCGAGACGTGGACACTGACGGTGCGACTGGTTCACCAATTTAAAGTTGCTCACCGAGCTCTGGAAAGGGCTATGCTCGGAGTATCTCTGAGGGATCGAATTCGAAGCGAGGTCATCCGTCAGAGAACCAAAGTTATCGACGTAGCTCAAAGGATTAGCAAGCTGAAGTGGCTGGTCACATCTGTAGTAGAACCGATAACCATTGGGGTTGGTAGACGTGTTTTAGAGTCGAGACCACGGCTCGGTAAACGGAGTGTAGGGCACCCTCCAGCTAGGTGGAGCGATGATATACGCAAGCTGGCTGGCAGCGGTTGAAAACAAAGAGCTGAAGATCGAGCTCAGTGTCGTGCCATAGGTGACGCCTATGTCCAGCAGTGGACAGAAATAGGCTGATGATGATGACTCGAGTCATCGCCTCCAACAGAAATTATGAATTCTTCAGTATTCATTTTAACAATGTGATCATTATCAAACAAAAATTAAATGCATCAAAATATTAAGGCGAAATACCTACAACGTTGTCGGTATTTCTCTTTAATATTTTTAACATGGTCAAATTCCTTCTTCCATTTCTCTACTAATCCATAATCATTGAAAGAAATGCTTCCTCTATCAAGGTTGGTATTTCCCTGTATTTTCTTTACATAGTATAAATAAGTCGCTGCCGCTGTACGAGTATGTACGCTTCGATCTTTTAAACTACGCAACGGATTTTGAAGCAGTTTTCAGCGATAGATTCAGAGGAAGCTAAAAACTAAGCTAAGCTAAGCTAAGCCGCGCCATAGCTAGAATAGAATAATTGATGGCCGGTTTCTGAGTACATTTCACACATACAATATATATATACATACTCGTACATTATAAACATATTTACATTTACAATAACGGTACAATTGAGTAGATAAACTTAGGTACACTAAATGATGTACCTAAGAAATATGCTCAGAAACCGATAATTAGACATCTATTATGGATATCAGAAAAATAAGACCAATACCACACTAGCGGACAGGGTCGCAGCGGCCAGCATTAGTATGAAATCGCCACGAACCACGCCCATCTGGCCGCCGCGGTTTGCTGCAGCTGGCCGCGTGTGGCCAGGCGTGGTTCGTGGCGTGTATCCGCTGGCCGCTGCGACCCTAGCAACTAGTGAGCTATTGCTCTTAAATCCTAATTTTACAAAACACATATAGACACCAAGACGAATCCAATAAGTTTTCTAGTTAACTTTTCACAGTAAAACTTCTGAGTTGTTTTTTTTAATCATAGCATGACATCTTTGAGTAATAATCACAAGATTTGTCAATCAAAGAATAATTCTTGTTCTTGTCAGTTATTATTCTTTCTTGACAGTGACAGTTAGTGACAGTGTTTTTGGAGAAATAGCGGGCAAAAAATTAACGTTTTATGTAGAAATATACTTTAAATACTTTTAACTTGTAAGAACTAACTATATATTTATAATAGGTGAATGCTTTTATACCTATGTTTGTTTAAAAATTTAAAAAAAAACTTATCTTCATTAACAGTTTTCTTATTTAAATTTGTAGAATGTCAGTAACATGGATTCATCACAAGATATTTTGGAGCCTAACCCTTCATTCTGGACCAAAACGTCTTGGATTCAGTTGGGCTATGGATTCTTGGTGAATATGACCGTGGTTGGAGTTGGAATGTCATTTGGATTTTCAGCAGTGGCAGTTCCCCAGCTGTCGGCAGAAGACTCGGTGATTGACATTACTGTTGAAGAACAGGCACTCATCAGTTGGTATACTAAAATTATACCATACTTAATTTATAAATATGGCTGCGCTGCCAGCAAAAATAAGAGAGGAAGCTAAGCGGAGCGAGACTTTGTAGCGAAGCTATGAAACGATGTGAGCTTTTTCACCAGAGATGTGCGAGGAAGCGGACAGGTGCGAGAAATCGGACAGGTGCAAGCTCAGAGTAACATACTTTAGTAATTGTTACTCTGAGGGTGCAAGCATGTGCAGTGAAGCTGTGAAACGATGTGCATATGAGTGGTACGACAACGCGTTTCGTACTCTTTTCCAATATGACGACAGAGTGAGGTGAAATGGGAACAGAGACAGAGAGACACATTACTCGCATGTTTTGTATGTATCTACAAAGACCTCGCTGCGCTTAACTCTTTCCTTCTGAGAGAGCTGCGCTGAGCGAGGCTAGGAAAACAAATTAATTCTATTGGTTGATTTTCCTCGCACATCGCTTAGATTCCTCACACATCTCTTATGCAACGCAACCTAACTATCTAGTTCCATTTATTGATCATACTAATGCAACTGAAGCACATAGTGATATCACACAAATGGAACTGCTAGCTTTAAGGCAGGCCCTTATACATAAAATGTGTTTTGCTCATTTTAAGGCACTAGATTATGTAGTAATGTGATAGTAATATTAAGGTGTGAGTATAATTTCAGCAAGTGTACTGACTCTCTTTTCTCCTATCGGCTGTATTCTCTGTGGCATCTTGCAAGACCGGTGTGGACGTAGGACTGGACTGATTCTTTGTCAACTTCCGAGCGCTGTTGGATGGTTCTATATGGGATTCGCTGTCAATGCCGAAGAATTAATTGTTGGTTAGTTAGAAGCATCATAATCATCCTATCCATTATTTAGTGTACGCATTACATTATTGGGGATATTTTTTCAGGCGTTTAAAATTAAGAGCGAGAGTCGCTGTTTCTGAATATACCTACTTTCACGCCATACAAAAGTTGTAAGTTGTTTGTCAGGCAGATAATTTTCTAATACGCAATTAGGGATTTTATTAAAAATCGGTAAAAGTGACCTTTACTGTCCTATATTAAGTATAATCTTCATTACAATTAACAGCCAGTATTTGTTCACTATTGGACATAAACTTCTCTTATGGCATACCGCTGAGTTCGATCTTCCTATATCATAATGAGAATTGTGATTTGGAATAATATTGTATTTAATGTAGAATCATTGAAGTTGAGATGTTTTTAAGTTTCGTTCATCAATAAAAAAAGATCTTTTGTGAAGCCTGATTAGTTCAAACTAACAAATGTATATACATTCTTATTCCTGCAGGACGAATAATTACTGGTATTGGTGTAGGCATGTCTATGAATGCTCCAAGAACATACTTGTCTGAAATTTCTTTACCAAATATGCGTGGATTATTGGGTGCCATTCCCAACGTTGCCAATTCTATGGGACTTACTATTCAGGTAACTGAAACAACGTTAACTTTGTACATAAGTCTATAAACTTAATAACATTGCGTCATTGCGTACTATCATTAACGTGCTTTTTTAGGGTTCTGTACCTCAAAAGGTAAAAAAGGAACCCTAATAAGATTACTTTCTTCTTCGTCTATCCGTCTGTCCGTCTGTCCGTCCGTGTGTCACCACCGATTTTCTCAGGAATGGATAGACCTATCAAGTTGAAATTTATACCAAATACTGAAGTCTATAGTCCCTATTAGGGGTATAAAATTCAAGGTCCTAAGTCAACACGATAAAAAAAATGGGCAAATTTATATTTTCGCGAAAACTTGTAAGTAGTTACCAAAAATTACCATAATTCTCAACTTTTTTTATTTTTCGAAATTTTCCCTTTACTTGTGCTGTAAGATCTTGCTTTTAACCAAAATTGACAATTCTAGGTTAACCGGAAGTAAAATCATGAAATTTGGCAAGCACCGTTAGATAGAATCGTGCTTGTACTGTAACGAAAGATGTGGTCAGAAGATTTTATTATATTTCTGTTCATTCCAGGCTATATTAGGCACATTCCTGAGATGGTATATCCTATGTTACATATCCGGTGCATTTACCTTGTCCTTATTTATTATCATGTTCTTTATCCCCGAGTCACCCTACTATATCATTATGAAAGGCACCGCTGAAGATGCAAAAGCAATCCTGAAGCACTTGAGAGGAGATACGTACAATCTTGACGATGAAGTTAAAGAGCTTATGGATTTCAAGGAGGCCAACGATCTTCGTAGGTATACTTCTTGTTAAGAAGTTGTGTTGTTGTTTTTGGATGGTACCACAGATGATAGAGCGTAATAGTACCGCCAAGCTTTGTTGGTAGTTGGCAGAAGTTAACTAGCTGTAGCTTCTAGACTAGCGTTTAGAATTAATCTTGCACATATAAAGGCAAACGTTACTGACTGACTGACTGATCTATCAATGCTCAGCTTGCGCCGAAATTTGGTATGCAGATAGTTTTTATGACGTAAAGAAAGGATTTTCCGAAATTCGACCTTTACGGGGATCAAACGGGGTTCAAAATGTTTATGGAGAAACAAGATAGATTAGTCTTTTTTATTTGATTATTACTTCACAAAAGTACGTCTGTAAATAAATAAGCAAATACGTGCTTCAGGCTTTTTCGAAATTCCACCCCTTAGAGGATGAAAAGTAGTGACAAAGTCTGAAAATCAATATTATCAGATTGCGCTGAAATTTGGCATGCAGATAATTATTGTGACGCAGGTATCTGCCAAGGAAAGATATTCCAAAATTCACCCTTTAAAGGGATCAAAGTTTGTATAGCGAAACAAGATTGGATCGTTTTTTTTTATTCGATACTTCACACAAGCACTTCTGAAATAAATAAGTAAATACAAGTATCAGGCTTTTTTGAAATTCCACCCCTACAGGGTGAAATGGGGTAAAAAGTCTAAAAATCAATATTAAAGGATTGCGCTGAAATTTGGCATGCAGATAGTTATTACGACGTAGGCATACGTTAAGAGTTGATTCTCTAAAATGCAAAAAGGTCCCTTAAACTGAACCATAAACTGCCGGGGTAAACAAGTTATCGGGTGGGGACCGGGAATGGGGAATATGCATATGGTTTAAATTAACCTGAAATCATTTATTTTACAAGCTTTTTTCGAATCATTATAAAAAAATCGAACTTGTAAGTCAACGCGATGAAAAGATATAACCATTTCTGTCGCATATTTTCGCATATTTTGCGATTTCACAAGGCAATCAAAACCTTGGTACGTCCCGTTGACCTAGAACCATGAAATAGAAAGCACTTATATATAGGAAAAAATCTGGAAACCGTAAATATGTAGTGCAATTACTAAAAAAAAATTAAAGTAAGTAAAAGTACTATTACAAACTTGTTATTTGTAATTGGTGCAATACATTTTCTATGGATCAAACTACAAAGTTTATCCTCAAACTTAGTCTGAAAAGTCGGTACGGGCCGAAGCCTCGGTGGGCGAGTCCAACTCGACTTGGCCGGTTTGTTTTCGCCATATTGTTAATTGTTTCCGAGCCTGTGATGTATTCATTTGTTTACGCAGTGTATCGATCTTTTTTCCAGTCGACATTTTTTTTTAATGAGTTGGACCATTGAACGGGCCTTTTCTGCTGCTGGGTATTTGGCACGAAACATCCGAAGCCAGTTGGCAGACGACACACTTTACCAAGTTTCAACAGAATACCCATCATAATTAAAAATAATATTTGTAGATTTGCGAGGTCTCGGTCGAATTAGACCTATTAAATGTTGCAAATACCGAGACTGTAGATTTTGCTGCAACATGACACTCCCTATCCGCAACGGTTCAAGGGATCGCTTTTATTTTTACTTAAATTCGTTCAAATCGATAAACAAAGAAAATAAAGTCATAGCGATTTTGTATTAGAAAAACAGTTGAAAAACGCTATATCTTCATACGGTTAGCTGACCTGCGTAATATTAAGAAATTCGATACATGAGTTGGCAGGATAGCTTCTTTTGGTTAAATCTAAAGATATTTTTTTTTACAGATTACCACCTTTGGAAACTTTAAAGTTGTTATTTTCACTACAAACTTGCAAGCCATTTGCAATTGGTCTCTTTTATGTTACTCTAGCCATCATGGTTGGGATCAACGTCGCAGTCATGTGGGCTATTGATATATTAGAGGTAAGTATACAGACTGACTGATAAAATACTGTACATATTGAAGGACGAGACACTGAATGGTCATTTGTAACCAATAAAAATGTAATAAAAAGAGAACGATATTCTCTTTTTTTAAATAAAATTAACTAAATAGTAAACCCACAGTTTTACAGGTTGCGATGCCGCCACTAAGGGAGGTCGCTAACAGACAAGAGTTGAGACAGGGTCGAGGCGAGGGCGCTTTATTGATATTTCTTGTGTGACGAATAGACGACATTTTGTATAAAGCATAGGCGCCCTCACCTCGACTCTTATACCTGTTAGTGACACGCCTTAAGTATACTTAAAGTGTATAAATCAATGCATTGCGACGACGTAACGCAGCTAACGCACCGAGTAGCCTCAACCAGGAAGGCTTAGTAGAAAATTGACGTCTCTTTTTTATTCTAGAGGTCAAAATCATCAATAGAACCCAACGTTGGCAATATTGCATTGAATGTGACGAGGATTATATTTTCGGTCGTTTCGTCTTTTTTTATTTACAAGTTTAAGAGACGCACGATGGCGCTCAGTTCGGGTAAGTTGTAAGTTTTTAGAAGCTTGTATTTGTTTGAGTAGTAGAAGGCGGCACTGAACACACAACACGTTGAACTATATTCATATATCTCCAAAAAAACTAACTATTCGTCTTCTGAAGCAATGACTTGTCACTTCTACCTTGTATTTGAATATATTCGAGTCAAAAGTTTTTCTCACCATGAACCAATTGCAGCTTACTTATATAAAAAAAATATCAACAATATAATAGACAAAAGTCATCAAGCGACAAAAGTCTCAAAACTGATACAATATAATAGAAACCTAACGTTAAAATAGCTACTTATAGTTGTTCGGTAGCAAGTCATTTTTGCTTGATTTTACGACCAAATACTTATAAAATTTCACAAATTCAATTCAAAGTCACATAGAGAGTTTTCTTAGCATTGATTCATGCATATCCATTCAGCCGTTTGAAGACTACGAGCTTTTTCTAGATGATGACGCTATGAAATCTATTTGTTTAGTTCTGCCCTTCGAGCATTTGATGTTAACGCAAGGCGCTCTGCTGGCCATATAGCCATTATTGGCCATATGAGCGTGCGTGACTACACTGTATTTTTAATACTATGTGCATGTTTCAAGCTAGTGTACGGAATCGTTAAAGAGAGTCATTTGGGTGTGTGCAATGCGTGTTTACCTCGTCCCCCGTAAGTATCAGCAGAAAAAAATGTTTGCGGATTACAACGTTAACATCTCCATTGGTAAATGCTCGAAGGTACTGCCCCCTGATTTTCAATCATTCGAAAACCCGTTCGGATTTGTAAGCCTTTGAATATTGATAAATCCGTGAGCTATTTTGTCGCGGAAACCTTCCAATTACAATCACAGATTTTTTCGAATTGAAATATCAAAAGTAACCGATCGGAGCATTGTGAATTGCAAAGATCCAAGCCTAAGTAAAGGCAGTTTCCGAATCCGAATGCGATAATAACCCTGCTGATCAATGCGAAATGCGGTACTCTTCAACGATATTGTAAGAACTTGGTAGCGTTGACCTGATGGTGGAAATATTCAGAATACTCAACTCCTTACCAACTTCCAGTAGATATATAGTTTGGGATCATCAGAATGATCTCAATGAACAGATTATGAATAGATTGGTTGGTGGTGGTTTTGAATGTTGAATTTAAGTACTATGTGAACATAGGTCAATTGATGCAAAGAAATATTTTTTCAGAGAGTGTGAGCATCATTCATTATTAGAGTTGACACCATTTTGAACATATTGAAAAATGTTACTGATCAGTTACATAGCATTGTCTCTAAACAATTGGACATGATGAAAAAAGTTGCCCAGATTTATGAAAAAATATATCATACACAGTTAGTGTAGCAGGTTATTATTCAGAGAACTTGCCAACTTACCAACAGGTGAGATAGTGGTGAAATGCTAGCCTATATGATATTTAAAAAAAATACCAGAATAATTTTCTCATAGACGTAATATAAATTAGCTGCGCATAACGGCTCTGATGAGACCAACCTAGAACGGAGTTTGCCCCTTTCTTTTGTATGGACGACTTATATATATACTATAGCAGGTTGTTAGACAAGGACACACTCCCACCCGGGTGCCTTTCGATTGGGCCGTTTTGTTTTATAAAGCAATTACAACCTTATTGTTAGAGCAATTTATATTTATTGTTAGAGATTAAATTGAATTTGTTCAAACATCTGCAGTGTACCATCCTTTTATATTACGTATATGATTTTTTCAGCTGTGGGAGTCGGATTCATAAGCGTTTCACTTGGCGTGTTTTTGCACAGTCATTATGAACCTTCGCCTTACCCCCTGTTGTTTTATATTGGGTATTCCATATTTGCAAGTATTGGATATCATTCAATGCCAATGTTATTGATGTCAGAAATCGTACCTCTTCAGGTCAGTATTTTTCTTTCCACGCTAAACCATTCTCAAATTGTCACTTACCAGCAGGTGAGATATGGTCCCAAGCTAGCATACATAAAATAAAAAAATTAAAGTCAATAATGACAATCCTATTGTTGTAAATGTCGAAGATTGTAGTTTTGTTATTAAGTCACGCAAAAACGACCAAACGGATTTGTTATTTAATTCACTGATAGTCTATATTATTCTGGATATGTATGTATGTATGTATGTATATTTCTTTGGCACCCCCTAGAGCCTAAACGGCTTGTCGTATTTTTATGTGAGTTGTATCAATATATTCGCCTTAGTCGTCAGAGTGACACTGGGTACATCAAAATTAAATAGAAATCGGCCAAGTGCGAGTCAGACTTTTGTGCCGCACACGGAGGATCCCGAACGTCATCTAACGAATTTCTAATACCAACAAAGTAAACGTTTACACAAAAGTGTTAAGCAATTAATATTATTAAATATCTGGTTGACCGAGTATCTTTGCTCGGTATTTTTTGCCACTTCAACAGAAAAATATGCTTTTTCTCGACATCTAACGGCTAATAATAATACTTTTTTTTTTAAATTGAGAGCTTCTAACTGCTTTAACGACACAATAACACTAAAGCTACTTCTAGTCGCCAATAGATGTCGGGAAGAGTCATATTTTAAGTTGATTATCGATAAAGTTGATTATTGAAAACACGAATAAAACAACATTTTCTGAAAATTAATCCTAGCTAGATCGATTTATCGTCCCCGAAATCCCCTGTATACTAAATTTTATAAAAACGTTGGAGCCGTTTCCGAGATTCGGATTCAGATTCCGAGATCAAATAAATATATATATAATATATATAATAATAATAAATAATACATAATGTAAACACAATCTATGAACGATTCATGGATCGTAAAAAAACACGTATTTTGTTTTATCCCTTTAATTTTTAACTTTGTTCTGTTCTTAGTATTTGTTGTTATAGCGGCTACGGAAATACATCATCTGTGAACATTTCAACCGTCTTACTATCATGGTTCATGAGATACAGCCTGGTAACAGACGGACAGACAGACAGACAGACAGACAGACGGACAGCGGAGTCTCAGTAATAGGGTTCCGTTAGTACCCATTGGGTTCGGAACCCTAAAAAAACAAAATTAAGGATTTTAGGCGCCAAAAAGTAATCTCAAAATAAAGCTAGGTTCATATTGCTGTGTCGGGGTATGTCGGGTCGCCGTCTGTTGTATCGCGGAGTGTTCATACCAATGTGTTGTCTTGTGGCGCAATATGTCGCATTTTTAGATCATTCTCATTTTAAGAGTTGTGGAGTGAATACGTGTTTTAAAATGGAATCGTCTGACAGTGACTTCGATGAAGATATTCAATAAAAAATATCAAGAAATCCAACCCAAGAAGCTGTCTACGTCAGAGAAAAATATAATAATTACTTTATAAGTCCAGAGGGACAAGTACCATGGCAAAGGGAAACTATTAGACGTACAAGATAGGTAGAATTAATTCATAAATAAACAACTTACCTGATTTATTTAATGTTGTTGCTCATTCCTCCCAAGCACTATTCCTGATACCGTGATCCTTATATTCCTTACATTTCGTGTCATAGATAACTTTGTATTGCCGTACTAATTCAATAAGTTCATCAGACATTTTAAAGAACGAAAAACAGAATTATAATAATTGCATGAACTGTGTTCCCTCGCAATAACGCGTCGTAAATGATAGATTCACATTAGTGTGGCGCGACAGATCCCCCACCACCTCTCTGGCGCGATCGGGCGTCGAGCGATTTTACTGCGACAGAACGCGCCACAACACAACACAACCTACTAATGTGAATCTATTCATAGTAAATGAACGTAAGCGATTGCGTTCTGGCGCCCGACACAGCAATATGAACCTAGCTTAACGAGATGAACATAGCGGTTCGACTATTTGGAAGGAATAATTTAAGATTAAAAACTTAACAATCGACTTCCATTCCCCGCGAGTCAATTTCAGTAGCAAGTTTAAGACGTTTATCGTCATTCTCTGAATATAACCGATTAAAAAAAGAATCATCGATTCACAACTCACGGAGTAATCGCGTAACATACATAAAAAAAAACAAACAGACGAATAAATAAAGAGAATAATAAGAAATAAAACAATATGTTTTATTGGAGTTTGGAATAGTTAGTCACTATTTTTTTAACACGCGGTCGGGTTTTTATTACTAAAATAATTCACTTATTTTTACGTACACAATTAATTATCAACACGGACCGCCGTGGCGTTACGCTACTAAATTCTCATAATCTATCACATAATTTTCAGGTTCGAGGAACTGTGTGTGGCATAGTTTTAACACAAATGTTCGTTACTATGTTCTTCATGAACCGGACATATCCTACTATGCATAGCGTACTGGGATTTGAAAACATGATCATTGCGTGGGGAGTGTTATCTTTACTAGGTAAGTATGTGAAATTTCCAAAATTCTTTCATTTTTCTTCCTGATATTGACCATGACCAAGGAGAACAATAGTCTGGATTACTTCAATGTGGTAATTAATCTACAAATACGCACAAACTTTTTTCGCTTTCTACATTTACTTATTGACCAAGTTGTAAGCTTCCTTTTGATTCTGTCAGGGAATGAAAGCCGTCATGGTCTCTTATACAAGTTAAATTGTAAAACATTTGTGAAAGCAAGTAAAATATATGTCTTTTGAGCCAACATTATTAATATATCTATATTAATACTAATTGGCGCTTTGATTATTATTTAATTTAAAATGTTACTCATAATTTTCCAGGCACCATCGTCCTCTGTCTCATTCTACCGGAAACAAAAGACTTAACTCTTCAAGAGATCGAAGAATATTATAAAGCGATTCGCCCAACTCTGATCTCCCAACGTCAGGTTATGTCAACGCAACTCCTAAATAATAAAGATGGGCAAGGAGCAAGGGATTCAAAATTGAAACTAGATAAAGACAAATCTATAGATAGCAGAAATAAACTAATACATTTAGAGGAAGAATCCATTAAAAATTCTAGCAAAAATATTAATATTAAAGGTGAAGATGATTCCGACACTAAAAGCTCATAGGAAAAGAACAAATCCATAGGATCCAAGACGAGATAAGATCTTAAAAAGACCTACAAAAAGATTCTGACGATAAAAAAGAAGAATGAGGATCCCTAAATAACATGTTAAGGATTCCATAGTTATAAAATAAAGAAACGTTTAACATACTTTTAATTCAAATAAATATCAAACAAAATAATAACAATTACTTAACATAGATGTTTCATTAAAATATGTACTTATTTAATTATGTTCAAGGTCGGTTAACCAGCTTGTTATGTTGAAGATTTTTAAGTTTCTACGACAGTAAAGTCCACATAATAATACATTTAGACCATTAAGGTATGATGTATACTGGTAAAAAGTCCTGTATGCAAAGGGTAGGCAAAGCACGTGCACTACTGGTGTTTCAGGTTTATGGTCGGCGGTGACCACTTTCGATCAGGTGGGCCGATAGCTTGTGTCAACATCGATTTAAAAAAAATAAACTAAAGAGCCATTCTTTAGGCCAGCGCTTTGTGTATTCACCCAAATCTGTTTTTTTGGCCTTAGAAGAACAGAAAGAGCAGTTTTTAAGGCCCAGTGATGCAGTAGGAAAATCGTGGGCTTTGACACCAGTAGTGGTAGCGGGCTTAATCCAGGGCACCAATGGCTTTTTCTATCGAAAAATATATATGGAGAATTTTTACAATAGCCCTGCGGTGAAGGAAAAATATCGTCAAGAAACCTCCAACTCCCGGTATGGTGGTAGGACACTATGTATTGTCGGCCTCGCCAGCTACCACTCTCAAATTGGAAAATCTATCGCAAAAACTGTGTTTAACCGTTCTTGATCGACCTTGTGCGTTCTACCATCCTCGACAAATGAGGTATTGTTACCTATAAATGAGGTATTGTTGTAAAGTGCGTAAAGTAGTTAATATATGGATATAATACATTTTAACATATTTTGTGAATTTTTTAAACATGAGTTGTTGAAGTTTCACTAATAGCCGTAGTGCGGCCAAAATCGAAGAATACTAATAGGGATGTATCAAAAACGTAGAAAATAAAGTTTAAATAATTTAAGATCCTTTAAAAAACTAAAAGAACCAACTTCAAACGTCGCTAGTCAAAGTAGCCAGTAGACTTAGTTACTATTATATAATCTGTGCCAGTAGTTAGTAGCATGTCGTCAAGGTATATAAATCCATCGTAATACAAATGTTGATGTATTAAAAACGGCTAGGTCGATTGTGTTAAAATGTAAATGGAACCACCTGGAAATGGTACCCTTCGAAACAAAAATATAATTTTTTAAATCGATACAGGCATCTTCGAGTAATCCGTGAACATACATAAAAAAAAGTTTGCAAATAATTAAGAACCTCCTCCTTTTTTGTGAAGTCGGTTAAAAAGAAAACAGGCTGAGAGGCGTCGATTAAGTCAATAAAACTGGCCAAGTGCGAGTCAGACTTTAGTCCCGCACACGGAGGGTTCCGAACGCCATCTAACGAATATCTAACGAACTTCTAACACCAACTAAGTAAACGTTAACACAAAGGTAATTAATATTATTAAATATCTGGAAGATATCTGGATATTTTTTGCCACTTAAACAGAACTTGTAAAAATATGACTCTTCCCGACATTTATTGGCGAATAATAATACTATATTTTTTAATTGAGAGCAACTAACTGCTTTAATTACACTATAACACTAAAGCTACTTCTACTTGCCAATAGATGTCGGGAAGAGTCATATTTTAAGTTGATTATCGATAAAGTTGATTATTGAAAACACGAATAAAACAACATTTTCTGTAAATTAATCCTACCTAGATTGATTTATAGCCCCCGAAATCCCCTGTATACTAAATTTTATTTAATCGTTGGAGCCGTTTCCGAGATTCAGATTCAGATTCCGAGATTAAGGTAAACACAATAGTGCCATCTATGAAGATTCATCGTATGCGCTATCGTAAAAAACACGTTTTTTGTTTTAAACCCTTTAATTTTTAACTTTGTTCTCTTCTTAGTATTTGTTGTTATAGCGGCAACAGAAATACATCATTTGTGAAAATTTCAACCGTCTAACTATCACGGTTCATGAGATACAGCCTGGTGACAGACGGACAGACAGACGGACAGCGGAGTCTCAGTAATAGGGTACGTTGGTACCCTTTGGGTTCGGAACCCTAAAAATCATTGCAAACAGCTTATGAGAACACAACCAACCAGCTTCCGAAGTTAAAGCACATGAAAAGAAGGGGTTGTTATAAGTTTGACGCGTGAATCTGTGTATAAATGTTTATCTGTATATGTGCGTGTGTCTGTGGTATCGTAGAGCCTAAGCGGATGAACCAATTTTGATTTTGTTTTTTTGTTTGATAGGTCACTTAATCGAGACTGTTATAAGAATTGATTCATGAAAATTTGTTCACCCATTTTAAGCTTTTTAGGGTTCCGTACCCAAAGGGTAAAACGGGACCCTATTACTAAGACTCCGCTGTCCGTCTGTCTGTCTGTCTGTCTGTCCGTCTGTCACCAGACTGTATCTCATGAACCGTGATAGTTAAGACAGTTGACATTTTCACAGATGATGTATTTCTGTTGCCGCTATAACAACAAATACTAAAAACAGACTAAAGTTAAAAATAATAGAGAGTCCCCATACAAGAAACGTGTTTTCTTCGGCATTTCACGTCATCTATGAACGCTTAGTTAGGTAAACGTCCCATAGATGGCGTTATATTGAAATGTCAATCCCTAACTCCTTTGTTAGACGTTAGATGGCGTTATAAGAAATAAAATGTTTATTAATTATGTTTTGCTGGCGAAAAATGATAGTAGTATTTTTTGCTCGATCTTATAAAATACTGTAGTGTGGTACGGAACCCTACTAGTGCGAGTCCGACTTGCACTTGGCCAGTTTATTTCTAGATGATGGCGCTTTGAAATTAAATGTTATACGTTTGATGGATTCGACATTCGGTATCTTCATACTTCAATGATATTGTAAGACCATTATATATCATTGACCTGATGCTAGGAAATCTCCTGGAATCAGCAGAATACTCAACTCCCCACCTACTTACAGTAGATATATGTCGAGTATAGGCTCATTGGAATGGTCTCCATAAATAGATTATACTTAGATCAGTCGGCGGTAGTTAAATTTTGAATTTAAGTATTATGCTACAATTTCTACAAATAGTACAAACAGTTCTACAAACAGTTAGCCTGAAAACCAAAAAATATAGGTATTTTACGCAAACACATTTTTGATGACAGTTGTAATTGTTTACTAGCTATGCCATGTGATAATTTGGTATTAAACTATATGTGTGCCAAATTTCGTTTAAATCCGTTCAGTAATGTTTAAGCCCCGACGCAAAAAGAAGGGGTGTTATAGTTTTGACGTGTGTATCTGGTTTTGTGTGTGTCTGTCACATCGTGTGGCATCGTAGAGCCCAAACGAATGAACCGATTTTGGTTAAGTTTTCTTCTTGTTTGTTAGGTATCATAATCGAGAGTGTTCTTAGCTTTGATTCATGAAAATCTATTCAGCCGTTTTAAGACTATGAGCTTTTTTTTGGTTGATGATGCTATGAATTCAACTTTCATAGTTTTGATCAATTCGACATTCGGTATCCTCTTACGTCAATAGTATTGTAAGAACATAACAGCATTGACCAAATGTTACATAACCATTGCCACAATAATAGGCGTGACGAAAGATTTTTCTCTTCTGTAAAGTGGGAACACATTTACTATTCACGAAAAAACCTATATTTCTGTAATTAACTTAAGTTTAATGAAGT
Organism: Cabera pusaria; assembly: GCA_954871355.1. Lineage (NCBI taxonomy): Eukaryota > Metazoa > Arthropoda > Insecta > Lepidoptera > Geometridae > Cabera > Cabera pusaria. The sequence goes on from OX940891.1 coordinate 6,907,266, forward strand.
TTAAAGCAATTTTTCTAATATTTTTCAATAGTGCGCAAAAACAGCTCACATATGTCATGGCGTGGGCTGTGCATGTCACGCATACCTAAATGACATAATTAACGTAGTAACTATTATATAATCTGTGATAATGAATACATGGGTATTCCAAAATGTAATAACATTTTCAAGAAAACCTCATAAGAGGATATAGTCGTGACGTCATGCGCTGTGATTTGTGTTTCAATCAAAATGGCCGATAGCAGTATTATTTTACTGAAAATCTTAATAATCTCTATTTTTTTAAATAAAACTTAACTAGTGTTTTAAATTGTTTTAATATGTATTTTTCCCTAAAATCATCAAATTTTTGATTTTTTGATATTGTCGTCATGCCTATTGTGGCGTAATTATTCCTCGACGTGCATTGCAAAAGAAGAAAAGAAGGCTGCAAGGATTATTTTGCAGTGAGGCTATACGTACCTCGAAAGACGTTCATCGAATTCACGACAAAAAGTAGAAGGGTTCACTGTTAAAAATAAACTGGCTAAGTGCAAGTCGGACTTGCACTCGTAGGGTTCCGATTCCCTACCACATTACAATCTATACTAATATTATAAAGAGAGAACATTTGTATTTTTGTATTTTCGTATTTTTGTATTTTTGTATTTTTGTATGTCTGTAATGATTTGGCTCAAAAACTACTAAACCGATTTAAAAAATTCTTTCATTAATATATAGAATGGACTTTCGGTATGAAAATAGGCTATATATTATCCCGTTTAAATCAAAGGTACATTCGTGGAGACCTAATTTGCAACCTAAGTTGACTAAAACACGGTCGAAAAAACACGTTTCTTACAAACGCTGCTCAATTGAAAATAGATTAAAGAAGAATATTTTCAATGGAAGAGTTATACAACTTAATAAAACCTACAAAAAAGTCCGCGACAGCATATGTCCATCTCTTAAGGTTGACTCACAGTAACCATTTTAATCTTTAATTTTTTGATAAAAAATATTACATAACTTCCAAGGCTATTTTCAAGTATATAGTATTAATCCTTATCCAATTAATTACGTTAATTAGCTAGGCCACATATTATAGATTCAAATTGTCCTTTACAGTATATAATTCAACTTCGACTCTAGAAGATATCACGATTTTCACATACACGCATCGCAAAATTAATAAAATATTTGCAGTGAAACCACAGATTAGGTCATAGTTACTTCGAACATATTATTATAGGCTTAGCTTTTCTGTAGATCCCCACCGATCGCAATCAATTTGAAGTCAATATTGTATAATAATATGATCTATTGTATAAAATAATATTCATTTATATATATATAATAATATAATATAATATTTTAAACCACCCCGACTGATATATGTATAATCTTTTCATTAAAAGCATTCCAATGACTCTAAACACGACATTCAAAATCTGAGCTGTAAGTTGGTGAGGATTTGAGTATTCTGTAGAGTCCAGGAGATGTCCCAGCATCAGGTCAATGCTTCCATGTTCTTACAATATCGTTGAAGAAGAAGATTTTCGAATTGATCAGACCTATGAAAGTTGATTAAAGCTCATAGTTTTATAACGATTGAACGAATTTTCATGAATCAAAGCTTAGAACACTCTCGATGAAGACATCTATAAAAAAACACTATCAATAATAAAATAAAAATCGGTTCATCCGGTTGGGTGCTCAGATGCTACAGACAGACACACAGATACACACGTTAAACGTATAATACCCCTACTTTTTGCGTCGGGGAACGCCGTAAGGTTACGGCGGCAGATGTTGTCCTTGGTGGTGGTAAGCTACTTTTCAACAGACTTCCAAAGAGATCCTTCTTTTTCTAGTTCTCAATTCGTCTGTATGTTTTTTTTTCTTTCTTTTTTTGTGTGTGTATGTTACGCGAATACTCCGTCAATTGTGAACCGATTCGAATGATTATTTTTGTAATCGGTAAGGTACGTTTTCGATGTAGTCCCATTGTAATTTCATTGAGATGTGATAAGTACCTTCAGAGATATGACGATAAACGTCTCAAACTTGCTACTGAAATTGACTCGCGGGGCATTGAAGTCAGTTGTTTTAGTTTTTAAACTATCTTAATTATTGGTAGATTAAATAATCCACGAAAACCCACGATTCATGAATGCACATAAAACTTTCATTGGTAGGTATATAGCTAATATTAGAACCAACGACCGTCGGGTTAGAATCAGGGTAACTATCCTTTATGCCAAAGGGCCATCTAATATCACTACGTAAGTGTTATAAAACAATGTCCATCACTGCGTCTGTCTGTCTGTTTGCAATAATCTCAATAGCTTCTGAACGGATTATCATGCAGTTTTCACCAATAGCCAAAGTGTTTATGAGGAAGGTTTAGGTCTTAGGTGCATAATTCGACTACACCGAATAACGAATTATGCACCTAAGCATAATTCGTTAAGGTTTTGTGTAAATTGGTTGACATATGACGATGATTGTTAAATATGTTAATATTTTATATTCAATGCAATAAACTGATGCAAATTTTGTAGGCATATATGTTCTATCCGTGCGAAGCCGGGGCGGGCTGCTAGTATTTAATAAAATCGAGCAATAAATGCTGAAAGAAATAACGTAATAAATTGATAAATCGATCTAGCTAGGTTTTCATTTTCAGAAAATGTTGTTTTATCCCTGTTTTTAGGTAATGAAAAACTTTTACAATATAATTAGAACATGAAGGTAAATTTCGCCATAGTTACATTGATATTGATAGCTCAGTGGAAGATCGATCGGATGGCGATCAGAAGGACCCGGTTCAGTCCAGAAGAGATGATTAATTTTTCCAAGTTTGTTCTTTTGTGAGAGAATTATTGGGAGCCAAAACTTTACATAAAACACGATTTACCAAAAAAAAATAAGAATTGCGAGCAAAGCTGGGTCATCCAGATATTATTATATTATATTTTATTAGATTATATTAACTTGTCAATTTCAAACGTTAATTAAAACAGGAGCCGCGTGATTATTTACTACAACGCCATCTTACGAACATCTAACGCCAAATAAAAAAATAAAAAAATTAACCAAGTGAAAGTTAACACACAGGCAATTAATATAATTAATACAGTCAAAAGTTCATAGATAGCGTTATAGTAAAATGGCGAAAAAAAACGTTTCTTGTATGATTTAATTTTTATTTTTCCCCTTTAATTTTTAACTTTATTCTGTTTTTAGTATTTGTTGTAATAGCGGCAAGAGAAATACATCATGTGTGAAAATTTCACTGTCTAACTATCACGGCTCATGAGATACAGCCTGGTAACAGACGGACAGACAGACAGACAGACACAGATAAACAGACAAACAGACAGACAGACGACCCGAGCGTGCAAAAAACGGAACCCTTATAGATTCGTCATGTCTGTCTGTCTGTCTGTCCGTCCGTATGTCACAGCCATTTTATTCCGAAACTGTTAGGACTACAGAATTGAAACTTGGTAGGTAGATGTATTCTGTAAATCGCTTTCCGATTTTCAAACAAAAATAAAAAATATAAAAGTTTAAGGGGGGCATCCCAAACATGGAACTGAAACAAAAAACAAAATTTCTTCAAACCTATACGTGTCTATGTCTATGGATAGGTCTTTAAAAATGACATTAAGGTTTCTAAAATCATTTTTTCTCAAAGTCAATCATTTGAAAAATAGGTACGTCTAAAGTGGTAAAATGTGTGTCCCCCCCCCTCTAACTTTTAAAGTATGGAAGTGAAAAATCTAAAAAAAATATATGCTGTAGATCTCAATAAAAACTAACAACGAAAATTGGTTTGAACGAGATACAGTCAGCAGTTTTAGAGATATGGCGACCGCAAAGATAACTTTGTTTTTCATACAAGCACTATGAAAAAATCAATTCGAAATCGGTATACTCTTATTACCACAACGATATTGTAAGAACTTGGTAGCGTTTACATAATGCTGGGACATCTCGTGGCATATTCTACTCCTTTAGAACTTACAGCAGAGATGTCGAGTTTGGTCTCACTGGAATGGTCTCAATGAACAGATTATGAATAGACCGGTTAGGAGTGGTTTAATTTTTTTAAAAATTAAGTACGTATTATTTAAATCATACCATTATTTTTTTAAGTTATAATGATTTTTCAGTCAATGAGTACAATACATGGACGATATATTTCCTACCTATATGGTAATTTATTATAGTTGTCAGCACAGAGTACCAGAGAGAATATTAATACCAAAGAGTAACATGATAAATACTACGTCAGAGTACTTTTCTAGTTGTCAGTGATAGTGGTTTTTAGAGTGATAGCGGGCAAAAATTAATGTTTGTAAAAAATTCAATGAATATATGAACCAAATATTATTTGAAAGAAAGAAATAAATGAACAATATTTTTCTATCAATCATCTCTGAAAGCAGTTTCACCTATTCAGTTTGTAAAATATTATAAACATGGGTACATCAGGTGAAATCGTGGATCCTGATCCTCCGTTCTGGACCAAAACATCCTGGATTCAGCTGGGCTATGGGTTCTGGGTGAACCTGACTCTGGTTGGGGTCGGGATGTCATTTGGATTCTCAGCAGTGGCAGTTCCCCAGCTGGTGGCCGAAGACTCGGTGATTGTGATTACTGTTAAAGAACAGGCGCTCATCAGTTTGTATCCTAACATTATATCATACTTCATTTATGAATATGGCTGCGCTTCCAACAGAGAAGCTACAAAGCTGAGCGGAGCGAGCATTTGTAGCGAAGCTGTGAAACGGTGTGAGCGTTTCCACCGGAGATGTACGAGGAAACGGACCGGTGTGGAGATGTGCAGTGAAGCTGTGAAACGACGTATGATGAGCGGTTCGAGAATGCGTATTGGACTATTTTCCCATATGACGGTGGAGTGCGGTGCGATGAGAGCCAAGACGGAGAGACCTTTGCTTGCGTTCCTTGCACACAATTCTCGTTTGTTTTGTATGTACAAAAACCTGGCTCAACTTAACTCTTCTTCGCCAAAGTTGCAGTGAGCGAAGCTAGAGAAATAAAGTTATGCTGTTGTTTGATTTTTCCTCGCACACCGCTCAGTTTCCTCGCACATCGCTCAGCTTCCTCGCACATCTCATGTGGAACGCAACCTTACTAGCTAGATTAATTAAGTGTTTATTCTAATGGATCTGATGCATTAATACATTGTGTTTTTCTCATTTTAAGGCACTAGATTCTCTAGTAGGTAAGGTATTGTGATAGTAATATTAAGGAAGTGAGTATTATTTCAGCAAGTGTGCTGACTCTATTTTCTCCAATCGGCTGTATTCTCTGTGGCATATTGCAAGACCGGTGTGGACGCAGGACTGGACTAATACTTTGTCAAATTCCGAGCGCTGTTGGATGGTTCTATATGGGATTTGCTGTCAGTGCTAAAGATTTAATCGTTGGTTAGTAATAGCTACAATTCATGTCACCTATTGGTTCGCCGAGTTGAAAACAACTCCACTATAAATTATTCTCGTGTAACTCTATCGATTCATGCCATAACTCAGATGATATGATACTTCAGTTAATTAGCTGTCGGGGGAAATTATCCCCCGGGAGTAAGAAAGGGTTATAACTTTGACGTGTGTATATATGTATCTGTGTGTTTTATCCGATTTTGATTTAGTTTTCTTTTGTTGATAGGTGAGGTGTTGATAAGTGAATCGAAGAATTTTTAGCTTTTGTTCATGGAAATCTGTTCAGCCGTTATAAGACAATGAGCATCTTCTAGTTAATGACGCTATGACATCAACTATCATAAGCCTGCTCGATTCGATATTCAGTGTCATCTTACTTCAATGATAATAAAAGAACATGATAGCGTGATGTTAGGACATCACTTGGAATCTGCAGAATAAACAGGTCCTCACCAGCGTACTGCAAAGATGTCGAGTTTTAGCTCATTAAGTTTAGTCTCAATGGACAGATTATACATAGATCAGTCTGGGGTGATTTTAAATCTTTAGTATATTAATAAAGCCTATGTGCTATTCTGATATTATGGTATAAGCTTTAAGCTCTTAAAGTTTTCTCAAAATTCGTCAAGTAGATTTTACGTGAAGGAGTAACAAAGATCTATCTATCCATCCATCCTCACAAACTTTTGTGCTTATAATATTAGTAGGATACACGTAGGATAGGATAAATAGGGCAGAATAAGTATGATAGTATAGACAAGTAGCTTCACGCCGGTCTTTTAAAGTTTTACCACAGAATAAATAATAGTACAAGTAGTATTACATACAGTATTAAAAGTAAACGCCTTCAAAACTGATACAACATATGATGGTTATAGGTTCATAATGCACATTATCTTTTTTCAGGCGTTTAACACTACGGGCCAGTTTAATATTTTTCTGTTAATGTGTCAGTAGTCTAACATATAAAAGTTATAGTTTGTTAGACAGATAAGTTTTTTTTATCATATAGGCTAGCGTTTGACTACAATCTCACCTGTTGGTAAGTTATGATACGGTCGAGGATGGTAGCACGCTAGGCCTAGAATGGGAACTGGCTCTCAAGGACAGCTGCCGGAACACATTAGATGTTTGGCGACAGATTTACTTATTTAAGGGTGGTACCTGGCCATGCGGACACAATATAGTGTCCTACCACCATACTAATGCCACAGAATATAAATTACAGAATACATAATAGTACTGCGCTACCATCTTAGTATTAAGGGAAATGATACTTCAAACTTTGATCTTGGATTTGGTGTTTTTAAAAACAATGGGTGAAAATTTTCTCGAAGGTACATTTTTTGAAAAATACATGTTTTGTACACATTTTGCTTTTTATCTCAGGAACAGAGCGCACTATTTTTAGTGGGTTAATGTTTTATCAAGACATCTAGAAGTAATTTTTAGTTACGTGTTTACATTTTTCAATTGGTTGTTCTATTAATTTGTAATTAGGTAAACACAGTTTTAGCGCTTACGTCGATAGACAATTAATTGCTTTGCGCGTCTATCGCTCTTTACTTCTCACTCACGTGAATAACATTATTTTCATCCCGCTCGACGCTCTGTTCGAAATCAGAGCGGCGTTATTGCACACTTTCAATATAAGTTTTTATTCCTGCAGGACGAATAATTACCGGTATTGGCTTAGGCATGTCTATGAATGCTCCAAGAACATACTTGTCTGAGATTTCTTTACCAAATATGCGCGGAGTATTAGGTGCCATTCCCTATGTTGCCAATTCTATGGGACTTACTTTTCAGGTAATTAAAATAAACTACATTATTTAAAATAACATAAGCCGTTCTTAATAACCCGTAATGTTGTATACCTAGTCTATTTTATTTTTAACAAATCTGGTAGGTACCAAAATATAACAAAACAAAACCTTTTAAAGGTTTTATGTATCTTGGCTTAAAATGGCTTCAACATAACGCCTAGGTTCAATCCAACAAGTTAATTGAAGTCGACCATTCTATATAAATATATATTGAGTGGTGTAAGTGGCAGAATGGTCGGCTTTGATGTCAGAGGTACCAAGCTCAATCCCTATCATCATCATCATCATTGTCAGCCAATTTCCGTCCACAGCTAGACATAGGTCTCTCCTATGGCACGCCACTGAGCTCGATCTTCAGCTATTCGTTTCCAACCGCAGTCAGCCAGCTTGCGTATATCATCGCTCCATCTAGTTGGAGGGCGTCCTACACTACGTTTGCTGAGCCGTGGTCTCCACTCTAGAACTCGTCTACCCCAACTGTTATCGGTTCAACGACATATGTGACCAGCTCACTGCCATTTCAGCTTGCTAATCCTTTGTTCAATCCCCGCCGTGCACCAATGGATTTTCTATCGAAAAAATTATGTGCGCTTTTCACAGTGGCCCTCCGGTGAAGGAAAAACATCGTTAAGAAACCAAAATGCCCCACATGGTGGTAGAACACTATCTAGTGTCCGCCTGGCCAGCTTCCACCCTCAAGTTAGAAAATCTGTCGCCAAGCATCTAATGTGTTCCGGCAGCTATCCTTGAGAGCCAGTTCCCATTCTAGGTCTATTCTCTAAGGCGTGCTTACCATCTTTGACGGCATCATCACTTACCAACAGGTGAGATAGTGGTCAAACGCTAGGCTTTAAGATATTATAAAAAAATTCTAGGCCTAGCATGTTCGATCCTCGACCACATAATCGCTTACCACCAGGCAAGATAGTGGCAAAACGCTAACCTATCGGATTAAAATAAACTGGCCAAGTGCGAGGCGGACTCGCACACGTAGGGTTTCCAATGAACAGAATTTGCCGGAAAAGTAAGTTTTTTGTAATTTTTAATTTATTTTAGTTTTTAATTTGTTGATATAATAGCAACCATTATAATACACACCCATTGGTGTGATCCCATTATAATAGGAAATATGCATGTTTTTTTTAAATATTTTTATTTCATTCATTACATCCATATAACATAATAAAAAAATCATATACTGCTGGAATTAGTCTAATTATTTTTTAAATAAACATTTAAATATACAAATAAATTTGAGCAGTTTAAACGCTATCATTTCCCGGGCTCTTTGGTAGTGCATTGTGACGTCACGCACTTACGTCAGACACTCGCCGCTTGAAGCAAACTACCTTTTTTTTCTTTAACTAAGACTCCGCGCGATAATTGTATTTAGCCAATGGCATGTTTTTATTAAATTATACAGTTTCTCTAATCTCGTACTCATTTTTTATCTATATTAAATGGTTAGTAATATACAGTTTTGCACAATAATACGCGGCTAACACAATATTTGGAAATAAATACAATAAGACCACACCATACATTTATTTTTATGATCCCGCGCTCAATGTTTCTATCACGTGGAGTAGTGCATAATGACGTCTACTTTCGATTCGACCAATGGTGATCTGTTTTACAAACTTAAATTTCCCTCGCTGACATTGCATTTTAAATTTATTATTTTAAGCAAATAAAATGGAATTAAATAAAAAAAAAGGTTTTACATATAGAATCGAAAATAAAATATTTCCAATAAATCTGAGCTTCATGCATATTCCCTATTTCATCGAGATTTGATTAGTATCTCCAGAGATATGGAGATAAACACCTCAAACTTAATTCTAAAAAAGGACTAGCGCGGCATTTGAAGACGGTTTTATTCGTTTTGTAAACGATTTGAAATAATGATTACAAACAAACACTTGGCCACTCACCTGATGTTAAGTGAGATACGGGCTTAGCTTGAATCCCGCTTGTAGAATAACAACAGGACATTTAATATCACGCTTATTTCTGTTCATTACAGGCAGTTCTAGGCTCTTTTCTAAGATGGTATAGCCTATGCTATATATGCGGTGCATTCACTATATCCTTATTTATTACAATGTTCTTCATCCCCGAGTCACCCTACTATACCATTATGAAAGGCAACATTGAAGATACGAAAGTAATTCTGAAAAAGTTTAGAGCAGGGAAGTTCAACCTTGATAATGAAATTAAAAAACTCGAGGATTTCAAGAACGTCAACCATCTTCGTAGGTATACTTGTGTCAAATCCACTGCTATGTGTTCGTCAAATCTTCATGAATCATCATCATTATCATCATTAAGAGCCAACGCGGGGTGCACTTTTCCATACAAACGTATTCCCCCGTTTCCTCCCTGAAAAATGCTTCTAGAGCAAAATTTCTTTCTACAAAAAATCAAGGTCTGCTGTAGCTACGCCTCTATCATTTGCTTTTTTTGACCAACCAATTACAAAAAGATGTCAAAGCATTTTAATCTCCTCTTTAAGATTTTTGAAGGGGCGTAGCTACAGCAGATCTTGATTTTTTGTAGAAACAAATTTGGCTTTAGAAGCATTTTCCAGGGAGGAAACGGGGGAATACATTTGTATGGAAAAATGCACCCCGCGTTCCTTCTTAACAGCCAGTATTCGTCCACAGTTGGACATAGGTTTCTCCTATGGCACGCCACTGAGCTCGATCTACAGCTCTTTGTTTCCAACCGCCACCAGCTAGCTTGCGTATATCATCGCTCCACCTAGCTGGAGGGCGTCCTACGCTTCGTTTACCGAAAATTTAATAAGGAATAAGGTTGTTTAAATTATTCAGAACGAAGTCATAACATAACATAGGCTGATGAATCGTCAACCACTGGGGGTAAACTAGTTTTTGAGTAAATATCGCAAATTTTACTTATATACTTTTTATCCCGATATTCCTACAGGAACGATGTCAACGCAGGTAAAACCGTGGGGCACAGCTAGTACGTCATAAATACTAGAATCAGAAACTGGAAACACTATTTCATCACGCGGTTACTATCCAGTGTAATAATTTAAGAAGTCCCATACATGAGTTGGCAGGATAACTTATTTTAGCTAAACATAAACAATTTTCTACAGATTATCACCATTGGAAACTTTAAAGTTTTTATTTTCACCGCAAACATGCAAGCCATTTGCAATTGGTGTCTTTTACATAACCCTGGCCATCTTGGTTGGGGTGAACGTCTTGATCATGTGGACTATTGATATATTAAAGGTAAGAGCATATTAGGATAGTTTACATGTAAACTATCTTTTACTACATGTAAACTATCTTTTACTACATATAAACTATCGTTTACATATAAACTACCTTAATTAGTTACATTTATACATGTAAACTATCTTAATTCGTTACATTTATTCATGTAAACTATCAAGTATATTTTAAAGGAAACAATCTTATGAACTATTTTAAAGGACTATCCTAAAGAACTATCTTAAAGGTTAGTTTTCATGTAAACTATCTTAAAAGAGCCGTTCTCATAAGAAAATGAGAGTCCCGGTTGGCTTAAAGGTTAAATAACTTGACTTCTAACCATGAGGTCACCGGTTCAAATCCTAGCACGGGTGTTCGCTTACAGTTGGTAGGATCATATTATATCGATGTTCCACCTGACATGTTACCAATAAGTATCTTACCACCCCACCATGAAGGAGAAAATCTGCCGCCATAACCTTTTTAATCCACCTTTTCAACCGACTTCCAAATAGAAGGAGATTCTCAATTCGTCTGTTTTTTTATGTATATGTTACGCGATTACTCGATATATACGATGATTATTTTTTTAATCGGTAGGGTACATTTTCGAGGTGGTTCCATTGTAATTTCATCGAGATATGATAAGTATCTGTAGAGATATGACGAAAAACGTCTCAAACTTACTACTGAAAATGACTCGCGGGGCATGGAAGTCGGTTGTTTTATTTTTTTTTACCATACTTCCATAATAATATTATAAAAAATTCTGTACCTCTGTCACTCTGTCTGTTTGTTTCCTAATCATGCATCATCACGGACGATCCGATCTTACTGAAATTTAACAAGAAGATACTTTATAGCATGAGGATGGACATAGGCTACTAACATTCTTGGCTTGGTGTACGTGAACATAGTCGCGGGTATCAGCTAGTTTTTAGGGTTCCGTACCCAAAGGGTAAAACGGGACCCTATTACTAAGACTCCGCTGTCCGTCTGTCTGTCTGTCTGTCTTTCTTTCTGTCTGTCTGTCTGTCTGTCTGTCTGTCTGTCTGTCCGTCTGTCACCAGGCTATAGCTCATTAACCGTGATAGTTAGACAGTTGAAATTTTCACAGATGGTGTATTTCTGTTGCCGCTAGAACAACAAATACTAAAAACAAAATAAAGTTAAAAATTAAATGGGGTCCCCATACAAAAAACGTGTTTTTAAACGCCATCTATCTAATTAGTTACGGCAAAATGACATAGATGGCGCTAGTAAACGAGCCCCGTCTTTCTAGATCGCAACCAAACCAAATATTCTTGGTAATATCAATTAATCAAATATATGAGGTTGAAACTCTGTTATGTTTCGTATTGTACGGAACCCTCCCTAAGTGTGCGATAAGAGACGCGATGCTGACTCGCACTTGGCCAGTTTTATTCATAAATCAATTTAACATGCATTTTATTGAGGGATTATTCTATTTTAATTATACTGATTTAGATGGAAGTTTTGATTTCGTCGGTTTTTTGGTTTAGATTTTTTTTGTGGTTAATATTTTGCCATCACTATTATTACTTAATTATAAACCAAAAGATTTACATGATGTATAATTGTAAATTTAGCAAATTTGTAATGCGAAGTACTCTTATTGGCAATATACCAAAGCTGAGCTCAATGTTTCCATTGAGCTCAGCTTTGGTACAATTCTTTTTGTGGCCAATAAGGATTAAATTACGCTATCCAATCTGGCAGCGCGAAAAAATCCTATAAGTTTTTACCTATAGCAAAGAATACTTAATAGTACTACCCTACAGGTTGATACATATCTCCGCTAGCTCAGCTTTATGAAATGTAATATATTATTACCGTGTCATGGCTTTGACCTACGACACCAAGTCTTTAGAGTAAGGTCATAAGCGTGCGCTGCATTGCGTGTGTGGTGTGGTTTTACTTACAGTAACGCTTTTACCAGCGCGGTTGGTAAGCGCCTTACGTTTCTAGGAACGTGACATAGTCGCGCTGACGGCTATTCGCCCGCGCTCTCTCATCACGACTGTGACGACAGAGACGCAAAGCTCGTGGCTTGCGACGCTTACCAACCGTGCTGGTGAAAGCGTCACTGTAAAATCACACTAAGTACGTCGTATTTCATAAATATATCCGTGGTATGCGGCATATACTAGTCCTGTCCCAGGTGCTTAGTGTGGCATACCGTATGCCATACTGTATAATTGCGACGAGGCAACGCAGCGGAACGCTCCGAGTAGCCTCAGTCATGGAACGTTTAGTAGAAAATTGACTTTTCTTTCTTATTCTAGAGGTCAAAATCAACAATAGACCCGCACGTTGGCAATATTGTATTAAATGTGACGAGGATTATATTTTCGATTGTTTCGTCATTTTTTATTTACAAGTTTAATAGACGCACCATGGCGCTTAGTTCGGGTAAGTTCTAAGTTTATTGAAGCTTGTAGGTACTTGTTTGTGGAATGGAAGGCGGCACTGAACACACAACATACTGGTCTATCTTTGTATATGTATATAGCGCCATACCCATATAGCGCAATTAAAACTATCATTCGTCTTCTGTAGCAATGATCTGGTCACTTCTGCCTTGTATTTAAATTTACGTGAGGGCCAAAAGTATTTCTGACCATGTACCAAATAGCGTAAATATAGAAAAAAGGCGCCATCAACGATGGACAAAATACAAAAAAAAATGCAATATACAGAAAAAGTAACAATGTAAAATAATTTCGCTCATACCTTTAGATCCGTCCCGAGGTGTATTCATAGTTTGGCGTCGAATCCATCGAGAATCGCGGAGAGTTATTAAACGTCTCTCTAGATATATCGAAGGCCTTTGATCGTGTATGGCACAAAGGCCTCCTTGGCAAGGTTCCTTTTTACGCTCTGCCTGCTGGTCTGTGCACTTGTATTTTCGATTTCCTGGTGGAACGCCGTTACGAGTAGTCTTTGATGGAGTATCGTGCGACTTATGGGCAGTTAATGCCGGCGTACCTCAAAGCTTTCTTCCTTCAGCGACAATATTTTTACTACACATCAACGATCTTCTTAAATTCGGCACCTTTGGGTACGCTGATGTCAATACTTTAGCTGTGAGACACATGACTCATGCACGTACCATCAAAGACGAAATATTAAGTCAGAGGAAAGATATAGTTTAGTTCAACAACTGAACTTAAAATTGGAAATAATTTTCGAGTATGGTGATGTTAACCTTGCCAGGGTTAGATTTAATGCCAATAAATCTCACGCATGTTTATTCTCTGCAAAGAAGTGCTAATTTTCTTTTTATTCACATTCCATAATGTGGTGGTAACGATCGGCGAATACCTAGAACTTTTAAGAGTCATGCTTTCGTCGAATTTAAACTTCGGTTCCTACATTAAATCCAAAGCCTAAGTAGCATCTCAAAAGTTGGGTATTCTGTCGAAGGTCAGGCGGTACTTCGCATCGAGCCAGCTCCTAAACGTGTACAAGCACAAATCCGCTCGTGTATGGACTGTTGTCACCTTTTTTTATGTTAAAAGATAACAAGACAAGCACGACGCTCGCCTGATGGTAAGCGATGACGTCTACCTATAACAGATACAGCGGCATGCAAAATTCTGGATGGCTAGAATTTTGCATGTCACTGCACTGCGCCTGTTACCTTTAGACATAAAGATTTTGAGTCTCACATGCCCTGCAATTTCACTGGACACCTTGCCATTTCAACCGAAAAACATTTCTATTTCACGGCTGAAAATGATTTGGCAAAGTGGTGGTACCGCCCCAGGCGGACTAGCAAAAGTCCTACCACTGCAAGCAGAAGTCCTACCACTACACCTTTGACGGATTTGCCAAATATTAATTTGCGGCATTGATTCAATAGAAAAGCGTGCGACTAGCTTTAAAGTCTGGCCCACAGTGAAGAGGTGGTGAGCCTGTCGGTTTTCTATCGCAAAAAGTGTACAAGAAACTCAATCTTGGCCCACCGTCTCCATTTTTCAATAGATCATCAAGAGAGGGACATCGAAGTGACATTAATTTATGTTAGATACCTATACCAAAGATGCGCACAAAGATTCGTACTAATTTTCTTTTTATCCACATTCCGTAATGTGGTGGTAACGATCGGCAAATACCTAAACCTCCTTAAAGGAGTCATGCTTTCGTCGAATTTAAACTTCGGTTCCTACATTAAATTCAAAGCCTAAGTTGCATCTCAGAAGTTGGGTATTCTGTCGAAGTTCAGGCGGTACTTCGCATCGAGCGTGTGTGTTTGTGTGTGTGTGTGTGTGTGTGTGTGTGTGTGTGTGTGCGTGTGTGCGTGTGTGCGTGTGTGCGCGTGCGTGTGTGCGTGTGCGTGTGCGTGTGCGTGTGCGTGTGCGTGTGCGTGTGCGTGTGCGTGTGCGTGTGCGTGTGCGTGTGCGTGTGCGTGTGCGTGTGCGTGTGCGTGTGCGTGTGCGTGTGCGTGTGCGTGTGCGTGTGCGTGTGCGTGTGCGTGTGCGTGTGCGTGTGCGTGTGCGTGTGCGTGTGCGTGTGCGTGTGCGTGTGCGTGTGCGTGTGCGTGTGCGTAAACATTGAATAACATTCAAGTCAATGTGATTATCTTTGTAATAATTACTTAAAGAGTTTAGATCGCTTTGCAGCTTTAAACAATCTATAAGATTATTAATTTTAAGATAAATTTTGTGTCATCTGAATACATCAGAAATTTTGAATGGTTAATATATTTATGGATGTCATAAAGATTGGCCGCATATAAGAGGGGTCCTAATGTAATAAGGGGTGCTCATGTACGGACTGTTGTCACCTTTGACGGATCAGCCAAATATTAATTTGCAGCATTGATGCAATAGAAAAGCGCGCGACTAGGATCATATATCACGAGAAACTGTTAACCTAGTAGCTTCAAAGTCTGGCCCACCGTGGAGAGGTTATGAGCTTGTCGGTTTTCTATCGGAGAATGTGCACAAAAACTACTCAATCTCATCCCACCGTATCCATTCTTTAATAGGACATCAAGAGAGAGACATCGAGGTGGCATTAATTTATGTTAGATACCTATACCAAAGATTCGCACAAATAGTTTTGTTTCCTAGTTCATCATCAGATCAATCAACAAAAGAAATTCTCTATCATCGACTGTCTTTCCTCCAAAATATAACCTGGGAGAATTTATATCGAGAGTGAATAGGTACTTACTGAGCAAGCGTACTACATCTTCGGCTGCATCGTCACAACATCAGGTTAGATTGCAGCGGAACGTAGTACTTAGTAAGTACTTGTTGATATCAATGAGCTTGACCAGAACAATTTTCAGCAGCAGTGGGACTTGGATTTGTGTGCGTCTCACTTGGCGTGTTCTTGCACAATCAAGAAGAACCTTCGCCTTACCCCTTGTTGTTTTATATGGGGTATTCCATATTTGCAACTCTTGGATATAACCCCTTGCCAATGTTATTGATTTCAGAAATCGTGCCTCTTCAGGTCAGTATTTTTCAAAGACATTACAGCAAATAGACGCGATAGAGATAGAGACGATTGATTATTAGCGCGTAGTACACAGATGTATATATACATCGTATATATATATATATCTGTGGCGTAGTACAATCAATTCCGCAACTGGCCGAGGTATGCGGTCGCGGGGAACTGTTTGTGATTGGTGCTTTCGACTCGTTTTGATGGGCGGGCAAAGTCATAAATCTCAGATAGAGTTGACCATACCGAATTGTCGTAAAATATCGATTAAAGTTGAGTACACTATCGACATAGACGTATAAATGTTATACTAATGTTTGCTTACTTTTATAGTAAAACTACAGTTTTACAGTCAAACAGTTTGGAATTGAATGTGCTTGCGCAGATTTGCTTTGGTGTTATGTCTTTGGTATTTTTCATTCTAAGCTAAACCATTCTCGCATCCGGTCACTTACCAACCAAGGTGATATAAAGGTCAAACGCTGGCCTACTTACAATTAAAATAAAATTAAAATAACCGACATATGATGGCAATACTATACTAAATTTAAAGGTTTGTAATTTTGTTATTAAATCACGCAAAAATGACAACGTATTTGTAAATTAGTTTTAAGATAATATGCTATTACCTTCTTATTATCACACTAGAAGTGTCCCGCGGCTTCGCCCGCTTTAAATACTTCTTTTATTTACTTAAAACATTTATTTTGTAAAAACCATTCTATCATAAAAGACATCAAAGAAGTTAAATCGAAATCAGTTCAAACTTAGAACCCCCATTTCATCTTCATCCCCTTAAAGAGTGAATTTTGAAAAATCTTTTCTTAACGGACACTTACGTCAAAACAACTATCTGCATGCCAAATTTCAGCGCAATCCGAAACAATATTGATTACAGACTTGGTTACCCCACTCCACCCTTTTAGGGGTGGCATTTCAAAAAAGTCTGAAACACTTATTTACTTATTTATCTACTGAAGTACTTGTGCGAAGTTTCGAATCTTATCTTGTTTCTCCATACAAACTTTGAATGCCCGCTTCATCCCCTTATAGATTGAATTTAAAAAAAAACTTTCTTAGCGGATACCTACGTCAAAATAACTATCTGCATGCCCAATTTCAGCGCAACCCGAAACAATATTAATTTCAGACTTTGTTACCCCACTTCACCCTTTTAGGGGTTCCATTTCGAAAAAGCCTGAACCACCTATTTTCTTATTTATTTACTGAAGCAAAGTTTCTAAAGTTTTTAAAGGAAGTTTCGAATAGAAAAAACTATCTTGTTTCTCCTTACAAACTTTGAACCCCCGTTTCATCCCCTTAAGGGGTGAATTTTAGGAAATCATTTCGCAGAGGGATCTAACGTCGTAATAACTATCTGCATGCCAAATTTCAATCCGAAACAATATTAATAATCAGAGTTTGTTACCCCATTTCACCCTCTTAGGGGTGGAATTTCAAAAAAAGCTTGAAACACATATTTACTTATTTAATCCAAATTTCAAGTCTCTACGACCAGCGGTTTAGGCTGTGCGTTGTCTGTCAGTCAGTCAGTATGTCAGGACAAAGATTCTTATAGTATTAGATATAGGATGCTTTGAAAATGAAAAATATTTATTGCCAAAACAGATCAATGCACGTTCAAACAGCACTATACCTACAAATACAAAATAGAAAATTCTGTGAAATCCAAACTAGGCTCTTGACCTGTATCTTGGATTTCCGAGTGCGTATGTAAATAGGATTTCTTTATACAAGTAATTTTAATACGGGCCTCCATGGTGCGCAGCTGCTTAGCTCTTATAATCCATTGTTTATAACATAATTTTCAGGTTCGAGGAACTGTGAGTGGCATAGTTTTAACACTAATGTGCGTTACTATGTTCTTCATGAACCGGACATATCCTACTATACATAGTGTAATTGGATTTGAAAACATGATGATCGTGTGGGGAACCTTATCTTTAGTAGGTAAATGAAACTAAACTTTTCCAATTCTTTATTTTTAGGGCTCTGTACCCAAAAGGCACCAAAACAACCCTACTACTGAGACTTAGCTGTCCGTCAGTCCGTCTGTTAGAGGACTGTATCTTCTAAACCTTCTAGCTAGATACTTGATTTTTTCACGTTTGTAATATTACAGCATTTACAGCTACTAATATCACAACATATACTATTAACAAGGTAAAGTAAAATATGAAAGTTTGGCGTTTTTGCTTGGTTCTTGTACCGTCCTATCCTTGGTGAACCTCGGTGTACCGTCAAAGATAGAGACTTGAAATTTTAACAAAGTATGTTTTACTATAGCCGCTATAACAAGGTTAATTATACTAAACACAAAATTAAAATTTCCAGTGAAAGGGGGTCCCCAAACAAGAAACTTGTTTTTGTGCAACTTTTGTTTAATTTTATATTGTGGTACGGAACACTATGTGTGCGAGTCCGAATCGAACTTGGCCAGTTTATATTCTTCTTGATATTACGCACGATCCGTTTGCTTCTACATTCCATTATTCACCAGGGTATGTACGCTATTTAAAAGAACACAAGAACAAAGTGTCTTCCCCTTAATAAAAACATTAAGAACAGTGTTAATGGACACATTCTTAGTAATATTCTAATAGCAAATTAAGTCAAAATAAAATTACTCATTAGTCTAGTTGTTAAAAGACTAGATTATAATGGCAGTGATATATGTACGTCGTGTAGATTAATCAACATTAAGAAACCGGGTATTATGACTCTCTTTTGAATCCATCGGAACATGAAAACCATCATGGTCACCACTAATTAAATAGTAAATCATTTAGAGAGCTGGGAAAATTCATCTTCAGAGCTAAAATAATGATATTTTATACGTGGCACGTGTCACAGCCGAAGCCATAGACACTATACCACCAATTTAACCACCCAGAGATCACATTAAGCATGCTGGCCTACAAAATGGTATCCTTGCTTGGTCAAAGTAGACAACAATTTACATTAATTCGGTAAGTGCTAAAAATTTGTACAGAGGTTGTTAATAATAATTTTGCAGGAGCCATGATTCTCTACTTAATTCTACCAGAAACAAAAGACTTAACTCTTCAAGAGATCGAAGAATATTTTAGGAAGATTCGCCCATCTTTGGTCTCCGAACGTCAGGTTATGCCAATGCAACACATTAAAAGTGACCAAAGAACAGAGGATTCTAAATTGAAACTATCTGAAGACAAACATAAGGAAAAAAAAGAAGGAAGCAAAAAATTAGAAATGAAAGATGATCCTGATGTTAAAAGCTTAGAGGAAAATAACAAATTCAAAGGACCTCAGACGGGACAAGAGATTGAAAAGACCGATAAAAAAGATCTTAACGATAACAAATAAACGAGGATCCCTAAAGAAAATGTTATGTGTTTAAGGATTCATAATGCTATGAATAAATAAAACGTTTAACATACATACTTTTAATTTAAATAGATTTCAATCAAAATAATAACAATTACCTAACATGGATGTTGTATTTATTTATTTTGTGGTCAACTACCATCATTAGTTCACAAACTTATGTTGAAATAGTTTGGCTTCTACAGTAAGGTCAACAATTGCATTTTGGACTAAACTAGAGCGTGATTTTGACTCCTACAATATTTGCTTTAAGCTGGACAAAGGGTCCTTTTGTGCAAACACGATTTTCTTATCCAGATCATACGTGATCAGATTTGACTGTGGCTTAATCCTCTGAAGTATTCGATAAATAATAATAAGAATTTACTTCACTAATAATTTACTACTTCTTATAATAGCACAACTATTATTGAAATTCTTTTAACATTTATCCGTTTTTCAAAAATATAAATTCGAACATGGTCAAGTTAAGAGCGAGTAGGTTTACCACGGAACAGCTAAAACAAGGTATTTACTGAGTCAACGTGCACCACCATTCACCGTCAACCGTAGTTTAACTTGAAGTAAAAAAATATTTTGTCCCTTTAATCACAGTTAGCAGCAGCGATGACAACCTTCTCCATGATATCTATTCCTTTCTTGTAAACGTCTACGTGCAACTTTTCATCGTGAGCGTGAATAGCTATTGGCGTATCGTCGAAAGGAGTCAGGTTGATAACGGGTATTCCCTGGTGACGGACAAAACGAGCATCTGTTGCGCCTGGGCAGATCACACAGTCCATCTTTATACCCCTGAAAGAAACACAGGGTAGAAAAGATTAGAAATTCCAAAATTATTTCTGTAGTAGGATTTCTTAATTTTTTTATTGCTTAAATTATCAAAATAGCAACATTAATTTAATGAGAATTAAATACTAATTGATAATTTTATTATTTTGAATGAAGTCGAAGTAAATGTATGTGCTTGCAAGATTAAAAACGGGGTAAAACGATTTTGAGGCATATTCTATAAGGTAGTCCTTTTTAGATTTGCTTAGGTAAGTACATCAAATAAGGCGCATTCCTCAGTAGAGTTAAGCACGAGTGATTGAGCACGGAACTTGGTAACCAATTTGCCAGATGTTCGATATGCTTAAAGCAACTTACATTTGATTAACAGCCTCTTTTATGGCAGTCCAGAAGGGCACGCTGCCATCAATCTTCGTTGACTTGATTTCCGGGTTTTTTACTACATAATCAAATGTGACCTTATCTCCTGCTTCTTTACACCAGCTTTCTATCTGAAAATGTATTTAACAAGTAGATAGTACTTTGAAACATGTGTAGTGATAATAATCAAAGTTGCTGCAAAGTAGAATGGAAAAGGAAACGCGGTTATTCTTGTCATTGATGCTATGACCTATATGTACCCATTACTGGTCAACCTGTATGAACCAAAGCCTATCATCATAATCAGCCGATATTAATCCACTGCTGCATATTGGCTTTTCCCAAGACACGCCACTGAGCCACTAGTTACTGCATACCGCTTTGCCTGTCATCGCTCCACCTGGTCACAGGGTGTCCCCAACGGTTATTGGATCTGCGGTAGATATGACCAGCGTATGCTCAGGACGATAAGGATAAGGCTGTAGGTCGGATCGTAATGTTTTTTGTTTTTGTTTTAACCTTTAACCTGAAAATCATAGTGGCAAACGTAGCGTAGGACGCCCTCAGATTAGATGGAGCGATGGTGTTCGTAAGGTGACTGGCAAGAGCTAAATGAGATTAGCCGAGGATCGTGCTCAGTGGCGTGTAACTTGGAGAGGCCTATGTATATGTAACTAGTAATGTGACATAATGATTAAGAGCCTGTTTCTTCGAAATGAAATGAAATGAAATGAAATGAAATGAAATGAAATGAAATGAAATGAAATGAAATGAAATGAAATGAAATGAAATGAAATGAAATGAAATGAAATGAAATGAAATGAAATGAAATGAAATGAAATGAAATGAAATGAAATGAAATGAAATGAAATGAAATGAAATGAAATGAAATGAAATGAAATGAAATGAAATGAAATGAAATGAAATGAAATGAAATGAAATGAAATGAAATGAAATGAAATGAAATGAAATGAAATGAAATGAAATGAAATGAAATGAAATGAAATGAAATGAAATGAAATGAAATGAAATGAAATGAAATGAAATGAAATGAAATGAAATGAAATGAAATGAAATGAAATGAAATGAAATGAAATGAAATGAAATGAAATGAAATGAAATGAAATGAAATGAAATGAAATGAAATGAAATGAAATGAAATGAAATGAAATGAAATGAAATGAAATGAAATGAAATGAAATGAAATGAAATGAAATGAAATGAAATGAAATGAAATGAAATGAAATGAAATGAAATGAAATGAAATGAAATGAAATGAAATGAAATGAAATGAAATGAAATGAAATGAAATGAAATGAAATGAAATGAAATGAAATGAAATGAAATGAAATGAAATGAAATGAAATGAAATGAAATGAAATGAAATGAAATGAAATGAAATGAAATGAAATGAAATGAAATGAAATGAAATGAAATGAAATGAAATGAAATGAAATGAAATGAAATGAAATGAAATGAAATGAAATGAAATGAAATGAAATGAAATGAAATGAAATGAAATGAAATGAAATGAAATGAAATGAAATGAAATGAAATGAAATGAAATGAAATGAAATGAAATGAAATGAAATGAAATGAAATGAAATGAAATGAAATGAAATGAAATGAAATGAAATGAAATGAAATGAAATGAAATGAAATGAAATGAAATGAAATGAAATGAAATGAAATGAAATGAAATGAAATGAAATGAAATGAAATGAAATGAAATGAAATGAAATGAAATGAAATGAAATGAAATGAAATGAAATGAAATGAAATGAAATGAAATGAAATGAAATGAAATGAAATGAAATGAAATGAAATGAAATGAAATGAAATGAAATGAAATGAAATGAAATGAAATGAAATGAAATGAAATGAAATGAAATGAAATGAAATGAAATGAAATGAAATGAAATGAAATGAAATGAAATGAAATGAAATGAAATGAAATGAAATGAAATGAAATGAAATGAAATGAAATGAAATGAAATGAAATTATTTATTTGCATCTATTTACATCGAGCATTTATTTACCAATGGAGATGTTAACGTTGTAATCCGCAAACATTTTTTTCTGCCGATACTTACGGGGGACGAGGTAAACACGCATTGCACACACACAAATCACTCACTTTAACGATCCCGCACACTAGCTTGAAACACGCACACAGTTTAAAAAATACAGCGTAGTTACGCACGCTCATATGGCCGTAAAGCCAGCAGAGGGGTACGCCTTGTGTTAACATCTCCATTGGTAAATGCTCAAAGGCCTGTTTCGAATTATGATCCATTCTGCTTAATGTAGTAAAATATTTCTTTTTACCATATTTTCAAACTCGTTGTGATCCACATCTGGCGGTATCCGGATATCGAAGCCTACGGATAGGTTCTCTGGAATAACGTTTATTTGGACTCCACCCTGTTGAAAACGGGGCCGATTAAATATAAATCTGATTTTAATGTCGCTGGTCACATCTCTAGGTTTTTTATATCAATGGCTGGATCATTCTGCGACCATCAGGTCAAAGCCAGTTACTATCGCGCAAGGAAAGAATTCAAATATGGGTTTTAGCTAGTACTCTGTAGATAGATTGTACGTTGCACCCCAGAGTGACCGTTCTTTCCACCGTTTCCTTGACGTCATACTTTGTCGAACCAGTATGATTACGAGGATATATATACATGTTCTCGTGATCGTACTTTAATTTCTGCAGGAGACTCTTGTATATTTTTGACTGGGGACAGACAAAAAAGTAAATTATTTTTACTGATAAGTATCGAAGCAGTCTGACACGGGGAAATGGTGGATGACAGATTAGATAACTGACGTGACCGGATGTCCAGCGTCTCGCCTCATGCCACCTAAAGGAACCGTCCAAACCTGACATACAAGTTATTTTGTAATTTAAAGTCTATGTTGTAATTTAATTACGATTCTTCTTCTTTCTTCTTGAAACAATACAACTCCTCGCACTAAGATATGACCCCCCAGAACCCCCCCCCCCCCTGTGTCGCGGGGATTTTTACAAACATACAAATCACGGACACAAATAATACCCAGACTCGGAACAATTGTTTGTGGATCACACAAAGAATCATCCTGTGTGGAAAATCCAAGATCTTCGGATAGATCACAGACACTAGGATTTCACTTAAATGTAGTGAAATCCTAGATCTGTGGGTTAGATGGTAAATAATCTTTAAAAGATATCGTACCTCCACTTGTGTAAGGTTGATGCTGAGGAGATCACCAGTCCACGCTCCGGCTACTAGTTTCTTGGCCTCCTGAGCTCGGAGCGTCATGAATTTGTTAATTATGTAGTGCAACTGAAATATTTATAGCCCTGAGTATTGGATGTGAGTATTAGTTACGATGTTCAAAAACGCCGGTTATGCAACTGGAAACAAAGAATTGAAGATCGATCTCACAGTGGCGTGCCATACGTTAGGCCTATGTCTAGCAATGGACAGAGATAGGCTGATGATGCTGTTTATAAATTACACTTAAACACAATGACATTAAGTAATATATTTTTGTAATCTTTATCGTCGTTATCAGCTAATTTATGTCCACTGGACATAGGCCTCTCCTATGGCACGCCACTTAACTTGATCTTCAGCTATTTTTGTAAGCCATTTATAAATTTCTTTATGTTGATTATGCTCGTATTTATTATGTTTTCTTAAGTCTAGGTTTTTTTACAATATAGATATCAAAACAACAATACAAAAATCATTATAAAATAAACAATACTATAAAAAAACCTAAACCTAGGGTGCCTCCGGTAGCGGGGCAGGGCCCAAGCTACCGGGGGTTAGGGCTGCAGAGAGAGAAACCTCCTGACGATGCGTGCCGTGTCAAGAAGCACTGCCTTTTGTATCTGGCCCTTGATCCAGCCGTCTAGCGAGAGCCTCTTGAGATGTCGGTCGAGGCTCTTCGCTATTAGGCCGTTCGCAGAGACAACTATCGGTACAATGATAGTCGAGTCAACATCCCACATGGCGGTAACCTCGTGGGCCAAGTCAAGGTACTTGCTAAGCTTGTCATCTCGGCCTTTACGAGGTTCTCGTCATGCGGGATGGTGATGTCGACTAACACTGCCCGCCGCTGGGACCGGTCGACTATCACGATATCAGGCTTATTGCCGACAATAGTCCTGTCCGTGATAACCGATCGGTATGTTGATTATTATTATTATAAGATTAATAAGCACAACAATTTCAAGAATTTTTGTTAGATGTTGCTCGCGGCTTTGCTTGCACCCGAGTTTTTTTTTATTGGAAAAAAATTATAAAATTAGAGCGTATTTTGCAGCAGTATTTACATAGAAACTTGTTATAACTTTGATATTATATGTACCCATTGTCACTCTCACAGTTAAGACGAATCTAACGACAACTCTCAAGCTAAAACCCATTAAGCCGTATTGGCCAAAAAGAGCGTGCTAAAGATATATACCTACATACATACATACACTCGAGAAACATAATTCTCTTACTGGCGTAGGGTAACAAAGACAACTTTAATATTTTTAACGGACTTCAAAATAAAAAGAGGTGGTCGATTTATCGGAATTTTTGGAATTTGTTCACCAATTACTCAAAGACACCTGGACAGATTTACAAAATTCTTTTTTTGTTTGAAAGCGTATATTTCCCAGGTGATCCCATTTGAATTTCATTGAGATTTGTCGAGTATCTGCAGAGATATGGAGATAAACACCTCAAACTTGGTACTGAAAATGACTAATGCGGTATTTGAAGTCGGTTCTTTTAGATTTTTAAACGATCTTAAATATAATATTAACCTTTTCACCAGCTGTCCCAGATGGTATAAGTGAAGCATGGCCTGGAGATCCTCTGCAGGTCACTTTGATTTCTAAAAGTTAAATAGATATCTTCTAAGCAATCTAAGCAAACTCTTCACTCAGCAACTCTTCTAAGGCCAGTATTATATGAATTTTCATGTATAATGTTCATGTATTATAACAATGTTCTGGTGTTGATCTACTCCAAGCTTCGAGCATATACCAATGGAGATGTTAACGTTGTAATCCGCAAACATTTTTTTCTGCCGATACTTACGGGGGACGAGGTAAACACGCATTGCACACACACAAATCACTCACCTTAACGATCCCGCACACTAGCTTGGAACACGCACACAGTATTAAAAATACATCGAAGTTACGCACGCTCATATGGCCAAAATGGCTATATGGCCAGCAGAGGGGTACGCCTTGGTTTAACATCTCCATTGGTAAATGCTCGAAGACTCCAAGGCATAGGAATAAGGCACACATTATATAATTACTTAAATGACTTTATTCTGCGCTTAGGAGTGGGGCTGTGCTTGAGTTTCGTTCTATAATACTGGCCTAAGAGTTGACCGATAATAAATAATATGACATCTTAACAACACTTCAGTGTAGTATAGGAATCAAGATGATTATACTCAGCAGAGGTTGCATGTAGCACAAACTTTTGATGAACAGAAAATATATGACGTCAAGATTGACTTTGCTCTGTTCTTTACATTGTTCTAATAACCTAATAAATGATAATCTTATAAAACTAAAGTTAGAAGATTATATATTGTGTTGTTTTTATCCAGCTTAGTTTGATAGATAAGAGTGAGATATCAACAACACCTGTAATTTTCCGTCTAAACACTAAATCACGTGAAAAACAGGGCACGTACCTAAAATACATACATAACATAACCACATACATAAAATAATGACGAGACAGAAGATTAATATACATAAAAAAAAACATAGGCGAACTTAGAACCTCGGTTAAAAGAACAACAAGTTATGATAATACTTTTGAAACAGTTGCCTAGTTAACAAGTTAAGATAATATCATTTGGCAACTTTAAGTAACACCCACGAAGAATGTTCAGCTATAATTATTATGAAACAACTATTAAGATGTTCATCTACGTGAGAATTAGACGACAATTAAGCAATCTGCTGTGAAATATAATGTATAATTAAGAAGTGCTTATTGTTAGATATTATTTATGAAAAGAACACGAATAATGTCATTACAATTATTATTTCATGTTTTAAATTAATATTGGGATAACTCAATTTTAATAACGATCCGATAATAATAAACCTTAATAATTAGGTAGGTACCTTTTCTGAGATATAGGATAGAATGGAATATAATAATACATTAGAACTAGATGCAATTTCTGTGGTTTTTACTGACTTTAAGTAGTATGCGGATCCCTCATACATTCTTTTATGATAACACAATATTTCAAAAAAAATCTGCTCGCTTTGCTCACATGGATATTATGTACTACTTACTTATATTGAATTTAGCACTTTCGGTTAAGAGAATGTCTCTTAATAGATGCCCTAGGTGATTTGTATACGGCTACCCAAATTTTTTTGAAAAGCATCTTTAAAATTTTGCACGAAACCCGTGAAAATAGCTGATACTTACATGTACGTTATACTTGCTTTATCAATAATAAAATCGTACAAATAATTTTTTTTTATAGCGAATCTACTTATTATTTTTGCCTGTATTTCATTGAATAGTCAGCAAGGGTTGTCATCACAGCGACAGATGCATCTTTATCCTACTCAAGGCATCCAATAGACACGACAAAGACAGCCCTAATAAGACCCTCGCATTAGATGGAAAGCAAATAACAAACCTAGCCATTCCAGCCTAGAAAATACCTCAAATTGAATACGATTACTAAGTCATTAACCCTGCAATACACAAAGACACCGACTACTTAGTACCCGTGCTGTAATTACCATTTCATAACCCTAGAATGACTGTGGAGATTGCTTATCATATGTCAGTGTAATTGGTCAATGTGGACATAATGGATAGGTTAGGTAAAGCCGCTAGTCGACTGTGACGAATGCGTAACCCTAAGCTGGGTTTAGTAATCGAGGAAGGTTTCCTAAGACATTATAGGACTTTAATAAATAACTATAAGGAAGGATCAGGTAGATCGAGGTTATGGCGGCTTCAAAACGGTAGAGAAGAAGAAAAAGAAGCCGTCAAACCGAAACAAGTGCGGAACCGCACCGACTGGCCCGAACCATCTACTACGTCCAGAGACACCGACGACGCTGTTGTACGTGTCTCGCGTGCACTACTCCTTCACGGCAGAGGAGGTGGCGGAGTACGTGCTGCTGAAGACCAAGCTGACGCTGAGGGTCGTGAAGCTGGACTCGCGTCACAACGTGAGCATCAACTCCTTTGTGCTGCGGGTTCCGGTCAAGTCTCTCGACACGTTCATGGCCGAAGAATTCTGGCCGAGAGGTGTCAAGTTTCGCCGCTTTAGAGGTCGACTACCTGACACCAAAGATATACGTCACACGTCGTAGTAGTATTAACGTGTCTTATTGGATATCGCTGATTTGTATTATATATATGTTAGTCTGTAAGATATATGTTTAAATATGGGCCAATGTAACAACACCAACATTATTTTGCCTGAAATAAATGAATTATATATTATATTATATATTATTTAATTTAAACAGATTTTAACAGATATCGAATTGTGAGGTAGATACTTATGTGATGTGAGACTTATCAACATTCTGCAGATGTTAGGTCCAGCACACACCTGGCGAAGCGCGGCGAAGATATCTAAGGCGATTCACACACTGCACTGCATCACGCAGCGTAGCGCGAGAGTGTGTGTTCTTACGTTGTTTGCAAGCACACAGAAAACGCATTCACGCGCAGTGTTGCAGATCACGCGCCAACAAGCGGAAAAACACGCACCTCCGCACGTGGTTGGGTGATTTTTGCGGAGAAATCTGCATGATGATGCAGATCTGCACTCTCCCGCACCCGTGGCTTCATCGCCACGCACCCCGGAGCGTAGCGCGGGGTAGTGTGTGATTCGCCTAAGATGATAACAAATATGGCATAAAGCACTCGCGCGCTGGCTCTCGTGGCGGCTTCGGCGCTCTTAGCGCTGCTCGCATTGCCATGCAATTTTCAACAGTATGCCGTTATAGTTGTTAAAGCTTACATTAGGTTGTTTTCTTCTTAGTGCCTACTCTCTATTTACTGTGGCGCAACTATCCTAACCCATCTCATAAATTATGCACACTTACGTCTGGAAGTCTTTTCTCCGTTAAACGCTATCAGGGTATTGTGCTCATGGTACGGTCCACCTTCATCCAACCCGAACCCAACGTTGAGTTTCTTAAATTCTTCGGATTCGGAAAATATGCGCATGCCATGTTCGCTGCCGATTTCTTCATCTGTAAGTTATAATTGAGCTTTACTTTAGTATATAACATCATTATATCGATATTTTGAGGGCCCGGTGGAGAATGGTCGGCTTTGATGCCAGAGGTACCGAAAGTACCGAGACCGCAAAATCCATAAGTGCACCAATGGATTCTTCTATCGAAAAATGTATGTGCGCTTTTCACAATTCCGAATAAGGAAAAACATCGTTAAGAAACCAACAACCCCCGCATGGTGGTAGGGCACGGATCTAATGTCCGCCTGGCCAGCTACCACCCTCAAGTTAGAAAATCTGTCACTAAACATCTAATGTGTTCCGGCAGCTATCATTGAGAGCCAGTTGCCATTCTAGGCCTAACGTGCTTACCATCTTCGACTATTACTTACCATCAGGTGAGATAGTGGTCAAACGCTAGCTATAGTATAAGATATAAAAAAAACTTTCAGTTCTCTCTCACCACAAATACATATATTAGTTATTAAAATAGGCGATAGTTGCATATTATTATATCGATGTTCTATCAAGTTCTGCCTGACTTGCTACCAGAAGTAGCTTACCACCATCAAGGAGAAAATCTGCCGCCATATCCTTACGGTGTTTCGGCAGCACACAGGCATTGAGAGTCAGAGTATTCTACGCCTAGCGTATTCACTATCTTCGACCAAATAGGGAATATGCATGATTTTTTTTATATGTTTATTTCACTGAATACATCCATTTAACACAGTAAAAAAATTAAATAATACTGAAAGTGTTCAAATTAAGCTACAAAATATAGTTTTAGCATTGAAAAAATATGAGGTATCTAAAACGCTGCCCAATTTTCGCGCGCCTTTGTGACGTCACAGTGCACGACACGGTCTCCAGGGATTAAATATTTTTAATAGAAATACTACGTATTCGTACTACAGTGCATACTATTTCTATGAAAAAGATTTAATCTGTGGAGACCGTGTGGTACACTGTGACGTCACTTTCCAATCGATAAGTGGTGATGTGTTTAGCAAATTTAAATTTCCCACGCTTTTTTTGCATTTTTCATATAATATTTAACACAAGAGTATTTTATATATAAAATTTTTGTTAACATACAACACCAGAACAATAATTATTCGAAAATAAATGATTTCAAGTAAATATACCACAGTATAGTAGTATACCACATGCATATTCCCTATTATCGCCCACCACCAGGTGAGATAGTGATCAAACGCTACCCTATAAGATATATAAAAATAAAAATCAACTTCCAAAAAAAATAAAATGTTATCGACTCGTCCACAAGTTTTTGATTTTTTGTGTGCGACTTCTCCGTCTCCTTCTCTTTATATGATTGTTATCTTCTCCGTGCATGGTTGTCTGGAAGAGATCGCTTAGCGAAAGAAGCGATAAGATCATTTAGACTATCAGTTTTAATTATCTAGTTCCTAAGTTTTTTCTTTTTTTTTGGGTGGTGTTTCAATTAAGTGCATATCTATCTATCTATCTATCTTCTCTTTTTGGAATTCCGTTTAAAATTTAAAACTCCTCACCAGGAACAAAAGACACATGGACAGTCCTCTTCAACCTCACGCCTGAGCTCTTAAGTCTCCTAACAGCTTCCAGATGAGTCATCCCCACTCCTTTCATATCCTGGGTGCCTCTGGCGTAGATGAACCCATCTTCAGATATGTGTGCTTCAAAGGGTGGGTATGTCCAGTGCTCCTGAAAACAAACCATGTTAAGATGAGTCTCCCTGCAGAATCTTATACTTTGCTTTGTCATATTAAATTAACCAATAATCTTAATGAAGTCAAACTTAAATATTGGATATTTCAATGTTTTTTTCTTTTTGCAACGAAAGAATAATAATATCGAGTCTTTACTCGGTAGTTTATTTTGTTGAAAATTATACCTTTTTTACATTTTTCTTTTAGTTAGTACTATACAAAATAAATACCAACAAAATATGTAAAACATGGTTTTTAAGAATCCCTACAAATAATTTTCTTAGCTAGTGAAGTGTATTAGTAATTGATTTTGAAAAGGCGCCATTTAGTTTTGTTGTTTTAAGGCTATGTTTTTGCTAGCTGTGCCCCGCGGCTTCGTCTGCGTTATGAAGTAACTTATGTCTCCTTGATGGTGGTAAGCTACTTTTCCAACAAGTCAGGCGGAACATCGATATAATATGCTCCTACGACCTGTAGGATCCTATGGGTATGAATTATTATGATATCTATAGCAGAGCCAACAAACCTAGTCTATACGAGTCGAAAGACATGATAATGTGCGTGGAAAATTAGGTACCTACTTAAAATGAAAGTCCGAAGACCAAGCCATGAGCATGCATTGGAAGAAATCTACGTCAAGCAGTAGGCTGATTCCACATCATCCACATGAGAACAGTAATAATGATAAAGTAACTACGAAATCCACTTGAAGCGCATTCACTGTTGTGACTGGTCTATTTTATCTTGGGTGTCTTCGTCACCAACATGCTTCCGTAGACTTAAGATATAATATTATGATCTTTAATACTGATATGGGTGACCAGTGACCACTAGCAGTTAGGCTTCAGTCACCTATCAAGTAAAGCAACGTTAATAATTGTTTCGCTGAGTTCCATCCTATTCTACTATATAGGATCTGGAATGTTGCAGAAAGACCTATAAAATAGGCCCAATATTTTTGGCAAATTTCCACTACTTATTTACACACTAGTTCAACCAAATAGTTCAAATGCACAATGATGTTCTTTATCAATTGAACTACAGCGAATAACTAAAACTAAATTAGAGTAATGACTAGTTCAACCGACTAGTTCAACCGTTGAATACACAGAAGATGATACAGTGAAATTTCTAATCTACTTATTGGAGCAACAGAACTAGTCCAAAATGGAATTCAATGCAGCATTTTAAATGAGACGGTAAACACGCAAGGCCTAGTATGATCTAAGGTAACACTGCTGCCGGAACACCGTAAGATTATGGTGTCTGTAGGGCTATTCTGTAAGCTATCGCGGAAGCGGAATCCGCGGTGAGATTTGAATTTCGTACTACGAAATTCAATCGTATCACGTTCATAATACGGTTGAATTTCGTAGTACGAAATTCGAATCTCACCGCAGATTCCGCTGTCAAGATAGTTTACAGAATAGCCTAGCAGATTTAGCAAGTCAGGTGACACATCGCTAACTATATTGTGCCAAGCACCTGTTGACGAACACCCACCTGCACTAATGCATTTAGCATATAGAAAAATCCATTACTGCATGGATAGGATTCGATCCAGCGACTATCCTAAACTAACTAACGTAACTATCCTTTGAGCCAACGGGCCCTCTATCCCACCTAAGATAAAAATGTCACCCTTGCGGAGCCGAGACGGGTTGCTAGCCCCGCGAGTCAGTTTCAGTACCAAGTTTGAGACGTCTATCGTCATATCTCTGGAGATACTTATCAGATCTCAATGAAATTACAATGGAACCACCTTGGAAATGTACCCTATCAATTACAAACAATACTCATTCGAATTGGTTCACAATTGACGGAATAATCGCGTAACATAAATACAAAAAAAAATAAAGACATACAGACGAATTGAAAACCACCTACTTTTTGGAACTCGGTTGAAAACTAAAAATATGCGGTTAGTGCGACGCTATTTACTCTTATTTAGTATTTATTCTTATCCAAATAAATATAGTAGTACTAGCTGTGCCCGCGACTTCGTCCGCGTGGAATAGAGTCTTTGGGTAGCATTAACAATTATTTAGGCTAATTATTTTACAAATAAGACACATGCGTATCCCACCTACACCGCACCGTACTACGCCGCGCAAATCCCCCTCCCCCTCCCTCCCCCTCGCCCTTTCCCTCCCCTCTCCCTCTCTATTTCCTCCACCCCCTTTCTCCTCACTTCCTTCTCCCCCTCCCCTTTCCCCCCACTTCCCCTCCCCTCCCCTCCCCTATCTCTTCCCCCCACCCCTTCCCTCACTTCCCTCTCCCCTTCCCCTCCCCCTCCCCCTCCCCCTCTCCACCTTCCCTCCCCTTTCCCTCACCTCCCAACCCTCTCTCCCTTTCCCCTTTCCCTCACTTCCACCCTCCCTCCCCTCCCCTCATTCCCCATTCCCCTTCTGCCTCCCCTTCCCCCTTACAAACTTTGAATGGCATATTAATTCATATCGAATCAGCCTAAACAATAAGTTTCAAGCTTCTAGCTTTAAAAATGACGATACTTCCATGCAACTTTTCATCCCCTCTTTTAACCCCTTACAACCTTCTTTTCGCATTAAAAAGTAGCCTATGTCCTTTCTCAGACGCTAGACCATCTGTGTACCAAATTTCATTTAAATCGGTTCAGTGGTTTTGGCGTGAAAGTGACACAGACAGACAGGCAGACAGACAGAGTTACTTTCGCATTTATAATATTAGTTAGGATTAAGATTCTTGGGTTGTTATTTTAGATTTCCACTACTGTGACCGCCTGGGCATGTTCCCCGAGAGACACGGGTTCGAGTCCCGTCGGACAGCTTTTATATGGTATCATCTATCAAATAACTATCTGGAACTTTATCAGGAACTGTTAAAACTGGGCCTTAATGTTGTTTTTCTAAAGTAAATTACTCTAATCTATTAAATAATTTATGGCCCAAAGATATTGCGATGTTAACGTAATATATTAAACAAAATTATCTTTATCTCTTGAACCACTTGATAGTTTATTTTTATTTTTAGGGTTTTCGATGTTAGTTATCTTCAATCGTAAACCCTTTCTACCTATATCACTAAAAAATGACTGAAATATGCGAATAAAATAATTATAAAAATTAAATGTTTTCCCTCCCTTTCTCATTATTTTATAAACAACAAAGACTTTCAGTTTATTTTTTTAATAAGTTATACTAAAAATATATTAATTACAGTTATTTACACACTTTAATACTGATGGGAAACCGAAAATATTTGACGGCAGAATGTTTAATCTTTTTCCGAGTTTCATCACTATGCCTTTGCACGTCACGTTTTTAGGGTTCTGTAGCCGAAAAAAACGGAACCCTTATAGATTCGTCATGTCTGTCTGTTTGTCCGTCACAGCCACTTTATTTATGTACAAAAATAAAAATAAATAAAAATTGAGTGGGGACTCCCCATACATAGAATAGAAATTAATTATTTTTTTCATCAAACCTATACGTGCTGGGTTGTCTATAGATAAATCCTTTAAAATAACATTGAAGTTCCTAAAAAAAAAATTCTCAAATTCAATGATTTGAAAGATAGTCACTTTTAAAGTGGTAAAATGTGTCCTCCCCTCTCCTTCTTTTAAAGTAAGGAAGTGAAAATCTAAAAAAAAATATGCTGTAGCCTTCGATAAACACTTTAAACTAAAATTGGTAGGAACGAGATACAGTTAGCAACTTTGTTTTTCATACAAACACTATGAAAAATAAAGTTATTTTTTTTGGTAAAACGAAACGAACGAATAAACGAAAATTGTAGATATTAAATACTCTGCTGTGCGTAACACAGCAGTGCAGAAGCAGAACCCCACGAGTGCGAGTCCCACTTGCACTTGGCCAGTTTATTTTTAATGCACTGACGAAGGGGGTATAACCACAGAAGAGATACTAGGTCTTATAACCACAGAATAAATATAGTACAACTAGTATAACACAATCGGGACGCTCAGCAACCTTTGTACTGATTTCAACGCGCTGATCAATAATATCGTTTAAGAACTAAATAATATCGTTTAAAAATTAAAAAAGAACCGACTTCAATGCCGCGCTATTCATTTTCAGTACCAATTTTGAGGTTTTTATCTCAATATCTTTGGAGATACTTATCAGACCTCAATAAAATTATCATGGTATCACACTTGGGATATCTCCTTTCCAACAAAAAAAGAACAATCAAAATCGGTTCATAAACAACGAAGTTAGCCGCGAACAAACATAAATATATATATATATACGGTCGAACTGAGAAACCTCCTCCTTTTTTTGAAGTCGGTTAAAAAGAACCGACTTCAATGCCGCGCTATTCATTTTCAGTACCAATTTTGAGATGTTTATCTCAATATCTCTGGATATACTTATCAGACCTCGATAAAATTACCATGGTACCACACTTTGGATATTTCCTATCGAACAAAAAAGAATAATCAAAATCGGTTCATAAACGACGAAGTTATCCGCTAACAAACATAAAATATATATATATATAAATAAAATAAACATAAAACATATATATACGGTCGAATTGAGAAACCTCCTCCTATTTTTGAAGTCGGTTAAAAAAACATAGTGTGCAGTACAAAGGTCCTAAGTACACTTAATTAAATAGGTAGGTAAGTAACAAGTATATATTTTTAGCGAGAGCAGGTGAAAGCTCAGTTTGCCCGCGCTGGCTTGGGTTCAAATTTTAACGTACGGAAAATTTTGTGAATATATTTACTAGGTTTAATTTGTCTTTGTGAATGTATGAACTACAGCGGCAATAGCCCAATGGTAAAAGCGTCGGCTTGGCGATCGAGAGGTCGTGAGTTCGATCCCCATCTATTGCACTATTGTCGGAACCCACTCCAGAGACAAGTATATTTAAAACTATTAGCAATGTACAACCCACATTGCTAGTAAGATTTAAAAAACCTTTTTAGTTTTAAATATTATTTACACGAGAACAACTCACACTTGATTAATACTTTTCAATCGACTTCCAAAAAGGATTCGAGGAGGTTCTCAATTCGTCTGTATGTTGTTTTTAACCGATTTCATTTTGTATGTATGTTACACAATTACTCCGTTAATTGTGAACTGATTCGAATGATTCTTATTTTAATCGGTAGGGTACATTTTCGAGGTAGTTATATTGTAATTTCATCGAGATCTGATAAGTATCTCTAGAGATGACGATACACGTCTCAAACTTGCTACTGAAACTGACTGGCAGGGCATGGAAGTCGGTTGTTTTAGTTATTAGAATATCTTAATTATTATTGCTATTTTTATAGTTTCAATTATATTCGGTATCTGCACTTAGCAGTATCGTATAACTAGATAGATAGCGTAACGTTTTATTACTTGTCAGATTAAGTTCTGGTTCAATCATTTTACTAAATATTTAGGGCCAGTTTC
Organism: Cabera pusaria; assembly: GCA_954871355.1. Lineage (NCBI taxonomy): Eukaryota > Metazoa > Arthropoda > Insecta > Lepidoptera > Geometridae > Cabera > Cabera pusaria. The sequence continues at coordinate 6,943,187 of OX940891.1, forward strand.
ACCGGTTCCTGATAGCGCTAATATGAAGAAATCTAACAGATTTTTGACAGCTTTTGTATGGCGTCATGTGTCAGATAACTATCTAACGCATTATCAGGAACCGGTGAAACTGGCCCTTAGGTACGTAATGTGTTTTATGCTCTAGATAAACTATAGGCACATAAGACCTTTGCTGACCTATTAGATACCTAATAGATGAATACATATTGTATACATTCTATTAGAACTACACAGGGCCGCAATGAAAGCGGGTGGGTTATAAAAAGCTATTTACTTTTATTAAAATACTAGCAGCCCGCCCCGGCTTCGCACGGGTAGAACATATTATGCCTACAAAATTTGCACCAGTTTGTTGCATCGAATATAAAATTTTAACATATTTAACAATCATCATCATATTTCAACCAATTTACACAAAACCTTCCTCATAAACACTCTGGCTATTGGTAAAAACCGCATGATAATCCGTTCAGTAGCTATTGAAATTATTGCGAACAGACAGACAGACGCAGTGATGGACTTTGTTTTATAATACTTACGTAGTGATATTGGACGGCCCTTTGGCGTAAAGGATAGTTGCCCTGATTCTGACCCGACGGTCGTTGGTTCTAATCCTAGCTATATACCTACCAATGAAAGTTTATGTGCATTCATGAATCATGGGTTTTCGTACAGAGGTAGTGGGATCATTAAATCTACCAATAATTAAGATAGTTTAACTAAAACAACCGACTTCAATGCCCCGCGAGTCAACTTCAGTAGCAAGTTTGAGACGTTTATCGTCATATCTCTGGAGATACTTATCACATCTCGATAAATTATCGGTATATAGATCATTATTATTTTATACAAAAGATCATATACTATATTGACTTCAACTTGATTGTGATCGGTGGGGATCTACAGAATAGCTAAGCTTTTATTAATATTTTCGTAGTAACTATGAACTAATCTGTGGTTACACTGCAAATATTTTATTAATTTTGCGACGCGTGTATGTGAAATTCGTGATATCTTCTAGAGTTTTCATTTGAATTATATACTGCAAAGGACAATTTTAATCTATAATATATGGCCAAGCTAATTAACGTAATTATTTGGATAAGGATGAATATTATATACTTGAAAATAGCCTTGGAAGTTATGTAATATTTTTTAACAAAAAAATTAAAGATTAAAATGGTTAATGTGAGTCAACCTTAAGAGATAGACATACGCTGTTGCGGACTTTTTTGTAGGTCTTATTAAGTTGTACAATTCTTCTATAGAAATTATTCTTCTATCTATTTTCAATTGAGCAGCGTTCGTAAGAAACGTGTTTTTTCGACCGTTTTTTAGTCGACTTAGGTTGCAAATTAGGTCTCCACGAATGTACCTTTGATTTAAACGGGATAATATATAGCTTATTTTCATTCCGAAAGTCCATTCTATATATTAGTGAAAGAATTTTTTAAATCGGTCCAGTAGTTTTTGAGCCAAATCATTACAAACATACAAAAATACAAATATTCTCTCTTTATAATATTAGTATAGATATGTGCAATCTTTATAAAATATAAACTAAATTTAAGTTTAGTTCAATACTAATATAAGAAGTAAATGCCTCATTTCTTTTTAGTGATTGTATTAAAAATGCCAACTAGCAGACTGCTAGCTGCGTAACTCCCGAGAAATTGCATCGGACATGCACGAAACATCGAGACAGTCGACAACAAATAGTAGTAAGTATAAGAGCGTTTGTCCACAGCAACGGCACCGGGATGTCATCGGCACCGAGACTTTTTTCGGGCCGGTTTGAAAATGATGTGCCGGCGATCGTTCATCCATCGCCACCGATTCCGGTGGTTATGTTTCTTCTAGCTGTCATGCGTGGCAGATGCGTTTACATAGAAATAAAATAAACAACCTTAGATAAAAAAAAAATAACCTATCGAACGGCGCCAGGCGCCGGCAGGGTGTGGACAAGATCAAACGTGTTTTGTATTGCGAGCCAATGCCGGCACATTGGCCCGTCAAAATCTCTGGCTGGTTTCTAGCGGTCGCGCCGATCTACTCGAAATATCGGCGACTAGGATGACGTCGCCCGGTGCCGATGATGCTGTGGACAAGCTGCCATACATACATATGTACCGCTACTACGGCGCCGGCATTTTGTTGCCGGTGACGTCCCGGTGCCGTTGCTGTGGACAAACGCTGTAATAGTCGGGTTTTATAATCATGATTCAAAATCACGATTTGAAATTGGTTGGTCAAAAAAAGAAAATGATAGGGGCGTAGCTACAGCAGACCATAATTTTTGTAGAAACAATTTTTTCTCTAGGAGCAATTTCCAGGGAGGAAACGGGGGAATACATTTGTATGGAATATGGAAAAGTGCACCCCACGTTCCCTCCTAATGACTTTAAAAAATACATTGTCTTTATTACACTCTTTACACCGCATTCACACGGCATCCTACCTCATAAACTGGTACCACATCCATGTGTGAATTAAGCAGGATAGAAGGCAGTTCCGGCTGGTCTCCCTCCCAGGATATGATGACGACTGGCTTGTTGGGGACCAGCTCGTGAACTACCGCGGGAAGGTTCAGCTCATCTGCTTGTCTTCTCAGGAACTTCACGCACTCCCCTGCAAAGAGTTCAATTTTAAATACCTAGGGGAAGGGGGCCTTAAACAGCACTACAGTAAAATCTACGATTACAAGATATGGCAAGCCACGACCACGAGCCAAAACAATAAAAAAAATTAACATCTTTGCAAAACCTGTAAGTATTTCCTAATGATGACTGACTTATGAATAATGAACAATAATATAGATAGATAGATAGAAACTCTTTATTGAACACCAAACAAATAAAACTTAAAAATAAACATTTAACAAGAGGTGTAACAATAGGCGGTCTTATCGCTTAAAGCGATCTCTTCCAGACAACCTTAGGGTGGAGAATGAAAAACTTAACATACATGGCGGTATATAGGTGTTAAAAATGAACAAAAATAATAAATAAATAAATCAGAATAGGTAATAAGTACATTATAACAAAAGTACGTACATATTTTCTACATTACAATATATATATACAAAACTATGCATATATACATACTATACATATACATATTATACATATATAAATATAATAAAATATATAAGAGAACTTAGATAGAAAACAGTAGCAGTTTAGGAGAGATAGTGGGCCTTGACGCGGTCTTTAAGAGTAGCAAGTGTTTGTGAGCGTTTTACTTCCAATGGAAGCGCATTCCAGAGTCTGACAGCTTGTACTGCAAATGATTTGTCATAGAATGAGCTATGATGGCTGGGCATAGAAAGTGTATGATTCTCTGATGACCGTAAAGACAGGGTATTGGAGTCGCGGAGGAATTGGAACATGAGCTTAAGGTAAGGAGGGGAAGTAGGATTAAATAGGATGTTGTAAACAAGAGACAATATATGTGCATTCCGGCAAAGGCGAATTGGCAGCCACTTGAGCTTAGAGCGAAATTCAGAAACATGATCATATTTGCGTAGGCCAAATATGAACCTGATTGCAAGGTTTTGTAGTCGCTCAAGTTTATTTAGCTGCTCTTCAGACATGTCAAGATAGTTAGCGTCAGCGTAGTCGAGGATAGGTAGAAGAATAGATTGTGCAAGCGCAATTTTAGTAGCGGTAAGCAAGAAATTTCGAAGCCTCTTCAGTGAAGCAGCAGAGGCAAACATTTTGTTGCTGATTGTTGTCAGCTGAGGTCCCCATGACATATGCTGATAGAATATAACACCCAAATTTTTTGCAGTTTGACTGTAAGGAATTGTAAGCCCCTCAAATACGATCTGTGGTAATGTTGCCCAGTCGATTTTGGCAACGGTTCTAGAACTTCCTATAATAAGAACGTGCGTTTTAGCAGGGTTTATTTTAAGACCGTACGATTGACTCCATTGAGAGACATTACAAATATCACTATTAATTTGATCTACTGCCTATTGTTATTTGTTAGTGATTTTTAAATAGAAATAACTAGTTTTGTAAATTTGCAATAAAAACCATTTGTGTTTCTATCAAAATTTTCCTTATTGTTTAACAATTATATAATTAATAAATAAATAAAAAAAAACAAATAAATATTTGACAATTATTAATATAATATTATAATAATTTGCTCATGCCCGCTTTTGACAACCCCTCGGTTAACGCGATCATAAGAAATAATTTCCTTTTTGAGTTCCAGTTTATAAATTCTGAGACATTAAAAAATGACTATTAAACTACTATAAAAGCATCTAATGGCAATAACAGTTTTTCTTGATTTCGTACTAACACACTTTTAGGGTTCCGTAGTCCTGACAAGGAACCCTTATAGTTTCGTCATGTCCGTCTGTCTGTCTGTCTGTCCGAGGTTTTGCTAAGAGACCGTTAATACTAGAAAGCTGTAATCTTGTAAGGGTATGCATAAAAATTACGCCAACAAAGTGGTGAAATAAAATTTTGAAAAATATATTTTTTTATGGTAGCTCCCCTACATGAGAAGTGGGGATGAATTGTTTTCGTCGTCTACCCCATCGTGTGGGTATCGTTTATTAGGTCTTTTAAAATGACTTAATAGTTGCTAATACCATTTTTCGACTGAATGCTCCATTTACGAAATATTAAACTTTAAAGTGCAAATGTTTGTTCCAATCGGGCGTTATACAGCTAAACTGCTGGCTTGAAAAATCTGGAAAAATTCGTGATAAATGCACTATGCATTTCATGATCTTTAAAGGAAAACTATAGCGGTTAAGATAACTTTATTAGTTTAGCATTAATAACTTGGATAATTTTGTACCAAATAAAAAATCTTTAGAATAAATCCTTTAAATTGACAAAGACAAGTACCTAGTTGCTTGTTTATAACGGGTAAAGACTTGCATTGAATAACGAGCTACTACGGAACCCTACACTGCGTGTGGCCCGACACGCACTTGGCCGGTTATTTCTTATTTAACCCTACGATGCCCACTTTGGGCCCCCTTCCCCTAAGTAGGTAGGTTATACAGATTATGTATAGTCTATATTACGTATTTTTGTGAGCTCATTTTGTTCATTGGGAGAATGGTCGGCTTTGACGCAAGAGGTTAAAATCCCAATGTATTGTGATTGCCAATTTTGCAGTGGCCCTTCGGTGAAGAAAAACATTGTTGACAAACAGGTGTGAGGCAAGCTTCTTAAGAATCAATCTAGTTACGGCCCCTGCATAATAGTTGGACACTATCTAGTGTCCGCTTCTTCAGCTACTCTTCAGCTACCCTTAAGTTGGAAGATTTCTTTTGTTAATTGTTATGCGTTCAAATAGCTGTCCTTGTTAAATTATGACTCTTTTCAATGAGACCATTACATTGCATTGCAGACACAATTTATAATTAGGTTAAACAATCAGCATTAGCAAAGTATTTCTTTGAATAAATAAACGTACGAAAGGCATTAACTAATAATTTATGATCGTTTACAAAACAAACAAAAAAACCGACATCAAATGCCACGCCAGTCATTTTTTAGTACTAAGTTTGAGATGTTATCTCCATATCTCTGGAGATACCTATCACATCTTGATAAAATTTTAATGAGACCACGTCGAAGATATCCCCCCTGCCTATTACAAAAAGAATCATTAAAACCGACTCACAATTGGCGGAGTAATCGCTTACCAAACACAAAAAAATTACATAGGGACGAATTTAGAGCCTCCTCCTATTTGGAAGTTGGTTAAAAACTACTCACCGTAATCAACATCTGGATGTACACTTGGTATCTTCAAATATTCTCGGAACCTATTTATTACAGCGTCATTTGCCCAGCTCATTTTCACGACTGTTCCTCACAAGATTTCTTAGAGCACTAAGCGAACTGATTATATTTTATTATGCTATATATTATACTGACAAAGATACCACGTTGTTGTGAATTGAAGACAATAAATATATAGCAAATAATAGGTACGCAGAACGGTTACGACCACAGATATATCTGTGAATGCGACGAAAACTAATTCAAACTGAAATTGAAAGGAGTATAATTTAATTTATGATCGTACATAACGAAATAAACTGGCCAAGTGCAAGTCGGACTCGCACTCGTAGGGTTCCGTAACACAGTTAAGTATTCCATAACTATGATTTTTCGCAACCTCAAAATTAACTTTGTTTTTCATAGTGTTTGTATGAAAAACAAAGTTATCTTTGCGGTCGCCATATCTCAAAAACTGCTGGCTGTATCTCGTTCAAACCAATTTTCATTGTTAGTTTTTATTGAGATCTACAGCATATATTTTTTTTAGATTTTTTACTCCCATACTTTAAAAGTTAGAGTGGGGGGACACAAATTTTACCACTTTAGACGCGCCTATCTTTCAAATGATTGACTTTGAGAAAAAATGATTTTAGGAACCTCAATGTCATTTTTGAAGACCTATCCATAAACACCCCACATGTATAGGTTTGAAGAAATTTTTTTTTTTGTTTCAATTCCATATATGGGATGCCCCCCCTTAAACTTTTATTTTTTTTACCTTTGTATAAAAATCGGAAAGCGGTTTACAGAATACATCTACCTACTAAGTTTCAATTCTGTAGTCCTAACAGTTTCGGAATAAAATGGCTGTGACATACGGACGGACAGACAGACAGACAGACATGACGAATCTATAAGGGTTCCGTTTTTTGCCATTCGGCTACGGAACCCTAAAAAACCGACTTCACATGCCGCGGTAGTCAAGGTACCCAGTAGCCATAATCATGTCATCAAAGTATACAAATTTGTTTATATTGTTTATCTCCATATCTCCCGAGATAATTATCAGATCTCGATAAAATTTGAATGGAACCAAACGGGAGGCATAATCTCTCAAACAAAAAATAAGATTTTCTCAAATCGGTTAAGATTTGACGGAGTTCTGATGTAGTAAACATTAAAAAAACCGTCGAATTGAGAACCTCCTCCTTTTTTGTGAAGTCGGTTTACAATGAAAATCTATTATCATATTTGAAGAGAGTATTGTGTATTGTTTAATTGGAGTTGTTAAAATAGTTTATTCCTCACGCACGCTCTATGAATAGATCAACTGAATACGTCATAAATTCTATTATTACTTAGTTTTCAACCGCCTTCCAAAAAGAAGGAGGTGCTCAATTCGTCTGTATGTTTTTTTGTATGTACTAATGCTACGCTACGCTATGTTACGCGATAACTCCGTCAATTGTGAACCGATTCGAATGATTCTATTTTTAATCGGTAGGGTACGTTTCCGAGGATGTCTCATTGCAATTTCATCGAGATCTGATAAGTATTTCCAGGGATATGACGATAAACGTATCAAACTTGCAATTGAATTAACTCGCGGGGCATGGAAGTCGGTTGTTCTAGTTTTTAAACTATCCTATTTATTTCTTTACAATATATATTTTTTTAAACTTATAGGCTAGTGTTTGACCTCTATCTCGTTTGTTGGTAAGCGGTGATGTTGTCGAAGACCTGTCAAACATCTGCAATACCATGAGCACTAATGATGCGCTGCCGACATTAGTTTAAAACCGACTACAAAAAAAGGAGGAGGTTCCTCAATTTGACCGTATATATTTTTTTGTATTATATCTTTTATGTCTAGATATAGATAATATTGTAATAACAAATAACTGTTACCTCTAGTTCCAGATAGCAGAAGTGTACATAAACTAATATTTGCCATGATTTAGCCAGGTATGCTTATCTGATGTGATTACTGATATTATTATTTGATTAGCACATATAAATATGTAAATGTAGGTACTAGCGGACCCAGGTGCATGAACTTGTGCGTTTAAGACTGTGGTTTAAGATGTCTCCCTGCTGAATGCTATACTTTGCCTTATCATAGTAAATCAACCAATAATTTTAATGAAGTCAAACTTAAATTTTGGATTTTTCAATGTTATTTCTTTTGTTCCATAAAGACAGAAATATAATTGAAAATAATTTGCTCGATAGTTTATTTTTTTGAAAATTATGCCTTTTTTACTTTTTTGTGTTAATCTCAAGACTAGTCGTAAGCCCCCCCCCCCCCCTCCCCTCCCCTCCAAAATCGTTCAGGTTCCCTTCCATGAGCCATCCTTGGCCACAAGGTTAGCGAGTGACTATACACACTTACAAATTACGGAAACAATTAGACCCATACTCGGAACAATTATTATTTATGGATCACACAAAGAATTGTCCCGTGTGAAATCGAACCCACAACTTTCGGTACTGTGGACAGGCTCACTAACCACTAGACTAACTGGTCAATTATTGAGAGCGTTATTAGATATCGAGAGTATCTAGATATCGAGGCAGATCACAATTATTCAAATCTAACTGCAACCCGCGGTTTTTCCGCGTTCAAAAGAGTCCTAACTATTATTTTATTATTGTATTATCTAAATACCCTATTGTCTGCATTTGTAAACTATCAGCCAAATCGGTCGAGCAGTTTGATACTCCTACTTAAGCAGCATCTCGAGCTTAGCAAAGGGTTATCCAGACCAAGTTACAATACAATACAAGTGCAATTTTGTGTCGATACAGATTAAAAATAAAACTGGCCAAGTGCGAGTCAGACTTTTGTCCCGCACACGGAGGGTCCCGAACGCCATGTAACGAATATCTAACGAACTTCTAACACCAACTAAGTGAACGTTAACACAAAGGTGTTAGTAATTAATATTATTAATAAGGTAAACAATCGTTCATTGATGGCGCTATAGTAAAAAAACACGTTTTTTGTAATTAATTTCATTTTTTACTTTGTTCTGTTCTTAGTAATTGTTGTTATAGCGGCAACAGAAATACATCATCTGTGAAAATTTCAATCTGTGTAACTATCACGGTTCATGAGATACAGCCTGGCGACAGACGGACAGACAGACAGACGGACAGCGGAGTCCCGGAGTCTCAGTAATAGGGTTCCGTTATATCATGAACCGTTTAGGTTCGGAACCCTAAAAAAGATATAACAGAACTTTTAACCACCTCTCATGCTAGGAGGGCTGCTTTTATTTAGGTACTTGCTGAAAGCACATGAGTAAAGAACCTATTCTGTACTCATGTGCTGAAGGTATGATAAAATAATTTACTAAACAACAGTTGCAATAAACATTCGTCGACATAAATATTTGCATTAAAAGGAACGTAGACAAACATAGCTCCACAGGACACCCAAGTTCAAAATTGCACATTTTAGCAACATCCGTTATCGCATCCTTTCCACATTGCCATCGGTTGATGGCGATGTAGACGCGAGCTATTTTTGTCTACATGACAGGTTAAAGTGTATGACGTTATGTTATTTCAAAATATGCCGAAGCTCACGACCGTAGACTTCATCACCATGTGAACGTCGAGGCTATCCAGCTCCTCGACAACACGGACATAGTGAGAAGACTAAAAAGTCTTCTAAAACTAAAAGACTAATAACCGGCCAAGTTCGTGTCGGGCCACGCGCAGTGTAGGGTTCCGTAGTAGCCCGTTGGCCCCCTACTGGAACAAAAATTTGCACTTTAAAGTTTAATATTTCGTAAATGGAGCATACAATCGAAAAATTGTATTAACAACCCTTAATTCTAGCTTGTAATAAATATTTTGTTGTATTTCATATATATTCTTAGTGGTGTTCAGTGGATACCCGTGGTCGTATGTTACTTTGCAGAGTGTATTGTTTTGATACGGTGGGTGACATACGACCACGGCTATCCTCTGAGCACCACTATGAATATTTATGAATTACAATAAAATATTTATTACAAGTTAGTTGTTTGTATAATACATGATACATATTGATTAGTTTGTACTTAGCGATCTCAGATGAGAATATTTTCTTGTTTCATACTTATTAGAGAGTGATTTTTCAGTAGTCGGGTTTTAGGTTTTGAATTTATTTTTTATTTAATGCATTTTGGGGTTTTTGGATAGATGTATACATGTATACATGTCAACATACTTACATACATACACAGTGATCAACAAACACATAACCCTTCCAACTGCTTCTTTGCGACGCCGTGGGGTAAAAATTAGTTTTATTGACTTCGGCGGGATATACGAGTATCTCGCTAACGCCACGCCCGACAAAAATATAATGTACTAAACCTTATCTTATTTTAAAATTCCTATTCAACGATACCCCACACGATGGGGTGGGGTAATATTTTGTTTTTAGTTCTGGACTTCGTCCCTTCTAGGGGGCGCCACATTCAATGTGTTGTGACGTCACATAGCCTATAACCAGCAGACAAATAAGACGCGTCCAACAACACCTCATTAGTTAAATTATGATAAGTCGTTTAGAAGTTATGAGGGAACAGATGAACATACATACAAACATACATACATACATACTTACGTACTTACATACATACATACATACCCACATACCGGTCATAAACATAACCCTCCTTTTTTCTTCGCCGTAGTCGGGTAAAAATGGAAAATAATACATATTACCAAAAAAAAAATGTTATGTCTGACAGGCTAGCGTTTGACCACTATCTCGCCTGGTGGTAAGCAATGTTGTGTTCGAAGATGGTGGTCTAGAATATTCTGACTCTAATATAATAACTACATTTTAACTTTCCAAGTCGCATAAAAATATTTAAAAAGAAAAAAGTAAAAGATGTTCAAGAAAAAATGTAGATTAAAATAAACAAAACACCGAATTTAACTAACTTACTTGTTGCAAACTTCAGGCAAACAACGGGTGGTTAAGAAAGTGCCCAAAATGCTGGCTGCAATTACAATGCTCGATGGTATTGGTACTTTTTAAAATTATATTTTATAGGCTAGCGTTTGACCACTATATGACCTGTTGGTAAGTGATGATGCGATAATGATTTGCTAATCGTTTGCCCCAGGCATACTTACCCAAGTCATTCTTTGGTTGCTAATCGCGAAACCACCAGGCGTCAGGCAAAGTCCCAATGATATTCGTAACTATGAGCCCAAAAATTTAACATAATTTATTAAATTTGGAATATGTACACTAATAAAAATAGACAAGAAATTATAAAATAAAACGTCCTAAAAGTATAACCAGTATTAATTAACATTTGAACAAATAATTGTAAAACACAAGTGCACGTACAAATAAATATAAACCATTTGCGTTAAACGGAACGTAACAAGAAATCGGCGCGAAACCCTCCTACGCGGGCCTTTCAAAATTCTCCACATTGGCAACTCGCGTTCTTTATCGCCACAGACCGCGCGCCTTTCGCTAAACAGCTGCATGCGATTGCCGTTCGAATACGAAAAGTAAAAAAAAAAAATTAAGTGAAAGAGTTCATTTGTTTTAGTGTGTGGAGAAAATAAAAATGGTTCGCAAAATTAGTGGTCTCTTGTGTTGCCTCTGCGTTTTTGGTATTTCTTTGAGCGACAGCGCAATATCCGCCGATAGTGTAAGTTATTTAATTATCATTATTTATTATTTATTTTCAGTTAATGATTTTTAGTAATAGTTGCAGAAAATAAAAACAGTTTTTCATATATTTTATTAGAAATTAGAAGAAAACGAAGGTTCTAATTTTAAACCTAAACAGATAAATGCCGGTCCGAAGAGTTCATATAGGAAACCAGTTACTTATTAATTTTTATGAATACTATCAGTATGATATAACTGTTATTAAAAATCATCTTACTATTTATATAGTAAGATTATTTTTATACATACATATCTAAAACTCGGCACACAAATATTTAAGAATCTGGATTAACACATGGGTTACTTTTATCCCGGTAAATGACTCCACGGGGACAACGTTGCATTTAGTTTCTACTAAATAAGTAATCTAATGTAATAATTCTAATATAATAGTAAGTAAACTAGCTGCAAACCGCGGCTTCGCCCTCGTTAAAAGTATCCTATATCCTTTTACTATATTGGCTATCCATGTGCGACATTTTACCTAAATCGGCCCTGACTTTTGGTCACAATGTGGAAACAAACAATAAAACAAATCAAATAATATGTGTGTTGATTCTATTCCAAATACATTTTTCGAGAAGCGTGGGAGGAAATTTTCTCAATTTTAGTTCGCAGTCATCATCTAAATCTATGTGGTGGGTTCATGGTTACCCAATCTCTATATGGTGTCTCGGATTATCTGTCTCGGATTATCTCTCTAATATGGTGCTAATGTATAAAGCGGTGAATAACCGCATCGTGATGAAATCTACTTATTATTATGATTACAAATATTGCGTGTTGTTGTACCTATGGTTTGAGATCCTACTATCCTACTAATATATTATAAACGGGAAAGTTTGTAATAATGTATGGATGTATGTTTGTAACTCTTTCACGCAAACACTAAGGAACCGATTGAACTGAAATTTGGTATGAAGATAGCCTAGACCCTGTAATAACACATAGGATACTTTTTATCCCGATATTCCCACGGGAACGATGTCTACGCGGGTAAAACCACGGGGCACAGCTAGTATATATTTTTTTTCTAGTTCATTCGAGTATTCGTTACACTCGCAGTTTTACCTATTAAAAAGTATCCTATTTCCCAATTGGCTATTTCTGTGCTAATTATCAGCGAAATCAGTCAAGCCGTTTAGCCGTGAAGATGTCACAAACAAACGCACTTTACGCTGAAAAAATAAAAAAATATTATTTGAAACATAAAGTTATTCTAAATTGTGAATTTGCGTCTTCAGGCTGCTCATGACTACGCAGTACTGTTATTTATTCTGTGCTATTTATTACGTTATATACGAAAATGGTACTCTAATATACAGTTTAGAACCTAATATTAAGCTCTATTATTATTCTGCTGTTTCTTCCTCTTTTTAGAATTTATATTTTAGCTAAACTGTATCCTAATTTACGATTCTAAAAGTCAGCTCAGTACTTTATTATATATACTCACACATACTATATTTATATATACTTACATATACTTACCGCTACGCACGAGCATATATGATATATGTCTGATTTATTTTGGATAAGTTTGTTGCGCGGAATATATGAATTATAGGTTTATGATATGCCTGATTTTTTTTGTATAAGTTTGCTGCGTCGAGTATTTGAATGAACATCTCCAAGAATTGTAGTCCTATTTCCACCAATTCATACAAAACTTTTACGAATTTTACACCTAAACCTTCCTTATAAATCACTCTGTCTATTGGTGAAAACCGCATGAAAATCCATTGAGAAGTTTTGGGGGACTTTGTTTTGAGTGATTAATTATTTGTTTTTTTTTTTAAATGCATCTGATTGCACTAAAATAAACTTACAGCTATGTAATACCACATGAGTAAAGAAAAGTAATGTGGTAATACATTTGTCTATGATGCAATTCAGTAAAGGGTATATGTGTGTCTGTGTCTGGATAAGAAAATCTGATTCCCAGACTCAGGGCGAGTGTCACCGTTTTCTGGTAACTCTATTAGGAACTTATTTGACAGAGTTTTAACAACTTATGTATTATGTATATATTATACACACACACACACACACACACCAACAATCACACACACACACATATGCATACAACACACACACGGAGAAGCATAATAGTTCCGACTATAACACTAAAATTGTAAAAGTGTGTAATTGTAATAATATTTTTATTTCTGTTAGCCAATCTAATATGTTTATTTTTGTCTCAAACGCTTGCTTTCACATGGGAGTAACTGGTCCTTATGACACAGGGAATCCTAGTATAAGGACTAGTGCAACAATTATTCCACATTGATTTAGTTCATATTACTAATAGCTTAGTTTCGTTTTTTGTCAAAACGTAAAGTAATTAATTTATTTAACCGACTTCAAAAAAAGGAGGAGGTTTCTCAATTCGACCGTATATTTCCATAAATCGTATCATTAGATCATATTGAACGGAATATTGTTAATAACAATATTTCCTAATTAACATCATATTGTAATACTCACTTCAAGAGTATTCAAATCAAATTAATTGTATCTGAATTAATCAATTTCTTTCGTTAATAAATATTATGATTATGATTATGTATGGCGATATCTGTCAGATTACTATTCGAAACATTATCAGGAACCGGTGAGACTGGGCCTTAGAATATTTCTCGCTGTATGTATTTACGTTAATGCACTGTAAACGGCTAAACCGACTTAGCTGAAACTTTACACAGATATAGCTACGAAGGTTATTTTTAACGTGAGCCAAGCTATGCGTTTTCTCGAACGATTACGCACTGGGAATCCTTATTTAAAGACCAATATAAAAATCTACCACTGCAACACAAAACTAATTCTAATATTCAAATAAGTGGACGTAAATTAAACAATTTTAATAATGTCACTGCGTCCAAAACCTGTGTTTAATCAATAAAGATGTATTATAATAGTAAAACCTGTCGAGCTGTTCTCGACTGCTCCAGTTCCCAGCAGCCGACCTTGGATAACCAGTAGTTGAGTTGCTCACATTCTAATAATGTCTCACTTTGCACTGTGTTTTGTAGGACTTCCTATAGACGGAGCATGAGCAGATTATAATATCGTCTGTAGATATTGTAAGGTATTGTTTGTGCTATTCAATATATAACTTAGAACCGACTTCAAATGCTGAACTAGTCATTGTCAGTACCAAGATTGAGGTGTTTATCTCGATATCTCTGAAGATACTGAGCACATCTCGATGAAATTTAAACTGGACCAGATGGGAAGTATATATCATTCGAAACAAAAAAGAATTTTAGTATGAAACTTTTCGTGAAAATTATTTATTTTTATGTGAACGTACCGTATGCTGCGACCAGGTTTCGACCTAATACGTAGGTAATCGTCTGGTCGGAGCATATCCGAAGTAAAGACAACGCGAACAAAAGCCTGCACGTTCACATTAAAATATATGTTTTTAAGCTATTGCATAGCTTCTATCGCGGGCCTTGAGCGTGGAGACCGAATCCAGAAATTCCGTAACGAAAATAAAACCTAACACCCCAACGAACCTCATTGTTTATGCCTTAGCGTAGTAGAGATAAGGTCGTCTTTGGTTTCACACATCATTCAATATAATGGTAAAACTTGATAAAATGAAACACTTGCGTGTGTTAACGGTGTACAACGCCATCTATCGGATATTTAATTATATTACTGTAATACCTACCTACTAAAACTTGACGTACGTAAAAATGCAAAATGAAACACTTGCGTGTGTTAACGGTGTACAACGCCATCTATCGGATTTCATCTCCACTTCACATGTAGGGGAGCTACCCTAACCACGTATATACCCCTCGGACCGGCTAATTTTGATTTTGTCTTCTCGTTCCTTTTTCAAATATAAATTCCGAATTCTATTTTCAAATTATGTCAAGGGTGAAGAAGTCCTCGGAACTTTACATAATTCCTCCTTGTTAAACACTCACTGCCTAGCCGTGACACAAATAGGTGTATAGGTATTTATCATCTATGTACAACAGTGAATATCTGTACTCTGTCTCTATCTGTAAATAAAATAAACAAACTGCATTTATTAATAAAGAAAGTCACGAAAAAAATAGTGAAAGAAAATGAGTGAGTACTCTATATATATCTCTCATATCTATATATATCTCATTTTATTATTATTATCACAAATGCAGTATTATTTTTTGTTTTGTTAATTTATATATAATACTGCTATAAAGATAACCAAAATTTTTGATATTAAAATTAGCGATATTAAAAGTAGCTCACTTCTCATTTATTTAATTAAAGTAAAAAAAATGTTTTCTTATCGATCACCACGTTCAAAAAGTGTAACTTAAATTAATATCGAAGAAAAAAATACTGCATAAATAAAAAATGCTATGCAATAGCTTTACCGCGGCAGTCCCAGAGTACCACACGTCTTTTACTTTTTAGAGATAAATCTTACTAGCAATGTGGGTTACACATTACTAGTACTGTTGTTAACCCCTCCAACTAAGCTAAATATGCTTGCTAAATTGGTCCAGGAGTCTTTGAATAATCGGGGAACATACATTAAAAAAATCCAAAGAATTGAGAACCTCCTCCTTTTTTTGAAGTCGGTTAAAAAGTATTCTTTGCTTATTTCACCACAGTGGCTGTCCCTGTAAAAAATCAGCCAAATCGGTCAAGCCGTGAAAAGATTACAAAAAAAAACCGGCAAAGTCGAGTTGGACTCGCCCTCCGAGGCCGTACCAACGTTGGTAGGTACCAATTAAGCTAGACCTCTAAATTGTATGAGCACTCATATAACTCAGAGGCCTATCTTAATTGGCTGTAACTATGTATGTATGGGGACACCCTTTAATTTTCAATTTTTCTTAATTTTTTGGAATTTTTCCTTTATTTGTGCTATAAGTCCTTGCTTCTTGCCAAATTTTATGATTCTAGGTCAACCGGAAGTACCCTATAGGTTTTGGATCAAAAACCTATTGGGTACTTCCGGTCGACCTAGAATTGTCAATTTTGGTTACAAGCAAGGTCTTACAACACTTACAACACAAGCAAAGGCAAAATCCCGAAAAATAAAAAAATTGAAAATTAAGGTAAATTTTGGTCCTTACAAGTTTTCGCGAAAATATAAATTGGCCCATATCTTTTTATACATCAAATTAAATGTATAAACTTATGAGATATTAAAAATTGTTATATTATTTTAAGGTATTTACCTATTGCTACTGTTACTTTAAAATTTGCATAAACTTACTAAATATTATGAATCACACGGACTTGAGTCGTTTGTGACCAACTGTGTCCACAGTATTTATAATATTATTATTATTTTTAAGTTTTCTTACAAAAATAATAATTATTACGTAATCGACATTTTTTATTATTTTTATACCCAGGATGTGTCCTGAATGTGAAGTTAAGATAATTTCAGATCTTTTACAAAACGAAGAAAACCACCTTAGAAAGCCGCGCTAGTCATTTTTAACCGACTTACAAAAAGGGGAGGTTTTCAATTAGTCTGTATGTTTTTCATTATCAAGTTTGAGGTGTGTATCTCCATATCTCTGGAGATACTCATCAGAACTCGATGAAATTACAATGAGACTACCTTGGAGATATATATTACCTATGAAAAAAATAATCATTCGAATCGGTTCACAATTAGCGGAGTAATCGCGTAAAAAAGATGTAAATGTATCTATTTTATTATAATATATCAATTCACTTGAAGGGAAAATTATTTCAATATAAGCCCGTTTCAACAATGCTTTAAAATCCAAACAGGTTTAAAAACCAAAACTCAATAAATAATATCAATGAACGGCGGAAACATCATTAATTAGCAAAGTACATGATGTTTATGCAACGGATGTACGAAGTCAGGTGTCCTCAACAATTGGTGCGTGGAATCAACGCGTGGAGAAAGTGAATGCGTTTTGTTCGGGTAGGGCTGCCGGACGCTTTTGTATGGTACGAGTATGTGAGCATATTTTACATCACTACCAATATTATAAATATGCGAAAGTCAGTTTTTATTTTGTTTGGGACTTCTTCACGGTCAAACGGCTGGATCGATTTAGCTAACATTTTGCACAGGGATTATTCAAGTGTTATGGATTGGGGATACCCAATCCATAATACTGGAATAATCCCTGTTAAAAAGTATCTTATAAGATACTTAAGAGGACGAAGCCGCGGGGTACAGCTAGTATATTATATTTTAGATGTATTGCGGCTACGTAAGTACTAGCTTGAAATGCTTTCATAAAAATGTGCGCAGTTTACATTGTTATTTTAAAAACAGAAGTAATTACTATAATTTGTAAATTTGCATTAGAGAAAACTATTTATATCCATTTTAAGTACTAAGTAGTACACAACGGTTTCTAAAGTGTGAAGTTTCATTTAAACTTTACACTCCCTTTTTATCTTCTCAATCACGGAATCTTTTTAACCGACAAGAAAGAGGAGGAATTGAAGGTTCTTAATTCAACATGAATAATGTAGTTTTTATATTATTATTTCTTAGCGAATGTAGAATTTGGCTGCTAAACTTTAGTTTCGTAGATCATAGACTCTTGAGCTGTTTTAGTGTTAGTTAGTTAAAATTTATAAATATAGTTTTGGAAGAAATATTTTGACCATAGTTAAATCAATTGCAAAACACGAGTTCACATGAAAACGTTAGGTTTCTCGAGAGGGCACCAAGGTAAATAAAAGTCACCTAAATATCAACTACTCGTCTTACACGTACAACTTAAAAATAAACTGGCCAAGTGCAAGTCGGACTCGCACTTGTAGGGTTCCGTAACACAGTTAAATATTCCATAACTATGATTTTTCGCAACTACAAAATAACTTTGTTTTTCATAGTGTTTGTATGAAAAACAAAGTTATCTTTGCGGTTGTCTCTAAATCTAAAAATATCTCTAAAACTGCTGACTGTATCTCGTTCAAACCAATTTTCATTGTTAGTTTTTATTGAGATCTACAGCATAAATTTTTTTTAGATTGTTCACTCCCATACTTTAAAAGTTAGAGGGGGGGGGGGGGGACACATTTGACCACTTTAGACGCGAATTTATTAATTTTTTATCTTTCAAATTTAAGAAAAAATGATTTTGGGAACCTCAATGTCATTTTTAAAGACCTATCCATAGACACGTATAGGTTTGATGACATTTTTTTTTTGTTTCAGGGATGCCCCCCCTTAAACTTTTATATTTTTTATTTTTGTATAAAAATCAGAAAGCGGTTCACAGAATACATCTACCTACCAAGTTTCAATTCTGTAGTCCTAACAGTTTCGGAATAAAATGGCTGTGACATACGGACGGACAGACAGACAGATATGACCAATCTATAAGGGTTCCGTTGTTTGCCATTCGGCTACGGAACCCTTAAAAACAAAAAAGAAACAGCAGCCCTACCTACCATTTCTCCGCTAATTAGGCACAGTTCTGTTATGTTTTGTTTTGAAACAGGGCAAAGCCGCACTCACGTACTTACTATTACTAATCTGTGGGCACACTACGTGTTATGTTCATTCATACTTCATAAACAACAAAAAGAGGTTGAATGGCTGAGAACTCGTTCTATCCACTCATAGAAAGCTGGCGCAGAGTGGATTGAGAGGTGAAAATAGGTTTAGTGCGGCAAGCGTAAATGGCCCGGCGGCAAAAGTAGAAAACGAATTACATTTAGGTACAAAAACAAAATATTTATTGCTAGATTAAATAGCGTTGAGATACACAAAGGGTAGTTATTTATATGTATACTGGATAGCTCTTCTAATTGTAGTTAAAGAGATAAACGACTATTGCCATTATAGAAGGACTATGGTCATACGGCAATCATTATCATCATCATAATCAGCAAGTGTCAGCCCACTGCTGGAAGTAGGCCTCTCCTAAGATACGCCACTGAGCCCGAACTTCGGCTCATTGGGAGGGATATGCCCTAATCACCACGCAGGCGGATTGGTGATCAAACTGAAAAAAATTAAACGTCCTTTTCCCATTCCTATATATAAAAATCTACTGCCGTGTATTAGTCCCGCAAAAAACTCTAAAATAGCTTAACCAATCCGGGACCGGGTTACTTATTGACAGGAGTGGTTTGGAAAAAGAAACGTTGGAAAAACTAAGAGGAACAAGTACTTCTTAACGCTGCTGAAGCCGCGGGGCACTGCTAGATAAATATAAATAATTATAACTATGAATAAATATTTTTCATTCGCGAATAAATCATTTATTAATTTTCATACTACTAATTGTTTGCGTGAGTGAAAATTGGTTCTGAATATGACGAGAATCATATTATATCCTTTCATGGATCTTAGAATTCAGATTAAGATAAAATAGATAGGATAAACTCTTTATTTCCATAACAAAGATAGAGTATTACAAAATTTAAAGTGTTACAATGGACGTTCTTATCGCTAATTGCAATCTCTTCCAGACAACATTTCTATGGAGACGATCGAAATAATAGCTTTCAGCATGATTATAAATAAATATGATATTTTTTTTATTTTTTATTGTTTTTATTAATTTGATAAAATTAAATTAAAAGAAAAGAAAAATAATATGATAATACAACAATAAGACACAGAGTTGTAAAAAAATTTAAGATTGTTCCAAGCCTTAGATAACAAATCCCAATTTTCCCTTGATTGGGTAATATTGTAATAGTAATCTACCACGATTGCGAATATCCCATCGCTTCGGTAACGCACTAAACCGAGAAATTGATTACATCAGCTAAATTACTATTATAACTAGGATGACATAGCTTCTTACCGACTTCCGTGAAAACGTCTAAATTTGTAGTTTATTTATTTTATTATTATATGGCGTAAGAGAGATTGTTTCCATCTTTGACAAGATCAAAAGCCTTTAAAAGGTAAAAAAGAAGGCTTTTACACATTCTTTTAGTGTTTGGAGGACTTCTGCAAATCCAATACCTGTCCAATGATTTTCAGTTTGATGGCAAAGTGGACAGGGCATGTGAGATGACATATCTAATTATTTCATAAATACTGGCAATCCAGTGTGTCAGAGAGAGGTAGAACATTTATCTGGTATTTTTTTCCGCAAGAATTCGTTTAAAATTTTAGTTTCTCACAAAAAAATAAAATTCTTGGGTTAAATAAGTTATTATAGACTACGTTTTTATTGATACTTAACTAGTTTTAGGTAAGTATATAAAATAATAAAGCAAATGTTTTTAAAATAAATCTAATAAATTCAGTCACATATATAACAAACGTATTTATTTATATTAAAAATGGGCATTTTTTAATTTTGCGTGAGATTTGAGAGAGAAGCCAAATCTCGCGAGTCTCGCGACATGTCATCAGCGGGAGAGGGGGAGTCGAAAATCGCCAAAATCACCTCACGTAAGTTATTTTTCTCTACATACCTCATAGCTTTAAAAAAAACTTATTACCATTTTACTCGGGCTTGCACACAATTGCATCAAAATATTCAAATATTTAAATTGAATCATCTTTACTCTTTTCGACTATGAAACTCTTTTCTTCTTTTATATGTCATAATTCCTCAGACAAAATCCTCTTCATTCATATAAATGTTGTAGAGCACCTAATCAGATTAAAATATGTCGTAAGATTTAGTGTAGGACAAAATGTTGACAATCCGTGCTGTTTGTTGTTGTTACGTTAATTCTGCATTAGATGTAAAATGAATAGTAAGTAACAAGTGAGGCAAACGTGTACAGGGTTAGAAAATACAGATATAAATCTATTGTTTATTCTAATAGATCTAATAAAGACTAGTAACTTTGCATTTTCCCTGTTTGCACATAGCACATATTATATTGGCAATGAAGCCTATTTTTTAACCGACTTCAAAAAAAGGAGGAGGTTTCTCAATTCGACCGCATATATATATTTTATGTTTGTTCGCGGATAACTTCGTCGTTTATGAACCGATTTTGGTTATTATTTTTTTGTTAAAAAGACGATATCCCAAGTGTACCATGGTAATTTTTTCGAGGTCTGATAAGTATCTCCAGAGATATATAAACACCTATATATAAACACCTCAAAATTGGTACTGAAAATTAATAGCGCGACATTGAAGTCGGTTATTTTTAGTTTTTTAAACGATCTTGTTTATTGTGTTAAACTGTAGGTCATGACTATAAGGCACAGCTGCTCTCTGATTCTCACTTGAATCGGATACATTCACATTCGGAAGCGTCATTTTGAATTTAGAATATTATTATTCCGTGAGCTTTTTAGATAGTATAGTGTAGATTTAGTTGCGGAAACCTTTCAGATTAGAATCACAGATTTTTTCGAATTAAATATCAAACGCTATGGATTAGAGCATTGTCATAGATTATATAATAGTTACTACATTGTGAATTGCAAAGACACGTACCGTGGCAAAGATCTGAGTCGAAGGAGAGGCAGTTGCTTTGAATCAGGAGGCTGGTCTACGTTTTAAGTTTTTACTTGTATTATTATTTATTCTGTGGTTGTAACGCCACACTGGCTAACGTTTCGTGCACTATCATGATATGGTACTGCACAACTTATAGATAGTTATCTAGAGAAAGTAAAAGTTGTGGCTAAATGCATAATTAGCTAACATCTAAATTTAAGTAACATACAATAAATTGCAAATGTTTTATTTATTACTATAATTGTGATACCAACAATGATTTTGACTAAAATTGTGTAAGTACTTGGTCTATACCGTATATTGGAATAGGTACAGAGACATAAGGGCCACCTCATGATTATAAACACCATTTAAAAGACAGTCCGTTCTCTTGCCCAAATACTATGCGATTAACCCAAATACGGAACGTGCCTTGTTTTGACCTCATGTCGGTTCGATTTAGATATTAATCCTGGCATTCCCTGCTCCAATCAATTTGAAAGTCATACGCTTGCTGCCTCTTTGCAATGCCCCCCGCTTTGCTGGAAACGAAGAGCCGGAGATTGGGTTCAGTGGCGTATTTTGGAAGAGGCCTTTGTCCAGCAGTGGACCAATACCGGTTGATAATGATGATGATGATGATAACAATTTCTGCCTCCGTTATAAAATCAAAATGTAGGTACTTGATATCTTAGCAGATATCTTACGAAGGCTATCGCTACTTATTTAAAAACTATCTAAAGCAAATCATACATGTTGAAGAACCTACAAGCCTCTACAAGTAGGTATTGCAACCAACGCAGGTCCTTATAAAGCGTTAGACGTCGCAAGGTCACGCCCACAAACTTGTGACTCAATCGCAGCCTCCGTCTTCTGAATTATATTTATCGACTGCACTGACGCAATGTAACAGCTTAGTAGATAGAACATTATAACAGCAGAGGATTTATTTAAAAAAATCTTCTATAAATAATTTTAATCGAACTTATTTTGACAAAATGCCTTTGACTGATGATAATAATAATAAAATCATAGAATTTAAGTTTATCATTGTAACGGCCTCTTGGCGTTGGCTTTGGCTCCGTCAATGCCTTCCAAGGGACCGGGCGTTTTATGACCCGTGATGTTAATGAAATAATAATTCTATTCTAATATACAGAAACATACACAATATACACAGTCGTGTATATCAAAAAGAGTATAGAAATCCAGTTTTAATGGTTAGAAAGAGCCAAATAGTCCTGGCTATGTCTAGATAATATGTATTACCGAGGTGTGGATGTCACAAGGGACCAAAATACTGCTATATGTATATCTAGGTCAAAATATGTACCTGGTATCCGACGTGACAATGCGCAATATTTCAATTGACTTCAAAAAAGGAGTAGGTTCTCAATTCAAAGGTTTTTTTTAATATTTGTTTCGTCCCATGTCAGTCCACCTTATAAATTGGATTTGGAGGTGTTAAACATGTTTGTTACCTCAGAACTCCGTCATATATATATTAACCGACTTGGATAATTATTTTTTTGTTTGAGATAGTATATGCTTTGCTCAAATTGTAATTTCAGATGAGAGATCTGATGCATATCTCCAGAGAAATGGAGATGAACACCTCAAACTTGGTACCTACTGAAAAAGACTAGCCCAGTATTTGGAGTCGATTTTTTTTAGCTTTATAATTATATAAAATTTACAACGTCAACCATTGCTTTTTGCTATATCCTTCTCAAAGCCTTCTAGCCCCATACAACGTCATCTGGTTCGATAGTTGTGAAATAAAGATAATGTTTAATAGCTCTTTAACCAGTTATAAGCAGCCAATATGTAACTAGTAACATTGCTTCAAAATAGAATTCAAATGTATCAATGAAGTAACTTCCCATGAAAAGAACTCTACTATTATATAACCGACCGGCAGTATTGCGCTAAATACCTCATGTACGATGAGAATTATACCATCAGCCTTACGCTTAAGGAAATAAAGTCCACTATCCTGTTTAGAAATCCCCGGTCGACAAGTCTAAATACTTGGTTAAGCAAGATGTTGGTGTGCTAAGTAAGGCATTTTGCACATTACAAGATATTTTCTTGTATCTTGTGTCTTATGAGACATGAGAAATTCATTCGCCTTGATTTTTTTATTAGACCATACACATATTACAAGAAATTTTTTCTTATGTCTTATAAGACACTTCAATTTGTCGGCTGCATATTCGGAGTCGAGCCTACAAGACGTCTTGTTTAGACATCTACTCAACTAAGTAAACAAGTTTGCGTTGCGCGTGCACATTCGGCCTTTTGCACATCATAAGATATTTTATTGTGTCTTGTGTCTTATGAGAAATGAGAAATTCAGTCGCATTGATTGTTATATGAGACCATACATACAACAAGATATTTTTTCTTATGTCGGATAAGATGTCTATATTATAAAACATTTCTTGTCTGGCATAGACAAGAAAATATCTTATAATGTGTTAAAGGCCTAAACCTAGTTTTATCTTACTAGATAAAACTAGGTTGATTAGTGTCACTTCTTGATGTTTTAAATATGTTATTACAAGGGCAAGACAGCTATCAACTTTCTGTTTATTATGGCCAGTAATTTATACGTTACGCTGATTAAAAGTGTGCAGTGAAATTACAGGATGTTTGAGACTTAATTGTCTCCTAGATAAAATATAGTAACGTAATAACTTTTGGTAATCGAGGGTTTTAGTTGACATGATGTAGGTATGTAATAAGCGGAATGATTTTAAAAAAAATTATCTTATAGTCTAGCGTTTGACCACTATCTCGCCAAATGGTAAGTGATGATGTGGTCGAAAATAGTGAACACGCTAGGTCTAGAATACTCTGACTCTAAAGGGCAGTATGGTGCCGAAACACCGTAAGGTTGTGGCGGTAGATTTTTTCCTTGATGTTGGTAAGCTACTTTTACTTCTGGAAGACAGAATGTATAAAGAAAGTAAGAGATATGAATGTAGTTATCGAATTCTTGTAGCTTTGATTCATTTGTATGATACCTAGATACTCTTAACGAGCAGTGATCAGCCGAAGACTTTACCGAATAGGGTTGAGGTGCTGTAAAAAGGGCACATTGCATTCTTCGTAGATTCTAGAATAGCGATCACCCATATAACGTACTAAGACATTCACTCATTCAGATGAGTTTGTAGGTATAAATAATAATTATTTTGGTTGTTGCCCACAACCGCCACATCACTGACAAAGACTGTGCCCTCGTTTGTAGAAAAAAAATTAGGATTTGTCCTAATCACAAAAAGAACTGTTCAACACAAAATTTTGTAATCCTGAGTTAAGATTTTTTAATCAGAGTAATTTCACATCAGATTTTGGAAGCAATTATAATGACCACTCTATTCTAATAATTTTGCCTAATTGCCTCGCTTTTCTTGAGGCATTCGTGCCATAGAAAGTAGAGCTGAATGCTGTAAGCGGTGAAGCACTTAAACCTTAAAATTAAACAATCTTCCTGCACGCACTATTTAAGTGGATAAATTGTATAGTTAAGGTACATAGCATTATTTAAGTGTATAAATTGTTTAACTAATGGCTGGTTTCTGAGTACATTTATTGAGAGTTTATCTATTCAATAACGGTACAATTGAGTAGATAAACTCTCAATAAACCGACTTTAGAAACTTTTTTTTTTGTTATAATTAGTAAATACTACATGGTCATCGAAATTAATATCAAACGCTAAGTATTCAAATCTGTCTTTTTCTTTGTGCGGATTCTACACATAAAACGCTTTTCTAAAGATGTGTTCAAGTGACTTAACTAGGTCACTACAAGATGTAGTATGGTATTATTTACGCATTACGAATACCTAGGTATTAGGTAGTATTAGCAACGATTTTGAGTTGATAAACGCAGGTACCTTAGATATAAAATGTTGCCTAGAAATAGACAACAGTCTGAGGATATTAAAATATAAGTACAAAGAGTAGTTGATAAGTAGTCCAAAATGAACATGTCAAATACCTACCTTAAAAATATTACAATTTATAAAGACTCCTTTAAATTAATTATATTCACACGGACACCTTGTCCTAGTGAGCAATTTAAAAAACATGCCTAATAAATGTGTGAGAAATGTTTGCGTTATAATTTAAAGCAATACCGAGACCTTGTTCAGTCAGTCTCCTTCACGTATTCACGGTTCTCAGCTACCCAAATGAGCTAACCATCCATAAACTAAACAGCATTGAACGTTTCGCAACATTGCTTATATGTGTAGCAAGCGCTAATAGAACCGACCACGTTATGAAGGGGACTAAGGGTCAATCCACACAGATTCAGTTAAAGCAAAGGCAGTTACGATTGAACTTTTTAACTGATGTTAAAGGCAATGTGGTGTAAGTTACCTTCTTACTTGAATGGAAGACGGTCGTGAGACATGCATGCGAGTTACTTACAATGTATGGATCACGCCAGACACTACACAAATACCGCCACGTAAAGCGTGGCGTTCCGCGCTCTACGCGGCAATTTCTTTTGTTCAACTTTGTTTTTCATAGTGTAAGTATGAAAAACAAAGTTATGTTTGCGGTTGCTGTAGGTATATATCTCAAAAAGTGCTCACTATATCTTCTTCAAACCAATTTTCGTTGAAAGTTTTTAATGAGATCTACAGCATATAGTTTTTTAGATTTCTCACTCCCATACTTTAAAAATTAGGGGGGTGGGGGGAACTCAATTTTTACCACTTTAGAAGTGTCTATCTATCATATTATTGACTTTGAGAAAAAATGGTTATGACCTATCTATAAACACCCCGCACGTACCTATAGGTGTGATCAATTTTGTTTTAGTTACAGTTCCATGTATGGTAAGCCCCCCTTAATCTTTTATTTATTTTATTTTTGTAAAAAAATTGTAAAGCGGTTCATAGAATAAACCTACTTACCAAGTATCAACTGTGTTATCTTAAAGGTACGGCCACACCGCGGCGTCCTGCGATCTGCGGGCGCGATCTTAGTACTTTTCAATTGTTTTCTGATCGCGTTTGGTGTGAACCCAGTACAAATACTACTGCGCTATCTGATCGCCACCTAGATCGTGCATGCAGGACGCTGCGGTGTATCCGTACCTTAATAGTTTCGGAATAAAACGGCTGTGACATACGGATGGACAAAGACGGACAGACAGACATGACGAATTTATAAGGGTTCCGTTTTTGACATTCGGCTACGAAACGCTAAAAAGGGATTGATTTTATTTTATTTTAGAGAAGTAGATACTGTAGTAAAGTCGCAGAATAATGTACAAGTAGTAAAGTAAAAGTGAAGAGAGATAGTAGAACTAGAAAGATACGTTCTGTATCTCCTTATATAGTGATTGATACGGTATAAATGAAACCCACAGCTTATAGTAGCAGCGTAGGTTGTTAAGATGTTGCTCAAACGTTTCGAAAATATACTTGACCACTTTTCAATCAGGTAATTTGTAAATGGACCAGTTTTTCCTTGAGAAAAAATGTGAACAGCTGAAATTGCAAAATGGACGAAGCACCGGCTCAAGGTATTGTCCCATCTTGTGATGTGCGTAATAATTACTTAGTTGCAAATGCATACCAGGTGCTAGTTATGTAAATAATATGTACATAAATACGGACATATCCAGACTAATATTATAAAGAGAACACGTTTTTTACGAGTTCATCTTTAGAGTTTTTTAATCACGAAGCAAGTGCATCAGTTTCAATATCGCGGAAAATATCGTTTGCGCGATGCAGGATCTCATACATTTAGGCGATATTTAAGGGAGAGCTTTTAAAATCTACGCTAGCGCCATCTCTGTATCACCTTATAGAAACCTCTGTCTATTTGTTTTCTAATCACGCC